>CM062291.1:115301248-115901248 GCA_031216915.1 Pictodentalium vernedei | reverse complement strand
TGATGAAGCAGTTACGAAACGGGCGTAAATATTTCGCGTTGTGACGTCAGACGATAACATTTACCACTTAAGCAGTAAACCTAGAATATACAAAGCGAGCTCTCGTCCAATCAGAGGAGGAGGATTTTAGTCTTAGTGGAACATGTAATAGTATTGAACCCCCCTTTCAGAATTATCCCGGATCACAATGCAAAAAGACTTTATCTGAGCAATTCCTAAATTCGTACTCTCTACATATAAATTGTAACAATCCAGTATGCCCAGACAGTAGGTCGTTTCTCTATTATCTCATTGCTGTCTCTTCATCCAAGTGAAACATTTTTACTTGCAGAAAACATAGAATAGATTTCGGACATGGCGAATTAACAGATAATCTGAGTTGGGGATTGTTTTTGCCCTCTTACTGGCGAACACGTTGTTGTCAACATTGCCGAGTTTGTTACGTCTGTTTCTCTTTTTTCTCTGTTCTTTTTCAAGAATGGTGGGAAGACGGCTCCAGGTGGCTACGCCATTTCCCTGTAGTGTAGTCATGTACTTGTGAATAATGCATGTTCCAATAAGACTAAAATCCCCGCCCTCTGATTGGACGGAAGCCTGCTTAGAATTTTTTATGTTCACGGCTCCAGCGGTATAGGTTACCGCCTGACGTCACCACGCGAAATATTTGAAAAAGAGGATAACACTGGGCGGAAATTCAAATTACATACTGACTATGAAATCGTATTTTCGAGGCCAGTAAACATTCTATAAATGTATACTCACAACCCACTTATAGGTTCATGATGTGAACTGAGATGGAGTAATATCGACCTCATCTAAGTAATTGATTTTTTATTGTCCAGTGACGTCCTGGGTTACAAGAAAGGTTTATTTACGAAATTTGTTATCGTTAAAGTTGCCTTGTTCACTCAAGTTTCCTTGTGCATTTCGCGACGTGAGTTTGGGGCTATGGATAGGGTCTAACTGGAACATATACCTTATTCGCGTCTCGGTTGAACATAAGCTCCAAGACGCAAACCCTCCAGACCGTGTTACCGTCAGTTCATCACAATAACGTAGTTACATTTAACTAGCTTATAACTGTATACTTGTTGTACTGTTGAATAAAATCAAATCAATCTTGCACATACACCAAGTTCGATTAGTGGGGGATGTACTGAATTCCATCTTTTGAGTACATCAAGGTGTCATCTGCAGTGCTTCCGTACACTCAAGGTGCGGTTTGAAATTTTCTAAATATTATCTCCGGATATTCCAAGCTGCATTCAGAAAACACGAGGATCATTTTCACCTTCAGGGAATGCAAGTGGTTTTTCTTCGTATTTATGTACGTAAAACACTCATCTCCCTTTTTTCGAAGTTTCATGCCAAAATCCAGGTACAGTAAACAGACATGGTGAAGTTCAAGAACTTCATAAATATTTTTGTTTCCATGGTTACGGATGATATTTGACAAGAATTTTCTATGTAGCCTATTTTCTATATACATGAACCATTTACCATTTGACCATGAGAGGCCGCTTCTCCGGTCCAGGGACATGATGCGTCCTAATTACACCAAGTAGGATGACTGCACAGTGAAAATTTGGCAGCCAATCAATATTTGCAGCCTTCCGGCTGCATGTTGAAAATATTTATTGGTCCACACCCAGGTAATGAATATCGACTCTTCCAATTGCTGCCACTGATCTGATTTTGAAGATACCCTTAGGGTTCTTGGGGTTAAACTCTTGCAAGAGTATAGCAGTAGTATAGTAGTGAAAGTGGTGGAATTGGAAAAAGTAGAAGTAGGCAGTCGCAAATGTTTTCGCTTCAAGCAGTCAGACCTCTAATTTCACAGAATGAGTATGTCTCGGGTTCCTACATCACAGGAGCACATCGATAAATAGTTAGTTGACACTGTCTGCACAATATTATCCAAACACAAGGGTGTAGCCAGGGAGGGTCATGGGGGTCGTACGACCCCCCCCCCCCCAAATCCCAAAGGTCCGCGGCCGATATTCTACACACCAAACTAACAAATGACTACATTAAATATGATTCCCATTCACTCAGCATGAAATCTTTGAACACTACTGATATCAATTATTGAAGAATTTTGCCCCGCCCCCACCGGACCTCCACCGGTGGCCAAAGGTCAAGATGGAGGAAATTATGGGAGGGAGTGACCCCTCCCATAATCTCCTCAACTTGACCTTTGGACAAGATTTCAGTCTTTTTCGTCGCCAGGCCTTCTCATCCTTGAGTTGCATTGTGGGCGACCCCCCTAAACAAATTGCTGGCTACACCCTTGAAACATAGACAATTTTTGCGTCGCAAGGTACCTAAGCGAATACATGTTCCATATGTGCCTTCATTGCCTGACATTTGGCCTTAAATGGACATTCTGTGATGTTATCTTTCAAATGATCTGAACGTGATATTTTTTACACGATGCATGTTTTGGCACTGGCATTCTGTGTTGTCTTTAGTAACAGCCGATGCGTTTTTTTCATAAGTGAATACATTGGTAGTAAAGTGTCCTAAAAGCAAAGTGCGCATGATCATAATTTTAGAAAATCATAGATCTGGGCAAATACTACAAACCCTCGCTACTCCAACGACAACAAAAGTTGCCCCATTGCTTAATATGGAAAGATCATTTATAACAAGCAAACATTTTGCAGGAAGTGTCGGCTGATAGAGCGGTTACTTCAATTTCAACATGTATTCTTCTCATATATGTTGTTACAAATTTATTGGAGTTTTCTCTTTGTAAAACAGTCTCCAATAAGTTGTGAACAAATTTGAACAAAAGCTTATATTTGGTTAAATAAATATTTTAAAGATATAGAGTATGAAAAATTCACTATTCATGTCACACGAAAGGCAGACGACCCTTTTTTAAATTTGTGACACAAAAACATAGGTTATGACTCCTCACTGGAACGAGCTCGACGAGCTCGTTCCAGTGGGGGTCATAAGCTAAGTTTTGAAGACAAACATTGAAAAAATAATAAATGGGGATTTTGGGAAAGAGAGCTGGGCTGATGTGGACGTTATATATAAATACGGATTGATCCGGATATGGCGCATTACCGGGTATCATTAAACCTCCCTAAGTGTGGGTTCTTGTATAGCGTTGACAAATGTTATATATAAACACGAATTGATCCTGATATGGGGCAGTTTTATACATACATTAGGTTGGAGCGCGGTGACTCAGTAGTTTCAGCATTGGACTTCAAACCGAAAGGTCTACGATTCAATCCCTGCCAGGGTTACTGCTTTGTGTCCTTGGGCAGGCCCTAAATCCCGATTACACGCGTGGGGACACGGTGGCGCTGTGTACTTAGGCGAACTGCACGCCGACGGGGTACTTGTCTTCAACCAATGCTAACCCTGCTTGTGCGGAGTTATTACGTTGTTAGAGTCTAACAGTTGTTCGCCCCTACTTGATGGTTCTCCCCTGGTATTCCGGCTTCCTCTACCTATAAAACTGTCTGACACGAGGTGACCCTGTCTATCGAAAGTGTTGTGAGACCCCAGTAAAAATCTCCGTTCGATAAAGGTAAAGCCCGAATACAGGATTCAACTGCGCCTAATTTGGGGCATTTACACCGAATCAAACAACGGTTTAGCTGGAGACACATGGCACGTTCGGGTACATAGAATATTGTATAACTTACCTGGTCTAGAAGCTATGAGGCGATAACGGATGCCTTGCCATTTCAAATATTTCATTCAATGAAAGGACTGTAGCTAATATGTATTACAAAGGATATCATGCTGTATTATTGATGACAGTAAGAAAATCAATAGATGTACAGAGGGGATATAATCTGAATGCACCGTGTTTATTTATAATGTGCAAGTATGATAAATCACAGGTACACGGACAAGTATGATTGACTGCGGTTGAATGTCACTTCCTTCAGCAGCAAACTGATACTGTATTTACACTTTATTTTAACTTTTTACTGCCACGCCCACTTTAGCCATATATGGAGGACCTCTATGTACGCCTGTATGCGAGGAAGTTTAATAAAATTTTTGACATACTTGAAACTCTATCATCTGATTAATTGTTGGAAAGGGCTCTCTGAGCCCTTTCCAACAATTAATCGGATGGTAGGTTTGACCTGGGCATACCAGAACGTGCAGATAATCATCATAAAATAGGTCATAATAGTCGCTTTCGGCAGCATAAGTGTTGAGCTATTTGCGGACAGTGGAATTCTTACAATCCCACTTCCAGGGGGAGATAGTGCAGAGCTCTGCCTATACTTTTGTCCGCCCTTCCGTCCGTCCGGATTACTTGGGGTTTTTTTTGATAACTGGAACAAAAGCTATCAGATTTCAACAAGTTGTGCTGTGCTGCTTCATATTAACAATGTTTGGAAAAGTTCTGTAACTACCACTATATGTTGAAAAATAAGAGAGTTATTGCCCCTGATTGTTGATTTTTTGTTGTTTGTGCAATAGTTTGAACAATAATAAACAGGTTTCACTAATTTTTTATATTCTGATATATACTTTAATATTTTCTTAGATAAGCTGGAAAATCACGATGATTTCTAAAAATAATAGTGGGAATTACTGCCCTTTGATTTGTTCCGTTAAGATAATGCGACATTGTTTTATTTGGGGTTGTTCTCTGCATTGTATCTAAATAAATGCTCGATAAATGGTTCAGTGAGGTGTGTTCTGATCTTGTTGAAGATCGACTAAGAATAGTCTGTTGCTGATTGCGTTCATTCATTCATTCATTCATTCGTTCGTTCGTTCGTTCGTTCGTTCGTTCGTTCGTTCGTTCGTTCGTTCGTTCGTTCGTCCGTCCGTCCGTCCGTCCGTTCGTTCGTTCGTTCGTTCGTTCGTTCGTTCGTTCGTTCGTTCATTCATTCATTCATTCATTCATTCGATGCTTTTATGGGTTGTTTGTTCACCAACTTCTCGCGCAGACGTTTGTAAGTGAAAGCGATGTCCTTTTACTCACCAAAATATACAGATATTTTTGTGCTCCAGTTATAGATATTCCAATCAAAGATTATTCATTTCCATTTGGAGACCGAGATTATTATGACAGTAAACTGATCTGGCTTGTCGTATTCCGTCGAGTTGACGCAGTCAGATCGCCGGATCACACGAGGCGGCTCTTGTGAACTGGCTATCTGGCCTCGTCAACGAGACGGAATGCGACAAACCAGATTACTTTACTGACACATTGATCTATTTATTATATGCCGTTATGGAAATTCACATTACACACGAGAAATCAATATATGGGTAAATAACGTGCAATTGTAGCTAGAACTACATTTATTTTCAAACAAACAAAACTTGTACAATTAACCCCCTGCACTCTGATGACAAAACGCCTATTTGTCATCCATGGTTATCCCCCCTGTGTTGTCAGAAATTCAGCAATTTAGATTTTGGTTGACAGAGCTCAATTGGAGCTCTGTCAACCAAAATCTAAATTGCTGAATTTCTGACAACACAGGGGGGATAACCATGGATGACAGGGAGGTGTGGTGTGGCTTAGAGTGGGGGAGGTGTCGAGTATTCTCGACATCAGAGTGCAGGGGGTTAAGGGGACTTCCCAAAATAGTGTTTCAAAGCTGACGGCATTCAGCATTTCATTCTTGTACATCAGAGTCAGATTCACGCATTAAAATGGTAATAAAGTAAGAAAACAAAGATATTATAAATTTATTGTGATTAATAGTGGTTAGTACATATAAAATTAATTAAGAACAATATTAGAAACTCACGTTATTCGACAGTGTTTATTTACAGAAATGAACCGTACTTACAAACGGTTGGCAACCAGGGCGGACTCGTTCTCCAGGTATCCTCCCAAAACTTAGACATCCCATAACTTAGACAGCTTAAAACAACAACATTCACACTTTAGTGTACAGCTAATCCCCTGCTTGTTACCCATTATTCTAATGGACTAATCTGTGAAATATGCACACAAAGTCTGATTTATGGAAAAATGTTTATTGCAATTTCAAATTAGTTTTGGGAGATAACCGTTCTCCAGTGCCGACCTCATTCTGAGGCCAACCATCTGATACGGAATCGGAAATCCATTCAATGTGATCCGGCGATCAGGATTCGATGGATGAAAAACACGGCGTATCATTGATAGTAGGTATATAATAAATCAAAATATTAACACAATTAGCGGGACTACGTGGAGTAATTCTAAAACCAAACCGCTGTTATGATGATTCTTCAATCATAATAATTTAGTGAATAAACAAGGATAATGGTGTTCAAAATGACAGTCAGAAAAGATTCTATCAAGTCTCGATTGAGAAACTTTTTCTTCCCCTCTTTGGAACGATTTAACCCTTTACCTAACACAATATTTTTAAAAAAATAAATTAAATGTCACATTTTTCGAAAATAAATTTCACAATTTTTCAATAAAACCCTACAAATATGGATATCATTAGAACCATCTCGACGAGCTGGTTCTGATGATATCCTTAGTTGTAGGGTTTTATTGAGATACTTCCGAGGTATTTTAGGCTGTGGTAAACTTATTCTGGTTAATGCTCTGGTCGTTTTTGGTCGGTATGTTGGATAAAGGGTTAAAGAAAATTAATGCTTTTTGGTATTTTTAGATTCGATAGGCTGGAATATTTGAGTTGGTCGAAAAAGCAAATCTACGATTCTCTTTTCTCACAACAAATCCCAGACAAGTGAATCTGAACATAGGTGATGAATTATTTAAGGGCTAGAATGGCTCCAAGCCATAACAACGTTCAATTCTTTACAGAATTTGACTGGAGGCTTGAGAGCTTAGGTTTTTAAGTACACAGACCTATGCTTGACAACGAGTCTACAACCATTCTAATTAGACACGAGTCTCGAGACAATCGGCGATGTCGTAGTAAACGCCGTGCCATTCCGCCACACCCTTTACGATGACATTCTCTATTGTCGTGATTAATTTCTAGGGCTGGTCCGACTCACAAATCACTAAACTGGCAACCACCCATGACAGTTTTTTTGCCTGCAGTTGTGAAGCTCATGAACATGCCAATTATCGGAGAATAGTACTCTGACCTTCCACTGCCCGAGGAGACAAAGAATTTGGGGAGTGGTGACTCCCCCCCCCCCCGCCCGAACACACACGTAGATTTCACGCCCTAGTCAAACCCCTTAGTCCAAATAAATAAATAACTAAATTAATTAATTAATTTATTTATTTAGTTAGTTAGTTAGTTAGTTATTAATTAATTAATTAACCAATTAATCAATTTAATATTAATTAATCAATTAATTAACCCAATTAATTAATTCTCTTCATCGTTCGAACAGCTAGATTGGGACGTCAAGAAGAAAAATATCGTACACCCACAGACTGTATAATTTTGTATTTTCTCCCTTTTACAAATAAAAAACATTTTGCTTAGCAAGACTACATATTATTAGGCCACCACATCTAAACCAGTTATTAAATGTCGCATGTGAGTTTGATTGTTAAGTTAATTCCCGTTTCCGGCATTAAACGTCAATCTCCAAGTAAGACGAGAAGGCCCTTTTGAATTGAATAGTAAAACATATGCAATTCAAGACTGCTTCGCATTTTTCAACATGTCTACAGCACAAAATGATGAGGAGTTTGATAGTTCAAATGAACGAGGGAACAAACACGGAAAAACGGCGAGTCGCACTCCAATTAAAACAAAAATAAACAAAAAAAAAAACAAAAAAACACAACACTCTACAGATGGTTTACAGATTGCAGAAAAAAATCCCCTTGTTATTTATTTATTTATTTTTTAATATATTTATTAAGACTTAACGACACTTTAACAGCCAAAGTCATATCGTGTCGGTGACAGTTTTACGGGTGGAGGAAGCCGGAGTACCCGGAGAGAACCACCGAGCAACGACGAGCTGCTGCCAGCTCCCCAACATCGTAACTCCGCACTACAGCAAAGGCAGGGTTAGATTGGTTGAAGACAAGCGCACCATCGACGTGCAGTACGCCTTAGTACACGGCGTCACCGTGCCCCCATATGGACCATCGGGGTTAAGTGCTTTGCCCAAGGACACAACGCGGGAGTCCGAATCGATCTCTCGGACGGTCACCCATCCAAGGACTAACCGGGCTCGACGTTGCTTAACTTCGGTGATCTGACGAAAACCGGTTACCACAACGCCACCGCGCCCCAATCCCCTTGTTAAGAATCACCTTATGACATAACCCCGTCGCCCCAAAAACCATTGGGACTTAATTCACTCAGTCCAATCTTCAGAGGCGGACATAAATAATATTAATATTAATTAAAAGTTACATTGCCCCGCAAACATAGGTTAACATCACATAACATAACATAACATTTATTAGAATAAAACATCCTTTACAGGACAGTATGCGATAATCTACAAGTAACATGAACAAAAGTAGAACTCAAAATATTACAATTGCATCCACCAATTTTCTATGATCAAAGTACTATATATGTTTTTTATTAATTTGATACGCAGAAGATCGTGGAGACGTGAACTAGAATTTCCAGTACACATCACTAAACATATCATAATCGTCTGGCGAAAAAATCCCGGATCACGCTGCAGATTTTATGGCATAAACTGGAGGTTCTATTTTCAAATATTAATTTGAATTTCTCAAATATACTCAGATCAATAAAACCGTCAATCGCACTGTTCATCAGAACGAATAGTTCTGATCGAAGCTCTGAGTAATGTGTACATTCCATAAGAAAATGGTATTCGTTTTCTATTTTCCCAGAGTTTGCTTCACAGTGAGTACATATCCTGTCGATAATAGGCTTCGGCGGTTGATGATGTCGCCCTTTTTCAATAGCTAACTTATGATTGCTGATACGAAGCTTAGTGAAAATTTCCCGGTCTTCCGCCGTGTTCGTTTCCACTAAGTACGTTTCCATTTTTAACCCTTTACCCAACGTAACGGCCAAAACCGGCCAGCGCTATTCTCAAAAATCGCCAATTAATTTTCAAAATATTTTCATTTTTTGTCTCAAAAACATAGGTTATGACCCCTCGTTGGAACGAGCTCGTTGAGCTCGTTCCAAAGAGGGGTCATAACCTATGTTTTTGAGACAAAAAATGAAAAAATTTAGTTATTCAAGAATTTTTTTTGCAAGTGTCGTCTGCTTTTCATGTTAGGTAAAGGGTTTTAAACATTTTTAAACAACCTGTAAGTTCTCAGTTTATGATCTTCATTCTTTTTTTGCAGTCCTCAAACATTGACTTCTTGAACGTGTTTACATGCTGCAAGCACAAATTATACCTCTCTTTTGAACGATTTCATCGAGCTCGTTCCATTAAGGGGCTCATAAGCTATGTTTTCGAGACAAGCGATGAAAATGTTCGTTATTCAGGGGATATTTTTGTAAATATCAACTGCTTGTCTAGAAATGGGTAAACAGTTAATGAAATAAATAATTTCAAGAACAAAGAAGATTAATTCAATCCTACTCCACTTGTTATTGTCAACGCGTTGAACAATACTTTTGTAACAATATTTATGTAAAGCCTGTTGTCTTGTAACCTTGCAGAATAGATCACGTAATTCTGACATGGTGTTATACTCGTCGCACAAGACTTACACATTCCTTTTTGCTGGAGGGTAACATGCGACCGGAGTGTGTTCGTTGCCAAAAAGTGTTTGACAGTGGAACACATTCTTTTACATTGCACTGATTTAATCATGTCAGAGGGCAGTATTTCACTGTGGGATCTCTCGGAGATCTATTTTATTACACGAGCCCACACAAAGTTCTATCATTTCTGAAAGTAATCAACCTTTTTAATAAATTTTAATCCTTTACCCAACGTAACGGCAAAAATCGGCTTGCGCTATTCACAAAAATCGCTAATTAATTTTCATTATTTTTTTCGTTTTTGTCTCAAAAACATACTCCGGGTACTCCGGCACGATTTGCCATTGTGCATAAGTATGTGACCTTAAACACCAATAAATACTTCATAATTGCTAACGACCAATAAATAAATAAATAAATCAATAAATAAATCAATAAATAAATCAAAAAATAAATAAATAAATATATAAATGTAAAGCCTGTTCACAACTTTGTAATTGTTACAGCATTGGACAATAAAGAACAATATAATTTATACAAGATGATCGACTTCGTCTCTTCATCAGTGCCAAAAGATTTAGTCCGAGGCGATTTTGTCCGCCTCTAAAAATCAAAATGTCCAATGGGAAATATTGTCCAAGAGAATTTGTTCAGGGGGATTTTGTCTGTATACTGGTTCACGGACCCTGGTATGGCAGTAGAGTTTTTTCATCCTTTTATGGATAGGTTACGTGCACCGATCTTTGCTCTT
This sequence comes from Pictodentalium vernedei, assembly GCA_031216915.1. NCBI lineage: Eukaryota > Metazoa > Mollusca > Scaphopoda > Dentaliida > Dentaliidae > Pictodentalium > Pictodentalium vernedei. The sequence continues at coordinate 115,890,904 of CM062291.1, read as the reverse complement.
CTATTAGAATTATGCGAAAGCGAAACTATGCGCTCGTCGGCATCTGCAATAATTCTTAATTGCAAAAATACTTGCGACGGCGTTTATGGTAATCAACCGAAGCAGACAAACCTGTCTATGGAGTACAATCGATATATTTCTATAAAGGTCGCGTGATTCACGGGTACACTCCACCTTGACAACAGCAGTCAGTAAAATAATTCCAAGGTTATTTGAAGGACAAGATTTAGATATTTATTCCAGATCATTTCTTACTGCAGACATCGAAAATGAAAAATCGATTATCGAGAGATGAGGAGTTCGTCCAAAACAAGAGCTGGCGTGGAACTCTGAGACAATTCTATGACGTTATCCCTCTGACACAGATAAGCGTTTTCGCCCTATTGTTGCATGTCAGGCTCAGGGGTAGAACGGGAAGCACAGGGAGCACGTGCTTCCACCACACTTTTTTCCACAGATATGCGACACTTCGACCCGATTCGATCCATATCTGCTATCTTCCAAACCCGAAGGTTGATATATACGGAAGAGACCAAACCAGGACCAGACCATAATATGGACACGAACCCCACCCTACATTCATTGATTTTCCGCCACCTCTGGCCAGGCAAGTCACAATAAATTTGAAATGGGGAAGGGGAAGATTGGAAAAGGTTTCACTTCCTTGAAGCGCCGATTATGAGGAAGTTAATACTGTTTTTAAGAGTACTTTTGCATTTTTTTTGTACAGTTTTTAAAAATGAGACGAATGTACTGAAAAGCTTACCAATTATAAGAAAAAGAACTTATTGTAGATTAACACGTACGCTGCCGAAAGCGGCTACTGTCACCTATTTTATGATGATCATCTGTACGTTCTGGTATGCACAGATCAAACCTACCATCTGATTACTTGATGGAAAGGGCTCAGAGAGCCCTTTCCAACAATTAATCAGATGATAGACTTTCAAGTGTGTCATACATTTTATTAAACTTCCTTGCATACAGGCGTACATAAAGGTCCCCCATATATGGCTAAAGTGGGCGTGGCAGTAAAGGGCTTAAGAGCTCAAATTCCCCTGCTATAGATAGACTTTTAATCCCCGTCTACAAAAAAACTGGGGTTAAATATCAGCCTAACTACAGAAACAAAAATTTCAGAATACTGTGGAATTATTCCTTTTTAACGGACACTGGAAGTTCGCCTTAGATTTTAGAATGTTTTAGAAAAAGTTTTTATTTGCATGTTAGTAGAAAAGGAAAATGCCGATGTACTCCTTTAAATGTGGTGTTCACATTTAGTTTAAACAATATTTATTGAAAGAATATTCCATGTGTTAAATACAATTTGAAAACATTTACGTAACCAATGATGTTCTTATAATGTTGTGTCAATAGATGTATGAGTTGGATTCGATTAGATTAGAGTAGATTCTTTATTTACAGTATACTTAAAAAACAGTTACAGTTATATAGTACAAGTAGTGTTGATGTGTATACTGAGGGAGATAACATAGCCAGATTGGATGTCTACCTGTTACTCCCCTTGGAATTGCAGACAGACTGTGACCAAAAATTATATGTAGCAGATTACATGGAACTGATATATGATGACAGAGCATGGATAATTTCATAGCTGGGGACCATGCTACTTCCATACACAGGTTCCGTCCTACACTTACACCTACACCTATACCGGCTGGAGACTGGTGGTTTCAAATTGGAAGAAGGCAACCTGCTTATCGTGCCCACCCCGCCACTCCGTGGAACTCCAAGTCCCTGGGAAAACTCATTGCGAAACCGGCGTCGAGAGTACACTTGGTATGTTTGGGGCACAAAGTCCACGTCGGTCAGCACACCCATTGAGCACATATTTAAGAGTGATCAGCATGTGCGCTGACCGTTGAGTCGATAGCAAGCTTTTGAGCTTATATAAGTCGTCTCCAAATTCACATTTAAAAACATATCGAAAGATTCCTATTCCAAATTTAGATTGAATCAAGCACAACACACTCTTAAATCTTTACCTAACGAATCGAATGCACCCGCTCGCCTAATTTATAAATTACGAAGTTGAAAAAATATATTATTAAAAAAGTTCCAACAAAACCATATCAAGTGGCTCCTCATTGGAACGAGCTCGTTCCAATGAGGGGTCACGTGATATGGTTCGTTGAATTTTTTGGAAAAGAAAAATAAAAAACATTAATTAAAATAATAAATTTTGATATCCTGTGCGTTGGGTAAAGGGTTAAAAAAGCAGACGACACTTGCAAACAAAATTCTTGAATAACTATTTTTTTCCATTTTTGTCTCAAAAACATAGGTTATAACCCCTCTTTGGAACGAGCTCGACGAGATCGTTCCAAAGAGAGGTCATAACCTGTGTTTTTGAGACAAAAAATGAAAAAAAGATAATGAAAATTAATTGGCGATTTTTGTGAATAGCGCTGGCCGGTTTTTTTTCCGTTACGTTGGGTAAAGGGTTAAGTAAGAAAATTATAAAGTGTGCAATACGGCCTTTTTAAAAAAAAAAAAAAAGGTGGATATTTATTATCCATCACTTTTTCTCAATAAAAACTCTAAACAATGAAATTTGTAAGCTTTTTTTTAGCTTTTAACCATATATCAGGATGAGGTTAACTGGATATCCTTCGTGCTATTCCGGTAGCTCATAGTCTCGTTATGTGGTGAAAATTGGCAAAAAGTACATGTCGCAATTTCCGACTTTCATGAGAAAAGTCATCCCACTATCACATATTTCACACGGTTTCGATTGTTCCTGAGTGTTTTGCATCAACTGTGGTGTCTGTGAGCCTCGAACGCGGCATTATCGGCAAATTTATAAGGTCTGTGGCTATGGTGCTCAAAAAGTTTTGTAAGTAACTGTAATTGGTAGCCGATTCAGCGCAGTAAAAAGTATGACTGAAAGCATAGCATATGCTTGGAGAAGAAGTTGATTTTCCACTCTTTTTCAATATTTCTGGCTAATCCGTACTGTTACCTTGGCTACGTGGTTTAAGAGTTTTTATTTAAAAAAAACCCAAATGTTCCCCTTGTCAGTTTTGTTCTAGTGGCCTGTTGGGGACAAGATATACATTTTGATTCAGCAGAGAGCACGTTAGGGGAATCACCATCACTAACCTTCAAATTTCCCTCACGTTACTGTCCCCACTGTTTCATTGCAAATGGTACAATAGTGAATATTTTAATGACAGGAGGACACCAAACACAAAAAAAACCCAAATTGTTATCGATATCGAGAGTAGTATGTAATGTGGTTTTGAGGGAACAGTTGCCGGATCTCATTGCCGGATCTCATGTGACGTCATAGTCACGTGACGTAGTGGCGCCATGTTGTGTTGTCATGGTAACGGGCGTGAGCGGCCATCTTGTGACGTCATCTCCATAGTGATACGTGGTGGTAGTGCGCATGCGCAGCGCGTGTTGTTAGGGTGATACGTGTTTCCGTCGTCCATTTTGTATACTGGAGGCCGCCATCTTGGTTTCTATGGTAGCACGTGATTGCTATGTTACACAATTGTTCTGCAATAAGACGGGGTATGTTTTGAGGGTATGTTCCTTTGTAGAAGAGTAAATCTAATTACCACAAACAACCCGACAATCCTTCCAAATCACCAAAATCCACCCGAAATCACCGAAATTGACTTTATTTCCCCATATTATCAGCTTAGCACGTAGTGCTATAGTACTAAGGGGTACAAGGGGGTGCATTCGATTGAACAGGTGTAATGTTCTGGATTAGGATTTTCCCAGAATCCTCATTTAATTACCCAAATAAACCCGTCAAGTTGTATTATTTCGAATTCTTTAAGAATCCCATTTTTTGGATCCCACGACGTTTTATTTCCCTATTAAGAGTAGCACGTAGTGCTATAGGACAAATTTACCCAGAATCCTCTGCTTCTACTTGGAACTATATTTTTATAAATTCCTACGCTCTATTTTTAGTAACATCCTTAACTGACCCCCCTAACTAATTGTTAGGGTCTATATTTAGCAATTTCTTTAAATGACCCCCCTAACTACATGATTTTAAATAATAAAATTAATGAGGATCAAGATGTTTTTACACTAACCAATCAGAGCGAAGTTAATCCACCAATCAGATATCTGGATTCCCATTGTGTTTCTTTCCCATTACTTTCTATACTAATTTTCTAAATTTCCCAACTTTAACCTATAATCCTATAGGAAACAAACACAAACACCCATCGAGAATGAAAATATCGATGAAAAAACGTTGTGACGTCGTGACGTTTTCAAAAACGTCCGTCACGTCTAAATAAATTCCGGAGAAGAATAACGTCGCGTCATTCTGTTTCGATCCTTCGAACTGAACACATCGCTAGAGAGTTTTCTATAGCAATTTTGCCTTTGCAAGAAATTTATGAAGATGTCTGAAGCTGCTACTGCCGTTACCAGAACTGATGTCTACGCCTGTGAAGAGTGTGGGAAGACCTTTACTGCAAGAACGAATCGAGATCGCCATCGGAGAAATACCCATGGAGAGAAGAAGACCCACGATTGTACCAACTGCAACAAGACCTTTACGAGGAAAGAAGATTTGGTAAACCATCTGAAGAAATGTTTGGAGACATATACATGTATGGAATGCGGCCAGGAGTTTAACCAACTACTCCATTTTAATCGACACAAGAGCGTTGCCCACCGACCAGTTCCTGTACCATCAAAAAGGAAGACTGATGAACCGAAGAGAGGACCACCTAAACAACCACGGACCACGACGACCACCCATTATGATGTTGACCCAATGGAGTTTGAAAAGAATATGATGTCTGAAGAAGAGCCAGATGAGATATTGACCGTGTACGAAGATAACTGGAGTTCTATTAGAACTCGCCACGTGATGAACAGAAGAGTCCAAGACCAATATAACTACCGGATCAACGATGTGAACCTGAAGATGATGACTGATGAATTGATGACTACCATATTTCTGCCACAACAGCTAAGATTTAAAATTAATCTGAGTTTTGGTTTTATCCTTCGACACAATGAAACGAATGAACTGAAGTATTACCATCCATCACAAAACAACGCCCGGGTACTTGATGTTCCACAGCTTGTATGCTGCCAAGAAGACTTTGAAGAATTCCTTGATGATGTCATGGAAGAAGATATCCTAGAATGGGCCAAATTAAAAGACCCAACACCAAATGGCTTGTGGAGAGAGTTACCAACGTCACATTTTATGTGAACAAGCTGAAAGACCACCCAATTGGAATGGCAGAAGATCTTCCTGACTACATTCTCCAGAACAAAGCAGTAAATGCTTTGGTGAAAGATAGAGCTCACCATTTTACCTATGAAGACAACCTGTGTATTTTCCGCTGTTTAGCTTTATGGAGTGGTTCCATAACAGACAACCTCAACTATACAACAGATGCCATGTACAACAAGTATACCCAGAAGCCAAAGAATGAATTCCGTGGAGTAACTTTAGCCGAATTACCTGACTTGGAGAAATGTTTTGAAGTAAATATCCAAGTATATGAACTTGTCAAGAATGATGATGACCAAATTGTTGCCAAATTAGTACAGAGATCTCACAGAAAGTATGAAGATACCATGTATGTGAACGTTTACAAGAACCATTTTAGCTACATCATCGATATAGACCAATACTGCAAATCCTTTGAATGCCGCAAATGCGGCAAACTATGGAAGACCTCCTGGGCAATAAATCGTCACGAGAAAACCTGTACAGATGAAGTCAAGTACCAGTATGTTGGTGGTGTATACCATCCATCCCAGTCCATATTTGATCTGTTAGAAGATGAAGGTATAGAAGTATCTGAAGAGAAGAAGTTTTATCCATACCGTGCAACGTTTGATTTTGAAAGTTACTTTGTCAAATCCAGTCTACCTGCTGACAGTGATAAACTGATATGGGAAGCAGAACACCGACCATTGAGTGTGAGCATATGTAGTAATGTTCCAGAATACCAAGAACCGAAATGTTTTATTACAAATGGAAATTCTCAAGAACTTGTTGAAGAAATGATGACATACCTCACTGCTATTTCATCTCATTGCCACCAACTGATGCAGACCTACCATGCTTGGACCTTGTTTAAACTCAGACAGAAAATTGATGAAACGCTGGAAGCGGAAGCCAGAGCTACTGGAGAAGATACATCCAAGATGCACCCTTTACAAAAATTGGAGAAGAAATTTCAAGATTATCTGCAAGAGATGCCCGTCATCGGATTCAACTCTGGAAAATATGATATGAATGTAGTCAAGCGTGAACTGATGACATACCTGAAGAGACAGAATCCACTCAAGTTTGCAGTGAAGAAATCGAATAACTATATGTGCGTCTCGACAGAATCTTTCAAGTTTGTTGATATTTGCAACTACCTCGCTCCAGGATTCAGCTATGACAAGTTTTTGAAAGCATTTGGCTGCTCCGTGACAAAGGGATTTTTACCATATGAATGGATCGACAGCTTGAACAAATTGGATCAAGACCACCTACCAGACCATGAAGCCTTCTACAGTTCTCTCAAGAAAGAAAATATATCCAATGAAGAATACCAGTACTGCCAGCATGTATGGAACGACCTGGAGATGACAACTTTCCGTGATTTTCTGATCTGGTATAATAACCGAGATGTAAAACCATTCCTTGAAGCAGTTGACAAGCAGTTTGCTTTCTACCAAGAACGCCACATCGACATGTTTAAAGATGGTATCAGTGTTCCGGGCCTCACGTTGAAATACCTGTTCCAGACCATGAATGATGACACTTACTTCACATTATTTAACCAGAAGAATAAAGACTTGCATCACTTGGTGAAAGATAATATCGTTGGTGGACCTTCAATTATCTTCAACCGATACCACGAGAAAGATGTTACCCGAATCAGAGAAACAAAATATGGTAAAGAAGCAAAACCATGTGGAAGTATTATAGGCCTTGATGCGAATGCATTATATCTTTGGTGCCTAATGCAAGAGATGCCAACGGGTTGGAGTATTAGACGTCGTGAAGAAAACCAGTTTAAACCAGAACATCCAAAGAAGTATGGTAAAATGGCTGAACAATGGTTAGAGTTTTTATCCATGAGAGATGACATCCACATCAGACATCAGTTTAACGAAGCTGAAAAAATGATTGGTCGAAGACAGTTGCCTGTTGATGGTTGGTGCAAAGAGACACAGACTGTATACCAGTTCCATGGCTGCTTCTGGCACGGACATACCTGCATGAAAGATAAGAATGGCCTTCCTATCATCCATAATGAAGTCAGAGATAAACTGATGAAAGAACTGCTACAAGACACCCGTACCAATGCAAAGTACATCACCGATTTGGGCTATAAACTTATTGAAATCTGGGAGTGTGAGTGGAGAGAGATGAAGAAGACCGATGCCACACTCAAAGCCTTCCTGAAAGAGAACTTTTCAGACAAAATAGATGGTGCGATGACAGAGGAAGAAATACTGAACAAAGTGAAGTCCGGTGAACTGTTTGGTTTAGTCGAGTGTGATATACATGTACCAGATCACCTGAAAGAGTACTTTGAAGAGATGACACCTATCTTCAAGAATACAGATATTTCCATAGATGATATTGGTGAACACATGAAGTCCTTTGCCGAGAAGAATGGAATCATGAAGAAACCCCGAAGAAGTTTGATCGGAAGCTATGGAGCGGAGAAAATGTTGTTTGCAACCCCTTTACTGCAGTGGTACCTCCAGCATGGTATTGAAGTTGATCACGTCTATCAAGTTATCCAATATAAACCAAGAAGATGTTTTGAAAAAATTGGAGATGAAGTATCTGAAGCAAGAAGACAAGGAGATGTTGACCCTGACAAGTCGATCGTTGCCGATACCACGAAGCTGTTGGGAAATTCTGGATATGGCAAAACCGTCACCAACAAAGAGAAGCATCGACGTGTGTGCTATTGCGACGACGAAGAAGTTACCAAAGCTGTAAATGACATGTCCTTCAGAGCCTTGAATCCATTAGATGAAACATTATATGAAGTCGAACTCAACAAGAAGACCATCAAGTTGGATCTGCCACTTCACATCGGATTCTTTGTTTACCAGTATGCGAAACTCCGGATGCTTCAGTTCTATTATGATGTCATCGATACTTTTATCAACCGCCAAGATTTCGAATATGCTGAAATGGACACAGATTCTGCATATATATGTACTTCGTCATCATCCATAGATGAATTAGTGAAACCAGAGAAGAGAGTAGAATTTTACAAAGAGAATCACAAGTGGTTTCCATCAGAGTGTTGTGATTTCCACAGAGATGATTATGTGAAAACCAAATTAGAAGGCAAAGAATGGCTGTCACCCTCATGCTGCCAAGAAAGAAAGCGTTTTGACAGGAGAACTCCAGGCTTGTTTAAGGTAGAATGGCAAGGAACCGGCATTGTTGGACTGTGTAGTAAAACATATTATTGTTTCGGAGCCACCAATAAATTCAGTTGTAAGGGAATCAGCAAACGCCACAATGATTTGACGAAAGACAGATATTTGCAAGTTTTGAAGACTCAACAAAGTGGATCTGGCATCAACCGAGGATTTGTGATGAATGACAACACTATGTATACCTACCAGCAGAGCAGAGATGGACTATCATATTTCTACCCAAAACGAAGAGTTTTAGAAGATGGAGTTAGTACCATACCACTAGAGATTTAAAGAAGAAACAATTGAGTGAGTGTCATATTTTTCTACAACCTGAACCAAGTCTAGCTTTTGCCTACAAAAAATTCCTAAAAAAAAACCGAAATGGTTTTTAGGTGGTCTACTCAATCATATTAGGCTCATCAAATTTTTAAAGTCCTTTATGGCATTCTCTAAAGTCCTTTATGGCAGTCCTCATAAAGTCCTATATGGCATTCTCTAAAGTCCTATATGACATTCTCTAAAGTCCTTTATGGCAGTCCTCATAAAGTCCTACATGGCAAGTTTTTCACAAAGTAAAAAGTCCTTTATGGCAGTCCTCATAAAGTCCTATATGGCAGTCTTCAAAAAAAAAATTCTAAATGGCAAGTCTTACAAGGCAATACATTTTTTTCTAGTGTAAAGATTTTTCAATTTTTTTATTTATTCTAATACAGAGAGTTTTTTCATCATCATCATCATCATGTTCCTGATATACTTTAGGCTAACCCTATTGGAAGTGGAGGATACTTCTTTAGTTTCATTCAAAACTTAGTTTCATTCAAAACTTTTTAGTTCCATTTATTTTAAAAAAATGTTGATTCATGGTATCTTTTAGGTTACACCTATTGGAACCAGATGATACGTCTTTATTCAAAATTTAGTTTCATTCAAAACTTTTTAGTTCCATTTATTTTAAAAACATGTTGATTCATGGTATCTTTTAGGTTACACCTATTGGAACCAGATGATACTTCTTTACTTTTTAGTTTCATTCAAAACTTTTTAGTTTCATTCAAAACTTTTTAGTTCCATTTATTTTAAAAGACATGTTGATTCATGGTATCTTTTAGGTTACACCTATTGGAACCAGATGATACTTCTTTACTTTTTAGTTTCATTTCATTTTTTAAAGTTGATTCCTGGTGTCTTTTAGGCTACCCCTATTGTATAACCAAAGGAATAAATCATCATCATCATCATTACTAAGAAATTCTCTGTTGTGAATATTTAAAAGAAATGAGAAATTTTTATGATAGAAAAAACTAAATTGCTAAGTTGGACATGTTGTTTTCGTTTTTTCTTTTTTGATGAACAAAAAAAAAAATTCCTTCAAAGCGGATACGAACTGTAGGGGGTGGGAATGCACTCGAGCTATTTGACTTATCTCCATTGGACAGAGGTTTGTAGCTTGACCTGTCTCAAGCCAGTATAAAATGCAGAGGGCCATATCCTACAGTTTAAGGATCAAGATTGCAGTTTGATCGCCAAACTGACCAATCAGATCGAAGTTAATCAACCAATCAAATTTCTGTATTCTCATTGTGTTTCTTTCCCATTACTTTCTATACTAATTTTCTAAATTTTCCAACTTTAACCTATAATCCTATAGGAAACAAACACAAACCCCAACCAAGAATCAAAAACTCAATCAAAATTTGTTCAACTGGGGTGATGTTTTCAATCACGTCCGTCAAAGATATATAAGATTAGGCAAAGCATGGACTTGGCATCATTCACGATCGAACCATTGACCAGAGAAGATGTTCCGAATTGGCACCAAGCAGACTTATGCTAACGTCACCCAGTACCAGGGTGAACTGAAGATTCATCTCAGAAGATACTTTGAGGGAAAAGACCAGAAACCTTATCCAACGAAGACTGGTATTGCTCTATCTTTAGAAGAATGGAATGCCTTGAAATCTCAAATAGAAGAAGTAGATACAGCCATCAAAACCCAACAAACAACTTTAACTGAAGACACTAAACCTACTAAACATGAAAACTTCAAAAAACCAAATCAAGAACCACCTTTGAAGAAGAAGAAGAAGATCACAGTGAGAATAACCCAACCACGACCATTGATCGTTGATGAAATTGATAGTGAACTCAGGAAAGTTCGCTTGCAGCATGAACTTTGCTTGGCATATGCTCATTATGTCGAAGAGAACATTAACGCTGTAATGAAAGAAAAATGCTATGGATGTACAGTCGATCACCCAAGTCAGATTCAGCATAATGTATGCCTAATGATGTCTGAAGAAGAGAAGATTATAACATGTTTTAGTGACGCACTTGAAAGAGTTAACAAGAATGATGTTCATCTACTGTGGCACCATAATACTTCTGGAATGAATCCACCACCAGTACAGAAAGAATATGAAGATATGTTCGAGAAACCTCTCACAAATGAACAGAGACGTTGTATTATGGATTTGGTTATTGAATTTATGACCATCAAGAAACCTGTTACAAATGGATTCTAACTGAAGATGTAAATAGATGTTGTAAATAGATGATTTTTTTATAAAAAAAAGAAGAAAAAAGAAGAAAAAAAGTATAAAATGAAGAAACAAGAAAAAAAGGTGGTAATGACGCTTAAGTTATTTGATGTTTATCTTCTTGACAAATATCAAACAAACTTAAACTGTCCCCAGCCAGTAAGTCAGAGGGCCACCAATTTTAAATATTTTTTGGATGACGGTTCATATTGACCACCTCTCCAAAAGGTATAAAAGGGGGAGTAGTCCCCACGTTCAGTGGGGGCCACCTCCCCAAAAGGTATAAAAGGGAAGTAGTACCCACATAGAACAACAAAGATGGATCCTCGTTGGAAGCATCCATTCACTTGTTTATTGTGTGGTCCCACGGGTAGTGGTAAATCATCCTTTGTAAATCGGGTTATTCAAAACATTCAAAATATTATATCACCTGTCCCAAGTCACATCATTTGGTGTTATAGTGAATGGCAACCATTATACAATACTTTACCCCAAGTAGAATTCGTAGAGGGTCTCCCTCAAGAATTAAAATCTGATAGTTTAGTCATATTGGATGATCTGATGCTCGATGCCGATGTTCGAGTGTCTAGATTATTTACTAAAGGTAGTCATCACCGTAACATTAGTGTGATCTACATTGTTCAAAATTTATTCGATAAAAATAAAGTCCATAGGACTGTAGCTCTCAATAGTCATTACATGATCTTGTTTAAAAATCCTAGGGATCGTTCTCAGATCTCACACTTGGCAGCACAGATGTATCCTGGTCATTCCAAGTTTCTGAGAGAAGTTTTCGAAGATGCCACTTCGACACCATATGGTTACCTTTTAATAGATCTCAAACAAGATACTCCTGAACACATGAGATTAAGAAGTCAAATTTTTCCTGGGGAAACCCAATATGTGTACCTCCGAAAAGTATAAAAGGGGAGCAACAAGTCTGACTCGAGTCAGAAGCATGTCTGACCGTCTCAAGCGCAACATCTCTCTTCTCAAGGTTCTTATTAAATCGAAACCCACACTCGTCAAATCCATACTAAAACATGCAGACAAAGAATTGATAACTTGTTTGTGTGACTGTGCCTCGAATATACTGAAGGGAGCAGTACCTTTGACCAAAGCTCAGAGAACCAAACTCGTTCGTCAGAAACAACTAGTGAGGGCAGTGGCAAACAAAGGTACCTCTGACAAAAAGAGGAGACAAATCTTGCAGAAAGGGGGATTCTTGGGGGCATTGCTACCTCCTGTACTATTGGGTGCTGTTAAAGGTATATTTGGATGATGGAATATGCAAAGAAGATGGCTTTGGTAGAACCAAGGTTATTGGAACGTCTACAAGAGACTCCAAGACAACCGAATGAACTGGCTGTTTCATCACTGGATAGAGAAATGAGAGATATTCTCGATGCCCCTTTTCTTTCGGCTGATGAAAAGATGACTCAATATAATCAAATTTTACAAAGATACTTGACATTTCAACAAAAGGTAATGGCTCCTCGACCAATTAAAGTCGAATTCGAGAAAGATAATAAAGACGAAGACATTCTCGATTCTGTACCTATGACAATGAAGAGAAAGGGTAAGTTGTTGTTGAATCGTATTAGAAGTGACCCAAATATATCTTGGAATGAGAAGGGTGAATTAGTCTACAAAGATCAAACAGTGGTAGGGTCGAATGTAACAGATCTTCTAAACGATTTACTTAGAAGACGAAAATCTTTCCAACCAAAGGGATGGGAAATGTTGGCCGAAGCTTTGAGAGATAGTAACATACCCCAAGAATTAATTGGTCATAAAGAACGTTGGGATTTTATGAAACAGGCATCGATAAAGTCGGAACCAAAACAACCAAAGAAAACAGAAACGCCAAAGTGGACAGAAAAAAAGGTATAAATAGAGTTGACACTTGAACAAGGCAGTCATGGAAGCATTGTACTATGATTCTGAAGTGCCTGGTAGTTTTGGTGGTGTAGACGCTCTTCGTAGAGCGTCCAAGAAAAAAACCAAACAAGTTGTAAAATGGTTAGAGACTCAAGACACATACACTCTTCACAAACCTGTTCGTCGTACATTTCGTAGAAGAAAAGTAATAGTTAGTGGTATAGATGCACAATGGCAAGCTGACTTGGTAGATGTTTCAAACATAAGTAAATTCAACAAAAACATAAAATTTTTGTTGACATGTATAGATGTGTTTAGTAAATATGCTTGGGTGATACCATTACAAAACAAACTTGGTGATTCCATCGTGAAAGCTTTTAGTAAAATTTTCAAACAAGGTCGTAAACCAGAAAAATTACAAACTGATCAAGGCAAAGAATTTCTAAACAGAAAATTTCAGAATTTTCTCAAAGATCACAAAGTCGACTTTTTTCACAACACAAAATGTGGAAACAAAATGTTCCATAGTAGAACGATTCAATAGAACTTTGAAAACCAAAATGTGGAAATATTTTACCAAGAACAATACACTAACTTTTCCACTTCAAAACTTGATGAAATCATATAATCATTCTCATCATCGCAGTATAGGTATGGCCCCCATTGCCGTGAACTTTGAAAATCAAGAAGAGGTTTGGCAAAGGTTGTATGGACAACCCATACAACACAAGACACCAAAGTACAAAGTAGGAGGCAGAGTGAGAATCAATAAAGTTAAGAAAACTTTTGAGAAAGGTTATTTGCCCAATTGGACCGAAGAGTTATTCACAGTAGTAGCCATCAAGAAAGGACATCCAGTCACATACATGTTACAAGATGATAATGGAGAAATATTGAAAGGGTCATTCTACACTGAAGAGCTTCAACGAGTTTCACATAAAACTATTTACAAAATCGAACACGTACTCAAGAAACGTGGTCGAGGTAAGAAAAAGGAATTGTTCGTAAAGTGGTTGGGATACCCAACTTCGTTCAATTCGTGGATCAAACAGAGTCAGCTCACCTATAAAAGGAAGTGAACCTCTGAAGTTTCTTCAAAATGGAAGAAGGATCGAACGGTTCTTGGCCTCTGTTTGGTAAAAGAATTCCAAGGAGCGAGATCACTTATTTTTCACAAATAATCATTTTGTATATCATCATCATTACCAGTGTCGTTAATCTCACTCTCGAAAACACAGACAGCAAGTTGTGGACTGCTCTCTTGAGTAGTAGCATAGGATATTTGTTACCAAATCCAACCATTAAGAAAAAGTAATGTTTTATTTGACTCTACCAAGTAATAGTTCTATGAACGTGTTTCCAGAAAACACGTTGACTACGTACACCACCCAGTTATCACAACCAGTGAATCTCACGGGAGAATGGGAAGTAGGTCTGGCAGAGATTCAGTATCCAAATACTTGGTTCAATATTCGTGGAGAAGAAGCTTTCGTTACAGTGTTCTGGTCTTCGAAAAAGAATTACCGACTTTCTCTCAAGGAAGGTCGTTATTCGGATCCCATTGATGTGATACGAGCTATCAATGGTGTTAAAGAATTACTCTTGCCTCGTCACGATAAGGTAGCTTTTGAACTGGATAGAGTGACTGGTAAAGTTCGTATCACGGTATGTGATGGAGTCGTGGTCACATTGAGCCCTACTCTTCAAAATATTTTGGGATTTAATGAGTGTGTTTTTAAATCTGGAACTTACAATTCTTCCAGAGTTGCCGATGTCAACCAAGGATTTTATTCACTCTATGTATATTGTGACTTGGTTCGTGACCAAGTCGTTGGAGATACAAGAATACCACTTCTTCGTATCGTACCTGTACGTGGGAAATATGGGGATATCATCTCTAAAACTTTGAGAATGTGTATTATGTACCAGTAGAACGAAAAAATTTCAGTACCGTCCAGGTGTATATAAGGGGTGACACAGGAGCCATAGTACCATTCGAGTTCGGGAAAGTGACAGTGACACTTCATTTCAGAAATCGTAGATCTCTTCATTTCACATAAACATGACTTACTGTTGTAAGTCCAAATTATACGAAGAATATTACACGAAACAAGCTGGGAATGGTCTACCGGCTTTTTCTGGAGCTCAAATACAGAGAGGATATGGTTTGGGAAGTATATTGGGAGGACTGAAGAATATGGTGTTACCTTTATTGAAAACTACAGCCAGGACCGTGGGAAAACAGTTATTGAGAAAAGGAGCAGCCTTTGCCGAAGATGTCATTGAAGGGAAAAATGTAAAAAAGGCAGCAATCAAAAGAGTCAAAGAGGCTGGTGCAGGAGCTTGGAATGAAGTGGTTGGTGGTTCAAAACCACCCGGTAGGAAAAGTATAAAAAGGCCCGCACCACGCAAAACTAGCAAATCGACAAAAAGAAAGAGAACTGTTCAGACCCAAGACCATCTCGGTGCATGATGTCTCTCATTAATGAAAAATCTTGTGAGTGTGTCAACAGTGAACTCGACTTGTTTTCCATACCACCAACACAGACTAGTGTGGAACATGGGCAGTGGGTAGAACACAGGCCTTTGGCGACTATAGGAAACAGTGGTCCAATAGAATTCCACATTGCAGGATTAGGAGATGATTATTTGAATTAGGCGCAGACATACTTGTATGTTAAAGCAACGGTTGTAGATTCCAATGGGGCATCAATTGCACCCGATGCCAAAGTGGGCCCAGTCAATTTATGGATGCATTCCTTATTTAATCAAATCGATATCAGCTTGAATGAAAAACTGGTATCTCCTTCCAACAACACTTATCATTACAGAGCTTTCATAGAAACTTTGTTGAGTTATGGACCAGCTGCCAAGAAGTCACAACTGACTAATGCATTATGGTACAAGGATACGGCCGGACACATGGAAGATTTGACAGATGATAACAAGGGATTTCTTCTTCGAAAGAAATTTATAGAGAAAAGTAAAATCGTGGACATGACTGGAAGATTACATTTGGACATGTTTTTCCAAACTCGTTACTTGCTGAATGGAGTTAATGTTCATGTTAAAATGAATAGAGCCAAAGATGCTTTCGCATTGATGGCCGATACCGCTACATACAAGATCAAAATTCTAGATGTATCCATGTTTGTACGCAAAGAGAGACTCCAATCATTCGTGAGAATGGCTCACGAGAAAGCACTAACAAAAGCAACTGCAAAATATCCTATCGATCGTGTCGAAACCAAGGTGTTTTCAGTGCCGAAAGGAAATCTGAGTATTACACAAATTTATTTTTAGGCCAACTACCTAAACGCATCGTAGTGGGATGTGTAGACAACGATGCTTTCAATGGAAATTTTTCAAAGAATCCATATAATTTCAAGAACTACAAAATCAATTACTTGGCATTGTACGTGGATGGGCAGCAGATTCCAGCCAAACCATTACAACCTAGATTCGAACAACAAGAAGTGGCGAGATGTTATGCAACTCTGTTCCAAGGAACTGGACAAATGTATGAGAATGAAGGAAACCACATCAGCCGAGAAGAGTACATAAATGGATACACCCTATTCGACCTGACTCCATCACATGGACAACACTTCGATCTGGTGAAGAGAGGAAACTTGAGACTAGAAGTCCATTTCGAAAACCCATTACCAACCACAATCAACGTACTGGTGTATGCAGAATTCCAGAACATCATAGAAGTGGATAAGAATAGACAAGTAATCTTCGATTACTCAACATGAACACGTTGCAGTTAGAGAATGCACTTCGATCAGATAGTTGTTTGAAGAGAATATGTTTGGGTGTATTTTCAAGAAACAAATTACCAAGAAGATTACCAGATCACAGACCAGTGGCTTTGATAGCCAACACGGATCCAGACCACAGAAAAGGAGAACATTGGGTGGCTCTCTTTGTGAGTCACCACAATGCAGAATACTTTGATTCCTATGGATTACCACCACAACACAGACCATTCGAGAATTTCCTGAAGAAGAATTCCAGATATTGGAAGTATAATACGAAACGCCTTCAAGGACCATTACCAGTGTGTGGAGAATACTGTTTGTTTTACTTGAAATATCGCTGTCGCGGTGTACCGATGGAAACCATATCCAACATGTTTACCACTGATCTAACGGATAATGATGTGTTGGTTAATGACGTCATAGAGGAAACCAGTCACTAGATGTCGCTGCATTGAAGGAAAACTATAAAAACTGGTGCACTTGGTGTTCAGCTCATTTGTGTTTCGACAGCCAAAGAAGAAGGATGTCTACTAATGTGACCGTCTTCAAACTTAACAACGATTTACAGATTCAACTATTCAAGAACGACGTTGGGTTCCAGTTTACCACCAGAGATTGGGAACAAGTGACCAAAGCAGTGGATATTGCAAAGAAGAGAAGTCTTGAAATAGGAGAACCCAAACCAAAAAGAGAAAGAAAACCAAAGAAGAATGAAGATAAAAAGGATTGAAGAATGTTCACTATTCCATGTTTGATCAGGATGGCACTGAATGATTATCAATCAAGAAACCAAGAAACAAGAAATCCAAGAGACTTTGTAGAGAGAATGAGCGTTTCATTCGAAACGTATTTTCGTGATGTTCCGCCACCGGTACTGGAGCAGTTATTACGTGGAGAAGATAAAATAAGAAAGACACCAGAGCAAAGACCACCAAAACACATCAAGTATGCATTGGAGGAAAATCGTCTCAAGACATTCCAATTCATGTTACAAAGTGAAAGTGTGAAAACCCCGAATGAACTGACAAAAGCTGGATTTTTTTATTTGGGGACAGGAGACAGAACTCAATGTTTTCATTGTGGTATTATTGTTCGTTTCTGGGAAACAGAAGATGATGTTATAGAAGAACACAGAAAATATTCTCCAGACTGTTATTACATTCATAATTTACCACCTGAATTCATGGACGTTGAAAAAGAAGAAGAAATGGCCATCAGAGAAGAAGAAGAAATGGACACATCATCTCAAGAAGAAGAAGATTCACGGAGGACAAAATGTAGTGTGTGTTTATTAGCTGAAGCCAATGTCGCTCCGCGACCATGTAACCATTTGTGCCTGTGCAAAGACTGCTGTAAACCACTGAGAAGATGTCCAATCTGCAGAAAGACTGTTTATGAATATCTAACAATCTACATACCATAAAAAGATGTATTTTTGTTGTTGAATAAAAGAAATTTAAATTTATATTTAGTGTTATTATTTTTTTAAACTTTCCATCGAAGTACAAAGAAAAATCAAAATGAGGGATAGTAAATTAGACCTCGTACGTCACATCTGTTGGGTAGATCCTCATATGAGTATATGGTGGAACTTAGCTTCATGTACACATATGGGTCCTACTTGTAATTTAAATAATGGATTCTGGGTAAATTTGTCCTATAGCACTACGTGCTATTCTTAATAAGGAAATAAAACGTCATGGGACCCAAAAAAATGGGAACATTACTCCACTGCAAACGAATGCACCCCCTTGTACCCCTTAGTACTATAGCACTACGTGCTACTCTTAATAGGGAAAAATGTCATGGGATCCAAAAAAAAGGGATTCTGGGAGAATTCTAATCCAGAACATTACTCCTGTTCAATCGAATGCACCCCCTTGTACCCCTTAGTACTATAGCACTACGTGCTAAGCTGATAAAATGGGGAAATAAAGTCAATTTCGGTGATTTCGGGTGGATTTTGGTGATTTGGAAGGATTGTCGGGTTGTTTGTGGTAATTAGATTTACTCTTCTACAAAGGAACATACCCTCAAAACATACCCCGTCTTATTGCAGAACAATTGGGTAACATAGCAATCACGTGCTACCATAGAAACCAAGATGGCGGCCTCCAGTATACAAAATGGACGACGGAAACACGTATCACCCTAACAACACGCGCTGCGCATGCGCACTACCACCACGTATCACTATGGAGATGACGTCACAAGATGGCCGCTCACGCCCGTTACCATGACAACACAACATGGCGCCACTACGTCACGTGACTATGACGTCACATGAGATCCGGCAATGAGATCCGGCAACTGTTCCCTCAAAACCACATTACATACTACTATCGAGGCTGGCTGTTCTGATGTCATTTTGGTCTAATTATTTGCTTAATAGAATAGCTTCTGGACTATTGCTTACCCATGTTTTGAGAATAGTGGTAACAGGTGGGAGCATTTCAACAACAGGAGTGACATTTCACTGCAGATGGGCAAAACTGGTATTTTGGATAAATCCAGATACTAAAACCATAAGAAATACCCCCATTCGATGATATACGAAACAATTAGAGCTGAAACGGTTAACCGATTAATCGATTAATCAATGATCAAAGTCTTGATCGATCAAAAAAGTAATTGATCGATTAATCGTTCTTTTGAACTACTGTATTATATGGGTTAACAAAGGAACAAACTTGCTCCAAAACAGGTAAACATTGTCACACTGACTCACATCAATTTTATGATATAGGGTAAAGCATGCAAGTTGTGTGCTGACATACTCACTTGCTTGATCATAATACTGTATCAGCAGCTGGAAAATGTCATTCATCATTCACCCAAATGGGGGTAGCAGACGATACTTGCAAAATAAATCCTTGTGTTATTAAAAAATTTCAATTCTTGTCTCAAAAAACATAGCTTATGACCCCTCATTGGAACGAGCTCCACGACCTCGTTCCAATGGTGGGTCATAAGCTATGTTTTTGAGACAAAGTTTGGAAATATAATAAAATTTGAATGGAGATTTTTGTATAGAGCGCTGGTCGATTTTGTCCGTTACATTGCTTAAAGGGTTAAAATGCTCTAAATCATCAACGGTACTGCAATTATTCAGCTATCTATTAGGGCAAGTGACTAATCGGTTAACCAAGGTTAATTCATGTGATTAATTGATCAAGAAAACTCTTTAACCGTTTCAGTTCTAGAAACAATATGCATGACTTCAAATTATTTAATCATATTGCTGTCATTGGGCAAGACACTTCTCCCCCATTGTCCACGTGGGGGCACGGTGGCGTTGAGTGCTAAGGCGTACTGCACGTCGATGGTGCACCTGTCTTCAACCAATGCAAACCCAGCTTGTGTGAAGTTGGTATATTGGGGAGCTGACAGTTGCTCGCCGTTGCTCGGTGGTTCTCTCCGGGTACTCCGGCTTCCCCCACCCGTAAATGATTAGCCATTGTGCAGAAATATGTGACCTTAAACACCAATAAATAAATAAATCATAATGCTGCTGACAGGGATGGTCTATCATATTATTTTCATTAAAAATGTGGAAGTACTCTGTCCATCTAAAAAAAATGTATCTGCTTGCCCTTCTCTACTATTTTGAATATAATGCTATATTATGTCCAGGATAAGGCGTTTTAGTTGAGAGACGGGCTCAAACAGAATCAGAATATCCCAACTGTTGCCATCCACTTTTTCTGTCCTGTTATAAATAATTTAAGTTGCAGTCTCTCAACTTTAACGTGGTTCAAGGATACAATACGGCCGCAGTGGACTGGCCACTTTCCATGGGTGGGCAGTATTTCCACGGACGTAATAATATTAGATTCCAAACACTAATTATAGGAATAATCATCATAAATTTAATTAATGAAGCACCGGGTACAACCCGGTGCTTCATTAATTAAAATTTTGTTGATGACGATTTTTATTACCTGGTAAACGCATGCGTGTACATTACTCCTCACACGAGGATTACGACCGGTCCACGGCGACTGTAATAGTCGCATCAGACGGGGATACGGATGGCCTTGCGGATGGAGATACGTATAATAAATCTCGACCCACCTCCGAATCGTGAAAATACCACGTATTTTGGAAAAATAGGCATGTAATACGGATGAGATACGGATGGTCTGTGGATAAATACGGATAGATAGGGATGTATGCGTGTCACTCTGCGGCCATACCTAAAACCTGCGGCAGGAGATACGGATAGATACGCATAGATAATCATAGATACGGATGAGATACGGATCAATACGGATATATACATGCACTGCGATGCGCAAGTCAAACAGGAAATGCGGCTTGCGCCGTCGTGCGCACATAATTATCCGTATTAAGTCCGTATTTTGTGGTATCAAACCTCGCGTTGGTAGACTCCCTTTTCCACCGTATTTATCCGTATTTGATGCGGATGAGATACGTATTAATACGGGTTAATACGGATTTTGTGCGGATTGGCCATCCGCACACGGCTGAAAAAAAGTTTTGAAATTTTCAAAACTTTTTTCATATTGTGCGCTTCGTGATACGTTTTCACACGGATTGATACGGATGTCTGCGGTCAGATACGGATGTCTACGGATAGATACGGATGGTCATCCGTATCTATCCGTATCAACCGTATTTTCCCGTCTGACGCGCTTTTAACCACCACGCCATTCAACATGCTTGCGTTACGATTCAATAGGAAGATGGATTTTTTCCAAGCTGAAAAAAAACATATCACCAAACCAGGAAAATTCACGATTTTTTGTGAGGAAACAAGCACAATTCACCAATTCCGTGTCATGATTGGACAAATTTCTACTTGATTGACAGGCAGGGGTGGATTTGTTCTTCGGGCATCGGTTTAGACATAAAAAGCGCGAAAGACAAGACATGCAGACTGGAACAGTGTAAAGTAACAGGAGGGTCACACAACGCAGATATGACTTCAAAGTCGGCTGATATGACGCCGATCTCGGTCGATGTGAACCAATCTAGATCTGTTCTCCGTGATACGTTACTAAGCTCAACCAATTTGTTAATCCTTTACCCAACGTAACGGAAAAACCCGGCAAACGCTATTCACAAAAATCACCATCCACATCCAATTTTCATTATTTTTTTCACTTTTTGTCTAAAAAACATAGCTTATGACCCCTCATTGGAACGAGCTCGTTCCAATACGGGGTCATAAGCTATGTTTTTGACGCAAAAAATGAAAAAAAAATTCAAGAATTTTAATTGCAAGTGTCGTCTGCCTTTCGTGTTAGGTATAGGGTTAGCATTGAAATCGTTCACCGTTATTCGCCGAACGCAGTCAGGAAAATTGACGTTACTCGGCATAATAGAGTAGTTCGAAGTTGCGTTTTTGGATGGGGAGCAATCAATGATGACAATAAGTAAGAAATGGGTGGATAAAGAGAAGAAAGAAGAAAGTTGTACAGAAAATTAAACACAAACTAAGATTCAGGGCCGTAAACTGAACCTTATTGCCACGAATATCGGCAAAACCGAATAGTTTTGATTCGTTTCGATTGTGAATTTTCCACAGTCGAAACGAATCGGAACTATTAGATTATTTCCTGTATTCATGACCACAAGTGAAGTGGTCCTAGTCACATACATCGAAAGGTGGCGATTACAAAACGTTAAGAACGGTTGTAAAGCAGTCACGTGATCAAGTTTTAAAGTAAGCTTGAACATTATTTAAAGTTTTATTTCACTTTGCCTGGTATGGCTTTTTCGTGCAGACACGACAAACTGTATCCAGCATTTGTGCAGGGATGTAGCTAGAGGCCTTTTAATGGGGGCGGGGGGTAGACCCTTTGAAAATCTAACTGGGAATCCCGACACATGAGCACCGTAGGATGGTAGGCGCAAAACTGCGAGCGTCAAAGGCGCGAATCTTTAGCAGGGGGTCTGGGGTCCTCCCCTAGAAAATTTTGAAAAATTGATGTGCTCAGATGCGTTTTCATGGGTTCTGGTAATAGTTATAAGGCTAATTTTCAGTTCCAAATTCAGTGATTATTTGTAGGGAAACATTTTTAATTCGAGTTGGATACAAATTTTCAATATCTTGCTTTGCCCGAATTGTCCCCAGTGGCCCATACGCCTACTGTCTGACGGACAAATTTGAAACATCGCCTTTGGGAAAGTGGGAGTTTTGTGTTTCTAGAGCATTTCACAGGCACTTGACATGACAACAAGTAATTTTTTATTAACCCTTTGAACCCGTAAGACCGCTTTTCCGGTCCAGGATCATGACACACCATACATTTAAAAAGTAGAATGGCTGCTCAGTGAATTTGTAGGGTAGACCAATCGATATTTTCAACGTGCAGCCCAAAGGCTGCACGTTGAGAATATGGATTGGTCTACCCCAAATGGTGATTATGGAGTCTTTTAATTGATGTCATTCAGACTGCAGGCCGCGTGGAGTCGGAATTCTTTGACCCGATTTTCACCCGAAAGTCTCGGCAGTCGGAATATTTCCTTATTATGGTCCTCCAGTCGAAAAATAGGTTTGTTAGTGAATTATACCGTATATTCAGTAGTTTTTTAAATTTCTAACTGTTGGTATTTTTGCCCTCCGAATTTCCAACTATTGAGGTTTTGACAAATATTTGGGGGGGGGGTGAGACCCCCCCCCCCCCCTACCGTCGCGACGTCCCTGCATTTGTGGCAATGGTGTGTACATAACAACAGGGAGAAAATTCTTGGTGTCGTCTTTGTAAAGTTCAGAAACTGATTGCACAAGAACTACTAAACAATGGTTTAGAGAGAACAATAGATATACAATCAATGACATCTCTTTTTGGAGTTTATGTAAAAAGATTCTCTCAAAGTAGAGATAAGAGTATCAAAAAGCTATCTTTATAATTATATCAAAACACGAAAAAAGAACTCGCGTAATAAAAGAGAACTTACGTAGTTTCCTTTTGTGCACTGTATTACAAACAAGATGTCGTGCAAGTCATATCTTTTGTATACAGAATGCAGTGGGTTCAAGTGGAAAATAAAGTCAGGAAGTTTTTATGTACCTCTAAAATATTATACGACACATGCAGTAACGGTACACCATGACAGATACTCTACCGGAAGTAGAGTATGATTGCGAATTGGACAGATATTATTAACCTTTTATCAGAATAAGTGAAGCCAACGCAAGTGTTTTCCTTCGCCAACTGGTGTCTTTGACCCTGTTCATGAGCAATTTGGTTGTGAAACAATCGTAGCGCGGTAGTCATAACCAAAGGATACCCAGATACACTTGTTTTCATTGATCCAGTGTTCGTATGTACTAGGTACAGCTCTACTTAATATTCGCTACGTATATATGTAGACTCTATTGGACTTAGAGTAGAGTGAATACATACAGAATGTACAGAGAATTTCGAATAGGTCACTACTACATTGCGATCTATAGGAGTCAATACTATAAAACCTTTACAATTGTATTTTCTAGAATTGTATTTTCTACCTATTAATATTACTGATTAAAATTAATCATTAGCATTTTAAAAGATATGGCAATTTGCCAGTAAAATGCTAATCTTTGAAAATCCTGATGGTTCGTTTCAACCAATTTAACCCTTTAATTACGTAACGGCCAAAACCGGCCAGCGCTATTCTCAAAAATCGCCAATTAATTTTCATTATTTTTTTCATTTTTTGACTCAAAAACATAGGTTATGACCCCTCGTTGGAACGAGCTCGTCGAGCTCGTTCCAACGAGGGGTCATAACCTATGTTTTTGAGACAAAAAATGAAAAAAATTAGTTATTCAAGAATTATTTCTGCAAGTGTCGTCTGCTTTTCAGTTTAGGTAAAGGGTTAAAGTCATAACTAGAAAATACAATTCTAGAAAATACAGTTGTATAAGTTTTATAGTATTGGCCCCAATCGAAATTCTCTCTGTCCGCTTTCCCTCTGACAACACTGCAGAATCGAAAAACAAATGCTAGGACATCGAATATCAGAGATGCCATTTTCGTACATGTTATTTTTTCTGATTCAGTCTTGTTTTCGCAATATTTTGTATTTGAAGGATGCGCCCACTGGTGTTAGTGCGTATCGCTATCCCTGACTTATCTCGTCCTGAAAATCAACCTTCGATAAAGTTAGCCCCCCCCCCCCCCCCCCCCTGAAATTATAAGACTGGCGAGGAAGGTCCAAGTATTTATTTATTTATTTATTTATTTATTTATTTATTTATTTATTTATTTATTGGAGTTTAACGACACTTTCGACAGCCAGTGTCATCTCGTGTCTGTCAGTTTTACGGGTGGAGAAAGCCGGAGTACTGGGAAAGAACCGCCGAGCAACGGCAAGCAACTGTCAGACTCCCTAACGTATTAACTCCACAGAGAGCGCGGTGGCTCGGTGGTAGACTGTTGGACTTCCAGGCTAGAGGTCCCGAGTTCGATCCCCGTCCGGGGCGACCCGCGTTCTGTCCTTGGGCAAGGCACGTCATCCCGGTTGCCGACATGGGGGCACGATGACACCGTGTACTAAGGCGTACTGCACGCCGATGGTGCACATGTCTTCAACCGCTGTAACCCTGCTTGAGCGGAGCTTGAACAGAGTTAGAATGTTGAGGAGCTGACAGTTGCTCGTCGATGCTTCTCTCCGGATACTCCGGCTTCCTCCACCCGTAAAACTGTCATGGTCACGATTAGCCATTCTGCATAAGTATGTGACCTTAAACATCAATAAATAAATACATTAATTAAGCAGGGTTAGCGTTGGTTGAAGACCGAGGCACCATCCACGTGTAGTACGCCTTAGAGCACAGCGCCATGTGGGCAATCGGGATTAAGTGCCTTGCCCACGGATACAACTCAGTTGGTGGGGATCGAACCGTGAACCTTTCGGTTTGAAGTTCAATGCCGTCAACCACTGAGCCACCGCGCTCTCGGAAGGTCCAAGTAAGAAGCATGTATAATTATTGAGAAACACCAAGGACATCAGTAGAAAATAAGGCGAAGTTTTCTTTGCTACTTTTAATAAACGAAAACAACAGACAGCTCTCGGGGCTGTCGCTTGTTTTCGTTTATTAAAAGTTACAAAAGGAAACTTGGTTTTATGGCAAGGTAATTAGAAGCAACTAAGTAACAGACTACTTTGGTTCTCTGTTTAGCGGATTATTTGCAAGTTTTTATTCTTTCTGGAAAAAAATTAGCAAATCTTACCTCCTTTTATATTAACCCTTTACCTAACATGAAAAACAGACGACACTTGCAAATAAAATTCCTGAATAACTCATTTTTTTCATTTTTTGTCTCAAAGACATAGGTTATGACCCCTCTTTGGAACGAGCTCGTTCCAACGAGGTGTCATAACCTATGTTTTCGAGACAAAAAAATGAGAAAATAATGAAAATTAATTGACGATTTTTGAGAATAGCGCTGGTCGGTTTTGGCCGTTACGTTGGGTAAGGGGTTAATATAAAAATGAGGTCCCCAGAGGATGAATTTGGTGATGCTACCCTGCACAGCAGGGTAGCATCACTACATTTACCATCTGTAAACCTCAATCTGAATCAGGGTCTCAAACATAAACAAAAAGGGGTACCCAGAGGATAAATTGACTCACTGCATAGGATAGCATTGGCAAATTCACCATCTGGGGACCTCATTCTGCAAATGAAAGACTGCTTATTTTCAGCCCTGGTGGTGGAGGGGGGCTAACTTTTCTGTAAATCTCCACCAATGACGAAAATTGTCAGCCATGGACAGGGCGACGATCTGGCCGAGAACGAGACCGGTATCACAGAACTTTAAAGTCTATTGAATTTAAGAGACAACAGACTCGCCCATTTGTTTTGCCAATCGGTCTTACTTTAATTGTAAATAAAAATTGAAAATAAAAATATATTACAACGAATGAAAGATTACTTTGAACACAACGAACGATTGCTCCACTTCTCTTTATTGATAAAGTCAACATTTTCATTTTTGCTTCTAAGCAGGGACGTGGCTAGAAGTTTTCGATTGGGGGGGGGGGGGGGGTATGGTAGTGAATTTCCAACTAGGGAGAGGGATCGGGAGAGGAAACCCCCCTCCCGGTCCCTCCCCATAGTTGGAAATTCACTATCGAGAAAGCCATGAAAGGGGGTATAAAATTGATTCTAATATCTGAAATGCCATAACATTTATGATAGAATTATCAGGTTATTATTATTTGGTATTCTTCTGGGAATTGAATATGTGCTAAACAAATGCTCAAGCTGAGAACTTTGAACAATTCACACTGTCCTAACATTAAATCAGATCTTATGCAGAAATGATCAGTTTTCGATGTTTCATCATTTTGTAACTGTGAATGATGGAATTAACCCAGGATAAAGATTTTACATGATGTGATTTTCTTGAAGTGCATTTTGAGGATTATTTTTTTTATTATTACGATGAGTAACGTACTATAGAAATCTCATGCCGGTTGACATCATGCATACTTATGAAGCTCGATATTGCGTACACTGCAGTTGTATATGTAAACGGTAACAGTTGGAATTTTTGCCGATTTGGAACCGAGTTGGAATTTTGGGAAATGAAGGAGACATCAGCATCACCAAAGAAGCTGTAAAATCCAGATAGATGGAATTTCCAGCTACTCATGACTTGCCCTCCGAATTTCCAACTATAAGCAATTTTTGTCAGGATTGGGGGTGGGGGTGACACACCCCACCCCCTCCCTGTCGCCACGTCCCTGCCTCTAAATCATAGCTTATGATTTCTCACTGGAACGAGCTCGACGAACCCGTTTCAATGAGGGTTCATATGTTAGATTTTTTAGACAAATTTTTCTATTTATTTTTTTATTGATGTTTAAGATCACATATTTCTGCACCATGGCTAATCATGACCGCAACATGAAGACAAAGTCAAGTTTAATTAATCGTTTATACCCATGTTGCCAATTTTAGAAGACTTCCATGCCAAGCATTGGTGACTGGGTCCTATTTTATCAGTAAAACAGAGCTTGTTTACCACAGTAAAAAAAAGCACTGCTTCACTTCTCGGGGTTGAGACAAAACAAATGGAGAAAAAAAATTGAATGGTGATTTTTTGGTGAACTGCGCTGGTCGAACACAGGCGTTACTCTAAATAATTCGATTTGCTGCCAAATGTGTGGGCGTCTGCTTTTTAACCATCTCCATAACGTATCGGCTGCATCCGCACGAGTAATTTGCAAATTCTGTATTTGAAAAAAAAAGTTTGTTTTTTTTTTTAAAAAGTTTAACAAAACCATATCATGTAACCCCTCATTGGAACGGGCACGTCGAGTCCGTTCCAATGAGGATCACGTGATATGGTGTTGTTGAAAGTTTTTTTAAAAAAAATAAAAAATAATTTAAATAAAAAAAAAAGTTGATATCGCGTGAGTTAGGTAAGGGTGTTACTCACAGCATGCACGTGCACAATGCGAGGAAGTGTTGATACACGAGTTTTCTTCTCAGTTTTCAATTTGGAAACAAAGAAATATTTGTGCATTCCCGACAAAACAAATACAAATATCATATGGATA
Source organism: Pictodentalium vernedei (assembly GCA_031216915.1). Lineage (NCBI taxonomy): Eukaryota > Metazoa > Mollusca > Scaphopoda > Dentaliida > Dentaliidae > Pictodentalium > Pictodentalium vernedei. The sequence goes on along the minus strand of CM062291.1, from coordinate 115,862,787 downwards.
TTAACTACACTGAAACCAAAGTGCAGATTGAAATATAAAACCCTACTCATAATTTTGACGGTAGGAAAGGTAGCGTCAGAATCATGTCACTGATTCTATCTTTCACTCTGGGTATTAGAGACAGTTTAAAATGTTCCTGTTGTCTTTGTTCGACAGCAAGGCTAAAATTAGAAGAATCTCTGTATGTCGAAGAAGAAAATTTGTTATTTACTAATTTTTTGCATTTTGTGCAGCGCTCACGTTGCGTCCAGTCTGTGAGGGTCTTTACACAATATTGCAGCCAGCTGAACTAATGTTTATTCATCAGTAAAACAGAGCTTGTTTACCACAGTAAAAAGGCACTGCTTCACTTCCCGGGGTTCCCACATGTGTTTTGAGACAAAACAAATGGAGAAAAAAAAATTGAATGGTGATGTTTTGGGCTGGTCGTACACAGGCGTTACGTTAAATAATTCGATTTGCTGCCAATAAACCAATGTTTATTCATAAATACTCATTCAAAGTTTCTTTTTTCCCAGTACACAGCTACTGAGTCCACCTTAGAACAAACTCAACGAGCCCATTCAAATTCATGGATATAAATATTTTTCAAAGAAAAATGAGAAATTAACACTTTACCCAACGCAGACGATTTCAAAATTTATTATTTTAAATATCATTTTTTAAATTTTTTCTAAAAATTTCAACAAAAGCATATCATGTGACCCCTCCCTCTTTGGAACGAGCTCGACGAGCTCGTTCCAAAGAGGGGTCACATGATATGGTTTTGTTGAAATTGTTCCAAAAATAATATTTTTTCAGCTGCTGAATTTTCATATTACGAGGGTGGATGCGGGCGATTCGTTGGGTAAAGAGTTAAGAAACTTTTTGACAGTTCTTACACCGGTGGCCCATGAGCTGAAACTTCGTTGTGGCATTTTTCTGATTCTTTCTTGGAAATCATAAATATTTGTCGAGTTTTAAACCAGCTCGTATAGAATTTTGCTACTCTATGGAGAAATGCTTATAATTTTTGACGCACTTTTTCCACACAAAAGCATGAATATTTTATTATACAAGTAAAAAAAAAGTCAGACAGAGCTCCAAATTTCCGACAAAAATCCTTAGGGAGGGTGAACGTCCGTTTGTCCATGCCACTGGGTGTGCCTTTGTGCGAACAATCATCCATCATGGTTCGGCCCTAAACATAATTCAAAGCAGTTAAAATGCTGAACTGCTGCCGTGCTAAATTTCTCAGTGGATAGTTTTTTTTTCTGTTGTTGAGGATAGAACCTAAAATTTCCAACATAAATTTGCAAAGCATATATCATGCGTTCTGAATAGTCCCTCTCTCAGTTCACACACTTTATCCACAAGCTTTCATTAATAGACCCGAGCTTGTAAATTTGTAAGCAAAGAGGTAAGTTGAAAAGTGAAATTCCCTTTTTGGCGTGGAATCATTTGTCCATACTATAAAGGGATGACAGAATACAACACATCGGATCTTTTCATCCAATCGATGGCCAATGTACGGTATTTGTTTTCATTCTGTTTAATTTACATGTGTTTTCATATATATTTCATATTATTTTTCTTTGTGCCATACCTTTTCTTTGATTTATGGTCGTGCAATAAAATATCTATCTAAATATCTATCTATCTATCATGAAGAGGTATCAGGATAGAATGTATCCCAATATAACTTCTGAAAAATGGAAGTATAAAGTTTATCAGTTCCGATTCTTATTGCTTTAGTTTTTTCAACAACGTGAATTAATTGTTGTCAAACAAAACAATAGATAGAACTCGAATACTTCGACAAAATCTCTCGCAGGACTTCCGCCCCAGTCCTCCACTTCCCGTCTCTTACTATATCTACGATATTGTTTGTCAGTGTCATTATACAAATGTGAGTTTTTCTCTTTCTGTTAGAATTAAAAAATTATCCAGGATGACAGCTGACATTCTTAACTTCCTTTGGTTTAAACAAAAAATAATTTTAAAAAAACAAGAACAGATATTTATGCCATCTCGAGATGACATCCCAACCACACTACATAGGTTGAAGACGGCAACTACAGGGCTTTAACTTCTTGCATGCTGCTGGTGGATATTTCTACCTAGGATACAAAATCCCTTGTCACTGAAATAAGTCAAATTTGGGCACATTTAACCAATTTTTTCCTATGTAAATTGAATGAAGTGTTCGACCAATGATTTCTTTAGAAAAATTTATATGAATTTTTCATCAAATCTAGTCATGGCTGCTTCAAAGCAGCCATGACTAGATTTGATGAAAAATATTTTGAAAATACTCAGAGTTAAGAATTAACCATTTGCAACACACCAAGCAGACTGAAGATAAGAAAAAAGAAAAACCCTTTGAACATAGGCGTATTATGCTTACAAGCAAATGTCGTACCAGAAATTACTTTTATCAACAAAATTGATGAAATTTTGTTGCATTGGGTTTTTTGGAAGGAGTGGTATCAGACATAGAATTATTCAACAATATCGGATCGTTAAATAATTGCTGTTTATCATTCATGAAAAAAGAGAAAAAAAAAACAGATAAAACAACAGATTAGCCTCTTGCTTGGATCGAATAGACCTGACACTTGCAAAAACAAAATCTTGAAAACATGAACAATTAATTTTTGGCCTCAGAAACATAGCTTATGGGCCCTCGCTGGGATATGTATTGGGGCAAATATTGAAGAAAAAAAACAAAATTTGAGTGGTGATTTTGTGAATAGCGATGGTGGAGGGGTGGGGGTAGGCGGTGGGTCCTCGTTACGTTGTTAAAATATTTAACTCTTTACCCGCTGAGAATTTTAAAAATATTTTTCTTCAAATCCAGTCATGGCTGATTCACTAGATTTGATAGAAAGTTCATGAATATTTGACTCAAGAAATCACTATCTTGTCAAAAAGTCAGATGACAATTTGGTTAACCCTTTACCCAACGTAACGGCAAAAACCGGCCAGCGCTATTCCCAAAAATCTCCAATTAATTTTTATCATTTTTTTCATTTTTTATCTCAAAAACATAGGTTATGGCCCCTCATTGGAGCGAGCTCTCCGAGCTCGTTCAAATGCTGGGTCATAACCTATGTTTTTGAGACAAAAAAAATGAAAAAAATGGTTATTCAAGAATTTTGTTTGCAAGTGTCGTCTGCTTTTCATGTTAGGTAAAGGGTTAAATGGGCTCAATTAGTAGAGATTTTCGGTCCCGGATAGGAATATCTGCCAGCTTCATGCAAGAAGTTAAAGGACAGTGTGAAAAGAACTCATCACTTTTTCTGCTTTTAAAATATACTAGGTAAATGGGCAATGGACATTTATTTTATTAATGTTCATCGTTAGTTTACCTTGTCAATTTTCAGGTCTCGCGTTAATTTTTATTTTATTTTTTTCTTCAAGAAAATCGTCCCAGTGGAATAAGCTCATTGAAGCTTATCAATGGCGTATCATATTTCAAATGAATGTTTGAGGACAAACAGTGACGTAAGTCCAACGTTCAACCAAAATTAATTAACCAAATGCAGAATGCTTGAGATGAATAAATTTCATTTAAGTAATATTGTGAATATCAATTCATCACATTACATATCTGAGCGAAGACTGTTTTGTTTTAAATTTTTATGTCAAAAAGACAATGATTTTGTTAACAATTATTTTAAAAATTGTGGCGGTAACATTCCTATGGTCTTACCTTTAGAGATGTCATCCATTATCAACGGTTGCAAGCCCCCACCATTTCAGCAACACGTCGCCCCACCATTACAATGCCGCCGTGTCTTCTCAGAAATCGCTCCATCGTGGCAAAATGCTGATCTAGGCAATATTATTGACGGACTAATTTATAATGGCGAAAGTAATCGTTGCTTTTAGCTGGGAATTGAAAATTCTAAAAGTATTATTATTCTAAGCATATTTGAATCTAATATGAATATGTTATAAGTTTAATCAGTTATTCATTCCTTTCAAATTTATGAAGTAGGTGGGGTCGACTCTATGAGATACAGAGACAGCCAATCAGACGTGAGCATTCTGACAAGTAATCCTGGACATTGCTTAATCAGCCAGGGACAAATTGATGTTTTACTGAAGAAAGATTCTCTCGATGGGAATTAATTTTATTCAAATTTCCCTGCTCAGTTAACCGGGCGTCATTGCTATTGAATTGGCCTTCCATAGAAATCATGCTATATCGTCTGTGTCTCTACACGTTATGGTAAAAAAAGAACTAATATAGCTTAATCCGAAAATCCATATTGGGTTTTGTGGAGAAGTGCCACAGTTTGATTAATATGCATTAATAATTTATCTTCCATTTTACACTACTGAAATATTTAAGTTAATAATTTTTAACAGTTTATTTGATAGAACCTGTTCAATCTTCAATGTTCGTACACAACTGTAGATTTCTTCGTTGAACTCTGAAAAGGCAATGGATTCTCGGGTAATATCATTTTTTTTCGTTAATACCAGTTGATCAGATGATTAACCCTTTACCCAAGGCAACAGCAAAAACCGGCCAGCGCTATTCACAAAAATCGCCAATTAATTTTCATTATTTTTTTTCCATTTTTTTGTCTCAAAACATAGGTTATGACCCCTCTTTGGAACGAGATCGTTCCAAAGAGGGGTCATAACCTATGTTTTTGAGACAAAAAATGAAAAAAATTAGTCATTCAAGAATTTTTTTGCAAGTGTCGTCTGCTTTTCATGTTAGGTAAAGGGTTAACTCCATGAATAGGAGTTGATGGCGTGATGTACTCCACGAATACAAGTTGATCATGCGATACTTGATCGCTACGTATTGATACAATGCATTATGCACATGATTTTCTCCTGTTTATATTTACATTTTATCTACACCCTTTGTTGTACTCGACAATTACCAACTTTCCCGACTCAATGTCACATCAGAATCAAATTTCTTCGGAGATGACCGACAAGCAGAAACTCTTCTCAAAACACTTTGGGTTTTCGAGGCGGTTCTTTGCTGATGAGACGACCAAATTTCTTATTGGTGAATAAAATATTTATACTTTTTATCAAGGTAGTAAATGTGAGAATTGAAATGTGAATGTTCGAAATCGACACCTTCCCCCGATTCTTGCGCGCATGATTTGCTGAATTTGTCGATTGCTTGCTGCACTCCGAAAGCAAATCAACTGGGTTGTGTGAATATGAGCTCACTTGGGTTCATATTCACTCAACCCAATTGTTTTGGGTTCATTTTTTACCCAACTGATCTAAGAGTGTATAGTTCCTCTCGTCTTGTGGAGATTGAGGCGGAAATTGGATAACTTGATGTTTATGGAAGATAACTTCCCAAGAAGAAAAGAAAGCGAAGAGTGTTGAGAAGAAGGCGGAGGAGTTAATCGTCATGTTCTGGCCTCGACCCACAGCTCTAGCCATTCAACAGCCGACCCCTTCCCCGAAGTAGCCTGTGAATTCCGTATGCAGAACGTCTTGTGGAGATTGAGGGGGAAATGGAGGTTGCCTTCTCCCACATCCAGCTCTTCATTCACCAAACACAAATTCCCAAGCCGCGAATTCCATAAATTTCAAATAAATATACACAAATTATGCATCAAAAAGAAGGTTGTGGTGTATAGAACACGTAAAATATATATGTGCGACTCACAAAGTTGATAGGCATCAACGGTTCCTGGAAGTCTGCTACTGTATTCGTACCAGAACTGATAATAAAATAATATTTCACGAGAACAACTCATCTCCAAATATACTTCAGATATCCAAAAACAAATATAGGCATTCAAAATACTTCAAAATGCAGCGTCGGGGCTACGTTGGGTGAATTTAAAAACTGTCGGCTTTCTTCTTTTTTTTTGGTGGGGGGAGGGGGGGGGGGGTCCCGTGCACATTGTTTACGTGCGGTCAAGGTCAGCAAGGGCAAAAAGCAGCGACATTCACTTCCGTCTAAAACGTCATTACAAGACTGATCGTCTTCAAATTTCAGACTATAACCATTCGAAAACAGCGCAGTTGGAGTAATACTTCCAAGGTACGCGACACTTGCTTTAATTTCCTAGAATGGTTGCCGTTAAAATTTGGGGAGTACCCCGAGTGTATCGTGTCCTTAGACGGGTTATATAAAAAGGATGCGCCAGCTTTTGAGGAGTGCCTGGGTGGATCGTTTGGGGGTGGGGGTGGGGTCATTGTTGTTCAAAGTAAGATCCAAGTCACTGGAGTTGAGGGGGAGAATCGGGAAAGGCGAGGAAAGAGTGTGCCAAATGTGTTACTAACCTGTTACGGAGACCCTGGAACATTTCATTTTAGAATGCCCCAAATATTTGCCAAGTAGAACAAGACTCCGGGGAACTAATGAAAAAACAGGATGGAAACATGAAGGATAATTGGATGAGGAATGACACGAGGAAACGGGTCAATTGTAAAGATGTGGTGATCGAGAAGGCGGCAATGGGGGAATTATGAAACAGTTTTTGACTGAATGCTGGGAGATTAGGAGGGAGAAAAAGCACAGATACTGTTAGCATTATCATTAGCACCACGCAGCCCTACCGCTGAATTTTGAAGTATTTTGAATTCATAGCTTTGTTCTTGTATACATGAAGCATATTTGGCCACGAGTTGTTCTCATGAAATATTATTTTATTATCTTTTGTAGTGGGAGCGCCGTGATTCAGTGTTTACGGCATTGGACTTCAAACGGAAAGGTCCACGGTTCGATCCCCGTCAGGGGTAACTGTGTTGTGTCCTTGTGCAAGGCACTTTATTCCAATTGCCTACGTGGGTGTACGCAGGCACTGTGTACTAAGGCGCATTGCGCGTCGTTGGTGCACTTGTCTCCAAGCAATGCGAACCCTGCTTGTGTGGAGTTGGTACTTTGGGGAGTCTCAGTTGTTCGCCACTGGTCGGTGGTTCTCTCCAGACACACCGGCTTCCCCCACTCGTAAAATTGTCCGACACGAGGTGACGCTGGTTGTCAAAAGTGTAGTTAAATCCCAATAAACAAACAAAAGGCCCCCGACGATGGTTGAGTGAGGGTAGCCCGACTCGCCCCTTATAAACCCACCCCTCGGGAAATTGCCATTACCCATTATTGCCAACCGTAATTGGAAAAAGCATCCCATGCGTTGCCCTCTTTTGATAATTCCATGTCTTGACATCGTTTCTTGGGATTTTTTTTCGCGAGAGCTTCGTAAGAAATGATGCGAAGGCTCAGAATTATCAAAGCGCGAAAAAATGAATCTTTGTGATTATTTTACATTTTTTTCTGCTTGTATTGCAGCTTGCCGACACTAGTAACTTACGAAATGCATTGCAGATTTATCCCTTTGAACTCTAGTGGTATCTTCCATATCAGTTCAATGGCAGCAACGGGAAAAGTCCACATTCTTTATTTAGGGTAGACCAATTAATATTTTCAACGTGCAGCCTTGGGGCTGTACATTGAAAATATTGATTGGTCAACACCACACCTTCACTCAAAAGTCAGCCTACTTAATGAAATTATGAAGTATCATGTTACTGGGCCGGAAAAGCGGCCTCTGGGGTTCAAAGGATTAAGACAAATTGGAGATGAGAATAGTTGCAGAAAGCACTATTCATGCTCGAATTCAACAACAAAATTCCCCTGGGAACACGCACAGATACCGAGTGAAAGACGCACTCTCTCAACCCATTGTTTTGCACTTGCCGGTATATGTCCCGCGGCATACCATGTCAGTACCTCTGTCGGAAACTTTTACCTCGCCGCCTCCTTGTGTCAGACATCCTAGCTGCGGCCCTGTCAAATGTGGATAGGTTAACCAATTATCTATCAAGTTGATCGAATCGACCAAGCGTCAGACACAAAATTAACATTCAGATTTATTCCTTTTCTTTTGTACTTTATATACCAGAATTTATAACTCATCGTTGGTGCGAGCTCATTGCAGTGAACGGTTATCGGGGCGTACCCAGATTAAATATAGAGGGGAAAGATTATTTTCCTCCACTTCAACCCCCCCCCCCCCCCCCGATGCAGGATTAAGAGTGAGTATCCTTCTAAAAAAAAGTTCCAAGATCTTCCCAGGAGTGGGTTGGAATAACTTTTCATGCTAACTGGAGCACTCTAAGTACTTTTTGAAATTCACCCGTTGAACCCTGGTGGTATCTCCCATGTTAGTTCAATTGCAGCAATTGGAAGAGTCCAGATTCATTATTTACGGGTAGACCAATTAATATTTTCCACATGCAGCATTGAGGCTGCACGTTGAAAATATTGATTGAGCTACCCCACATATTCGCTTAGCCACCATTCTATACTCAAGGAAATTATGACGTTTTGGGTTCCCGGGATGGAAAAGCGGGCTTAAGTACACAAAGTGGAGGTATAGCCATAGCAAAATGAGTCAAGAAATGTCAAGATGATAGATATGCCCCAGTCTTAGGGATTTCAGGCATGGGTGTACATAAGGTTGACCTTTTTTAGGAAAGGGGCGGGGCGAATCCCGCCCCAATCGTATACCCCATGGCGACACCGCTATTTACAAGTTACTGTTTAATCGGCAAAGACTTTAAAATTGAATTTTTAGAGACTTGGGGGTGGGGGTTAACAATATTGCCGTTCTCAACTTGTCAGGCATGGTAAAGGGTTGAGAAACTACCGTACGGACATACTGCTTATGGCTGAAAGAATCTGAACAAAAGGGGACGACACAGACTATTCACTCCGCATGCACTGTGTATAGTGGAAGTGAACCGAGTTTTCTTTCAGTATTTTGAGGGGGTTTTTTGCGAATATTTGTCGATAATTTCTACGTTTTCTGATGCAATAGTTCTCATTGCGATGTCGCTCCTTCTCCAAATCACTTCGTGGTTTTTCGCGTGGCTAACAAAGACACAACTGCCCTATTATATTTGTGCAGAAAAAGATAATTTGCATTCGTTTAAAATACTGCGCTTGAATTGTTGAACACAATTTTATTTTAACTTGTATATGCTAAACTTGAAAGAATATAAATGATAATTAGATCTTAATATAGAATGTCCCCTATGTAGTGTAATGTTTTAAATATGCAATATTCAAATCTTTTAACTTTCCTAGCCCAAAAACTACATTATTCGTGAAAAGAATAAATTTTCTTCAAGACCTTATATACACTCTTATTTGGGTTTTTACTTTTGATTTGTAGACACAGCTAAACGGTATGTGGGAGATTGTTTTAACCCTTTAGCAACTTATCGACCGCATCCCTCCTTTTAAGTTACAAATTAAACAGTTGTAAAAAATAGTTTTCAAACTCTTTCAACAAAACATATCAAGGTCGTGTGATATGGCGGGCTCCGGCTTTCTTTGACTGACGGACGGACGGACGGACGGACGGACGGACGGACGGACGGACGGACGGACGGACGGACGGACGGACGGACGAGGCCTCAAATGGCAAAAGGTGAGATAAGATAATTTATTGACAATAACATCCACACGAGGCTGATACCAAATTACATACATCAGAGATACAAAGTGTATAATAAGTTTGACAATAAATATGCAAATTACCAAGAGCGATTATTCCCTCACTTCAATAAATGTAGAGACCCATGTTACAGATGACACTGCATCAATTGCGGTCGGCATTACGCATGCCAGTTAAGAATTTATCCTTCCATTCATATCTCTAATCTCTGGTATTTTATTCCCAATTTCATCAAAGTAATGTGCACATGGGTAGGGGGTGGGGGTGGAGTCACACGAAAATTTCCAGACTCAAGGAAGGGGTGGGTGGGTGGTTCGGGTCTGGAAAAAAACGCCTAAATGACCAGAGTTGTAAATTTTTCCCTCCACATAAAATCATTAAGTTATGTGCTTGTTTAGCCTTTTATTATCAATTACATGGCCAACCAGGCCACTTAGAACATTTTAGGGGTGTAGGTAAGTCCAAATCCATATAAATTCCATGTTGGTACCCGCGGCTATTGCTGTCCACATGGTTATAGAGTACTCGCTGGCAAATTTGCATTAGGCAAATTGATTTACATGGCAAGTATTTTCAAATATCAACTTGAAACTACTTGAAACTGTGATTTAATCAGTCTAATTTAGTGTGCTATAATGTTTGATACATGTATAGGCAGGGGCTTGCATCTATGCTTCCTAATCTCACCTGAACCATCGCATGTTAATTGAATAGTTCAGAATAATTTCAGAAACTTTATATAAACAAAAATCATAATACCACCTGATGCCACTCTGTAAAACGATAAAACAAAAACTATCCCCCCCCCCCCCCCCAGGTTTAGTTGACATAAATTGAACATTGTTTATTAGTTAACCCTTTACCCAACCTAACGGCCAAACCGACCAGCGCCTTTCTCAAAAATCGCCAATTAATTTTCATTATTTTTTTCATTTTTTGTCTCAAAAACATAGGTTATGACCCCTCGTTGGAACGAGCTCGTCGAGCGCGTTCCAACGAGGGGTCACAACCTATGTTTTTGAAACAAAAAATGAAAACAATTAGTTATTCAAGAATTTTATTTGCAAGTGTCGTCTGCTTTTCATGTTAGGTAAAGGGTTAAAGAGGCCAAATGAACAAAGATGACTGCTATGCAGTGTGAATCAATAACATCCATCACCCCAGTAAGATATCGTTGCCTGAGTGCTTGAATGTCCTATGTCCCTTATGGGACATAGGCCATTCTAGCAATCAGGCGACAATATGCAGACATTTAGACTGTGAGTGTGACTTCCTTCATGTTACATCTGCACACCACAGAAATAGGAAAGATGAATTTTTGCTATCCCTATTAGCTCCAAAATGAGGAATGAAGAGTGTTTTCTATTTAGTAGAATCAGGTAGAATTGTTGAAAAATCTAGTACAAACTATGGCATCAGGGAATTTATTACCTCAGATTTATTCAGTGACTTATTCAGACTTATTTGATAATATTTTGTTACTATTTCCATTCAAACTCATTAGAATTATCTCCCTTGCAGCCTCGGAGGTTTATTTATTTACTGGGGTTTAAGATCACACACTAATGCACAATGGTTAATCGTGACCGTGACAGTTTTACGGGTGGAGGAAGCCGAAGTACCCGGAGAGAACCACCGAGCAACGACGAGAAACTGTCAGCTCCTCAACATTCTAACTCTGTTCAAGCTCCACTCAAGCAGGGTTACAACGGTTGAGGACATGTGCACCATCGACGTGCAGTACGCCTTAGGACACGGCGTCATCGTGCCCCCATGTAGGCAACTGGGATAAAGTGCCTTGCCCAAGGACACAACGCGGGTCGTGCCGGACGGGGATCGAACTCGGAACCTCTAGCAGGGAAGTCCAACAGACTACCACTGAGCCACCGCGCTCCCCGGAGGTTTATTAAATTGCTGGAATGGTCAGGAGAATAGGCTTAAACTTTAAGAAAAGGAACAATTCTCGGTTAGACAGGGTTAGGTCTGCATTTTATGCTTTTTTCTAAGATTCTAGGGGGTGGGTCCCCTGAAATGACCCGGAAAACATAATAAAAATTGCAGGTTGGGGTGGTGTGTGTCTGAAGGATGGAACAGTTTTTTTTTAGCCCGTCTCTGAAAATTGTTTCCAGAAGCCCCCTCCCCCCCCCCCCCCCCCAGCCATCTGAAGTAATTTTTTGGTGAAGGCATTATGAAATGCTCCTCAGATTCAACCGCGTTTGTGGCACATTTGTTTACATATTCCGGGATTTTAGGTTGCTTGTGTCTCTCTTCATCAATTTCTAGACGTTGGTTACAAATTCTCAATTTTGTGAACAGGGAGTGAGCCTTCAGACGTATGGATAAATTTTTTGCGTAAAGAAACATTGGCAGTCGACAAATAGAAGACAATATCAACCATAAATCGGTAGAGAGTTTCCGTGATAATTTAACCCTTCAGCCAACGTAGCCTCCAAAACCGGTCAGCGTTATCTTCAAAAATCACCATTCAATTTTAACAAAAAATGAAAAAATAATGAAAATTAATTGGCGATTTTTGAAAACGGTTTTGGCTGTTACGTTGGGTATCATCATACCTCAAGTATAGGCAGCAGCGTGCATCAATAAACAGTAATCTGTCAAAAGACTTCCATCTTGAATGTGGAGTCCCACAGGGTAGTTGCCTTGGTCCTGTTCTGTTTCTATTCTATATTTCAAAAATGTTCACCATCATTGAATCTCACCTGCCTGACGTCCATGGTTATGCTGATGACACACAGGTCTATTTCTCTTTTCGACCATCAATCAAGGATCAAACTAAAGCACCAGAAACTATTGAATCATGTATTTCGGGCATTCGCACATGGATGGTTTCAAACAAATTAATGATAAATGGTGATAAGACTGAATTCCTAATAATTGGTTCTCGACAACAACTCACTAAAGTTGACATCAATTCAGTGAAGGTAGAAGATTCTGCCATCAGTGCAAGTAACAGTGTACGTAATCTCGGTGCCTTCTTCGACTCTGCCATGTCTATTGACAGACATGTTACAAATATGTACAATAAGGCTTTCAGAGGTCTATATACAAAGTTAAACAGATAAGACAGTTCCTCACCAAAGACTCAACAAAAACCCTAGTTCATGCCTTTATAACTTCACATTTGGATTATTGTAATGCCTTACTGTTCAACCTTCCACAATATCCTGCAGATGGTACTAAATGCATCAGCCCGAGTGTTATATAAGGTATCACGATCTCAGCACATCACTCCTGTTCTGAGGGATATGCACTGGCTGACAGTCAAGTACAGAATAATTTTCAAAACTTTATTATTAATTTTTAAGACACAAAACAACATGTCACCAGCCTACTTAGAAGAACTCCTTAATACCAAGAATGTGTGTCAATACAACCTGAGGTCCGATGGTAAAATGCTGCTACATGTTCCAAAACATAGGTGTAAGACATTTGGAGATAGGTCATTTTCATTTGCTGGCCCTCACTTGTGGAATAATTTACCAGAACCCCTAAAAAGACTGTCAAATGTCAACCTTTTCAAGAAAGATCTCAAAACATACCTGTTTCAAAAAGCTTATAAGTGATGTTCTGGACTGTAAGATACTGCATATACTCCGTTTGTATATTTGCATGAGCTCAGTAACATGTACAACACCTTAGAATATGGTTCTATATCTTCTGAACTGTAATTTTGGCGCTATATAAATGTGTATATTATTATTATTATTATTATTAAAAAACAACTTAATCCTTCCACGAAATACCGAAAAATGAATGCTGAATTTTATAATTATTTTTCTTCCAAAGCATCATAGCTTATGACCCAGTTTTGGAGCGAGACCACTGAGCTCTGTCGGCGCATTAAAACTAGAGGTGTGACTGTCACAGATGGGCCTGGCCACACCCCCCCCCACACCCCGCCTCCATGATTACCCCAAGACGAAAAGGGGCACAACTATGGCAAAACAAGTCCGATCAAAACTATAATCGCAGGTAAACAGGTTCCTATGGTAGTGAACACCCATACCAAGTTTCAAAGGAATCGACCCATAAACATGAGAAAATCTTCTGACAAAATTCAGACATTCTGAGACGGAAAGGAGCATAACTCTGGCAAAACAGTCTGATCGAAACTATGATCGCAGGTGCACGGTTTCCCATGGCAGTAAACCATACCAAGTTTCAAAGGAATCGACCCCTAAACATCTGAGGAAATCTCCGGACAAAATTCTAGGCCTGCATTTTTCAAGTCGAAAGGGGGCATAATTCTGGCAAAAATACTTATAATCGCAGGTGCACAGGTCTCCATAGTGGTGAACATTCTTAGCAAGTTTCGAGCACATTGGTCCATAATTGTCTAAGAAAATCTCCGGACAAAATTATGTCTATAGACGGACGAACAGATGGACGGACTGACGGACGGACAAGGTGATTCCAGTATACCCTCTTCCTCCCAACTCGTTGCGGGCGGGGGCATAACTTTTTTTTTTTTAGTTTAATGTTAAATGTTAAATGTTAAAAGGTCTCGGCATAGTGTGAGTTTGTGTAATGCAGGTCTGTGAACTACTGTTCTTTAGTACTTTACATGTAACAGGGCCAACTGCGGGAATAGTGCGTGTCCCTCTTGTGTCTGTACTGTCACGAGCTGTTCGGCGCCAGTCCTGCTGCAAAAGAGTGGATTAGGTGTTCGGTGTGCTCTCGGTGTGAGTAGACGGTAACGGCTCTGGTCACAATGGCTAATCGTGACCGAAACATGGGTATAAAGTCAAGTCCAGTCAATCGTCTGTACCCATTTTGCCCATTTTAGATGACTTGCACCCCAAGCATTGGTGACCGTGGCCTATTTTACCAGTAGAACAGAGCTTGACTCAGCTTGTTTACAGTAAGCTCTGATCACGAAGCTGAAATTTCGGATCTAACACCCAGAAAAGCTTTTTGTGAACTAGTGAACGTCTGAAGTTTGTAGTTTTCTTGGAGATGTTCCTCAAATTATGACGGCTGCTGCTTGGAATATTCTGAAATATTCGTTTGAATGAAGTAAGTCCAAATCGTTAATAGGCTTAATAATCTTTCTCTTCAATGACCGAAAATAACTGATGACCAAAATGAGCCATGAGGCCCATTTTGTCCTTCAGCCACAGTGACAGACTGGCAGGTGACTTTGAAGCTGATGCTTCGATCGCAATTGACGGGAACTTTAGTTCCATTTCTGGGTCGGCGAACCATGGCATGGAACAGCTTTCAACCTAAAACTGGGCTGGTTGTAATTCAAAATCGGTTCGATTGGCTTAGTGTAAGGGTGGGCCGACCCAAGGTAGAGGGTGGGCTGGTCCAGGAGGATCAATGATGAGGGAGGATCTGCGGGCGGCCAGTACTTGGAAGTGATCGGTCGGTCAAAGCTTTTTCCTGGCCGGCCTTGTGGGGGGGGGGGGGGGGGGGTCAGTTCGCCCTGCTTTGACATGGAAATTGCGAGGAAATGTGTCGTTATATCATTCGCATCTGGAATTCAGTATGCATATAAAGAAATTAACCCTTTGAATCCGGCAAGCCGCTTTTCCGCCCTAGGAACAGGATACGTCATAATTTTATTAAGTATTTTGACTGCTAAGTGAATGTGTGAGGTAGACCAATCAATATTTTCAACGTGCAGCCCAAGGGCTGCACGTTGAAAATATTAATTGTCCTACCCCAAAATAATGAATGTGTACTCCTCAAACTGGTGTCATTGACCTGTCATGGAAGATACCACCAGGGTTCAAAGGATTAAGTATACATATCTATTTGTTTGAAAAAATAAAGGCATTTTTCCCCTTCAGGGCTCCGCTTAAGACATCTTTCTTACCTGTCTCATTATTCGTCAGATTGTTTTCAATGACTTTCGCACGATTTTTGTCGGCAGACCTGAAACCTGTCTGAAAGGTAATCGTATGAATGCATTTCCATGCATTCATTTACATTCATATACAAATGCGCAAATGTATTTGAAAATTATTGGCAAAGAAACTGCAAGCTCCTATGAACTTGAATGAACATGCATGTGGCTTACGTACAATAGTTCTCGTTTAACTCTTTCAGAAGTTTCCCCGAGTGGTGGCGTTTTAACTCTCTGCACACTGATGTCAAAATCTCAGAGTTTCAACCTGAAAAAAATTTGCCATAACCCACATTGGAATTTGAATTTGGAATTTAACAGAGCTCATTGAGCTCTGTCAAACAAGACTGGATTGGTTAAATTATGGAACAAAAAAAAACATCGGAAAAAGCCCAAATGGAAAAAAAACTAAGGAAAAACACCAGTGGATAAAAAAAAATACCAAAAACAACCTCGCCTGGGTTGGGAAAAAATGTTAACTTTATTTTTGATTCACAGAAAATAAAGTGAATGAAAGTTTATTTATTGCATAAGGTCACACATTTCTGCATAATGATTATCGTGACCGCAATCGTGGAGATAACATCAAGTTTAGCAAATCGTTTATGCTCATGTTGCCCATTTTAGAGGATTTCCGCCCAATGCACTGGTGACTGAGTGTTATTTTACTGTAAACAAGCACTGCTTCACTTCACGGGGATCACATGGGTGAAGTGAATGAAAATAACAAAAAATTAATTCACGTGCATATATGAACTCCACTAGCTCACGATACAGCACAATATATTGATTTAATATTTTAATATAATTTGGAAATTAAAAATTTAAAAAGAATGAACTAAATTTGATATTTATTTAATAAAATCAAGATATTTTTGTTAACCTTATATCAGCCAAGAGGTTCCAACCCAGATCAACAGATACATGTCTCATAATAAAGAAAGGTCTTATCGTACGAAATAACAAAAATTAACTCTGAATTGGAACTGGAATTGCAAGTAAATAAAAATTACGAAATTACGAAAAAATATTTTAGGAGGTAACGATACAAAAAATAGGGTTTTATTTCCAACCCATGATTTTTTTACAATGGCATATTGTTTTCCATTAGGTTTTTTGAATTAGGAAAAAGTTGCTGCTTGAAGTTTCGGTATTTTAACATCGGGGTGCAGAGGGTTAAACATTATTGCTTTTTGCAGTAAATCGGCGAATTTATTTTTGGAGAAAGTCAAAAATAAACATTCTCGACTGTAGGGTTAACCATTAACCTAACACGACAAGGAGATGACACTTGCAAAAGAATTTAGTACAAGAAAAAAACATCGCATTACGAAGCAAATCCACCCCCCCCCCCTTTCCCCCGATGAACACGTCAGATGCAAAAGTGTAATGTCATAGCATTAGACCCCACAAAGTAGATCCTCTGTTTCTAATGTCATTTTTTTTATAAAATTGCATGTGGGCGGGCGGTTTTTTATTTTATTTTTCACATTTGTTATTATTTATTTGTTATTAAAAGTCCATGTTCTTAGTTTGTTTTATGTTCTCGGACTTATAATCTACAGAATAGAATGGGTGGTGGTGTATTTCGTCACTTGAGTACAAGAAGGCTTTGCAATGCTAAAGCATTGCAAAGCCTTGGTGCACTCAAGGGACAAATTTATCAATTGTATTACTTGAATAAAATATCAGACATAAACCATTTAATTTTTATTTTTTTAAGTTTCTATTGGTTAAGAAAGCATGCGGCAGCAGCCAATAGGACTGTAGCGATCGAGGTATAAAGGCCATTTACCAACCAGCCTGATTGGTCCGGATCTCTTAGTCTCGTCGCTTTGTGTGCTGGAGGTCGACGGTTCGAATCCCGGCTCTCGCACTCACCTCTCCGCTTGTTACAGAACCATGCGGGTGGGCCTGAGAAACGGATTTTTAACTTCTTTAGACCTTACTGAAATCTAATAATTACTAAATTTTCAATAAAACAGGAAAATGGCAATAACTACCCCATTTTTTAACAAATCACCATGGTTTGACCACAAACTTGTCGACGACAATGCTGATGTAAAGCAGCAAACCAAAAGACTGAAACTTTTCAAGTTTGCACAAAAACATAAAACGGATTGCATAAAGGGAAATAACTCTCACAATTTTCGATACATTACAATGATTTTCGAATTACCCAAGAAAAATTTTACATATATCAGCATATTAAAACTTATTGAAATCTGATTTTTACATGGAGAAATTGCTCTATTAAAAGCCTTCGGCTTGTGAAATTTGCATTAAGTCGAGTATGTAGTATTTTCTAAAGCTAGCAAAACTGATGAATGCCTTTGGCCGAAAGCTTTTAGTAGAGTAATTTCTCCATTGAATACTTTGGTCCTTTATCTGGATTTTATAGAGCTGATTTTTAAGTTCCACAATTTGAAATTCAAGAAAAACAGAACCAACGAAGGGCAATAACTCCCCCATCTTTCGAGAAATGATCGTGAATATTTTACTTGTCCAAGAAGACATTGCAAATGCGAACATATATATCAAAATTTTATTAAAATTTCATGTTTACTGTTCAAGTTCTTGCATGAAGAGTGATATACCGATTAAAAATTTATACAAAACACCTCTAAATTCTCGAGAAATTACGCTGGTTTTCGAACTTGTTAAAGGCAATGTTAATTAACTCTCTGCGTACCGAATCGTTTCTAGATTCAACGTTCTGGTCGTGATCGACGTATGCCGAGTGTATTATTTTTTCCACTTCCCACTCTCCTCAGCAGAAATTTAAAAAAAAATTAATGTCCATTCGCACATTAACAAGTATTGTCCAAATAAAACGACGCGTATAATAATCATTATATATCCAGCGTCAAGTACTTAAAAGTAAAATATAATACTTGCACTGCCTGTACAAATCTCGTCCATTGTGGATGAGCATCTGACCATCGTGGATGGGTATCTAGCATTTAACCAAGATAATTAGCATACACTGAAAGATGCTGTAAAGCGTATTTAATCAAACGTTCATTATCCTTGTCAGTGGCGTAAAATTGAGAAGGATAGGAGAGCAGGCGGCCTCCCACCAAATATTTTGTCTCTGGAATTTGGGGTACTGCTAACTTCTTTCTCTTAGTATTGTTCCTATTAATTCGTGGTGGTGTATTTGTGTGGGGGAGGGGGGGGGGGTGTAGATAGACAAACGATGGCGAATCACGACACTACAAGTAGTTGCCAGTTATGAGTCAATTAAAGACAAGACGTGTGCTGTTTAAAGCCTTGCCCTGATTGTATATTCCATCCCTGTTCAGAGTTATCAACTGGTCGAGTCTATATTTGTTACTTGTGGGAAGACCAATCAATATTTTCAACGTGCAGCCATAGGGCTGCACGTTGAAAATATTGGTTGGTCAACCACACAAATTGACTGAGCAACTATCTATTTGATGAATTCAGGTCATATCACGATCCCGGACAGGAAAAGCGGTATTTCATGTTCAAAGGGTTAAACATCCATTTGACTTTGATGGGGCAATTTTCTCAATAGGCGCGGGGGGGGGGGGGGGGGGGGGTTTAAGATGATAGACGGTTTGGACAAATATTAGAGATTAAGCGATTCAACAGACGACGTTGTTTTGCATCGCGAGTTTTTGTCCTTAGTTGATGGTCTCGACCCCCATCAAAAACTTTCTATATCACTCTTCGTTGAGGTCTCTGGTTGTATCATATTCACAACACACGTTTACAGTCAGGTGTGGCCAACAGGTTATACATGTGTTGCCAACGTTGGAGGACCGCCACTCAGTCATTAGTTACCAGGTTTTATTTTTCCTGAAATCTGAAAGAATATTTGAAAGCAGATTTGAGGATTTGTGAAGGGATGGGGTTTTGTTTTTTTTTTTAATATTTACTGCATTGTTCAATCACATGCACACATCAAGGGAAGTAATTCTGAATGAATAACCACTGTTTCATCTGGTAACAGGAGCCAAAATAATTGCAACCGACGGAAGCTGCAGAATCTTCCATCACCATCACCAAACGGTAAGCGCTTCTGAGGCAACAATTAGTAAGCTTGGTCATGGTCGCAGAAAAAATTCGTGGAGAGAAATATTTCCTGTTATCATTCTTAATATCTGCACCAATCACCCACATACTGTTATTTTATTGTGACGATTCAGTTTTCAAACAAACTGTTCAAACTGTTCAAGAATAATATCGCCATCTGGATTAACTTTTCGCATTTTTTTCTAAACACGGCTTTACGCCATATGGGCCTTGTTTTGAATAGAACGTTTAAGACAAAAATACTGATCCGTTTTTGTATCATCCCGTTTTTTATTTGATTAGCCTTTACCCAACACTATTAATTGTGGATTGGGTAATAATATAATAACACTTTGGCCGGCCGCTGATTTGCCGCGGTTCTCGGACGAGAAGGCCTTGGTTACCCCTGTACTTCCAGCTACCTCCCTATTCCCACGCTTCTTCTCTCCTCCCAACACTCGGAGACGAACTGCTTGATGACATCCCTTGTCCCATTCTTCCCAATCTCTCCGATTAACATATTAACCCTCTCCTTTGAGTCTCCCACTAACCACATGTCCATCGTTCTCCCATCCCACTTCTCCATTATACTCCCAGTGAATCTTATTCTGTTAGACTGGTATTTTGGGCATTCTAGAAGAAAGTGTTCCAGGGTCTCCACCCCGCCCAAATTACACATTTGGCACTCCTTTTCCCCTCAGCTCTAGGGACCGCTACCTCAGCTTGAACAACAGTAACCCCCAAATGTGCCATCAAGGTACTCTTCAAAACCAGACTTCTCTTTATCACGCAGGCCACCCAAAGACCTCTATGATTTGACCCCCTCTCGCCAATTACGATTACAATCCTCCATGACCCTTTCTTTGACGATTTTTTTTACCCTGGTTTGCCCCAACGTCTATGTCTGAGATCTCCAATGAGTAGTTCTCCACTAGCTCCCTCACTTCGACCATCCACCCCGTCTTGATATTTGAGTTGAAAATTCTCAGGAACATTACTTCACATCATTGGCTGTCGGGGAGATTTACCAAATAATTAAGATAACCGAGTTTTAATAGGTCTTTCCTGTCCTTGATTCTCATCCACCCAAGCTCACCCCTGATTGCTTCTAGCGCTGCGGCATTACTCGACCCCGTTATGCATCGTTCTGTAGGTTTTCCAAACTCTTTCCGTCCGTCTGGTGTAGGGGTACCGTACCGTATGTTATACTTGGCAGACCCACCATTTCCCAAATGGTTTTCCCCACGAAAACCTTATTGAAACTGTTTCTCCCTATAAGTTTCATTTGGATAAGGATTCGCTTCCCCTTCAGACTCAATTTATTTGTGTGGTTTCGATAGATGCCTCTTCTTGTGATGTTTATATTTACCCCCAAATACTTGTAGTCACCTGTCAGTGTCTCTTCTACACTAAGAAGTTTGCTGCTACCTTACCTAATGTTTCCCAGGCTAAGTTCACTCTGTACGTCTTTATATAATGCTTTCATAATTCCAACAAACTCGCCTCCCAAGCCCAGAGCCTCCAGCTTGCGCCACATACCCTCCCTCCATACTCTATTGTATGCCTTTTTAACATCCAAAAAGGCCATAAACATCTTTTTCTTTTTTTTTGCTTTCGCGGTTTCTATCATTTGGGATATCGTGAAAAGATGGTCAGTGACTCTCCTTCCCTTCGTGAAGCCATTCTGGATTTCTCCCAAAAAAAAAACCCTTTTCTTCAATCACCTCCTCTAGTCTCACATGCATGACTTTACAGAAAACCTTTCTAATGTTGCTACTGACAAAGATCCCTCGATAGTTATCCAAAACGTCCTTTTCCCCCTTTGGGAATAATTGTCACTTTGCTCTCTCTCCACTCTTTTAGGACCTCTTGATTTTCTATGGCTAAATTGAATAGGGCAGTGGGGCTTTCCACGACGAGTTCCTCTCCCCCTTTTTGATAAACTCGTTAGGAATTTTATCCACCCCTCCCGCTTTCCATCCCTTAATTTTGAGATCACCTTTCGCACCTCCTCCGTTTTAATTTCACTGCACACGAAGTTCGATAGATTTTCCTAGACCTGATTCGGACACTACGGTGGGCTCCCCATGCCCCATCGCTTATCGTTTACCTTTTCCCAGTGTTTGACTAGTTCTGATGCGACTTGATCTTGTTCGTCTGCAGCTCTACCATCCACTTTAATACTCTGTGTGTAATTTCATTTGTTACGTTTATTCACCCATTTCCAAAATACGTTCGAACTCGACCCCCCCCCCCCCCCCCTCCCTGTCGTTCTTATCGCCCTAATAAGACTTCTATTTCGCACTCTCCGATTATCGTCTTTAATCTTATTTACTATATTTTGGGCTTGTTGGTATTCTTCCTTTGCTACTGTGGCCTCGTTGCTTTCCGCCCCTTAAGTTTTCGACTTCTCCTGTATGCAGCACATTTAGCTTTTCTACCCTTTATGACCCTTTTCAGTTCTTAGTTCACTCGGTACCCAAGTTCCCGTGTTGGCACCCTGATCTTTCCTACACTTTCCTTCCCTGCCTTCACTAGGCTCGCAACTATAGCGTCGGCCATCTTCAGGACACTGCCCCCCTTGTGTACGGTTGCAAGCTTTGGTTTCAGTTTTTGTTCAAACCTCGCCCAGTCAGCATCCTTTTTGAGTTCCCAAATCTCCTTGAAGCTTCTAGGTTTTTGGCCCTGATCGTCACTGTAATCAAGCTGTGATCACTATCCACCTATATTTTACCCTCATCATCCACTTCTACCCCTATCACCTCCCTCCATAAATTAATATCGGTGAGAATGTAGTCTATTATTGATTTTCTGTCGTTCCTCTCCCAGGTCCATTTCCCCTTACACCTAGCGTCCCTGTTCAGAATCTTCAGACCGAGCTCATTTGTGAAATTCAACAGCTTCCTCCCATTCCTGTTGACTTTCTTGTCCCCACCCTCTATGCCTTCTTCCTTATCACCTATGTGTCCATTAAAGTCACCCGTCAGAATTATAACGAGCCCCCTGTTTTCTAGTTCTGTGATATTGGACCTTTGTGTTGAGTATATCGAGTCATTCCACTCGGGTTTGCTTCCCTCCATCGCACAGTACACAATCCCAGGGGCAAAACTTTTGTTTCTCAGATTGATGTTTACCCATCCAATTTCTTTCGATACCTCAGCCGAGGTGCTGACATCTTCCAGGTCTGTGATCAGCGACGGTTCAAATCCTCTTTAATGTACATACCTACCGCTCTCCCCTTTTCTAGCCTTCCGTTCGCCCTACACCTAGTACTGGGAGAAGCCCTGAAAACACTACCTATGCATTCTTAGCATTTAGTTCAGTTATTAAGTCCTTGTAAGTCTCAATAAGTTGAAGTGATTTCCTCTCTCTGGTGTTGGTGGTCCCCACGTGTACAACAACCATTGGGTCTGGGCCTGACCCTTTTACTAATCCACCCACCCTGTCCCTTAAGTCCTCCACCCTAGCCTTCAGAAAGCACAAATTGGTACTGTTGACACTGTCGGGCCCACACACCATCCTATCTTACCCCCGCACTATACTACTCCCTGCAACCACCAACTGCCTCTTTCCTGTCCTACTACCCCTGTTACCACATTTGTTCCCACTGGACCGGCTCGCAGTCTTGCACTCCGCCACACTAACCTCCATGCCAACTTCCACCTCTTCAGACCCCACCTGCTCCTCAGAATTCTCGAAACTACCCAACACACTGAATTTATTTTGGACACTGCACCCCGCTTTCGGCCCACTCCCACTACAAGCCTCCTTGTCCTCGTTTACCACCTTCCTAACCTTCCCTCTGACTCCTGCCCTGTCAGACGCCACCTGGTCCTCGCTATCCCCCTCACTATCCGACTCTAAACGAATACGCCTTTTGGCCCCCGACTCCCACTACTAGCCTGGGGATTTGACACTCTAGCCTCAACCTCTCCCTAACCCTCAATCCGACGCACCTTCCTATTCCCAAAAGACCCACTATCCACATCAAAAGTCCGCTTCCTGCTACCCATCACCTTCCATCCCCCATCGAATGCCATCCTCACTGGGGTCACACTTTCCTACCTTCCCCAGTTTTCCCCTCACCTCCTGCACCTCTTCCTCCAACTTTACATAGGCCTCTAACAGCTGCATTAACTCTACGCAGATAGCGCACATCCTCAACTCCCGCAGCGCATGCCCATCCACATACACCATATCACAGTGCTTACACACATCCGACTGCTGGCCGTCCGTTTATAAAAAGGTAAAAAAGGTGACACTTGAAAAAAAACATCTTGGATGACTAAAAATGTCCATTCAGATTTGCCTCAATGGCAAAGATCTCCTTTGGAACGAGCTCATTCCAATGCGGTTTATGTTTTGAGTTTGTTTGTTTTGTGTTTTGTTTTTTGTTTTTTTTGTTTTGTTTTTTTTTTTGGCGGGGGGGGGGGGGGGGGGGGGTGGGTGGTGGCCGGGGGATGTATATAATATGATGTATAATAATAATATTATAATAATTTAAATTATAAAAGCTGAAGTGGACTAAATATTCGCTTCCTTTTACGTCGTTGCAGAAAATTGTAACAAAATACGCCCCTCAGTTTATTGACGCGCTTATTATTGTTGAAGCAAGCTGCCTATCCAAGGTACATACGCGCATTATATGCATGGAGCCACTATTCTATAATAGGGGGTGTCCCGTCATTTTCTTTTCTTTTTGAAGAGGGGGGAATTCGGTACACCCTTGAGTGCCCCCCCCCCCCCCCCCCCAGTCTTAGCTGGGACCATCCGGTCGTTACCTCCTTCTCCCACTTCAGGTAAGCAGGAGGAGGGGATTACGACCGGAGTGCCCTAGTTAAAACTAGGTCACCACCCATCCCCGAGAATATTTTGCAAATTCAGTGCTCTAAGAGAATACCCGAGGCATTAGAATCGTGCGTATCCCTTTGTTGGAGATCATTTTGGCGGCTCTACATTATGTGAAACTTGTATTGAGCCAATGTTTGGGAACAGGTTGCGGAAATATTCGGGTGTTGCAAGGCCCCTACAACACCCACCCCCCACCCCCCCCCCCCCCCCCCCCCCCCACACCCCCAGCCGTTTTGTTTGACCACAACATTCTCTTTTTTTCTCCAGACACATTTGTTCAACTTAGATAGGTGCAATTTTCATTTAGAATGTACCGTATTATAATTTCGAATCCAAAGCAACCTACCCCGTCAACCTCGCCTTTACCCGTATTTTATTTACATCATAGTGCTAACGCCACCGCGGAGTCGGGGGTTCTCGCTACTCAAATGCAGTCACCTGAAACCCGCATTTCTCTTTTGGGGCTACGTCATCTCAAACTTACTGAGAGTTACCAGGAACGAAGTGCCCAGTTCCTTTACCCGAAGATTCCTGGTATACGACCGAAGGTTCCCCATTTGTCTTCTACGGGCCTTAATTCGGGGAAGTTGAATATTTTGGGCCCCATAATTCACATTTTTCAGCAGTCGGATCGAATCATACACAATAACACAAACACCAAGAGAGAGGGCGGTAGGGGTGAGGGTGGTTGATGGTCCTATTATAGTCTAATCCAAGTAGGTTGAATTTATCATCAGTAAATTTCGTTGTCTACTAAAACACAGGCCCGTGCCAGTGTTCGTCTAAGGTCAGCCACAGCACTTTCGTAGTACTGTAGCCAGCGCGTTCCACAGTTTCATGCAGCTGCCGAAAGGAAGATGAACCAAGTAATCAAGATAGCTTCATCTAAGAAGCTGGATTCCAGTCATAGTTTTTGGACAGTGTGCAATGGTTTGGTGGTTTAGGTGTTGGACTTCTGATTGCCAGGCGGAGATGCCGAGAATACGACTCCCGGCAGGGGATCTGAGACTAACATTGTAAATTTCTCTAAAACATGGTTGTGTCAATCAAAAAACCACTACCAAAACCACAACTCACTTGAAAATGTGAATGTAATTTCGCCGTCAGTTTTCGATAAAAAATTAGCTCCACCGTATAAAAAGATGACTGCGGCGGGTGTTAACAAGACTGTTAACCCTTTACCCAACGCAGACGATATCAAAATTTTTTTTTTAAATATTTTTTCAAATTGTTCAAAAAATTTCAACAAAACCATATCATGTGACCACTCGTTGGAACGAGCTCGTTCCAACGAGGGGTCACATGATACGGTTTTGTAGAAATTAAAAAAAAAAAATTTTTTCAACTACTGAATTTGCATATTACGCGGGCGGATGTGGCAGATTCGTTGGGTAAAGGGTTAATCACCCTCCATAGAATGCATTAGGTTAAAATTACTGTCAGCAAAAAGCCATTCTACACATATGTAGGTGCAGTACACAACCAACGAGTCCATCTGGTCCCGAGAGATTGTCAGGTCTGACAGGCAAACATGATGAATTAGGAATTCAATTTATGTTCTATTATTTTGTCGTAGCCTGCAGTTCGTTCACGTATTTCACAACTTACGTAACCCTCACTAACCTAAACGATCGCTCTCAGGTCATTTTTAGGCCTGAGTAATCATATACAGTAGAGCCCTGTTAATTGAATAGCCACTTTGCCGATGAAAATTATTTGATTAACAGGAGTATTCAATTAAGGGAGATTAGTCACTTTTCTATATTTTAGAGATAAACTGGGCATTTATTCTATTATAACTTGTTTGACAGAGCTCCTTGAGCTCTGTCAAGCAAGATTTAATAGATTAAATATCTGTAGTTGACTTACTGAGGCCAAATCGTTCTATAAACAAGGGGATTTCGGTAAATTGTCATGGTAATTTCTCAACATATTGCAAAATTATTTACTCAGTTTACAGGAGTATACTCTTCAACCCATATTCAATTAACTGGTCAAATTTGTTCTGAAGGTATGGGAAATGGTTTTGTTTTTGGAATTTACCGGTATAATCAATTAACAGGGTTATACAATTAAAGAGATATCCAGTTAAGTGGGCTCCACTGTACTTTCTTACGCGATTTCATTTGATACTTGTACTAATGACATACACACAGTCTGTCATACAAAAGGGTGGCTGTGGTCCCCACGTTGGAAAGTTTGGAGCTGAACATGATCAATTTGGAATATGATAGGTGTTAATTAAATAAAAAAGTTGTGTTACCACTATCACAACCCAGATAGTCCAGTTCAGCATATGAGTATCCATCAAAGTTCCAGTTCAGGCATGTTAACCTGAGAAATAAATTTTCGGGGAATTTGAAAGTGATTCTCACGGAAATTAGATGAATTTCAGGGAAAAGTATGTGCACAAACAATAGACACAGGAAGAACTAAAAAAAAAACAGCTCTTGCAACAACTAGCACCAGGTTGCACCCAATGGTTCATAGGTCAATGCCATTTATACCATGTTTAAAATCTGCAAGCCCCCTCCTCAAGAAAAAAAATTGAGGGTGATTTTCCGATAAATTGGAATCCAGTTCCAGAGGATGAAACATCCCTGTCATTTGAATATTTATGACTAATAAGTTGGCAATTAAATTAACACAAAGAAGCATGAAGTCAAGTCTTTGAGTCAGTGATGGATTACATGTACAGCAGGTACTTTGGCACTGATGGGTTTGATAATATTGAATAGGGAGAGTTCTGCATACCAACCAGTTTTGTCTAGTCAAGTGCTGTCTCCATGAACAGGCAGATGACACTTTACTAGAAACATCTGCTGGGTTGTAAGACTTGAGCAGTATGTGATCTTCAGTCAATTCACTCTCACTCATTCCTGAAGATAATGAGAGTGCCAAGAGAGGTTCACCCCCCCCCCCCCCCTCCCCATCCCACACCTACATGAATATGTCTGTTGGAAAATTTTGTAGTCCATCAGAAAAACTGCAGGTTATCCGAATATAAACATATTGTCTGGAAGCCGCTAATTTGAAAATAAGTTGACCATTTAAACCCTTTACCCAACACATGATACCAATTTTTTAAAGAATAAAAAACTAGACCTGTTCGTAAGCACAGCTAACAAAATACCCCCTCAATGTGCAGGCCAACCCAAAATAAAGATTGCTATTTAAGTCATTTTTTAAAAATATGTTAGCACATTGTATAGGTGCTTCATTTTGACACCTGCATTTCACTATGGGTATACGGGTACACAGCAATAGGGTACACTTGCATACCAAATATCAAGTCACTCAACCAAGTACTTTACAAGTTATTCATGATTGAATTTCAGGATGGATGGAATGATGGACAGATGGACTGATGGATGGACGGATGTGCAATGACTCTGGCTATAAAATCGCGAATGACACCTGCATTTCACTATAGGTATACAGCAATGGGATACACTTGCATACCAAATATCAAGTCACTCAACCAAGTTCTTTATAAGTTATTCATGACTAAAATTTGGGACGGATGGATGGACAGACAGACTGATGGACAGACAAACCTTGTACTGTGGATAGACATCGATAAGATGGAGTTGCACATCAAATATGAAGTCATTCCATTGAGTACTCTGCAAGTTATTCATGAATTAATTTAAGGTGGACAAATTCTAAGTCCATAAAAGGCAATGACTCTGGCAATAAAATCTAGAATGACACCTGCATTTCACTTTGGGTATACAGCAATAGAATACACTGACATACCAAATATCAAGTCACTCAACCAAATACTTTACAAGTTATTCATGATTGAATTTTGGGACGGACAGACATATGGACAGGCAATTCCTATATACCACCACTAGGGGTATAAAAAATGTATCATGTGAATCCTCATTGGAATGAGCTCAGTTCACCCTTAAGCCCCCATATAGCCCCAAACCGCCACTTTTATATTGCATTGAAGCAGGTTCTCCCTTGTGTAATCTTTTTTATTACTCTTGTGTGTAGACTGAATTTTCCCTGGCAGTGGTTCTACATCACTGCTGGCTGCCTGTATAGGCAGCCAGCAGTGATGTAGAACCACTGCCAAGTCATCAATAACTATGTAAGCAGAAAAAGGCCATAAATACTTTAAAATTAATCTGAGGACTTAAGGGTTCACTCATTCCAATGAAGTGGGGTCACATGATATGGTTTCGTTGAAATTTTTTTAAAAATACTTATTTTCAACTGCTTAATTTATTTATTTATTTATTTATTTATTTATTTATTTATTTATTTATTGGTGCTTATGGTCACATATGTCTGCACAATATGTGATCTTAAACGCAAGTAAATAAAAAAAATAAACAATAAATGTACAAATTAAGCAATTGAAAAAAAGTATTTGTACATTATGTGGGAGAATGCAGTTGATTTGTTAGGTAAAGGGTTAAAGAAATATTGAGATAGGTTTCAAGTTAATACCGATGGTGAACGACCCAGGAACACTGTCAGAAAATCTTAACTCTCACCCCACCATGTCGGAAAAATTTTGAGATTCTGGCTTCGGACCCCCTCTCATTTCCAAGACATGTACTAGTTAAGAATATGTCACTGAAATACTTCCAAAATAAGGAAAACAAAGAAAAGACAACACTTATGACAACACAAATATATATATATTTTTCTCAGTACAAAATAAAACAAATCACTTGTTGTGAAGACACAGAAAATATAACAATTTAGTCAATCAGATCATTAATTAATACATGAACACATATAGAATAAGACTGTCATGTCAAATGATTTTGCCAGATAGTTATCAGGCAATTCACTGACTAGTCATGGATGATTATTTGAGAAATATTTCCTACTTAAAACCTTCACCGTTCTGAAAAGCTTAGCAAGCAACTGGCTTCAAGTGACATTTTTAAGCACCCCGACTTGATGCTTTTTCAGGCAGCAGTGGGGATGGAGAAGAAAAAGTTAAATGCAATTTACTTTGGAATGACTACATGAGGTGAAGTTCTAGTTTATTTATTTATTGGTGTTTAAGGTCACATATTTCTGCAGAATGGCTAATTGTGACAGCAACATGGATATAAAGTCAAGTGCAGCCAGTCGTTTATACCCATGTTGCCAATTTTAGAGAACTTCTACCCCAAACATGGGTTACTGAGTCCTATTTTAACAGTACAACAGAGCTTGTTTATCACAGAAAACATGCACTGCTTTACTTCCTGGGTTTCCCACGAGGAGGTGAAGTCCCTATATATTAAAGGATATTCATCGAAAATGCAAAGGACCAATCATTGAACTAATTCATACAAGCCTGAAAATAAGCATTCTGTCATCTGCAGAATGAGGACCCCAGAGGGTGAATTTGGTGATGCTACCCTGCCCAGCAGGGTAGCATCACCAAATCTACCCTCTGTGAACCTCAATCTGAATCATGGTCTCAGGCCTAAAATGAATGAGGTACCCGAAGAATAAATTGGCCCACTGTGTGGGACAGCATCAGCAAATTCACCCTCTGGGGACCTCATTCTGCAAATGACAGATTGTTTATTTTCTGGCTTGAATTCATACAAAAAATAAAGTCTGGAGATTCTGCAGAACACCAGAGAATTCAGCTGAATTTTACCTAACATAGATACCTTTTCTTATTTGATGCAGAAAGAGAGCATTTTATCTGACTATGCAAAATGGATTTCATTAATTGGGACAATTAACTTACTAACCGATGGTTCACTGCATAAAAAATCTTAAGCTCAAGTGAGGGTTTAGATTTTTTTGTGTAAATAATTTTAACAGGGAGAGTGCAAGATACAAGTTGTGAATCAAAGTTTTTTATATGAATTTTTCTGTTACAATTTAATGGAAAATGCCTATGGGAACTCTCCAGTAATTATATTTAAAAAAATCATATGAGCAAAGTAGTTTAGCCTCCAAAATAACAGTAGCAAGAGCACTTTTCAGAAGAGCCAAAATTTGGGCTTCCAACACCAGCCCATGTAATATAAAGGAAACAAGTAAAAAAAATTATTTTTCAATTGTAATATAAAGGGAACAAGTAAAAAATTATTTTACAATTGTCTTGTATAATTTAGCTTTGTAAAATCACATAAAAATGGCCTTGAGAACCATTTTCAGCAAGTAATAAGAGGGACTATCAAGCCAGAAAATAAGCAGACTGTCATCTGCAAAATGAGGTCCCAAGAGGGGGAATTTAGTGATGCTACCCTGCACAGCAGGGTAGCATCACTAAATTTACCCTCTGTGAACCTCAATCTGAATCAGGGTCTCAAAACTCAACAAAAAGAGGTACCCAGGGGATAAATTGGCCCATTGTATGGGATAGCATCATCAAATTCACCCTCTGGGGACCTCATTCTGCAAATGTCAGACTGCTTATTTTCAGGCCTGGGGACTATTAACCCTTCAGTCCCCATACCACAAGCAGACCATTTCAAATTGCTCTGACAATATTGAGTGTATTCTTCCTTGAGAACTCTACTTGTAGGATGTATTTATCTTGACAGTGTTTTTACATCATTGTTGACTGAGTGTACAGAGGCAGCCAACAATTAGAGCAGAAATGGTTAACCGATTAATCGATTAATCAATGATCAACATTTTGATCGATCCCAAAAGTAATTGATCGATTAACAAAGGAACAAACTTGCTCCAAAATAGGCAAACATTGTCACACTGACTCACATCAATTATACGAGACAGAGTAAAGCATGCAAGTTACTTGCTGACATACTTGTTTACTTGCATGATCATCATAGTGTATCAGTGACTGGAAATGGTCATTCTTAACCCCTTACCCACAGCGAGTAGCAGACGATTCTTGCAAAATAAATTCATGAATTACTAAAAATTTTCAATTTTTGTCTCAAAAAGATAGCTTATGACCCCTCACTGGAACGAGCTCGTTCCAATGAGGGGTCATAAGCTATGTTTTTGAGACAAAAATTTAAAACATAATAAATTTGAATGAAGATTTTTGCATATAGACCTAGTCGGTTTTGTTTGTTACGTTGGGTAAAGGGTTCATGCTGTAAATCATCAAGGGTATGGCAATTATTCAGATATCTATTTGAACAAGTGATTAATCAGTTAACCAAGGTTAATCCATCATATTATCCATGTGATTAATCGATCAAGAAAAGCCCTTAACCGCTTCAGCTCTACCAACAATAATGTATAAACACTGTTAAGTCATCTTCAGCTGAATATATGTGTATATATGGTAGTTATTAGTGTAAAATTAATCCGGGGACTTAAGGGTTAAGAAAAATGGAGATCAAACCATCTTGATTTTACACAATAAGAATGCTGAAAAAAAGGACTGGAATATTTATTTTTCTCAGTGTTATAATCACAGAGAACCAAAAAGGTTCTTCAAAAAGACCTGCTTTGCACTTAAATTACCCGGTATTTGGTAGTCTTCTAGCAAACATGAACACACAAAAACAGCCAACTTGAAAAAAAAATAACAGAAAGACAATTATTAATATGAAAACTATAATTAAAAAATCCTCTGGCTGCTCATTGTCTGTGAGTAAACACAAGGATGAAAAGATAAAAAAAATTTAAAAAATCACCATTTCCCAAACAAAGTGACGAAGTCTGCCGAGCATATTACAAAACACATCAACATTCAAAATTTGTTAATTTTTTTCTTTCATTCTATATCTTATGATCCCTCACTACAAAAAGGTTGAGGGGGGTTAAAAGATTCTTTAATCAGAAGTAAATACTTCTGTTTCAATATTTCTCAGATGAAAATAGGAGTGAGAAATTTTCAATTACAGTTTTTACTCAACATGTTACACCTTATGATTAGGGTCCATACTTATTAACCCTTAACCAATGCACAAGATACCCCAAATTTGTTATTTTAATAATTTTTTTTTTATAAATTTAAAAAATTTTTTTTAACAAAATCATATCATGTAACCTCCTCATTGGAATGAGCTCGTTCCAATGAGGGGGTCACATTATATGGTTTTGTTGAAATTTTTTCAATTTTTTTTTTTCAACTGCTCAGTTTGCAAATTACATGTACAGATGTGTCAATTCATTAGATAAAGGGTTAAAGAATTTCATTTCTAAGACCGATTAGACAGACCAAGAATATTTCTGATCTCACCAAAGTTTCCAGAAGTGCAACATCGACATAGGATAAGAGAATGCAGGTATGTTCCTCCAAATCCACAAAATGTTGTGCATTTCTGCCTTCTGGGGTGTGTGGCAATGCGGTAAACGGCCCAGTTAGTCCTTGGATAGCTGACCATCTGAGCGATTGACTCCCGTGTTGTGTCTTTGGGCAAAGCCACTTAACCCCGATTGTCCACATGGGGGCATGATGACGCTGTGTACTAAGGCGTACTGCACATCGATGGTGCGCATGTCTTCAACCAATCTAACCCTGCTTGTGTTGCAGTGCAGAGTTACGATGTTGAGGAGCTGGCAGCTGCTCATCGTTGCTTGGTGGTTCTCTCCGGCTACTCTGGCTTCCTCCACCTGTAAAACTGTCACCGACATGATATGACCTTAGCTGTTAAAGTGTTGTTAAACCTTAATAAATAAAATAAATAAATTTCTGTCTTCTATACTCATCCAAAACTCAGTGTCCATACATAGAGGATATGGAATGAGAGTAAGTGTTGTTTGTTTCTCAATTCATGTTGGCACCGTTTATCAGGTTTTGGATAATGTGACAAATACAGTCTACAATTTAAAGTCAAATTTGGTATGCCCATCCAGTAAATTAAATCTGGCCCCCACCAAAGACTTGGGCCAGACCTAACTTACTAAACTCAATCCCTAAATTTCAGTACAAATTAGGAACTCATTGGATATCCTCTAAGTAAACTGGCCATTCCTGCAAATGTTTCTTCCAATGTATACTCTACTGTTAATTGAGAAGGTGTTGGATATAGCTGTGAGAAGTTAGAACCCTTTCCTACAGTGTATCACATACTTGCATTTCATCAGCCAATGCAAAACAAAACAAAGATATTCCTTTTATAGAACAGACTGAGGCATTAAAACAATTTAACTCTTTACCTAACACGAAAAGCAGACACTTGCAAACAAAATTCTTGAAAAACTAATTTTTTTTCATTTTTTGTCTTAAATTTTTATTTATTTATTTTTTTATTTTTTGGTGTTTAAGGTCACATATTTCTGCACAATGGCCAACCATGACCATGACAGTTTTACGGGTGGAGGAAGCCGGAGTACCCGGAGAGAACCACCGAGCAACTGTCAGCTCCCCAACATACCAACTCCACACAAGCAGGGTTAGCATTGGTTGAAGGCAGGCGCACCATCGACGTGCAGTATGCCTTAGTACACAGCATCACCGTGCCCCCACGTGGGCAATGGGGGTTAAGTGTCTTGCCCAAGGACACAACGCGGTTGCCATCACTGGGATTTGAACCAAGGACCTCTCGGCTTGCAGCCTGCACCTCTACCAACTGAGCCACTGCCCCCCCCCCCCCCCCTTTTGTCTAAAAAAAAATAGGTTATAACCCCTCACTGGAACGAGCTCGATAACCTATGTTTTTTGAGACAAAAAATGAAAAAAATACTGAAAATTAATTGGAGATTTTTGTGAATAGTGCTGGCTGGTTTGGGCTGTTATGTTGGGTAAAGGGTTAACCCTTTACCCAACGTAACGGCCAAAACCGGCCAGCGCTATTCTCAAAAATCGCCAATTAATTTTCAAAATATTTTCATTTTTTGTCTCAAAAACATAGGTCATGACCCCTCGTTGGAACGAGCTCGTTCCAACGAGGGGTCATAACCTATGTTTTTGAGACAAAAAATGAAAAAAATTAGTTAATCAATAATTATTTTTGCAAGTGTCGTCTGCTTTTCAGGTTAGGTAAAGGGTTAAGCACCAAAAAAGCTACTTATACATATAGTTGATAAAAAATTACTATGCATCAGAGAACATTACAGTCTGAATATTTCTACGACCGAATACACTCCACCTGATAAACTGTTAGACAACATTTTGACACAAAAATATGATTAGGGCTGTCGCAATTATTCAATTAGTCGACTAACCGTCGACTATTGAAGTAGTCGACGTTTTTTATTTTTAGTCGATCGTCGTTCATTTTCAAGGTGGTACACGTCTACTACACGTCGGGGCTAAATTGCATTGTTTTGTGAGGTGAATGATCAATGAAGGTGAATAACTTTAAATATCTAACCATAGTTAACATTCATATCCGGAAGACTGTACGACTGTCACTGACTGTGTAAGAAAGAACACTCACAGTTACTCGAGAAGAATAGATTCTTCTGAATTTCTCCAGTCTTGTACACACGAATGCACCCATTGGAAAACCCAAAGCGCGGAAGTGACAAAATTATGACGAAAGTCAGAATGTCAGATCACTTCTCAAAGTTCGGAACTTCAGACTAAGATCCGATTTTAACAACTGACGAGGGAATGCATAGATCTCAATGTTCAAAATTTCGAGAAACTTATTGCAGAAAGGAAACATATGCAGGAACGTTCTTTGGTAAATTCATTTTAATTCATCGGCTTCAATCTAGTTCAAACTTGGACCCGCAGTCAGTAATATTATTTTTGGGGTTGGTACGTCCTACAGGACGTACCAACCCCAAAAATTATATTACGGACTGTGAGTCCAAGATTGGACTACATGTAGCTTCAGTCGGGACCGATTTGTTGTTCCCACAACCCCACTTCGTCTGAACACACTGGTGCCATTGTCATTTTCAGAGTTTTACGAACAGAAGAATGATTTGCTAAAAAATCATGGGAAGCGACTATTAATCGACTAACCGTTGATTACTGGTCACGATTAGTCGATTACAAAAAATGATAGTCGCGACAGCTCTAAATATGATACACTTTTTAATGATGGTCTATGTATTCAAAGTACAGTGGAACACTGTTAATTTAGTAACCACTTTGCCAGTTGAAAATCTTACAAGAGAATTCAATTAACACAATTTTGTTAATTTTTATATATTTTAGAGATAAACTTATCTTTTACTCCATCATATCTTGTTTGACAGAGCTCATGGAGGTCTATCAAACAATATATATGTATAATAAATTACGTTTTATTGGATGAAATGAGGGAAAATACCACACTGACCCAGGAATTAAGTCCTAAATAAAAAATAAGCCCACCTACCAACCCTTTCAGATTTGTTTTAGAGTCCCCCTCCTTGTATATAAAATTTGTACAAGTAACAGGGTTATTCAATTGAAATATATTCAATTAACTGGGCTCCACTGTACTATGAAGCTGCCAACAATGAATGAAGAATTATCAAGCTGAAAAAGTTGTGTGGCAAACAAACAAATGAAATGTAATCGAGGGTAAAAATGATTACAAACGAAGGGCTGAATCAGTGAAAAGGTCAAACATGATAAAATGGTATAGAAACCCCCAGGAGGTGTTGAAGAAGAAAAATAACTCCAAAATATTTCTTGATTATGATATCAATAAATTTAATACATCGTAGTCTTTCATGGCACAGCCATAATGTTAATCCTTTACCTAACGTAATGGCCAAAACCGGCCAGTGCCATTCTCAAAAATCGCCTATTAATTTTCTCGTCGATCTCGTTCCACCAAGGGGTCATAACCTAAGTTTTTGAGACAAAAAATGAAAAAAATCAGTTATTCAAGAATTATTTTTGCAAGTGTCGTCTGCTTTTCAGGTTAGGTGAAGGGTTAACCTTTTTCCTAATATGAATCGAGGAGGACACTTGCAAAAAAAAATCTTGGAATAGGCCAACAACAAAAATTCTTGTTTCGCAGACACCTCCCTCGTCATGGAATATCTGCCTCACAAATCTTTTTCCTGAAAGTCTCTTGATGATACTATTTTGCACTTATAGGACTAAAAAGTTAACAAATTATATCTTGTTTGACAGAGCTCGCTGAGCTCTGTTAAACAAGATATAGTTGGTTACATTTGCAGCTGCATTATGTGAAATTTTTGCTACAGAAAATGATACTTTTTCAACATCAGGGTGCAGTGTTAAATTTCTGAGAGACTGAGACAGTTACAACTAATTCATGGCTGTTTTGAGAATTAGTCCTGGAGTCCCCAATCCCCCCATACAACCACAAACTATATTGCTCTGAAAAGTTGTCTTAAGTTTATTCATCCTTGAGAGCTCTACTTGTAGAATGCATTTATCTTGACAGTGTTTTCACATTGTTGTTTGCTGCCTGTACAGCCAACATTAATGCAGAAACACTGTTAAGTTACCTGCAGCTGTATATGTGTTTGTAAAATTAATCGGGGGACTAAGGGTTAAAGAAATGAAAAAAAAGACCTCCCTCCATCATCATAAAACTAAGGAAAAATGGAAATTACCCAAAAAAGTTTTATTTGACCACTGCTAAAAAAATTCCATTTTTTGCTGTTTCTTGCCTCAGAAACATGGCTTATGCTCCCTTATTGAAACAAGTGCAACAAAATTGTTCCACTGTCGTAAGCTATGTTTTGGAGTCAAAAATTGAAAATAGAATAAAATTTGAATGGGAATTTTTGAGGATAAAGCTGGTTGGTTATGGCCACTATGTTAGGCCCCATAAAGTAGATCTTCTGTTTCTCAGGCCATTTTTTTGTAAAATTGCATGTGGGCAAGCATTTTTTTTATTTTATTTTTTATTTTTGTAATTATTTCTTTGCCATCAAAAGTTCATAATCTTGGTTTGTTTTATGTTTTGGGCCACATAATCTACAGAATGGAATAGGTGGTGGTGAATTTCGTCCCTTGAGTGCAAGAAGGCTTGCAATCAAGGGACAAATTTATCAATTTTATTAACTTGGGTACAATATCAGATACAAAAAATTAAAAAAATTTTTTAACTTAAGTTTGCATTAGTTATAAATAGAGACCATACGGCAGTCAAAAGGACCATGTGGGAAAGTCTGCAAAACAGATTTTTAACTTTTTTAGGTTTTATGGCCACGATGTTAGGTAAACTAATTTTGAATGTCAATGGCGACAAGGTTAGAAATATCACAATACAGATTTCATAAGTACCAAGCTCAATTGGTTATAGTTTCTCATAACTTCTGTATTCCACTGGTCGGCCAGTGCATGGGCTTATGAAGAAGCAATAGCCATCTTTAATCAGACCGGGAAGAGCTCCCCAAAAATTACGATTGGGAATCAGGTCTTTGCCAGCTGCACCATCAACTGCTTTGTTGTACAGTATACCTGCAAAGATAAAATGATAAACCATTAAAAAAAGAGCTTCATGTGATGCCAAACTCACTGTACAGTACATTTAGAGTGCAATATCACTAAATCACTTATGGAGTGGTATTTCCACCCAGAAAAAGACAACTTGTCAAGTTGTCCAGGAAAAAAGCATTAAAACAACAAGCAGAGTTTCAGCCAATGACCTCTGGGATGAATACAAATGTCCAGAAAGCAGTGCAAGAAGAGATCGTTGACATAACTTGA
This sequence comes from Pictodentalium vernedei, assembly GCA_031216915.1. Lineage (NCBI taxonomy): Eukaryota > Metazoa > Mollusca > Scaphopoda > Dentaliida > Dentaliidae > Pictodentalium > Pictodentalium vernedei. Next base: position 115,825,106 of record CM062291.1, on the reverse strand, counting down.
CAACTTGGCGTTGTTTTAATTTTCTTTCTCGTTGAATGGCCATTCAGATGTTCACTTGGCCCGACAATAAATTCAAGACACAAATATGGACAGAAATTAAGGTGTTACTGCTCAGAGACATTTGAGACAAATCACTCAATTGAAACATGAGAATTAATTTTAAGCACAAATGCAATACAAGTGGCACATTAATTCCCATGGGTTGAAGTCGGCTACAGCTGCTAACTTCACGTACATTAGCGTGGCTAAATACATGTACATCTTATAGGAACCTCATTATTGTAATGTTTGGTTGTTTTTGTATTATCAGGATTCGGATCTTGTAGATTTTGGTCCGTTCTCAACTCAATAACTCAGTGTACATCAAAAGCAGCGAGGGCGTTAAACTGTGTTAGTTTCTGCATTAGTTAACTCGAATATTGACGCAGTGCTCATTCACACAAATTGCTTTTACTTCATTCCAATTTCCAAGTACCAACGCCGAACAATGCAAAGAAACTAAAGAAGTTTTCCTCCCACAGTTTTCTAACATAATAATGGGAGCGTTCCAGGCGACATGCCCCCATTATTGTGTTAGAAGATTCTGGGACTGGGAGCGGGCCTTAGGCCCATAGCTGGATATTTCGGTTGTATAGATGGGGCGTGAACAGGGTATAAGTTAAAACAGCTCCAATTTGCAAAAGTCACAAAATGAACGTTTAATTTCCCGTTCTAAAAACTTAAAATGTACATTGTCGAACACTGATTCGTTTTCCTCAAAGCTTTGTTTGACTAACAAATGGGCAAACTATTCGAGATCGATATACGAATACCTAAGCGATGTCGACATCGAATCAAATACTCGAAGCTTCGCAGGACCCTAGTACAAGAGTCAAAGACAATTAAAATCCCTTCACCTTAAGTTTTTGTCATTTTGACACACAATTTTTTAAGAGCATCCCAAAAAATAAATTTATTTAGGCCCCACAAAGTAGATCTTCTTTTTCTCGGGACATTTTTTTGTAAAATTGCATGTGGGTGGGGTGTTTTTTTTATTTTTGTAATTAGTTTTTTGCCATCAAAAGTTCATATTCTTGGTTTGTTTTATGTTTTAGGCCTGATAATCTACAGAATCGCATGGGTCAAGCCTGAATATAAGCAACCTGTCATTTGCAAAATGAGGTTCCCAGAGGGTGAATTTGCTGATGCTATCACATACAGTGGGCCAATTTATCCTCTAGGTACATCTTTCTGTTTTGGCTTTGGTTCACAGAGAGTGAATTTTGTGATGCTACCCTGCTGTGCAGGGTAGCATCACCAAATTCACCCTCTGGGGACCTCATTTTGCAGATGACAGTCTGCTTATTTTCAGGCTTGGCATGGGTGGTGGTGTATTTCATCCCTTGAGTGCAAGAAGGCTTTGCAATGTTAAAGCAATGCAAATCCTTGCTGCACTCAAGGGACAAATTTATTTTATTAACTTGGGACTTGACTTAAAATATCAGACAAAAAACATTTAATTTTTAGTTTTTTTACGTTTACTCTAAGGTGCCGAATAATAGTGTTGGCACTATTATTAATTTTGGAGAAAAATGCCGACCATCACTTTTATTTGGTAATGAGATATAGAGGGAAAACGCCATCACTATTATTAATATTCGGTGAAACTGCAAGCCATCACTATTATTCAGCCATCACTATTATTTGGCACATGAGAGTACATTGGTTATAAAAAGAGAGCTTGCAGTAGCCAAAAGGACCATACAGGAGGGCCTGAGAAACAGATTTTTAACTTCTTAGGCCTTATCAAGCTTATGCATTAGTCTCAAGCTGAAATGAAGTCAGCTTTAGTTTATATCTCGCCCAATATAAAACTAACCAAGTAAAAACCTCTGTATGTATGTAAGTATACTTTATTTCTTCTAAAATTAATTTTAGACATTGGACTTTAATTTTAGAAACTAGAGCTGAAACGGTTAACCAATTAATCGATGATCAACATCTTGATCGATCCAAAAAGTAATTGATTGATTAACCAATACTTTTGAACTACTGTATTATATGGGTTAACAAAGGGACAAACTTGCTCCAAAACAGGTAAACATTGTCACACTGACTCACATCAACTATATGAGACAGAGTAAAGCAAGCAAGTTACTTGCTGACATACTTGTTTACTTGCATGATCATCAAACTGTACAAGTAGCTGGAAATGGTAATTCTTAACCCTTTATCCATTGTGGGTAGCAGACGATACTTACAAAATAAATTAAGGAATTACTAAAAAATTTCAATTTTTGTCTCCAAACAAAGCTTATGATCCCTCATTGGAACGAGCTCAATGAGCTTGTTCCAATGAGGAGTCATAAGCTATGTTTTTGAGACAAAAATTGAAAACATAATAAATTTGAACGGAGATTATTGTATATAGGCCTAGTCTGTTTTGTTTGTTATGTTGGGTAAAGGGTTCATGCTGTAAATAATCAACGGTATGGCAATTATTCAGATATCTATTTGGACAAGTGATTGATCAGTTAACCAAGGTTAATCCACATGATTAATCGATCAAGAAAATCCCTTAACCATTTCAGCTCTATTAGAAACTACTGACCAACACAGAAATACAAAGCGAAAAAGACGACACTTGTGTTTCTGTTGTCTCTAAGACCCTTAAGCAATCCCAGATCCAGAGGGGCAATGCGGGTACTACACTGGGGTCTTACAGAGAACACCATGTCTGTCAATGCATGAATGGAAGTTTACTTGAGAGAATAGATTGACGTAGATGTATATTACATACATGTAATAATCTTGAATATATGAAAACGATCACAACTGAAAACTTTATAGTTTGTTGTTAGAAAATAATGATTACCATAACAGCCTACTCCTAAAATCCACATCTTTTCTGATCTCTGCTATGTTAGTGGTCTCTGCAAGATGGTCACACAGCGCCCTTCACACACCCAGGCATTGCCAAGGCTCGGAGGTGAAGGGGGCACAGTGTTGTCATCTCACAGAGACTACCTTATTAGCAGCACCAAATAAAATATACAAAGACCAGTACGGTAGGCAGAATTCATTAATAGTAAAACTTCATACTGCCACTTTTAGCTTTTGTAAGCTTGAGGAGAGCTAATCGCTCCCCTAGGCCATGCAAGGGGAGTGATTTTTAGCCCTCCTGCATTTTTAAGAATGTCAAGCCTGAGCAGTTTGCAGAATGCCAGGCCTGAGCAATTTACAGCAACAGTAATGCCATGTCTACTTTACAATTAGTCTCTTTGAGAATGTGCCTCATATCAGGACTACCTGGGCTTCAGTGTGGAACAGAAATTATTAGATAGACACTAATGCTCATATGTTCAAAGTGCAAAAACATGTAACTGAATTACAACGTAAGTGGGCGAGATGTTGAGTGGAAATTGTTAGATATATATTATACAGGGATTGAAATAACTCTTCAAAATTGAAAAGCAAAATTATATACCAACACAAAATTTGAATAGCATTTCCATGAAAAATAGAACAAGTACAGCAATTGTATAGCTGAAACAGTAATATTGATTGGCAAATAGCGATGCAATACCGGTTATTTCAAACCCTGATACTATATACAACCACTGATATTTTAGGAGCATGAAAAATGTGTAATTGAGTTGCAAATAAGGTGTGCAATAGATGAGCAAGCATGATACCACACTTCAGGAGATGAAGTATTTAACGATGGGCAGTATTGGAATTTTGAGTTTGGTGACAGTTTCTGTATTTTTAGGGGGGTATACCTCGGTATCAGTTCAGGCCTGAAAATAAGCAGTCTGACATTTGCAGAATGAGGTCCCCAGAGGGTGAATTTGATGATGCTATCCCATACAGTGGGCAAATTTATCCTCTGGGTACTTCTTTCTGTTTAGTTTTGGGACCCTGGTTCAGACTGAGGTTCACAGAGGGTAAATTTAGTAATGCTACCATGCTGTGCAGGGTAGCATCACTAAATTCACTCTCTGGGGACCTCATTTTTCAGATGACAGTCTGCTTATTTTCTGGGTTGTTTCAGTTCTGAATTTGGTATCTGGATTGACTTGAGATTTGCTGATAGTACCAAAGGGGAATTTACACCAGGATAATACCAAATAAGTTGCTCTTGTAGCTTTCTACTACAATGCCGTAAGTTGCTACTACCAATGTTCCTAACATTGGAATTCTTTTGCCAACATAAATCGTATCTACAGTAATTTTGTGACTTATTCCAAACGCACAACAAATTTCAAAAGCCTATTTCAGGATTTTGTGATCTCAGAACATGTGCCATTAATATGGCACCATTAGGAGGTCCAGCTGACAATAGATAAATCACCCAAGCAGTGATTTCTTGACAAGTCTTAGCTGCCATAATAGGCAGCCAAGCCTTGACTTGATATCCCTGCTAAGCAACTGGCCCTTAAAGCTGAAATGAAAATCAGTCACTTCTTTCATGACAGTGACTGCTTCACCTGTTCTCAAACTTCAACAAGGCCTTATAAATCCTTAAAAATAGCAAATGTAGAAAAATTTGAAAATACAGATGGTTTTCAGAGCCATATCCAGGACGTTTTTGGTACCGATATACCAGTTTGGGCACCCAAACTCATTGAATTTGTGTATAATCTCCATCACATAGTCTGCTAAAACGGTCAAAATTCAGCAAAAATTATACATGATTAAACCAACATGAAGCTAATCACTTCAATTCCAAACTACAATACTGCAGTTTACTAAAAATATGCCTGAGGCAATTGCAATCTGAAAAAAACGCAGGGAACAGGTATGCGGAAAGCATATGGAGGCATCACAGTAATTCCGACTTTTGTCAGTTTTGCCGACATAGATGGACAGGTGTCCCCAAATTATTCCTGGATATGGCCCTGCTTTGGTATTCAGTGATTGGTTCAGTTCATTTTTTCGGTATCCCCATGATATCGTTATCGGGTCGGATTTTAGGTATACTGCCATCTCTAGAAGTATTGTCAGGGAAGTAGAGCTGAAACGGTTAAGGGGTTTTCTTGAGCGATTAATCAAGTGGATTAACCTTGGTTAACTGATTAATCACTTGTCCAAATAGATATCTGAATAACTGCCATACCGTTGATGATTTACAGCATGAACCCTTTGCCCAACGTAACAAACAAAACCGACTAGGCCTATATACAAAACCTCCATTTTATCAGGTTTTCAATTTTTGTCTCAAAAACATAGCTTATGACCCCCACATTGGAACAAGCTCATTGAGCCATGTTCCAATGAGGGGTCATAAGCCATGTTTTTAGACAAACATTTAAAATTTTTAGTAATTCATGAGTTCATTCTGCAAGTATTGTCTGCTACCCGCAATGGGTAAAGGGTTAAGAATGACCATTTGCAGGTCTTGATACAGTATGTTGATCATAGAAGTAAACAAGTATGTCAGGCTTGTCAGCAAGTAACATGCATGCTTTACTCTGTCTCATATAATTGATGTGGGTCAGTGTGACAATGTTTGCCTGTTTTGGAGCAAGTTTGTTCCTTTATAACCATACAATACAGTAGTTCAAAAGTAATGGTTAATCAATCAATTACTTTTTGGACCAATCAAGATGTTGATCATTGATTAATTGATTAATCAGCTCTACATGGAAGAATTCACAAATATGAAGCAAGTAATACTCACCAACAATACAGTATGTTGTAAGAAAGACAAAGAAAAAAATCAGTAAAACAGTTCCAGCACTCAAATACAGAGTATTGTCCTGTGGAAGGCAACCATTCGGACAGGCACATGGCGAATGAAGCATAAATTTGTAATGGGTTGAGTTGCTGGTACTGTTGTTCAAAAAGAAACTGGTGGAATTCTTGTCACACTCCAGGTAAATGAAGCTTTCAATTTGTTTACCTGAAAATAAAATAAGATCTAATTAAAAATAAATCACATATCTCTCATCTAAATTTGGGTGAATCCATTTGGATTCTCGTGAAAATGATTGCGAGAATCCATACCTGTTATGAGTGTCTCAGGATCTCATAAGGTCACCATGGTTGAACCCCTGTTGTATACTGATAACACATGTTAACCATTTACCCAACACAGCTTTTTAATGTTCAAAGCAAAAACTGAATTTGATAATTTTTTAAAAAAGAAACAATATTTACTAACAGAACCTTACAAATATGGATGTCATTGGAACTGGCTCATTGATCCAGTTCCAATGTAGCCTTATCGGTACAATTTGATTGACAGTGTCAGGATAATTCTGGTTATGTTGGTCTTGTACTGATTAATTTGCTGCTGTTATGTTAGGTAAACGGTTAAATTGACACAATTCTTTCCACATGAATCCAAGTAGAGGTGCAGTGAAAATCTACATGGATTCTCGCTGTTTTTGTGAATGGGTGCGTGAGTACAATACCAAGTGCTCCTATGAAATGAAGCACTGAAACATGAAATTCACACAAGGCCACACAAAATAAATTAATTGATTCTCAGACTTTTTTTTTTAAATCAATGAGGGTGGGATTTGTTTATAATTTTTATTTTTTTCTTGCATACAATGAGTATGAACTGATAGGCTTTCCACAGTCTTTTCACATACAGAATATACAAAAAAGTGCATAATTATACAAATTTACCCTTTACCCAACGTAACGGCCAAAACCAGCCAGCACTATTCTCAAAAATTGCCAATTAATTTTCAGGATTTTTTTCATTTTTTGTCTCAAAAACATAGGTTATGACCCTTCAGAGGGACGAGCTCATCGAGCTCGTTCCAATGAGGGGTCATAACCTATGTTTCGGAGTCAAAAAAGGAAAAAAATAGTTGTTCAAGAATTTTTTTTGCAAGTGTTGTCTGCTTTTCATGTTAGGTAAAGGGCTAACTTATTTAATTTTAACCCTCAAGAGACTAATGCCAACTTGGATCACTTTTTTACTGCAACAGAACAGTTGCCCCAAAATGTTGTCTCTGTGAAAATTTGCATGTTACATTCTAAGTACCTTGACAGTCGCTTCTAGGCTAGTCTTGGCTGTCTATATAGGCAACCAAGACTAACCTAGAAGCATCTGCAAAGCCACAGGATAGAGATTGTCTTTAGTAATGCTTTTCAGATTTCAATAATAAACATCCATTAAAAAATGTAAAACGTTTGGAGTCTCCACATTTTGGAGGACACTGCAAAGCAAAAAAAAATGGGCTTCATTTGCTTTTCGGCCTTGTGCGATTCGACTCCAATAATTTTTGTGTGCTATTCAGCCTCGATTTTGGGCCGAAAAGCACAACTTTCGGGGCCGAAAGGAGCCCCAAATAAATTATTTTACTTCAACTTTTTGACAATTATTTGTTTATTTTTTCATGTTCAGTCTGTCGCGGGAACCCTGGAAAATGAAGCAGTGCTTGTTTACTGTGGCAAACAAGCTCAGTTTCACTGGTTAAATAGGACCCAGTCACTAATGCTTGGGGTGCGAGTCCTCTAAAATAGGCAACATGGGGTACAAACGATTGACTAACCTTGACTTTATCTCCATGTTGTGGTGATGATTAGCCATTGTGCAGATTATGTGACCTTAAACACCAATAAATAAATAATAAATTTCATGTTTAGTGATTACTTGCAGTTATATTTTTGTTTGTCTTTAGAATTCTTCTACCAGGCTGCAAGAAATTCTTTTCTGAACAGTCTATTAGATAAATTGTTTCCAAACAATGTGTAGATTCTTTTCAATTTCAATCACATGCTTGTTTGTAATTCATTGAATAATAATAATAATAAATCTTTGGCCTTCCGCTGATTTGTTGCGGTCCTCTAACGAGGAGGGCTACATTAAGTTAACCCAGTGCCCCACTGAGGTATTCCTCCCCACTCTAACTCCTAATATCCCAGCATTCAGTCAAACACTGTTTCATAATTCCTCCCCCCACTGGTGTCTTCTCAATCTCCCCAACTATAACATTGACCCTTTTACTCATGTCATTCTTTATCCACTTATCCTTCATATTTTCATCCCATTTTTCCATTAGCTTCCCAAGGAGTCTTGTTCTACTAGGCAAATATTTGGGGCATTCTAAAATGAAAGGTTCCACGGTCTTCATCACACCTACGTTACACATTTTGCACACTCTTCCCTCGCCTTTCCCGATTCTCCCCCTCAACTCCGATGATTTGGATCTCACTTTGAATAACAACGATCCCCCAAACGATCCACCCAGGTCCTCCTCAAAAGCTGGCGCATTCTTTTTATATGAGCTGCATAAAAAACTCTTGGTCCTAATTCTTGTTTGTCAGTTTCTATTACAATCCTCAAAGCACCCTTTCCCTCATAAAGCACCTCCCTTTCTGCAGTCCTCCTTCTAGATCCTCAGTCTCTATATTTATTTATTGATGTTTTAAGGTCAAATATTTATGCACAATGGCTAACCATGACCGTGACAGTTTTACGGGTGGAGGAAGCCGGAGTACCCGGAGAGAACCACCGAGCAACGACGAGCAACTGCCAGCTCCCCAACATCGTAACTCCGCACCGCAGCACAGGCAGGGTTAGATTGCTTGAAGACATGCGTACCATCGACGTGCAGTACGCCTTAGTACACGGCGTCATCGTGCCCCCATGCAGGCAATGGAGATGAAGTGTCTTGCCCAAGGACACAACGCGGTTGCCGCAGGTGGGATTCGAACCGAGGACCTCTCGGCTTGCAGCTTGCACCTCTACCTACTGAGCCACCGCGCTCCCCTCAGTCTCTATAGATGTCGAGATTGTTTGAAAAGCAATTCATCCTTAAGATTCCTGAAAAAACAATTGATTGCACTTTCGTCATCTTGACAGGGAAGTTAATTGTCACACTATCAAATTATTATAACTTATATAAGCTCATAACAGTGTTCGCATCTCTTTGTAGTGAAATGTATCATTGGCGAAAATGTAGTTATTTACAATTTTTTTTACACATCGAATTGATATCAAAATATAAAAAAAATTAAAGTGTTTTTATTTCGTTCTTAATTTTCCGACATAATGTACACAACCCCTATGCCCCCCCCCCCCCCCCCAACTTTTTTGGAGCTTCCACCGTCTCTGAGTTTCAGCGAGGGATTGCCTAAGAATCAAAACATTTTTTTTTTTTCCTAATAAAGAAAACATTAACCTGTTCTATTTGCAATGTAATGGATGTATAACTGTTTGTCTTTGTCAGTCTTGAATTGGAAGTTTTTGAAATCACCAAGATCTGAATAAATCTTCTGTGATTCAATGCTTCTTTGCATTGAATTTTGGGTTGTGTTGTATTTGCACAATGCCACATTTGTACAGTTTGTAGCGCTTTTAATAGTGAATGGAAAACATGGATTATAATAGAATTGAGCAACACCAAAGCTGTTTCGATTAGTGGTCTGGAATGTCCAGGTTGTCGTTTGGGTGACAGAAGACAAGTCGATCACCCCTCCGTCACTCATCGCACACGAACAGTTGTTTTTCTTTAATTTTACGCATTCGTCATTGCTGTTTAATGATGATATCGAGTGTGCTAAACCAATCAGAACCAAAATAAATGATAAGGGTTGCATTATGAAACTTATTTGCCCATATAGTTCAACATTCCATCTGGACACGGAAAACGAAAGTCACTTTTCAGTTTCAACATATTGAAAACCTTCGATCGAACAGTTCGAGAGCATAGGGAACACTCTGTTTACGAATGCATAAACTGGCGCTGTGCCACAGCCAAAACAATCATTGATCAAAATTTGAACAATTCAATTCAATATCAATTGGTAAATCCAAAATTAGGATCATCATCAAAACATAACAGTTTGCAATGAAATAATGACATAAAACAATATGGAGACAAAATCACTTAGGTGATCTGAGATAGGAAAATAGAATTAGTACAATGAAATGGGTTCAATTTTCATGTATTTATTCAGGCAGAATATGCTGAATATGATTCTCAAAATTATTTATAACCGCAATAGCAATATATTTCTTGCATTATACATGCGTTGAATCCCAGCCATACATATCTTATTGATGTCAGTATAATTAGAGGTAAGAAAAAATGTTTTTTTTTCTACTTCATCATACTGAGCAAAACTGGGAATAATTTCAATTACCTTTTCGAAAAATTTCTTTCTTTTTCAATTTGAGGACAATACAGAAAAAAAATGATATTCATATTCTACTGCAGAATTGCAAAGGAGGCACATTCTTTTCTTTAGTGCTATGCAAGTACTTATTATGTCTACCCGTTTCCACCTGATGTTTGTGATCACTTACCCTAATGTTGGTAAATATTCTTTGAATTTCTCTATCAACATCTATGAGCAAATAATTTTCTATTTCATAAAAATTCTTAAGCTTCTTATAAAATCTTAGTTTATTACGATTCATTTTATTGTTATCATCATTCAGTTTTGATTTCCAGTGACTAATAAATCTATCTTCAAGCTTCTTCATCCCAGAAAATGCTAAACTATTGATACTAGCTGTTGATCGGTTGGTCCACACGGGCCTAAATCCTATTCTATTAAGAAATAGTTATTTTTTTTTGCTAAAGCCACCTTCAGTTGCCCTATTTTCTATATAAGCATTTTAAACATAATAATAATAACACTTTGACCGGCCGCTGATTTGCCGCGGTTCTAGAGTGAGAAGGCCTCGGTTAACCCTGTGCTCCCAACTGCCTCCATGTTCCCACGCTTCTCCTCTCAACCCAGCACTCTGAGACAAACTGCTTGATGACATCCCTTGCCTCATTCTTCCCAATCTCTCCGATTAGCATATTAACCCTCTCCTTTGGATCACTCATACTGGTGAAATAAAATATATCTATCTATCTCACTAACCACATGTCCTTCATTCTCCCATTCAACTTACCCATTACACCCTCAGTGAATCTTGTTCTTTGAGACTGATATTTTGGGCATTCTAGTAGAAAGTGCTCCAGGGTCCCCACCACGCCTAAATTACACATCTGGCACTCCTTTTCACTGTTTTTCCCATTTTCCCCCTCAGCTCCAGTGACCGGGACCTCAGCTCGAACAACAGTACCCCCCACCCCCCCCCCCCAAAGGAGCTATCAAGGTACTCTTCAAAACCAGGCTTATCTTTATCACGCACGCCACCGAAAGATCTCTTTGATTTGAACCCCCCATCTCTCGCCAATTAAGGTTACCATCCTCCATGACTCTTTCTCTGACGATTTTTTTACCCTCACCTACCCCTATTTCCAGGTCCGCGATCTCCAATGAGTAGTTCTCTGTTAACTCCCTCACCTGGACCATCCACCCTGTCTTGGTATTTGAGTTGAACATACTCTGGAACATTACTTTACACCATCGGCTGTCGGGGAGACTTACCAAATAATTAAGATAACAGAGTTTCAATAAGTCTATCCTGTCCTTGATCCTCATCCACCTAAGCTCCTCCCTGATTTCTTCTGGTGCTGCGGCATTACTTGACCCCGTTATTTATCGGCCTGCGACGTTCAGCGGGGTTTCCAAACCCTTTACAGCCGTTTGGTTTAGGAGTACAGCTTCCGTACCATATGCTATACTTGGCAGACTCACCATTTCCCTAATGATTTTCCCCACGAAAACCTTATTAAAACTGTTTCGCCCTATAAGTTTCATTTGGTTAAGGATTCGCGTCCCCTTCAGAATCAATTTATTCGTGTGGTTTCAATTATAGATGCCTTTTCCTGTGATGTTTATGTTTATCCCAGATACTCCTAGTCACCTGTCTCTCCCACACTATGACGTTTGTTGCTACCTTCTGGAATACAGAACTCCCCCACTCTCTTCTTCGAGTAGGATCCACTTTACGGCCCACAGGTATAACTTTGCTTTTCCTTTCATTTAGTTCGAGTCTCCATTTGTTCCCATATTTCCCAACAATTTCCAGCATTTTCGTTAGCCCCTCTTTCCTTTCTGACTAGCACCATATCGTCTGCAAAAAATAGCCCTGGATTCTCGTCGCTACGCGGGAGTTCATCTCCTAAACCTTTGATGTACAATACAAAAAGAATTGGCGAAGGGATACACCCCTGTTTTAGGCCTATCTCCATAGGCACGCGTTTTGTTGGTAAGTTACCCAGGCTAAGTTCGCTCTTTGCATCTTTAAATAATGCTTTCAAAATTCCAACAAACTCGCCTCCCAAGCCCAGAGCCTCAAGCTTTGGCCACACACCCTCCATCCATACTCTATCGTATGCCTTTTTAACATCAAAAAGGCCATAAACATCTTTTTCCTTTTTGCTTCGCGGATTCTGTCAGTTGGGATAGCGCGAAAAGATGGTCAGTGACTCTACTTTGCTTCCTGAAGTCATTCTGGATCTCTCCCCAAACACCCTCCTCCTCAATCACCTCCTCTAATCTCCCAAACAGGACTTTACAGAAAACCTTTTTCCAATGTTGCTACTGACAGCGATCCATCGATAATTATCCAAAACGTCCTTTCCCCCCTTTTTGTGGATTAATTCCACTTTGCTTTCTCTCCATTCTTTTGGGACCGCTTGTTTTCTATGGCCAAATTGAACAGGGCAGTTAGGCTTGCACATAGTTCCTTATTTCGTCCACCCTTCCCACCAACAACAAATGATGATTGTGGGGCTGAAATAATATGGTGCCAAAAATTTACACAATTCTTTAAGCATGCAATGTATACCGGAAATATTCCCATTTCCACCCAACAAGCAATAATAACGGCGGACCTGTTAACTCCTAAACGAGATTTAACAAATTTCATCTGTACTTTGTCAAGGAGAAATGTATTTATTCTGTATTCAATCTCTACAGTGGCTGATTTAGGCCACCCTCAATACTTTTTTTATCTCGAGATCTCGAGATAATATCTCAAGATCTCGAGATAATATCTAAACATATCGAGATAATATCTCAAGATATCGAGAAACTATCTCAAGATCTCGAGATAGTTTCTCGAGATCCTGAGATATTATCTCGAGATCTCGAGATAAAAAAGTATTGAGGGTGGCCGAAACCCAGCCACCGTAAATCTCCGATCTCTCTGTAATAATATAATCTAGTGTAGTAAGTTCTCCACCATATAATAGTATTGGCCTCACACAAGTATTAAATAATTTCAAAAGAGGCTTTATCGTTCCTCTATCACCACTTAGTTTCTTTCTTACGCAAAGGGTGGCTTTAGTTGGGTTTTTTTTACATAAATGTTCTATAGCTAGGGAGAGAGCACCCTGGAGTTTGAAAAGGAAGCCTAAATACTTATACTCATTAGTAAGGCTTAATTTATGATTACCGTATGTGAATTCCGTATTTTGAAATATTTTTTCTCCACGATTAAATATCATTATATTAGTTTTATTGAGATTGACTGATAAGTTCCAAATGTCACAGTATGATTTGAATTTATGTAGTGCTTTCTGTAGACCTTCTTTTGATTCAGACATCAAAACGATGTCGTCAGCATGAAGTAGACATGAAAGATTCACATCATTGATGTGGACTGGATCACAAGATTTATCGAAATGGTCTACCAAATCATTCACAAACAATGCAAACAGTGTCGAGCTCAAAACACAACCCTGTTTGACACTAACCGAAGAATGTATATTCTCAGTCACACCTTCAGGCAGTTTAACAGAATATTTGACTTCCTTGTACATGCTTTTCATAGTAGTTAAAAAATGTCCTGTAATATCATATTTTATAAGTTTGATGAGTAATGCTTCTCTATTGACTAGATCGAATGCTTTCTTAAGATCTAAAAAGCAAGTGTAAAGATATTTAGATTTCTTCAGTGACTTGTCTGTCACAGTTTTAAGTGTAACGATATCATCTGTGGTACGGCTCCCTTTCCTAAAACCTATTTACTCTTTACATATTATTTCATTAATTTGTAAAAATTTATCTAACATATTATGTAGAATGTTTGTAAAAAAAAATTCCCCACACAGCTTCACAATGCAATGCCTCTATAGTTTGCAGGATCATCAGTGTTGCCCGCTTTGAATAAAAGTTTAATGAGGTTTTGGCGCCACATTTCAGGATATGTACCAGAAGAGAGGCCTGAATTTGTGAATAGGAAGAGGTCCAACGGCGATCACTCACGTTTGTTTCTGACCAGATGAAAAAAATGATTACACTCTTTTGGTAACAAATAAAAAGGAACGTCACAAGCAGGAAAGATGTTAAACGTGAAAATCGAATCAACAAGATCGAATTATTGCTAACATTCCTTTCAGTAACGTGAAATGAATGTGTTCATTTTTTGAAGTCCTACATGTGACAGTTGCGAAGGAAGCAAAGAAAGTGTAAGGAACATAAAATAACTTACCATTAACCCTTTGAACCCTAGAGGTATATTCCATGTCAGTTCCATGGTAGCAATAGGAAGAGTCTATATTTATTATTTGGGGTATCCACAATTAATATTTTCAAAGTGCGGCCTTAGGGCTGCACGTTGAAAATATTGATTGGTCTGTACCACACATTTACCTTGCAGTCACCCCATTAATGACATTATGTCGTAGCTTGTGACCGGCCGGAGAACGGCCTCTGGAGTTCAAAGGGTTAAAGTGTAATGCAGTAAACATTTTAGAATCCAATCCAGCCTCCTGGAAATACTGGAGACATACAGAAAATCAGAATCGCCATTTGCAAAATCAGAAACAATAATTATCCCTTATGTAAATAGGTAGTCTGCAATTTCGCCCAGCTAGAAATCGCAGGTTTGTTTATCTGTCTTTGATATGCAATAGGCTACCTTTCATTGCACGGACTGGGCTTCCTGTCCTGGAATGGGCGGGGACGCTAATAGAGAATAAATGGGAAAATATCCCGTTTGATTACAGGATATATCCTCAAACTGTATAGGTTATTTCGGCTCAAGGTGTCCCTCATGAGCATAAAGCTTAAATGAATTCGCCCAAGGAACTCTTCAATTACTTAACGGAAAATAATTCCGAGTTGAAGGCCACAGTGTTTTCCTCCATTTGACATCCTGAGCCTAAAATACAAAGGACTCTTTCACCATCCGCTCTACATTTATAATGTATCGTTATGACAGGGTAAAAAGATTTACCAATAGCCAGCGTGCTTCTCTCGGTGTGTACAAAATGTGAATAAATAATAACACTTTTGCCAAGCACTGATTTGTCGCGGTTGTAGGATAAGCCGGGCTTCCAATGATAATCCCTGGGCTCAGTCCACAAAGTCCCACCGTTCCCTTCTCGCATTTAAAAGGTTAACCGTTTTGCGGTATCCTTACTTCATACTTCTGGATTTTCCAAGTAAGCGCGTCAAACGTCTTCCTGATATTTCCCTTGACCACCCATTCTTCAACTTCCTATTAGATTTTTAAATTAGACTCACGGCGAATTTTTTTCTATAAAACCGATATTTTAGACTTCTAAAAATGTCTCAGGGTCTCCACTACTACGTCTGTCTCAGTGTGTGTGTCTGTGCGAGAAAGTATGGGCATAAGGCCATTTTAGTGTGTGTGTGTGTGATGTATGTGTGATACAGGTGTGAGGTACTGATGGGTATGTGTGTTCAGGTATGTGTGTATGTGTTGGCTGCTGGGTAGTGGGAAGAACGAGGACTGATCCATCGCAACATGCAATTACTTTTACTGTATCTTGAAGCTTCTGTATCTTAAAGTACACCACAGACGTATATATATTCATTTCTTTTTCACCTGTGTATTGTAACCTCATTACCCAAACCATGGTGAAATGTTGAAAATAAACAACAACACTACCAAAATACACATGGCTACTCCTTATACCCATCCTTCCCAATTTTCCCGAAGCTCCAGTGACGCTGACCTCATTCTGAACACCAAATTATATGCCACCTAGGTACCTCTCAGAAGTCAAAAGTTGGGTTCCGTTTATTCTAAAATTCGTTCGAGGGCCTTTTTGTTCCATTTGACCCAAGTTCTCCAGTTTCGATTAAAATTCCAGTTGGGAATGATTTTCTCCCCGATTGATTTATTTCCTTGACTCTTCACCTATTTTAGGGTTGTGGTCTCTATTGAGTATTTCTCCATTAACTCCCAGCTTGTCTTATTCACCTTGGTTTATAAACTGGAGACTCAAATATTGTGAAACGTCCGTTTGCATTAACTTCTGTTTAGATGATTTATCTTACAATCAACATGTGTTTTGTCTGTATTAACTCCGCAACTGTCGTGTATCCGACCCCCTGATACAGATGTTTGTATCAGGGGGTCGGATACAAGCACTTTCCTTTCGCGTGAGTTCCAATTTTTTTTTTGTTCATCCATACGAATAAATAGTTCGTTATATATTCGTCTACATTCTTGACTTATCCCCAATATATTGTAAGATAAAATGATTATTACCATTATGTGGATGTACAAAATATGTATCCGAGTCTCGCTCCGGGTTCTAACGGTAGATCACGACTCGTCTTCGACTCGTCGTGATCTGCCCTTAGAACCCGGAGCTCGACTCGGATACATATTTTACACATCCACATAATGGTAATAATCTCTATTGATCAAGTAGTTAGGGTAACAAAGTTCATCCAAATCAAGTTAATCTATCCTGTCGTCAAATCTTGTCACTGAATCAAGCTCCCTATGAATCCTTCCCAGTGTTGTAGATCTTCTTATCCACCTGCCTGCGTCATTATGTAAAGTCTCTAACCCCTTTACAGCTGTTTGGTTTAGATATATCCCTACACAACTGCATGTTATACTTGCTACCCCACCCTCTCCTGAATGTTTCTTTCTATACACACCTTATTAAATCCATTCCTTCCTAACTTAAGTTGATTAAAGATTGTTTTTAACTTTAAAAACACAAAATTAACTACACATGGAATTTTACAGTGATGTCTCTAAGAATGAGAAGATTTGTGAACAAGTTGCATAAACAGTGGGCACTGAAGCTTTAAAGTGTTTGTTTTTTCTTAGATGGTGTGCACACCACGGAACGGTTTGACAGTGGCTGTTTGGAAAGTAACTGAAGAAAGTAGAAGGGTTATTAAGAAGTCTAAGTTGAAGACCATTTAGCAACATCAAAATAATGTAAAATAAGTTTAGCGAGCTGTACGTTTGTACTATTTTGCAACCACCTCAGAAGACCTACATCCCAAGATTTGTTACTGTGCTTGGTTTTATCAATAAAGCAGAACAGGAGTTTTCACCTTTTACCACGAGAAGCAATACTGCATAGTGATAAATGTCCGTCTATCACAATATAGCTTGAAACACCCCTGCACACGCTAACCAACGCAGGCGAACATTTTCAAGGATATATTGATTCAGGAAACGAACACATAGATATACATAAAATAGTGCATCCAGTGGATCGTCAGATGCTCTTATTGAGCATAATCCGGGTTGGGGGAGAAGGTGAGCAGGGCATTGTTGATGTGATAAACAGGTTTGCGTTTTGCTAGCGAAACAGAACCAGGAAGTAATCGCTTTGATGGAAATCCTATAAAGCGGGCAATATATTAAGTATCGGTGATCTGCTAAACTTGACTATACTTTTTACGCTCAAGATATAGCCATAGATGCCGAAAGTGACATAAAGCGCCAATAAAGAAATATTGAACATAAATGTACACATGATAAAACAATCGAGACTCGTCAGTTCGTATATAAAAACAAACAGCTATCTCCAATAATGGTATCGGGAATAGCAGACCATTGAAAACCCAATGTCACAGAATGACCAACCAGAGTCGTTGTACCGCAGCAATTGTCATCGATATACCCAGTAAAAATTAAAAGTTGTAAAACTGAAAGTTGGAATGACAAGTGTTTTAGTGTAAATTCTGGGAGTGGGGGTATTAGTTCCCCCTCCCCCCAATATTTTTCAGAGCATCATTGCCCACCTATAGCATTCAGTCCAAGCGGTAAGCTTATCGTGAATGAAATAGACACAGACAGAATGTTAGAACATGGATGGCTACATAGAAGGCCGGGTTTTCCAGAGTATCCAATACTATCGAAAGAGCTTGGCAGATAAGCTTGTTGAAAGACCTCCGTATTGGTATAAACCTGTCACGGGTTTGGTGATATGCGAGTCAGATCAGTGATCTAAATTTGCCATGGTATACGGCAATGCGGTTGAAAAAATCGTGTCGGTCTGCCACAGTTTTTACCATGACATTGCCGATGATCATGGCTAGTTAGTATGGGCGATCGTAGACTTCTTCTCTGAATAGCTTTCTAAACGCATATGTGTGTGTACATAAGAACAGTCGGTAACTTCATGTTATGGACGGGAAAACATGGGCCACACCGTCCCAACCCTTACAAATTTGAAGATAGTTACGGCCCTGGGCCTGGATATACCTCTTTTTGTCACCCCTTACTTACTGGTATATCCGTATATATCTTACCCACCCATGTCAGAGAAACCAGCTTCAGGCCTGTTGTCATGTGTTAACTGTCCATTCAGGTATCCGATAATATTTAACTACAAAATACTAAAGTGGAAATTTAGGAGGAAGGCGATCCCAGCTTTTGAACAAATTGTCAGCTTCAAAAGTCTTCACAACAAAACCAATAATTCAAAAGTAAATAAACTTAGGAAGGGATCAGTGAACTGTGAATGATCTGTATAATGCAGAGCAGATAACACCACTGACGTTATGATTTTGAAAACATTTGGAAAAGATGCCCTTGATGAACTGTTTTTATTGGAAACTTTGAAATAACCAAATGTCCAGAAATACACGAAATCCGCTGAAAACAATGGAAGTAATATTTGCCCATATACCTGAGCCTGTATAAGATTCTACTCACTCGCGGAACCGGGGGTGGGATATGCCGGGATATGTTTTTTGTATGCATATATTTTAACACAACCAACGACTGGTGAAACATGGGGCGGATGCAGAGCCTCTCCCATATTTTCGCCTGTTATGTTTCTCTCGTACTGGTTCAGTTTCGATGGATTTCGGATCATTTTTTTGCAGCAAGTGGCAGCAAACGCAAAAATGTATACAGTCTGTTAAAAAATCGGTTAACTGAAATAGATCGTAATCTTACAGACATACAAGTACCAAATCCACCCCCAGACAAGATAATCCACAGACAGTATAATTGCTGTTAACCTCCGGTAAAGCATACAGGTGAGGTCTATTTATCAGCTTTGGTCGTAACGACCAAAGCTGATAAATAGACCTCACCTGTATGCTTTACCGACGTTTTTTAACGGCTCTCAAAGTGTGAAATCTTTCAAATACATCTCCTGAAAAATCTCAAGATATCCGCTCTGATGCATGGAAATAGGGGGTTTTCCGACCCTTAAATTTATTTAAAACTTTCGTACCATGGTCCGGACCATGGTCGGCCCGTCATACCGACGACCATCCATCGCCCGATCCAGCCCCCCCCCCCCCCCCCCCCACACACATACTTTGAAAATCGTTCCGCCGCCCCTGTACTTACTGAAAATGTCCAATTAAAGTCAATATACTTTTGCTTCCCATGATCGAAAACAGAGGTCAATGCGACATATTTTATGTAAACCTGCACTGATGAACCATATCAGTTTTGAAAAGCGAATTACATACAGGTGGGAGTGCAGAAAGGTGAAAGCAGCGATCTTTGGAGTTAATCAAATTTTGTTACAGCGGAATTTTTCTCTTCTGTTTGAAGCTAGAATTGTGCCTCAGATATGTGGACATACATTGCATGATTTTATGTTTTTTCTGGACATTGCAGATATCAAAATGCCCATCCAAAACGAAACCCCGCCACAATGCTCGGGTCCCTTGAATTCGCTCTAACGTTTGTATGGCAGACATAGAAATGACGGTATCTTTGCGACTTGTCCCAAGGCCTTAAAAATACCAGAATTGCAAACAGGCTTTCATTATTTAATTTTAAAATACACTCATTTGTATCAAGAGTGATATAAAATTAATAAAATTGGACATTTGTGGGCTGAGTGACCTCAGGTAGACTTCATCCATCAGAGCCCACGAGTGGGATATTTTTCATTATTTAATTTTAAAATACACTCATTTGTATCAAGAGTGATATAAAATTAATAAAATTGGACATTTGTGGGCTGAGTGACCTCAGGTAGACTTCATCCATCAGAGCCCACGAGTGGGATATTTTTTGTATTGAATAAGCCTTTTCATTGCACGTAATGTGTTAATACCCACACCATTTACCATACCTTCAATACAAATTTGACCTGTTAATTGCATATAGGTTATAAGCTCCTGTTAATATAACAATAACATGAGTTTGGAGGGCGCTACGGTTTATTAACGACCCGAGAGGAATGAATAACAGCTCCAGGGTTTATTACCGACCCGAGAGTAAATCGAGGGCCGCTAATAGCCAGAGGACTGTTATTCATTTCTCACGGGGCGTTAATAAACCGATATATCCGACAAAATCATGTTATTATTATTATTACCATGATCGGAAGCGGGCGGCCGGCTGTTAATGAATTTTGTTTTCATTAACGCCCGTCGCTCGCTTCCGGTTGCATGACGTCGTGAATTACCGCCCCGCTAAACTCCATTAATATACAAGAGAACGCCCGCTAAAGTGGTAATAACTGAATAAAAAAATCTTATGATCTCTTGAAGAATTATTCTGACAACCACTGAATGCATCACGTTTATCGACCATCTGGCTTCAGCACATGATAACCATTTCATCTACTACATGTATATCTTGTTGAACAGAGCTCAACGAGGCCATCAAACAAGATATAAAAGAAAACTGCGCATTTTATTTCTAAAATACAGGAAATTTGACGAAACACCTCTGTTAACTGAATATCTTTCATTTGCAAAGTGGCTATTCAATTTCCAGGGTGCCACTGTATTATAAATCTTCCATTTAACACATATCCATTTTCTGTATCTACAGTATGTGGAGAGTGGATGGTAACTAAATCATCCGTGGAGTGGAGTTATCACCCAAAGTATCACTTTCAAATTTGGTAACATGGACAAAAAACACAAGCAATGTTTCAGCTAATGGACCTCTGGGTTTAACCCGGAGGTCTATTGGCTGGAACTTTGCTTGTGCTTGTTATACTTTGCAACAAAATTTAAATTTCAACCATTGCTTGGGTGGAATCGCCACTCTGCAGGTGATTTAGTGATAATACACTCTCCATGTACTGTTTATCCACGTGTTCTTGAGAGGGCAATAGATTAGTAGTTAGAGCAATGAACTTCAATCCAACAGGCCAAAAGCTTGGTTCCAACTTGCTTGGGAAAGACACTTAATCCCGATTGCCCACATAATAGACTAAGAGTCACTGTGTACTAAGATATACTGCACATTGATGGTGAACCTGCCTTCAACTGCTGCTAACCCAGTTTGTGCAGCATTAATACTTTGGAGTGTCTGACAGTTGCACACAGCAGCTCTGTGGTTCTCCCCAGCTTCTCTACCTGTAAAGCTGTCCAACACAATGTGACCCTTACTTTGAAAGTGTCACTGAACTCCAATAAAAGAAAACAAATCCATGTGTTCTTACGCTCTGTAAAGATTATCATAGTTGAACAAGATGACTTTTGTCAGCAGTTTTTTTCACCAAGGCTACAAAACTTGATATTTTGCAACAAAAAAAAATCTTCCTGAATGGAAAATCTGAATGGCATTCTTTGGTATAATCAGAGGTACTCTTGGCATGTTTTGGTGAAATCAGAGCTGCCCATGGCATGTTTCAGTATAATCAGAGCTACTCTTGACATATTTTGGTATAATCAGAGCTACTCTTGGCATGCTTTGATATAATCAGAGCTACACTTGGCATGTTTTGGTATTATCAGAGCTGCTCATGGCATGTTTCAGCATAATCAGACCTACACTTGGCATGTTTTGGTGAAATCAGAGCTGCCCGTGGCATGTTTCAGTATAATCAGAGCTACTCTTGGCATAGTTTGGTGAAATCAGAGCTGCCCATGGCATGTTTCAGTATAATCAGACCTACTCTTGGCATGTTTTGGTGAAATCAGAGCTGCCCATGGCATGTTTCAGTATAATCAGAGCTACTCTTGGCATAGTTTGGTGAAATCAGAGCTGCCCATGGCATGTTTCAGTATAATCAGACCAACTCTTGGCATGTTTTGGTGAAATCAGAGCTACTCTTGGCATATTTCAGTATAATCAGACCTACTCTTGGCATGTTTTGGTGAAATCAGAGCTGCCCATGGCATGTTTCAGTATAATCAGACCAACTCTTGGCATGTTTTGGTGAAATCAGAGCTGCCCATGGCATATTTCAGTATAATCAGACCTACTCTTGGCATGTTTTGGTGAAATCAGAGCTGCCCATGGCATGTTTCAGTATAATCAGACCAACTCTTGGCATGTTTTGGTGAAATCAGAGCTGCCCATGGCATATTTCAGTATAATCAGACCTACTCTTGGCATGTTTTGGTGAAATCAGAGCTGCCCATGGCATGTTTCAGTATAATCAGACCCACTCTTGACATATTTTGGTATAATCAGAGCTACTCTTGGCATGTGTTTTGGTATTATCAGAGCTGCTCATTGCATGTTTCAGTATAATCAGAGGTGCACTGTTTTGTTGGGCCCTTCTTTTGTGAGTTCAAGTGACCAAATGCATTGACTGTCAGCCATCAAGACATCAATCTTTAACTTAATGATTTCTTCAAAGGCACCTGGGAATACTAAAAAAAGTTCAAATGTTTCTATAGCAAATTAGACCTAATTAATCAGTCCTTTTAAGCATATTTCATTTAGGAGTCATGAACTATAGTTCTGAAGACTTCAGTGGAACCCTATTAAATGAATAGCCAACTTGACACTAAAAATTATTCAATTAACATGAATTGTCAAATAACCAGAATTTGGTAGTTTTACTTCATTCTATTTATAAATTGAGTATTTATTGTATTATATCTTGTATGACAGAGCTCAATCGGTCATCTGCATGATGTCCCTGATCCTATTCTATGTATTAACCCTTTACCTAACATGAAAGGAAGATGATACTTTTTAATTATTATTGAATAACTAATTTTTTTAATCAAAACACAGCTAATGACCACTCATTGGAATGAACTCAATGAGTTCATTCCAATAAGGGGTCATAAGCTATGTTTTTGAGACAAAAAATGAAAAAAAAAATAATGAAAACTGAATGATGATTTTTGTGAATAGCGCTGGCCGATTTGGCAGTTACATTTGGTAAAGGGTTAATTTGTTCCCAAAACATAAACTGATAAGAAGAGACTGCCAGAATTTTTGTCTGAAGTAGAAAACCATAATATTCTCTGCCACATGAATAGATAACTATCCTAACACACACAAATAGCACAGGAATGTTAAATAAGTCTTTCGGATGAGAACAACGACTGGTTGCAGTTTGAACATTTTATTTGACAAGAAACAATGGAAACTTTACATACAGAATACTGTCATTTTTTTACTTGACTGGCAAGACAAGCAAAAGTGATTTTACACTTGTATGTCAACATTGTCTCCTCATCAAGGGATGCAGACAAGTGGAATTTTCAGTAAGCTGAAGAATGGGAGACTCTGAATTTAGGTAAAAAAAAATATCTTGTTTCCTTAACTTTTTTTTCATTTTTCACTACTCCCAATCATAGTTTCAATGAATGTAGGTGAATATTTGGATTTAACCCAATTGTGTCCATTATGGAGCTGGATGACAATGGTAATACCTGCTCTCATCTGTGTTCTGCTTGTAATATAAAATGCCACCTGCTGTTAGAAAACAATGGTAAAATTTGGGAGCAATCATTAAAGTCAGTATAGTAAGAGTTAGCAGAACACTGCTAATCCTTACCTTTACTGTACTGACCTGAAACCATCATGGATGTCTCCCAGTTTAGAATATTTCAAAATGGAGATTCTGTTTCTCAGTTTGATAAGATAACAGAATGAAAAGGGTTCCAATAATTAATAAATAAGGTATTCATGGATCTGAAAACATTGTTATTTGTTGAGAACATAATATGGAATGAAATAAACAAAAAGGCATTTGAGAGACCAGGTATTTTTAAGGACCTATATAAGTAATGGAATTTTGTTTATTTTGAAATTCTCACTTCTCATATTCCTTAAATTCAGATTAAATATACACAAATTATACATCAAAATGAAGGTTGGGATGTATAGCACACGAAACACATATGTAATCAACTCATAGAGTCGACTGTAGGCACCACTGGTTCCTGGAAGTCTGCTACCGTATTCGCACCAGAATTGATAATAAAATAATATTTCATCAGAACAACTTGTGGCCAAATGTGCTTCATATATCCAAGAACAAAGCTAGGCATTCAAAACACTTTCGAATACACTGGCAGGACTGCATTTTGGAAAAGGACAACACTGTCTGCATTTTTTATTGAAGATGGTTTCCATGCTCGACAGACATGCGCAAATCACTCGTTACCACGAATTTCCATCCAAAAACAAAATCGTAATTCTAAGAAATTTCAACAGGTATCATGATATCTTGCACTGAATATGGCAACTATGCGATCTCTATCTAATAACAGTATACTGTATGAAGGCGATCTTTTTCATTATTTGATTTTAGACGGCGTTGTTTTTACATGCTTTTTCTGTCCGATGACGTCGACCGGAAATCGAAAGTAGACTCATACGTAAACAAAAGCAAGGGCTTTGGAATTTTCCCCAATGTATCTCTGTCGCCGTGTTTTGAAGAATTTTTATCCCCTAGCTTTGTTCTTGGATATATAAAGCACATTTGGCCACAAGTTGTTTTCGTGAAATTTTATTAAATTATCAGTTCTGGTGCGAATACGGCAGCAGACTTCCAGGAACCAGGGGTGCCTACACTCGACTCAATGAGTTGATTACTTATGTGTTTCGTGTTCTATACATCCCAACCTTCATTTTGATGTACATTTTGTGTATATTTAATTTGAATTGAAGGAATATCAGAGGTGAGAATTTTCAAAATAAACAAAATTTCATTACTTATATAGGCCCTTAAATAAATTGCAGAGTCCCCTATTATTCAGCTTTACCAAATTTTCCAGTTCTATGAGAAAGAAACAGTTTTACCCTTTTCCTAACATGAAAAGCAGATGACACTTGCAAAAAAAAATTCTTGAACAACTAATTTTTTGTCTCAAAAACAAGATTATGACCCCTCATTGGAACAAGCTCATTGCAATGAGGGGTCATAACCTATGTTTTTGAGACAAGAAATGAAAACATAACGAAAATTAACTGACGATTTTTGAGAATATCGCTGGCCGGTTTTGACCATTACGTTGGGTAAAGGGTTAACAGCTTTTCAACTATGTTATAGTCAGAAAGTCTTAACTGACTGTATGGGCAGACAGAAATAGAGACTACTGCCAGAATAACTTGACAATTGCTTCCATGGCCTACTAATAATTTCACAGGGGAGAACCTGTTCTGAGACCCCAAAGCTTATCAGAGCTGACCAGATGCTTTATCTGGTTGAAGGCTAGATTATTTTTGGTAGCCTAAATTATTATTCAAAATTGGTTTTATTACAAATTATTGGAGAGTGCCCAGAGGCACTCTCCAGTAATTTGTAATAGAACAAACTTATATAAACAAAATATTTGACTGAATAGGAAACATGAACAAGGAAAATGTTGGCTTTTGCTCTGGTACCCTCATTTCTTTTAAAGCCCTGATAGTGGCTTCTAGCACTCAACCAGTTAAAGGCAAAAGTGTTTTAATTTTAAGATGAAATCTGCCTAAACATATTCCTGGTAAATGGACACTGTTAAACCCCCTATTCACTGATATCAAAACACTGGAATTTCAAAGAACAATCTTCTATGATACAATTGTGTATTTAACCAATGCAATCTCTTGACTGAGCTCAGCCAAACATGACTGAATTGGCTCTGTTATGTATGTTAAAAAATACCTTGTCTCTTAACTTTTTTTTCACAGCTCTCAATCAATAACTTTTGTGGAAAAAATTGGATTTAGCCCAATTGTGTCACTTCTTTATGACCATTATAGGAGCTCTATGGCAATGGTACACACTTCACTCCTATCTGCATAAATCTTTGTGTTCTGCTTGTATTATAAAGTGCCACCTGCTGCTAGAAAAAAAATTGGTAAATCTTAGGAGAAATCATTAGGGTCAGTATAGTAAGGGTAAGGGTTAGCAGGTTACTGCTAACCCTTACCTTTACTATACTGACCCTAAACTATTACAGATATCTCCCATTTTAGAACATTTCAAAATGCAGATTCTGTTTCTCAGTATGTTAAGTTTACAGAAAGAAAAGGGTTAAAATAATGAATAAATATGATATTGATTGATCTGAAACATTTATTATTTGTTGGGAACATGATATGGAATGTATTAAACAAATAAACATTTGAGAGGCCAGGTATTTCTAAATAAATTGCTGAGTTCCCTATTATTCAGCTTTACCAAATGTTCCAGTCCTGCTCCAGAGATGCAGTTCAACAAATTTTCAACTAGGTTATAGCCAGAAAGTCTTTACTGTCTGTAAGGGCAGACAAGACTAGAGACCACTGCTAGCATAACTGAACAAATGTGTCCTTGATCTACTTGTAATTTCACAGGGGAGAACTTGTTCTGAGGCCCCAAAGCTTATGAGAGTTGACAAAAGGCTTTAAAAGCTAAAGTGATTTTATTTTAAGATGAAATCTGCCTAAACATGTTTTGAGTAAATGGACACAGTTAACTGGTTGAGGGCTAGATTATTTTTGGTGGTCTAAATTTGTTATACAAATTTTCTTTTATTACAAATTATTGGATAATGTCCACAGGCACTCTCCAATAATTTGAAATGGAACAAGCTTATATAAACAAAATATTATTTGTATTTGGCTGTGAATAGGAAACATAATTAAGGAATATGTTGGGTTTTGCTCTGGTACCCTCATTTTTTTCAAAGCCCTAATAGTATAATATTAGTACATTCCTGTTCATGTTCTATCGGTCGATAGTACTTGAGTTTTTGTGATTTATGAAATAAAACTGGAAGAAGCAAAGCTGCTTCAGGTTTTATTTCAGAAATCACACAAATTCAGGTACTATCGACCAATAGAACATGAAAAGAAACATTCTAATTATTTTATTATGCTGAACAAAAAATAGCTTTCATTGTTAAGCGTTAACTGCAACATGCCATCAACCTTGTAATAACAATGTAGTCGAATCCCAAAACAAGACGTCATTTTGAACGAATGACATCTCTTTCGGAGTTTCGAGATCACCAAATTCAAAAATGACTTGTCACAAGTGCCGTCGCTTTGGGAGTTTCTATATCACCAAATGTCAGTGTTTACAACTGCATCCTGCTGTTCATGTTAAATTCATTGTTAATGCTTGTGTGATAAGTAGTATAAATTAATGGAATATAAATTCATGTTTCTTGGACGACAACAGTTGTTAGAATTAAGCAGAGTGAAACAAT
This sequence comes from Pictodentalium vernedei, assembly GCA_031216915.1. Classification (NCBI taxonomy): domain Eukaryota; kingdom Metazoa; phylum Mollusca; class Scaphopoda; order Dentaliida; family Dentaliidae; genus Pictodentalium; species Pictodentalium vernedei. The sequence continues at coordinate 115,797,725 of CM062291.1, read as the reverse complement.
TTATTTTGAACTTGAGGCAGAGGCTCAGTGAGGTCGAGGAGTACAAAACTTGTGGAAATATAATTGATTGAAGTCATAACTCATATTCAGGATTCACTGAAGTGGTGAACAACATGTGAGTTTTTAATATTTCTGATTCTTTTGAATTCATTGTTTGCATATAAAATTGAAAACACACCCACTGAAGATGACATATTTGTTGGTAAGTTTGTGTCTATCGGTGACGAAAAAGTTAAACGGACACGGTGCCAGTGTTTGGTATTGAGAAATATGTGCGTAATCGATGCTAATCAATGGAAATTGAGCTTACATTTTCTTTGTTCTCATGTTTCCAGGGAAGAACGTTCCGATAGTACCCATGTATTGTCCCAAAACTCCAGTACTATGACTTTTAGAAGGGTCAAATAAACCAATCACGGCTGATGTCACAGACATGAGGCATAATAATGACTTTTAGCACTCAACCAGTTAACCCCCCCTGTGCACCGATATCAAAACACTAGAATTGCATAGAACAGTTTTCTCATAATACAACTGTGTATTTAACCAATTCAATCTTGTTTGGCTGAGCTCAGTCAAACACGATTGAATTGGTTATAAATTCCAGTTGCATTATGGGAAAAATTTACAGCTTGAAAATTTGTTATTTCAACAAAATTAAAATGCAACTTTATTTAGACAGTCTATATAAAAACCTTAATGTCTGTAAAAGTCATAAAAGGGAAATCCAGAAGTAACAACATTGAAAACTCTGTAACGTTTCCCCCCCCCCCCCCCCCCCCCCCCCCCCAGCCACACTGGTTGTGCAACAGAATTTTCTATAATCACTTTTTCTCTTGTTTAACCATGTTTTTAACCAATTATGTCATGTTTAACAGAGCTCTCTAAGCTCTGTCAAACAAGATAAATTTGGTCAAATATGAAACTGCACTATGGGAAATATTTGCTGCTGAAAACTTTGCCATTTTGACATTATAGTCTACAGGGTTAAATGAGAAAACTACAGAAGCAGGAGAATTGATGGGACTTTCCTTCTCCTGCACACACCTTATCTGTGCTCCCCAATGAAGACACACACACACACAAAAACACTTTACCTGGAGAATATCAACCTTACATACAAAAGCCAACTCATGTTCAAAATCTTTGAAACAGGTTCATGTACCTTCCCCTGATATGTCGTGGGTCATTTTGTTATAGTTATGGCTTCCCTTTTTGGGGTTCTTAAGGCTTAGAAAAGTACCCAGGTTGCTCCAGTTTATATGAAAAGTTAAAACTTTTTCTCTGGGGAGATGCTGAACCTTCACCAATGGGAGAACACCCTCTTAACCCAGAACTAGGTAAAATGAAGGGTGGGGTGGGGGGGGGGGGGTATATTTCCCTGCAGTGAGTGTGAATTTTTGTTTAACATATCACAAAAAGTTCAGTCAGACAAAGCTAAATTATGAAAAAAAGGTTAATTAAATATTAAATAAACAATGGTTGTACTATTTAAGGAAAACAAAATATAAACATGGCAACAAATGAAAATATTCTGTAGGAAATTGGACAAAACACTGGTAAAAAGTTAGCACCAGCCCAGGTCAGTATAACCGGCAAGCAGAAATAAAAAATCACACATTTTATAATTACAGTAACGGAAATTGTTAAAAACCCTAACTTTCTCCAAATGCAGCAGTGAAATTTGTTAAATTACAAGTAAGTCCTTTTATATATAGTGAGAAAATTCTATGAAAAGAATTACATCAGAGATGAGTTATCAAGTTTTTGCAGTATCACGAGCCGTAACTCAAATGATATAAGTTAAAAACTGACCATAAATTCCTTGTTACCTTGTACTGATAATTTAAGCCTTTATCTAACACATTTAGGCACAAACACACAAAAAAGTCTTCAACAACTGCATTTTTTGTTTTGTGCCCCAAAAGCATTGCTTATGACACCTCATTGAAACAAGCTTCATAAGCTTGTTGTATTGAGGGGTGATAAGCCATGTTTTGGAGGCAAAAATTGAAAAAATAATAAATTTGAATGGTGATTTTTATGAATAGCACTGGTCAGATATGACTATTACAATGGGTAATGATTTTAATAATCAGTCAATCTAAGTAACATCACAGCAGGGTTCCAGCAGGCAAGGATTGATAAAATTCAGGGCTATTCAAGGCCATTTCTTGATATGTTTCAGCATTTTTCATGGCCCTACAATAGCCAGATTCAAGGATTTTCAAGACCCTACATTCACTAGTCCAAACTAGGACCTCTGGTCATTGCCTCTCCCCCCACTTCCCTAGTAGGGAAGTGGGAGGAGGGAGTAATGACCCCAGGGTCCTAGTTGGGACTGTGCTTTCACAAACTCTGCCGCATAAAACTAGATGGTTATGATTACATGCAAGCCAGAAAATAAGCAGACTGACATCTGCAAAATGAGATCCCCAGAGGGTGAATTTAGTAATGCTACCCTGCATAGCAGGGTAGCATCACTAAATTTACCCTCTGTGAACCTCAGTCTGAACGAGGGTCTCAAAACAAAACAGAAAGAGGTACCCAGAGGATAAACTGGCCCACTGTATAGGATAGCATCATCAAATTCACCCTCTGGGGACCTCATTCTGCAAATGTCAGACTGCTTATTTTCAGGCCTGATTACATGCTTCATCAGCATTTTTATTTCATGAATATTCAAAAGGTTTATTGTCCTTTGTTTGTTAATAGTGACACAAATTTCATTGCTGATCTAATACCTTGACAAGCAAACCTCAGGTTTCAATAAAATTTGATTGTGAGTTAGGGGGCACAGTGCCTCAGTAGGTAGAGGTGCAGACTGCAAGCCGAGAGGTCCTCGGTTCGAATCACACCTGCGGCCAATGCATTGTGTCCTTGGGCAAAACACTTCACCCTCATTGCCCACGTGGGGGCATGGTGACATTGTGTACTAAGGCGTAGTGCACGTCGATGGTGCACCTGTCTTCAACCAATGCTAACCCTGCTTGTGTGGAGTTAGTATGTTGAGGAGATGACAGTTGCTCACCATTGCTCGGTGGTTCTCTCTAGGTAATCCGGCTTCCTCCACCCGTAAAACAGTCGAGGTCACAATTAGCCATTGTGCAGAAATATGTGACCTTAAACACCAATAAATAAATAAACAGATTGAGAGTTATTGCCCTTTGTGTTTTCCATTTGAAGTAATCATCAGATTTCAATAACATTTGGTATAGTGCTTCAAGTAGAAAATTTAGAGAGTTATTGCCTTTTGTATCTTCCATTTAAAGTAATCATCAGATTTTAATAATGTTTGGCATGCTGCTTCATGTAGAAAATTTAGAGAGTTATGCTCTTTGTATTTTCCATTTAACCCCCTAGCACACTGATGTCAAAATATCTAAATTTCATGCAGAAAAAATTTGCCATAATGCAACTAGAAATTTAACCAATTCAATCTCGTTTGACAGAGCTCATTGAGCTCTGTCAAACGAGATTGAATTGGTTAAATTTCTAGATGCATTATGGGAAAAAACAGCTTCCTGAAATTTTGGTATTTTGACATCAGAGTGAAATGGGTTAAAGAAATCATCAGATTTTCGTAACATTTGGCATGCTGCTTCATGTAGAAAATTTAAAGAGTTATTGCCCTTTGTATTTTCAATTCCATTGGCATGCTGCTTAATATTAAGATTGTCTTGGACAAGTTTGAAAACTACGTTCATTTATTGAAGGTTGCTAGCATTATTGCCCTTTTTTCTGTTTTATTGGTTTTTAACCCTGAAAATATTGCTTCACAGAAAAATTCTAAACATATAAAAAAGATAGTTTCAGTGAAAGAGTTTCAAGATAACACACCAAAAATGATTGTACACTGCATGACCTGTAATAAATATTGATATTTATTTGTTGATAAATAAATAATGTTGTACCATATTAAACTTCAGCACACTGATGTCATTATGCCAACGATTCAAGCTGCAATATTTTCCTATAATGCATCTTGGAAGTTAATCAATTCAATGTTGTTTGACAGAGCTCATTGAGCTCTGTCAAACAAGATTACTAATTATGTTTATGGCAAAAATTTGCTGCCTGAAATTTTAGCATTTACCATCAGTGAGCAAGGGGTTAAAAACATTTGACGCCATTAATTGAAAATAAATATGAAATATAGCTAGCAGACACATAAAAAATATTGATGAAATCTCAAATGAAAGACATAAAAATATAAGGACAATACAAAATGTGACAGATCTATGGAAATAAAACATTTTCTAAAATTCATTTGCTAGGTCATTTTGTTGAGTTGAAGTCCATGAAGAATTCTCTGCCTCATATTCAAATTGGATGCCAAAACTTTATTCTAGAGTCACTTCTTGATTATGCACAATAAACAAACTATAGCTGAAAACAGAAAAGTAAAAGAAATAGCTGAGTGTTTGATATTCTGTTTATTTTTCAGGTGAGTTGTACTATAAATTTCTGGCAAAACAACTACTATAACCAAAAGTGTTAATTCTGTAATTATCAATATGACAGTACTGGGGAGAGGATTTTTATAATAATAATCAAGCCAGAAAATAAGCAGACTGTCATCTGCAAAATTATAAATTCTAAGTAATTTGTATATTTTTTATACTTACCAATGGCCCCGACTAGCTGGTGCTAACTCAAAAATTAATCCTGGGCCAAACACAAATTTTGTCCCCCAATCCCCCAAATTTGCATGCAAGAAAATTCAATGTCCTATCTGGTCCTCCATACTTTGAACATGTGCAGTATCCAAGAAGACAACCATCATTCTTTCTATAATTGCCTGTTAAATGTTGTAAACAGCAGGGAGGTATGAGTGCCCACTCATGGGAGGGCCATACCCATCTGGGCCATTGATAAGTATAAAAAATGTACAAATTACTTAGAATTTATAACATTTTTATACAACAACCAATGGCTCAGACTAGCTGAATTGTAAAAAGGCTGGAGGCCTAGGACATAAAGGAAAATCAAATCTCTCAATCACTTCAGTAAAGGATGTCTCCTACAGGAGAATAGGAGAAAAAAGGAATAATATATGTCTTTCTCCTTTGCAAGAAACGAGAAAGACAAAACACCAACAATGTAATTGAGGATTACATAATATATAATTCTCCATTTAATGCCAGCATAACCCATTAAGCTAATTCAGTGAAGGAAAGCCAGTATATAAAGATAGTCCAGAGAATGAGACTCTTTATACTCATTTAAAAGTGTCCGAGGATTGTATATTAATGCCCATTTGACATGTGACATATACAAATGCTTCACAGTGAGTACACTTTAAAAACAGTACATAAATGAGACATAGTTATTGCTTTTCACTATAAAGCCAGATGATCATAAGGGAAAAAAACGTCCCCCCCCCCCTCTTCCCCTTGTTCTGAGGTACGAGACCACAGAACGTAGAGGGCAGCGGAACAGCATCACTGCTGGAACGGGCTGCCTAAATAACTACAGATGTAATCATTAACGGACGACATTCTGAGCAACAGAAAGAGGACCAAAAGATCTGAGGTCACTGGAGATGGACTCTAAATTTCTCAGGTAAAACTTGGTAAATGTAGAGGGCTGTGTCCAGTATGCAGCCTTCATGAGATTAGTAATGGCTATACTGTTAGAATAAGCCCAAGAAGTGGAAAGCACTCTAACTTCATGCGCTGATATCTTATTTACAGAACGTTGATCCGAAGATAGATTTTCATAGGCAATGTGTATTGCCAGCTGAATCCATCTAGCAACAGAATGAACATAAATATCTTTTCTGTTAGGAATCAATGAAAGAAACGTTTTCTTCCTTTTCTTATAAAATCTGATCGACGTTTATATATGTGCATAGCCCTGACTGGACACAGCAGAGGTCTTCGGTTGTCCGAGGACGGCAGAGCCTTAATGGTAATAGGATCAGGCTGTTTAACTGGAGTCTGATTCTTGGCCAGAAATCCCAATTCCGTAGTTAGGGTAATGGTATTATCCACACTACGGTAGTGAGAATCATCAACCGATAAAGCATGAAGTTCACTAACTCTTCTAGCAGATGCAAAGGCTAAGAGAAATGCTGTTTTATAGGTCAACAATTTGAACTCTGCAACATCCAACTGCACTAACGGAGCTTCTTTAAGCTTCAACAGAACCCAAGCCAAATTCCACTTAGGAATTAATCTGACGGTTCTAGGTCTATTAATAGAGAAATTTCTAAGTAGCTTGGATAATGAAGCATTCGATCCAATAGCCAAGTTATCATGATGAACGCAAGTGTCTCATAACATAGACCTATAGCCCTTAATAGTGACAGGCTGCAGTTTGAGAACGTCAAACAAGTAGACCAGGAAATTGGCAATATTTGGTATGGACGGATCATAAACGTCTATCGACTGATCCTTACACCAATGGAAGAGAAGCTTCCACTTTGCTGCGTAGTTCAATGAGTTAGAAATTGCATCCACTGCTCATCCTGTAAACTGTTTTCTGTGCAAGAAGGTCCGCATATCGGAAATATGTGAAGGTTGAGACCTTCTGGGTTGTGATGCAGTGCACGTGACTTCCCCTGATAAAGAAGATCCTCTCGTGGAGGAAGCTTCTGGGGAACGTCCCATAACAGACACCTGAGAAGATTGATCCACGGTTTCTGTGATGACAGAGGTCTTACTAGTAGAATTTGAGACTGTTTGATCTTTAACAGAACCTGCTGAATCAACGGAGTTTGAGGATACGCATATCTTATCATTCCGTTCCATGAGATCGACAGAGCGTCTACTGCGTACGCTCGATAGTCTGGACATGGCGACATGAACATCGGTAACTGATTGTTCAGGTGCATCACAAACAGATCTATCATGGGGTGATTCCACTGGTAGCAAATCTGCCTGAATACTAGCTTGTGGAGCGTCCACTCCGATGGCAACAGGCGACCTTTCCAAGAGAGCGAGTCTGCTATTACGTTCAGATGACCCGGTATATGATGGACAGATAGCTGAACATGATGATTCATGATGTATAGAAGAATCTTCTCCGTTAGTTCGCATAACGGAATCAAATGAATGCCACCCTGGTTCCTGATGTACGCTACCAGTCGAGTTGTCTGACAAAATCTGAATATTAGCATCTGCTATTATGTGAATCCAATGTTGTAGTGCTAGACATATCGACATCATCTCTTTGATGTTTATGTGTTTCTCCAGGAACCGAGGGTCCCAAAGACCCTGACACTTCAAGTCTGCGGGACTTAGGGTTGTGCCCCAACCTGTCTGACTCGCATCTGTCGTAATCGTGAAAGCCGGATCCGGCAGTTGCAGTGGAACTCCCTGAGTTAACCAGTGAATATATGCCCAAATCTGAACCCTTTGTTTTATCAGGGCCATTAAAATAATACTGGTTTTGAGCGAATGCATCTTCACACTCCAGTTCTGAGTAAAGAATATCTGGAGAGGACGCATGCGTAGACGACCCATCAGAATAAGATCCGCAGCCGCACTGCACAGCCCCAACAGTCACATGAATTCCCTCTCTGTTACTGCGTCTTTTTCGCATTTACGATGAAACCGAGATGTCAGAGTAATAGAAGCAGACTCTGAACATCGTTCTGAAGAATAATTCTGTTGCTGTATCTCTGTAGAATGTCATCCAAGTAAGCTGACGTTACCACAGACGAATGAGCTCGGAAGTGTGGCATTACCGAGTTCAAAATTCGAGTGAATGTCCAGGGAGCCAGGTTCAGATCAACGCACATTGCCCTGAACTGATACACCTTCCCTTGTCTGGCAAACCGCAGGTACTTTCTGAATGCCAGATGTACCAAGACATGAAAGTACGCATCCTTTAGATCTATCCTTGCTGCATAGTCATTCACTCGAACGCTCACCCTTACCGACCGCATGGTCTCCACATAGAATTTTGGAGACACAATGAGCTAGTCTATCCAGCAAACCGATGGTGCACTTGTCTTCAACCAATGCTAACCCTGCTTGTGTGGAGTTAGTATGTTGGGGAGCTGACAGTTGCTCGCCGTTGCTCGGTGGTTCTCTCCGGGTACTCCGGCTTCCTCCACCCGTAAAACTGTCACTGTCATGATTAGCCATTGTGCATAAATATGTGACCTTAAACACCAATAAATAAATATCCAGCTCAGGTCTATAACTGGTGGAACGAGCCATCTGGCTTCGATATGAGGAACAAGTGACTGTAGAAACCTTGATAAATTTGATTCTCGATGACCTCTATTGCTTCCTTTGATAAGAGAGCTTGTACCTCTGCTATGAGAGACTCTCTTTTGCAAGGATCTGACGGAAGATTTGTCCAATTGCAATGTGGACATCTTGTTAGTAGGGGTTTCGCTTGGAATGATAGCCATAGGCCGTCTGAGACTACACTTCTCACCCACTAGTCTTCTGTGACTGTTATCCAGTTTTTCACGAAGCTTGATAAACTTCGGCCAACTGGTAAGCAATAGAGGTCTTGACCATCACCTGTATGACCTGCAAGGCTTACGGGAGGAGAAACCACATCCTCCCCATGAAGAACCTCGTCCCGTCGGCTTAGGGGCATCTGACCGATAGTCTCGATCAGACCTCCGCCCCTTTCCCGAGTTATTATACTGACAACCTCCAGAGTAAGAATAAGAGGGTTTCCTATACCCTCGTGAGGAGTCCCCTTTTGACGATTTCTGTTTGGAACGTTCTCCTTTACTCTTGTCTGCTGCAGCGGGTTGATTTGAAAGCAGAGCATTAGACGTAGCCTGGTCATAGACTAATGAAAGCTTGTCATCGAATATAGTATGTCCAGAGACCGGAGCGATCCGGTGAGAGTTTTTCACCTTGTCATCTATCAGTGATGACGACACAAGGGCACCATCACGTCTGATTAACTCCAAATTAGCCACTGTTAGGGCGGAGTAAAACGTGGTATACATAAATGCCCTGGAACGAACTATAAGAGAGGTACGAAAATCCTCAAATTCCTTACCGTTTAGACGTTTAGCCATAGCTCTTGTAAGGTGATCTGCGTAAGACAGAGCGTGCGTCCAAATTCACTCTATTTGAAGAATTTGCTGTCTCAATTGTGTCTGAGCGAATTGTGAATGATCCAGGTAAGGATACCTCGGCCTGCTCATCCAAACACAGAGGAACTCTCTGACCATCTTCAGAAGGGCACAGCAGAGTAGCATCACTAAATTTACCCTCTGTGAACCTCAATCCGAATCAGGGTTTCAAAGCTAAACAGAGAGAGGTTCCTAGAGGATAAATTGGCCCACTGTATGGTCCTCTAATGAGGAGGCCTACATTAACCCAGTTCTCTGCTGGGCCATTTCTTTCCCACTCTCCCACCTAATCTCCCAACATTCAGTCAAAACGTGTTTCATAATTCCTCCCATCAGCACTTTCTCGGTCTCCCTAATTATAAAATTGACCCTTTCCCTCATGTCATTCCCCATATACTTATCCTTCAGGTTTTCATCCCATTTTTCTATTAGTATTCTAAAGAGTCTTGTTCTACTAGGCAAACTTTTGGGGCATTCTATGGTCTCTGTTACTCCTAAATTACACATCGGGCACATTCTGTCCTTGCTTTTCCCGATTCTTTCCCTCAACTCCAGTGACTTTGATCTGACTTTGAACAACAAACAATCTGGTTCTGTGTTGATAGCATCAGAAGACTGAATCCTCTTTTCCAGTATGGACTTCCTTCCAATAAAGTTATGCACGACTCTTCACATACTTGAGTCAAACTTCTGAGCTCGTTTTCTAGGTGCAACTAGCTGAACTGGCTATTTCTTAATTGAATAACCCTGTTAAATGAGAATAATTTCCAAACACCAAACCATTTACCATACCTTCAGAACAAATTTGACCTGTTATTGGCATACTGGTAAAAGAGTAAACTCCTGTTGATTGAACAGAAAAGTTTTATGATCGATCAGAAAATTACTTTGACAACCATTGTATACGTCCAAATGTTATTGAATTATTTGGCCTTTCTACATTGAATACAGGCATTTAATTTATTTTATCTTGTTTGACGGAGCTCTTTGAGCTCTGTCAAGCAAGATATGATAGAATAAATGCTCAGTTTATCACTAGAATACAGCAAATGACCAAATACTCCATTAAGGAGATATTTTCCATTTGCGAACTAGCTATTCCCAGAGTTCCACTGTATTTGTCACCACTGCCAAAACTGAGAATGTAGTCCATTATATTGAACAGAGGTTAATATCTCCACATACAACTGAAACTGTCCTTCAAAATGCACACACAAGCCCATGCCAGTCTTCATCTGAGGCCAACCACAGCACTTTCATTGTACTGTAAGCCAGCATGTTTCACACTTTCATGCAGCAGCCGAAAGGAAACTGAACCAAGTAATCCTGAGAATTTCATCTAAAAAAAGCTAGATTCAAGCTATCATTTTTGACAGTGTGGAATGGCTGGCCTAGTGGTTTAGATGTTGGACTCCTCATTGCCAGGTAGAGTGCCAAGAGTTTGATTCCCAGTGGAGGATCAGAAACCAATATTTTAAATTTCTCCCAAACATGATTATATCCTTCAAAATTCAACTGAAACTAAACAGAGCTGTAGATAAGACTGTTAGGCCTGACAAAGTAGATCTTCTGTTTCTCAGGCAATTTTTTGTAAAATTGCATGAGGGCTGACAGTTTTTATTTTATTTTTTTTATTTTTGTAATTATTTCTTTGGCATCAAAAGTTCATGTTTTGTTTTATGTTTTAGGCCTCATAATGTACAGAATAGCTTGGGTGGTGGTGTATTTTGTCTCCTGAGTACATGCACTCAAGGGACAAATTTATCAATTTTAGTAACTTGGGTAAAATATCAGACATAAACCATTTGGAATACAATCGATCAGAATACACAGAATTTAACCAGGCCACAGTTTAAAAAGAAGCTGATGGCCTTACCCCTCAACAGATATTCAGAGATTGTATGCTGTAACTTTCAAAACTGTCCTGACTGCATTTAATTACCAGATAAGAAAATAAACAAATTTTTTTTTTTTAAATTATGTCTGTTGATGCCATTATTCCTTCCCCTTTACTTTACTTTATTTCGGTTCAGTTCAGCTCAGTACAGTGGTTGAAAATTAACATAAACACTTCACTCTCTCTGGAGCCTCTTTACCCTCTAGGTAGCCAAGCGACGTGATCAATTGCCTAGGCTATTGTGGAGTGTTCCCCACTTACTCCTTGCAGTTTCGGTTAATTTTTGTTCTTTGGTGTACATGAATGCTAAATTAAGACCAGTTACAACAACCTGTGTAGAAAAGGATCTTGGCTTTCAGACCTGACTACAACCTTAAAAACTTTTGGAATAGATGATGGTCATTGTCATGTTGCATATATAACATTCTTTGACTCAGTATGTTGTTGAACTATGCTTTGTACGATACACAGTCAAGTCACTATAATCAGGTATTCTTGGTCTATCCAATATTTCTTCAATAACTGTGATCCTTATATGTTCGGTCATTTTGTTAATAATACAAAATTGCTCAACTTAAAAACTGTTTTCTAATGCATGATCTGCTGTCGAGAAATTCTTCTATTTTTACAAGGGGCGACAGGAAGACAGCGAACTTTGCTATGTTGTTTCCTTGCAGTATATCAAAGTATGTTAAAATGAATTGTTTATTTTACCTACTGTATTTTATATATAATTGATTTTATTTTTTCAAGTTTGCATTGGTTATAAAAAGAGAGAATGAGGCAGCCAAAAGGAGCAGGAGGATCTGAGAAACAAAATGGCATTGCTAAGCTTTCTTGCATCCAAGGGCCGAAATACCAAATTTCCTGAAGAAATTTTTTTTTTTCGATAATGCAACCAGGAAATTAACCAACTCAATTTTCTATGAATGAGCTCTGTCAAACAAGCTTGAATTGGTTGAATTCCTCGTTGCATAATGTGAACATTTTGCAGGATGAAATTTGGATATTTTGACATCAATGCAGGTGGACAAGGTTATTTGTTTTTGAAACAAGCTCAGTAAAAAAATACCAAAACATTCACCTTTGTCTGTTCATTTTGGTGCACAAAATCATGTTGCAAATGTGTGGAATTAAGTTTTTCATAAATTGAATTTTCTTTGCTTTGAATCGGCTTGTGGTCACTTGTTGCCTTATCATGTTCTTTACTATCCGACACTTCATCTGGTATTATTGGTGAAACATTGTTTGATGGTGTCCCACCTGACTTCTTACTGCTATTGTGTTCCTGAAAATATGGTAAACAGAGCTGAAACAGTTAACTGATTAATCGATTAACCAATGAACAATGTCTTAATCAATCAAAAAAGTAATTTTGTTTACATTAGCATGGCGGGGGTACGAACCCATGCCGAGAGAGTTTCCTTCAGCACCAACCGCCTAGTGAAACTATACTGAACCACGCACACCACTCGGCCACCGACAGACCTGTCAGTGGCCGAGTGGAGTGCGTGCTTCAGTGTAATTTCTGAAACTATACTGAACCACGCACACCACTCGGCCACCGACAGACCTGTCAGTGGCTGAGTGGTGTGCGTGGTTCAGTATAATTTCGCTAGGCGGTTGGTGCCGAAGGAAACTCTCTCGGCGTGGGTTCGAACCCCCGCCATGCCAATGTAAACAAAACCAGCGTCCTTTCTTAATTCTATGGCATCCGAGAAATTTGAAAAAGACAAGTACTATCGCTGATTTCTTCGGAGGTGCAGTTCGTAGAATTAAGTGCTTAGATGCAACTATCTGATGAATAAAAAAGTAATTTATCGATTAATCATTACTTTTGAACTACTGTTTTATATGGGTTAACAAAGGAACAAACTTGATCCAAAACTGGCAAACATTGTCACACTGACAAACATCAATTATATGAGACAGAGAAAAGCATGCAGGTTACATGGTGACATACTTGTTCACTTCCATGATCATTATACTGTATCAGTAGCAGGAAATCATTCTTAACCCTTTGCCCAATGTGAGTAGCAGATGATACTTGCAAAATAAATTCTGGAATTACTAAAAATTTCAATTTTTGTGTCAAAAACATTGCTTATGACACCTCATTGGAACAAGCTCAATGAGCTCATTCCAATGCAGAGCCATAAGCTATGTTTTTGACACAAAAATTTAAAACATAATAAAATAAATTAGCCTGGCCGGTTTTGTCCATTACTTTGGGTAAAGGGTTTATGCTGTAAATCATCAATGGTACAGCAATGATTCAGCTACCTATTAGGGCAAGTGATCAATCAGATTCAGATCAAATGTTCACAACACTGTCCTGGCAGTTACGTTTGTTAAAATCTGTTTTGCTTCCTGATCCTTTTCCTTCACAGGGATCCATCAGCATCCCATATTATATAGATTGCAAGAGATACCTTGGGTCCAACACAATGTGCTTCAGAGAAGTTGATTTTGACATTGAACAATCAGATCTGCTAATAAATGTAAATGGGATGTTTGTGCAAACCATTGGCTGGTATACATCAGACAGTTTCTATGATGCACAAAACTTCCCTTTAGAACTTATATTTTTGAAATGTTTCCCCCAAAAACCCAGACTGAGATGGATATAGAAAATATTTGCTATATGGCACAGCTATTTTCATGCTGAATTGTAATGTTGCTTCTCCAATCTGCCCAGCATAACAAATACATCCTTACTGTAATATGGAATAGGGCTTAGTTCATAAAATTACGCTACAATTTATTGGGGAGTGCCTATCAGAATAAATGATAATGAAAGTCAATGACACTGTAGCTCAACTTGACAAACTTGAACTTTGTAAGTTATAAGTGAAATGCCAAAACTGGAGATCACTGATTCCAATGTTATTTGGTGAAACTTCAACATAACATCATTGTGTGTGCACAAAGTCAGAGCAATCCATGCATTTTTAAATGTAAACTGTAGGGCTGGCTAAAGGAAGTATGCTGATATACAAATGCAGTAAGTTTAAAGGTCATTGTAAACGGCGACTTTTTTCACAGAAATGAATGCTAATCGATAGCTCTTATCTAAAGATCTTACCTAACGAGTACACCAAGTTCAAAAACAATCCTATGATAAATGCAGACCATTAGGCCATGTCAAAGAAGAATGGTGATGCACAAATGCACTAAATTCAAAGGTTGTTGCTAACAGCTACAGTTTTTGATGGAAATGAAAAGAAAATGGATAGCTCCTATCTTGGTCAAACTGAATAAGCATACAACCCGATAATGAGTGCACCCTCTCAGGCATGCCAAAGGAAGATGTTAATGTACAAATGTACTAAGTTTGAAGATCATTGCTAGTGGCAATGTTTTTTTATTCTTTTTTTGATGGAAATTCATAAATATGCTCTGTAGTGCAAAAGGGATAAGTTGCTGTACAAAAGCACTAAGTTCAAAGGCTGGCGCTAAAGATGTTTTTTGGTGGAAATGAAAGAAAATCAATAGCTCCCATCTAGAGGTCACACCAAACAAGCATACCAAGTTTCAAAGCAATCTCTTCATAAATATGCCTATAGACCGTGCCAAATGAATATTTTGATGGACAAATGCATCACATTCAAAGGCCATTGCTTTGGCTACATTTTTTTTGATGAACTTGAACCATGTTTCAAAGCAATCCATTCATAAATGTGCCCTGTAGTCATGCCAAAGGAATATGTTGATGCACATATGCACTAATTTTAAAGGTCACTGCTGATGTAAAATGAAAACAAATGGATAGCTCACATCTAGAGGTTACCCCAATCATGCACACCAGGTTTCAAACTGATCCATTCATAAATTCACCCTGCAGGGCTTTCCAAAGGAAAATGTTGATGCACAAATGCAATGAGTTCAAAGGTCATTGCTAACGGCAACATTTGGCAACGTTTTTCAAGAGAAATGAAAGAAAATCACGGCTCACATATAGACGTCACTCCAAACAACGTTTTTTAATGGAAATGAAAGAAAATCTACAGCTCCCATCTACAGGTCATCCCAAACAAGCACAACAGATTTAAAAGCAGTCCAATCATAAATGTGCCCTACACGTTGTGCCAAAGGGAAATATTGATGCATAAATGAACTAAGTTCATTAAAGGTCATTGCCGACGGCAACATTTTTTGTTTTTGACAGAAAAAGAAGAAAATCGATAGCTCCCATCTAGAGGTCATCCCCAAACAGGCATACCAGGTTTTAAGTGATCTGATCATAAATGTGCCCTTGTAGAGTGTGCCAAAGGCAGATATTAATGCATAACTGCACTAAGTTCATTAAAGGTCATTGCCAATACCAACGTTTTTGGGCAGAAATGGAAGAAAATCAATAACTCCCATCTAGAGGTCACCACAAACAAGTATACCAAGTATCAAAGCTGTAGGGCATGCCAAAGGAATATACTGATGCCTGACTAAACTAAGTTCAAAGGTCGCTGTCACCAGCAATATTTTTTGACAAAAAAGGAAGAAAATCGATAGATCCCATCTAGAGGTCATTCCAAACAAGCATATCAGGTTTCAAAGCGATCCAATCATAAATGTGCACTGTAGGGTGTGCCAAAGGGAAATACTGATGCCTAACTAAACTAAGTTCAAAGGTCATTGCCAGTGGCAACGTTTTTCGCATGAAATGGAAGAAAATATATAGCTCCCACCTAGATGTCACTCTAAACAAGCATGCCAGGTTTCAAAGTGATCCGATCATAAATGAGCCCCACAACCTGTGCCAAAAGGAAATATTGATGCATAATTTCACTAAATTCATCAAAGGTCATTGCCAACAGCAACATTTTTTCATGGAAATGGAAGAAAATCGATAGCTATCATCTAGATGTCACTCCAAACAAGCATACCAGGTTTCAAAGTGAGCCGATCATAAATGTGCCCTGTAGGGTGTGCCAAAGGGAATTATTGATGCCTAACTGCACTAAGTTCATCAAAGTTCGATTTTATTTCATTTCCGTTGACGGAAATGGAATAAAATCGATAGCTCCCATTTAGAGATCACACCAAATATGTGTACCAAGTTTCAAAGAGATCTGATCACAAATGTGCCTTGCAGGGTGTCCCACGGGGAAATATTCATGCATAACTGACTAAGTTCATCAAAGTCATTGTCAACAGCAACTATTTTTGACAGAAATGGAAGAAAATTAATAACTCCTATCTAGAGGTCACCCCAAACAAACATACCAATTTTCAAAGCGATCTCATCATAAATGTGCCCTGTAGGGCATGCCAAAGGAATGTATTGATGCCTGACTAAACTAAGTTCAAAGATCGCTGCCACTGCCAACATTTTTTGAAGGAAATAGAAGAAAATTGATAGCTGCCATCAAGAGGTCACTCCAAACAAGCATACCAGGTTTCAAAGCGATCCGATCATAAATGTGCCCTGAAGGATGTGCCAAAGGGAAATATTGATGCCTAACTAAACTAAGTTCAAAGGTCACTGCCAGTGGCAACATTTTTTGAAGAAAATGAAAGAAAATTGATAGCTCCCATCTACAGGTCACCCCTAACAAAGACACCAAGTTTCAAAGCGATCTGCTCATAAATGTGACCTGTGCAGTGTGCCAAAGAAAATTGTGGATATACATATGTATTGACGGATATATGTACGTTGGCAGACGATAAGTGCCAGCAATAGCTCGGCTTGACTTTGTCAAGTTGAACTAAAAAATGCTCTAACAATGATAGTAATATGTAAATAAAACAAATAAAAAGAAATACCCGTGAAAATGACAAGTTCTGCATTCCGTGTCGCTCACTGTGTGCAATTGTTTTGATGTCTCTAAAATGTCTATTAGCAGATAAATAGGGACTTGGTCCAATTATACTCAGTAGTGCAGGCAGATAGACTAATCCATGCCATAACCCATACAGAACAACTAGAAAGAACACCTGAAATAACAAGATAAATCACAAAAAGTTTGGGTTCTCAGGCAATCCCTCACTGAAATTAACTCTTTAACCCTTTACCCAACGCAGACGATATCAAAATTTATTATTTTAAATATCATTTTTTCAAATGTTTCAAAAAATTTTAACAAAACCATATCATGTGACTCCTCATTGGAACAAGCTCGTTCCAATGAGGGGTCACATGATATGGTTTTGTTGAAATTTTTTGAAAAATACTATTTTTTCAACTGCTGAATTTGCATATTACGCTGGCAGATGCGGCCGATTCGTTGGGTAAAGGGTTAACTTGCCGACTGAATATTTTTAGGATATTTTTCATCAAATCTATAGTCATGGCTGGTGTGATGCAGCCAGGACTCTATTTGATGAAGAATTCATCTAAATTTTACTCGAGAAATCAATGGTGACAAAATTAATACAGCTTACAGGAGGAAACTTGATTAAATATGCCCAAATTATACTTATTTCAGTGGCAAGAGAAATCCTGTCCTGGGAAGGAATATCCACCAGCAGCATGCAAGGAGCTAAGTCCCATTGTTGAACATTTTATTGGTTTGTGGTATCTTCCAAAATTGATATGAAATCATGAGACTTTAAAATTTTACTTTGATTGATGTATATTTACGCCGATGTAAAAAAAAATGATAAATTTAAAGTAATTTCTATATTTTTTATTCTTACCAATGGCCCAGACTAGCTGGTGCAAACTCAAAGTTATCAAGGACCAAACACAAATTTTGACCCCCCACCCCCCACCCATCCCCAAAATTTGCTTACAAAACTGAAAATTAAAAGTCCTATCTGGTCCTCAATACTTTTACTCTCCGTGCATGTGCAGCTGTCAGAAAGTGACCAGAATTGGTGCAAACATCATCCTTTGTAGACAAGAGAACTACAAAATAACTCGGTGGGGAGGTATGAGTGCCCACTCATGGGAGGGCCATACCCATCTGGGCCATTGATAAGTATAAAAAATATACAAATTACTTTAACTTTATCATATTTTTATACTATAAACCAATGTCCCAGACTAGCTGAATTGTAAAAAGAAGGAGGGCTTAGGACTTCAGAATTAGCAGACCAACATAAATCCCAAGCCTGTAATCCAAGGTGAAAGGAAATTAAATTTAAAAGGAATTACATGTATGTCTCTCTATACAGTAATAGAGAAGACATATCATAAATAAGGAGCCAAATTCAAGTAATTCTTGAATCCTAGGATGAATGAATATGCTAATTGGATGTAACAAGTTCCCAATTTTTAAGGCTAGTCTGGACTAAGCCCTAAAAATTAGGATGGCGTATTTGAGAATGAGAGGTTATCCCCCACAAACATACACTATATACAATAGTACACAAGCTGTATTCAGGATATAATCTACAGACAAAACAGCTTCACTCATAGTTAGTCACTTATCAAGCTGGAGGAGAGTTAAAAAATCCCCCCCCCCCCCACACTTTTTGAAGGAATCTTCAAAAACAAAGAGGGAAGCGCTCTGGAATCAGTAAAAGCGGTACCAAATAACAATATATATTCGTTGAACAGGCACCCAAATATTAATTATTATTAATAAATTGGTTCTTAATGCCACTTCAGAAGCTAAGGCTATTGTGGCAATCCCAGTAATTAATAGCGCCTGCTTCTAACGTATACCGGAGTCGGCATGCGTGGAGAGGTCGAAAAATGGTGATATAATATATAACATACATATGTCCAATAGAATCACAATGGATGATCTCTGGAGAGTAAACACACTTCCGGGGTAACCCACAGGCGACCCCATTCAGGTGTACAATAAATTCCAATAAATAACATTCCCAGACGTCTTCTATCCGATATCTATACTCCCAGAAACGTGCGAAAATATGAGAATGTATAGGCAAGTTATATTCGAAAAGGGTACCGAAATTTATAGAAACCTGGATTTAGAAATGGAATGAGCTATGATTAACAGACTCGTCACGGACAGCCCCCGAAATAATACATTGTTTCTAAGGTCCATAACATACAATAATGTGCCTGCCTAATAAAACACTTATTATGAGAGTGAGCACTGAAATCACGTATGTAATCATTTGAATACCAGTTAACTGACTAGACAGACTTACAGGTACCCAAAGGCTAGCAATTTATTGATGATGAATCATACGCTCGTATATGACATATAGACGAACAACCACAGGAAACAAACCAACTAAAAAGTGGATATGCCCATGTGGTCGCCATAGAACACGACCCAGCTACCAATCCAGAAGTCATGAAATGCATGTATATACTTAAATGCATACAAGGCTTACGGGAAGAAAACTACGTCTTGCCCAGTAATCGCCTCTTAACACATTGGCGGTGGGGAGGTGGAGGGGGGGGGAATTCAAAATCATATCGAACCCCCCTCACCCTCATTACTTGTGAATCATTCTTGTGTTAGTCATCAAATAGTATAGGAACCGCAAGGCTCCCTCATGTCTGACTGACTCCATAATGCCACTAAGGGCGGAGAAGGACGTGATGAACAAATACACCGTATTTACATAATAACTCATACCAAACCATACCGGTTTGAAGAGAATAACCTCCTCTAACAAATGGTATCATGTCCGATAGCACAACTACCACAGCCTAGCTTAAGCAGCTAAAGGTCTTCCTGTATGTGAAGACCATTAAAAGCTGATAACTGAGGCCCTAGAAGCTCACTAAGGAGACTTACAACACTAGCCATAGCTTATAAGTCTTCATCTACGTGAAGACAGATATATCGGTGTAAGTTGCGACATATGTAGCCTGCACATATATCAACACAAGCTTTCGTCAAATAGTATATTTCCGGTAACTGGAGTGACTCAGAGAGAGCTTTTCACCTTGTCATCTATAAGTGATGAAGACGCAAGGGCAGCATCACGTCTTACCAACTCCAAATTCACTGTCCGTATTGAGTTGTACATGACATACATGATGGCCCTGGAAAGAACTCTTAGCGAGGAAGCACATCCTCATATTTCTTTCCATTGAGACGTTGCACCATAGCTCTGGTAAGGTGATCTGCTTAGGACATCGCACCCAGATTTGCTCTTTCAATGAAATAGCACATTCCATTTCTTCCAAGCATATATTAAATGATGCAGGTAGGGACAAATTTTCATCCCCTGCCTACTCATCTAAACGCATTCAGATGAAATAATATTCTTAAGAGCTTAACACTTTTCATGGTCTTAAAATGCCCTTCTGTGAGAGTAGGAGACTCACACTCCATATCCCTCTCACCATCCAAATGTTCCATCGGCAAATATGGTCAACTCCATCCGACTGAACGGATGACTGGACCAATGCAGCACCATCTGACAGCTCACCATCAGAGTCTGATAAATGGTAGTACTAGTCTCCAACGACTAGCTATCAACCTGAACTTGCGAAGTCAGATAGCTGGTCTGTGGTCAATGCACTTCATTAATGAAGCAAGGGAAGATGCCATAGCTGCCACCGAATCTGGCAGCAGTGTGTTAGAAACGTCCTGAACCACAAGCATGAACGGGCGTCCCAACTCACTAAAGTTTCTCGCACCAAAAACAGTCGACCCCAAATGCTGACGGAAAGGAGAAGGTTCTCCAGCTCGCAATCTGCCCCAGACCACGCTGAGCATTCTGTTAGAAACTTTTAGGCATCTATCCCTTATTGTGCATCCATTGAAGAAGAGGAAGCCATAACCACAGCCGACCCAGGCTGAAGTGCGGAAGAAGCATCACGACTCGTCACATAGGACAGATGCTCCTCCTCATTGAAGTTTCTTACAACACAAAACAGTCGTCCCTGACTGTTAACGGATCGAAAAAATGCTCTGCACTCTCGATCTGTCCCCAGATCTTGTACAGTATCCCACTTAGAAACTTCTAGGCTTAATCCTCTATCGTGCACTTCAATGTAAGTAGAAGCCATATTATGAGAGTGAGCATTGAAATAATGCATGTAATCATTTGAATACCAGTTAACTGACTAGACAGCCTTACAGGTACCCAAAGGATAGCAATTTATTGATGATGAATCATATGCTCGTATATGACATATAGACGAACAACCACAAGAAACAAACCAACTAAAAAGTGGATATGCCCATGTGGTCGCCATAGAACACGACCCAGCTGCCAATCCAGAAGTCATGAAATGCATGTATATACTTAAATGCATACGAGGCTTACGGGAAGAAAACTACGTCTTGCCCGGTAATCGCCTCTTAACACATTGGCGGTGGGGAGGTGGGGGGGGGGGGGGGGGGGGAATTCATATGGTCAATGCACTTCATTAATGAAGCAAGGGAAGATGCCATAGCTGCCACCGAATATGGCAGCAGTGTGTTAGAAACGTCCTGAACCGCAAGCATGAACGGGCGTCCCAACTCACTAAAGTTTCTCGCACCAAAAACAGTCAACCCCAAATGCTGACGGAAAGAAGAAGGTTCTCCAGCTCACAATCTGCCCCAGACCATGCTGAGCATTCTGTTAGAAACTTTTAGGCATCTATCCCTTATTGTGCATCCATTGAAGAAGAGGAAGCCATAACCACAGCCGACCCCGGCTGAAGTGTGGAAGAAGCATCACGACTCGTCACATAGGACAGATGCTCCTCCTCATTGAAGTTTCTTACAACACAAAACAGTGGTCCCCGACTGTTAATGGAACGAAAAAATGCTCTGCACTCTTGATCTGTCCCCAGATCTTGTAGAGTATCCCGCTTAGAAACTTCTAGGCTTAATCTTCCATCGTGCGCTTCAATGTAAGTAGAAGAAGCCATAACTGCCGCCGGCCCAGGCTGCAGTGTGGAAGGAACGTTTTCGATGCATGTTCTGATTCAATAAGGTTTCTCACAATGGACACAGTCAACCCCGACTATTAACGGGATGGAAAGGGTTCTCCAAACGGAGATCTGACCCTGGATCTAGCTGAGCATCCCGTAAAGAAACTTCTGGCTTCTTCTACATTCACAATTGACCGGACCGACCCAGCACCGTCTGACAGCTCAAAACTGGAGTCTGCAGGAGGCTGCTCTTGCACTAGCTGGGATGCTGCTAACAGCTGCGTAACTGCGACAGCAAGTTCATTCCCAAGGCTTGAGGAGCAGCAGTCTTCTGTTTTTCTCACCGCTTGCTGCTCCTGGGACGAAGATCCGGAGATAGATCTCTTCTCCGAGCATCCCGTTGATCGATGCCTCGGATCGCTAGCTATCGGATGGTCCAACTTCAAAGGCGAAGAATGGCTCAGTCTTCGTGCAGCTGACTGGTTATCTGAAGTCGGGTAGCTAGCCTGCGGTCGTGTGTGCTTTAATAATGTAGCGGAGGAAGCCGTGACTGAAGCTGACCCCGGCTGCAGACGAGATGGAGCATCCCGAGCGGCGGGCGAACTTATGCTCCATCTCATGCAAGTTTCTCATAACAACATTTGGCCCCAAATGTTGTTGGGTTAGAGAGGGACCTCTCCCGCTCGCGTTCTCATCAACCTCGTCGAGCCTCCCAACAAGAAACTTCATTTTGACTTGTGAAATGTAGCGGAGGAAGCTGTGACTGAAGCCAACTCCGGCTGCAGACTAGACAGAGCATCCCCAGCGGTGGGCGGATGTATGCTCTGGCTCGTGCAAGTTTCTTGTAACAACATTTGGCCCCAAATGTTGTTAGGTTAGAGAGAGGCCTCTCCCGCTCTATTAGACCTCTGCGAGCCTCCCAACAAGAAACTTGCTGACTTCCTCCCTATTTCCATCGTTGCTGGATGAGGTTATTTATATTTAAGTGCTCGCTCTACCCAATCTACACTTCCTTCGACCACAATGGACTTACCTGGTGTCACAGCTCCCACGGACAGAGTAACTGCTTCACCGGTCAAGCTAGCTGCTTGCAAGAGATTAAGAACACTAACCAAAGGTTTTATCCCTTGCACATCATGAGCACTGCAGCTAGCTCTATTTGCTCAATGGAGCATGACGACGGTAGCACTCTTGGATGGGTGTCACAATATCATCACCATGTTCATGTTCCTCTGAAATAGAAACTGAAAAAATAAATTATAACACGGTGAGAGGCCTGGCCTCAGAACCTCCCCGCCAACAACGTACCACGACACCCGTCTCCAACATTAGTCATCCCAGTGAACACAAGAATGACAAGGATCTGCAGAAGGGCATCGACTAAAGTCGATATTAGTCCTCCAAACTCCACAACAAAATATATAATTAAGATACATGAATAATAGCAATCAAAATTAAATTCAAAATAATTTTTGGAAAAAACATTTTTTGACAAAATACCTAAGTACCCAAAGGGAACATTAAGAGCCCAAGGGCATCCCAATAGAGCCTAAGTGTGGACAAAATCCAAATTTATTGAGCTACACTACTGGAATAATAATCCATGTATCTTACAGTAATTCTACGGTAATAGAATATAAAATACTACCTATATATGAGGACGTTGTCAATGTAAACAACGTCAATGAAAAAAACTGGAAACAAGACATCAGGCACACAAAAAAGGCTCAAAGTCAGAAACCAATTTAAATGCTACCAGATGCAAAGCTAGATCTTCATACGAAGACAAAATGATACATCGGCTAACAGATGCAAGACTAAATAATTTAACACCCCAAGGGTGAGGATGTAACCATGGGGAAGACAGAATAAATATTCTGTAATACATGTTAAACTCCCAAGAAATTTAATAAAAAAAATTCAGTAAAAAATAGTCAAAAAGCTTAAGAGTTTAACAGGAAGGGTTCATGGAAGGATAGGGAAGGAATACTTAACAAACAGTGGAATAATCATTAACAAAAATGATGATGTCAGGCGTATGTCCCGAAATTGGGAAACATAAAATAATTTTATAAATATTATAAAGTTATAGCCCTGAATGTCTAAAACCACCATTGAACACTTCCATCATCCAATAACAGCCTTGGATCCACTAATTTTTGCACTGATTTGTGTCTGGCATCCTCAAAAAAGGAGATTCTAAAGCATAGATGTCAGTTCATTGTTACTGTCTTTAGAGCCAAACAAAAAAAGATGTTGGCGCCAATTCTGGTCACTTCCTGACGGCTGTGCATGCACGGAGAGTAAAAGTATGGAGGACCAGATAAGACTTTTAATTTTTGGTTTTGCAAGCAAATTTTGGGGATTGGGGAGTTCAAAATTTGTGTTTGGCCCTTGATAACTTTGAGTTTACCCAGCTAGTCTGGGCCATTGGTTTATAGTATAAAAATATAAAATTTCCAGCAGTAAATTTGCTCATAATGCAAGTAGGAATTTAAGCAATTAAATCTTGGTTTGACAGAGCTAATTACCTATTTACCAATGACATCATTAAAAGATGGTAATGCATGTCATGATACAAGTATCACCAAAAATAGATTTTGCATTACCAGAAACTGAAAGATGTAATTACTTGCCAGAAACAAATATTTTTCAACATAATTTATATTTAGGTAATCTCTTATAATATCTGCTCAACAATCTCATTTAAATAACTACTTGATCACTACTTTTAGACTGCTAAACTGTTAAATAATTTACTTGTTTTCAGAAATTTATATATTACACTGGTACAGTGAAGCCCACTTAATTGGATATCTCTTAATTGTATATCCCTGTTAATTGAATATAATTTTCAAACACAAAACCATTTACCATACCTTCAGAACAAATTTGATCTGTTAATTGCATATGGGTTGTAGAGTAAACTCCTGTTAATTGTATATAAATTTTTGTAATATGTCGAAAAAATTACTGTGACACGCACCAAATTCCCCTTATTTATCAACCTTTTTGGCCTCACTACATCCAATACAGGCATTTATTCTATTATATCTTGTTTGACAGAGCTCTAGGAGCTCTGTCAAATGAGATATAATAGAATAAATGCTCAGTTTACCTCCAGAACACAGGAAACTGACCAAATCCCTGTTAATTGTATACTCCTGTTAATTGAATAATTTTCACTGGCAAAATGGATATTCAATTAAGAGGATTCTACTGTACATCCATAAATTAGTTTCTGTTCATTTAAAAGACATGATGTCACTAACAGGATGGTTTAATTAGAATTTCAGTGCTTTATTGCCTGGTCAGTTTATTCTGCAAGTACAAATGAATAATTTACATTATCAGATTTCATGAAAATTGGCAACATACTTGAACAGATTTGAAATTTCCGGGGCCCCATGTTTGTTTTGTAAATCGGAGCTGTCCGTCAAAACTAACACTACACAAACACACACTCTGGCAACTGGAATATAAAGAATTTGATTTTCACAAATTCATACCTTGAAGAATACTAAGAATACATAACTGCTGCTACTGGATAACAGAACAAATGCTAGAAATGTACTGATGCCTCCATTCCAAACTGCTGTTCCTATATCATCTAGTGTTGCTTGTGTTCGATCTGGAAAGCAAAATTATTGTTTGTATTGCAGATCAACTATATTCACTGAGGAACATAATTTATTTTTTTCATTCAAATAGTTATCATTTAATGACATATCTTGAGAATATCTGTCAGAAAAACATGCTTCATCAATTCACTTCCACAAGTGTTTTTTTAGCAAAGTATTGAAGAAAAAAAACAAGTAATTTGTACGTACTGCTATGTTGTGCAGGTGAAGGACTCCCCTCCCCCAAATTAACAGACGACTGGAATATTACTTTCCAGCTTATTCTGGGTTTAACCCTTTACCTAACATGAAAAGCAGACGACACTTGCAAACAAAATTCTTGAATAACTGATTTTTTTCATTTTCTGTCTCAAAAACATAGGTTATGATGTCTCGACGAGCTTGTTCCAAGGAAGGGTCATAACTTATGTTTTTGAGACAAAAAATGAAAATATGAAAATTAATTGGTGATTTTTTAGAATAGCGTTGGCCAGTTTAGGCCATAACATTGGGTAAAGGGTTAAAATCCCAACAGTTCTCACACTCGGCCAAAGCAGTGTTGACCATGTGAGTATGGAGCAGAACCCACAGGGCTAACCATGATTTTGCCTGGTTTGAGGCATTTTGGTATTTCAACCACAAAATGCATGAAATTCTTTCATTTGCAAGATCAATTGAAGCTCCTAGATGGGTGTAAATTATAAAGGAAATAACTGAAACACAGATGCTGTGTTAGTATCAATGTTGCATTTCTGAGTTGCATTATCGCACATGTGACATACCTTTTTTCTAATGAGTTGCACCTTTTCGTGAGTTCCAAAAATATTAGCACTTGGAAATATTTAATAATTCCTACACCATACCTCAGGCCTACCTAAGCTCTCAGCTCAGGAAGGCATGAAGTGTGAGGTACAAATTATTACATATAGCATAAAGACCCACAAAGCAGATCTTCTGTTTCTCTGTCCATTTTTTGTAAAATTGCATGTGGGCGGGCAATTTTTTATTTTATTTTTTATTTTTGGAATTAAACGTCCATGTTCTTGGTTTGTTTTATGCTTTAGGCAACATAATCTACAGAATAGCATGGGTGGTGGGTTATTTCATCCCTTGAGTGCAAGAAGGCTTTGCAATGCTAAAGCATTTCAAAGCTTTGTTGCACTCAAGGGACAAATTTATCAATTTTATTAACTTAGGTAAAATCTCAGACATAAAACATTTAACCCTTTACCCAACACAGACGATATCAAAATTTATTATTTTAAATATCATTTTTTTTAATTTTTCAAAAAATTTCAACAAAACCATGTCATGTGACCGCTTGTTGGAACGAGCTCGTCGAGCTCGTTCCAACGAGGGGTCACATGATATGCTTTGGTTGAAATTTTTTGAAAAATAATATTTTTTTCAACTGCTGAATTTGCATATTACGCGGGCGGATGCAGGCGATTCGTTGGGTAAAGGGTTAATCATTATTTTTTTAAGTTTGCATTGGTTATAAAAAGAGAGTATACAGCAGGCAAAAGGACCATGCAGGAGGATCTGAGAAACAGATTTTTAACTTTTTTAAGCCTAATATTGATATTTTATGAGCACACGTACAGAATGGCCCAGTGGTCAGAGTAGTAGAGACTTCTAGACACAGCAATATTTCTGCCTTGAACTGAATGCACAATTTCGCGCCAGTCATTTATTTAGACTTTCTGAAAATGCCTACCTGAACTTAGAATGGATGTCAGCTTGGGTTGTGGTGTACTTTCTTGTGATAATCATGCAAGTTATTTCAATTATGATACATCATGTCAGAAAGTGCTACTAACTAAGAAGCTAATTGGTAAACTACTCAAGATTACATTATAAAATATATTTGTATGAAGAAAATAACATACAAATTACTTCCTTTGAATATCTGCACTGACAATTTTAAGAGCGCTTCTTAATAAATTTAGGTGCGATATTTCTGACTCGCCTTGTGTTGACAGAAATGAAACACTGAAGTATACCATCCATATTACAATCCTGCCAATGTGGCCAACATTTGTAATATTATAAGACCCATACTTAGTCTCACCAATCATGAAACTTTAACCTGTGTAACACCACATTAGGCCAAACAAAATTAAATAATTGATTCTCGGGCATTTTTTTAAAAAAACGAATGAGGGAGGGTGGTTTTTATTTTTATTTTTTTTTTATTCCTGATGGAATGGTCGCCGATGCCTAAAATCCAGTTGTGAGAGCCTAAAATTAAATGTTGATTTCACTTTTTTTGTAACAGTGATCATTCAACACAAAATCAATATAGAACAACTAAAATGGAGATAAAAAAAAAATAATAATGTATTTTTTTAACTGGTTGAGTGCGAGAAGCCACAATCAGGCTTTTCCAAAAAAATGAGGGTACTAGTGCAAAAGTCAACATTTTCCATGCCCATATTTATTCAGTCAAACGTTAATAATAGTTTAATAGTGTAAGAGAGGGGGGGGGGGGCTGAGGCTGAGAGATATCCCAGTACAATAGAAGTAGAACCCTGTTAACCCTTTACCCAACGCAGTCGATATCAAAATTTATTATTTTAAATATCATTTTTTTAAATTTTTCAAAAGATTTCAACAAAACCATATCATGTGACCTCTTGTTGGAACGTGCTCGACGAGCTCGTTCCAACAAGGGAGTCATATGATATGTTTTTGTTGAATTTTTTTGAAAAATAATGTTTTTTCAGCTGCTGAATTTGCATGCGGATGCAGGCGATTCATTGGGTAAAGGGTTAATTGAACAGCTGTTTTGCTTGTGAGAATTATTCATTAACAGGAGTATTCAATTAACAGGTATTTTATCACTCATGTGTATTCTAGTGATAAGTTGAGCAGTTATTCTATTATATCTTGATTGACAGAGCTCATAGAGATGTATATAGTAAATGTCAGTATTGGATGTACTAAAGCCAAATAGGTCAAAATACAAAGGAAATTTGGTCATTATTAGGGTAATTGCTTGGCATACAACCAGATTTTTATTTAATTAACAGTTTAATGCAATTAACATGTCAAATTTGTACTAAAGGTATGGTAAATGGCTTTGTGTTTGGAAGTTGCATGTATATTTAATGAGCAGGCTTATTAAATTATGAGATATTCAATTAAGTGAGCTCTACTGTACATATATGGTCAGCCTGCCTCTGAAGTTTTGGAAGGAAAATTTAGAAAATGTAACATTTACATTTAAACAGTTGAGTGGATTTGGCTATTTCATAAGCTGGACAAATGTTTAAACCTTTATGTACCATACATAGATTGGTTGTAATTCACGCATACATTTACCAAATAAAAATCAGCAGCAGCAAAATTTAAATTATTTAAATTAATTTAAATTAAGAAGCATCAGTGCCTCATATATTAAATTTTTGATGATTATTCCTATAATTAGTGTTTGGAATCTAATATTATTGCGTCAGTGGAAATATTACCCACCCGTGGAAAGTGACCAGTCCACCAAGGCTGTACTGTAATATAACGGGATTAGTTGGCCAGTGCTGTTCATAATAATGACCATTCAAATATTAATATATTTTTCAAATTACTGCCTTTAAAACATGGCTTGTAAGCCTTCTTTGGACTGAGCTCGTAGCAATAAAGGGTCATAAGCTATGTTTTAATGATTCAAGAAAACAAACCGTTTCATTTCTAGCTGTATTAGACAGAGGGGTAACCCTTTACCCAATGTAATGGCCAAAAATGGCCAGCACTTTTCACAATCACTCTTTAATTTTCATTATTTTTATCATTTTTTGTCTCAAAAACTTAGCTAATGAGCTCACTGAGCTCATTCCATTGAGAAGTCATAAGCTATGTTTTTGACGCAAAAAATTTAAACAAGAG
This sequence comes from Pictodentalium vernedei, assembly GCA_031216915.1. Taxonomy (NCBI): domain Eukaryota; kingdom Metazoa; phylum Mollusca; class Scaphopoda; order Dentaliida; family Dentaliidae; genus Pictodentalium; species Pictodentalium vernedei. The sequence continues at coordinate 115,768,530 of CM062291.1, read as the reverse complement.
ACCCCAGGGGCCTGAGGCCCTCACCTGACATGGTAGCCTAAATATCAACCCAGAGAATTGATTTCAACAAGTTGCATCTGCTCCTCCTAAGAAAAGCTTATACCAAATATCCAAAGATTCTGACCAGTGGATCTTAAAAAAAAGATTTTTAAAGAATATTCCTCATATTGAACTAAGTTATAGTTATAATTTGGGTCCCCACAGGGAGCCCATATATGAACCCAGGGACTTGGCTTTAACAAACTTGAATCTCACCCCTCCACCCCCCCCCCCCCCCCCCCAAGGTTGCTGCACACCAAATATCAAAACATTCTGACTGCTGGATCTGAAGGAGATGTTTAAAGAAAATTCCTCATTTTGAACTAAGTTAAAAATTCGATCTCCCACAGTGAGCCCAAATAGGGACATGGCTTGAACAAACTTGAATCTTACCCCCTAAGGATGCTGCATAAAAAATATCAAAAGCATTCATCTGCTGGATCTGAAGATTTTTAAAGAAAATTCCTCATTTTGAACTAAGTTGACATTCAGGCTCTCATAGTGAGCCCGAATATGAACCAAGGGACTTGGCTTGAACAAACTTGAATCTCCCCCCCCCCCCTCCCCCAAGGTTGCTGCATGCCAAATATCAAAACATTTCAACTGCTGGATCTGAAGAAGAAGATTTTTAAAGAAAAATTCCTCATATTGACTAAGTTATAATTCGGGCCCAAATATGAACCCAGGGACTTGGCTTTAACAAACTTGAATCCTCCAGACCCCCCTGCCCCCCCCCCCCCCCCCCCCCCCCCCCCCCCCAGGATGCTGCATACCAAATATCAAAACATTCCGACTGCTGGATCTGAAGAAGAAGATTTTTTAAGAAAATTCCTCATTTCGAACTAAGTTACAATTCAAGCTTCCACAGTGAGCCCAAATATGGACCTAGGGACATGGCTTGAACAAACTTGAATCTCCCCCCCCCCCCCCCCCCCCCCTAAGGATGCTGCACACCAAATATCAAAACATTCTGACTGCTGGATCTGAAGAAGAAGATTGTTTAAGAAAATTCCTTATTTCGAACTAAGTTACAATTCAGCTCCCACAGTGAGCCCAAATATGGACCTAGGGACATGGCTTGAATAAACTTGAATCTCACTCAAGCTGAGGTCGCGATCCCTGGAGCTGAGGGGAAAAATTGGGAAAGACGGTGAAAGGGAGTGCCAGATGTGTAACTTGGACATGGTGGAGACCCTGGAACACTTTCTTCTAGAATGCCCAAATATCAACCTAAAAGAATGAGATTTACTGGGAGTATAATGGGGAAGTGGGATGGGAGAATGAAGGACATGTGGTTAGGGGGAGACTCAAAGGAGAGGGTTAATATGCTAATCGGAGAGATTGGGAAGAATGGGACAAGGGATATCATCAAGCAGTTCGTCTCCGAGTGTTGGGAGAAAAGGAGAAGAGTGGGAATAGGGAGGCAGTTGGGAGTACAGGGGTAACCATGGCCTTCTCGTCCGAGAACCGCAACAAATCAGCGGCTGGCCAAAGTGTTATTATTATTACCCCCCTAAGGATGCTGCATACCAAATATCAAAACATTTCGACTGCTGGATCTGAAGAAGATTTTTAAAGAAAATTCCTTATTTTGAACTAAGTTATAATTCGGGCTACCACAGTGAGCCCAAGAATGAACCCAGGGACTTGGCTTGAACAAACTTGAATCTCACCCCCCCCTGAGCATGCTGCATACCCAATATCAAAAGATTCAACTAAGTTACAATTCAAGCTTCCACAGTGAGCCCAAATATGGACCTAGGGACATGGCTTGAACAAACTTGAATCTCACCCCACTAAGGATGCTGCACACCAAATATCAAAACATTCTGACTGCTGGATCTGAAGAAGAAGATTGTTTAAGAAAATTCCTTATTTCGAACTAAGTTACAATTCAGCTCCCACAGTGAGCCCAAATATGGACCTAGGGACATGGCTTGAACAAACTTGAATCTTACCCCCTAAGGATGCTGCATAAAAAATATCAAAAGCATTCATCTGCTGGATCTGAAGATTTTTAAAGAAAATTCCTCATTTTGAACTAAGTTGACATTCAGGCTCTCATAGTGAGCCCAAATATGAACCAAGGGACTTGGCTTGAACAAACTTGAATCTCCCCACCCCACCCCCACCCCCCCCCCCCCACCCCCTAAGGTTGCTGCATGCCAAATATCAAAACATTCAAACTGCTGAAGAAGAAGAAGAAGATTTTTAAAGAAAAATTCCTCATATTGACTAAGTTATAATTCGGGCCCAAATATGAACCCAGGGACTTGGCTTTAACAAACTTAAATCCTCCAGACCCCCCTGCCCCCCCCCCCCCCCCCCACCAAAGATTCTACACACCACATATCAAAACACTCCGACTGCTGGATCTGAAGAAGAAGATTTTTTAAGAAAATTCCTCATTTCGAACTAAGTTACAATTCAAGCTCCCACAGTGAGCCCAAATATGGACCTAGGGACATGGCTTGGACAAACTTGAATCCCCCCCCCCCCCCCCCCCCCCCCCCCAAGGATTCTGCATACCAAATATCAAAACATTCCGACTGCTGGATCTGAAGAAGAAGATTGTTTAAGAAAATTCCTCATTTCGAACTAAGTTACAATTCAAGCTTCCACAGTGAGCCCAAATATGGACCTAGGGACATGGCTTGAACAAACTTGAATCTCACCCCCCTAAGGATGCTGCACACCAAATATCCAAACATTCTGACTGCTGGATCTGAAGAAGAAGATTGTTTAAGAAAATTCCTTATTTCGAACTAAGTTACAATTCAGCTCCCACAGTGAGCCCAAATATGGACCTAGGGACATGGCTTGAACAAACTTGAATCTCACTCAAGCTGAGGTCGTGATCCCTGGAGCTGAGGGGAAAAATTGGGAAAGACGGTGAAAGGGAGTGCAAGATGTGTAACTTGGACATGGTGGAGACCCTGGAACACTTTCTTCTAGAATGCCCAAGTATCAGCCTAAAAGAATGAGATTCACTGGGAGTATAATGGGGAAGTGGGATGGGAGAATGAAGGACATGTGGTTAGGGGGAGACTCAAAGGAGAGGGTTAATATGCTAATCGGAGAGAATGGGAAGAATGGGACAAGGGATATCATCAAGCAGTTCGTCTCCGAGTGTTGGGAGGAGAGGAGAAGCGTGGGAATAGGGAGGCAGTTGGGAGTACAGGGGTAACCATGGCCTTCTCGTCCGAGAACCACAACAAATCAGCAGCTGGCCAAAGTGTTATTATTATTACCCCCCTAAGGATGCTGCATACCAAATATCAAAACATTCCGACTGCTGGATCTGAAGAAGATTTTTAAAGAAAATTCCTTATTTTGAACTAAGTTATAATTCGGGCTACCACAGTGAGCCCAAGAATGAACCCAGGGACTTGGCTTGAACAAACTTGAATCTCACCCCCCTGAGCATGCTGCATACCCAATATCAAAAGATTCAACTAAGTTACAATTCAAGCTTCCACAGTGAGCCCAAATATGGACCTAGGGACATGGCTTGAACAAACTTGAATCTCACCCCACTAAGGATGCTGCACACCAAATATCGAGACATTCTGACTGCTGGATCTGAAGAAGAAGATTGTTTAAGAAAATTCCTTATTTCGAACTAAGTTACAATTCAGCTCCCACAGTGAGCCCAAATATGGACCTAGGGACATGGCTTGAACAAACTTGAATCTCACCCCCCTAAGGATGCTGCATACCAAATATCAAGACATTCCGACTGCTGGATCTAAGAAGATTTTTAAAGAAAATTCCTCATTTCGAACTAAGTTATAATTCGGGCTACCACAGTGAGCCCAAGAATGATCCCAGGGACTTGGCTTGAACAAACTTGAATCTCACCCCCCTAAGCATGCTGCATACCCAATATCAAAAGATTCTGCCAGCTGGATGTTGAGAAGAAGATTTTCAAAGAAATTTGCCTGAAATGCACTAAGTTCCAATTCGGGCTCCTATACTGGGCCCAAATATGAACCCAGGGGGCCGATTTGAACAAACTTGAATCAGATCCACCCCACAATGTTGCATACCAAGCATCAAAAGATTCTGCCTGCTGGATCTGGAGAAGAAGATTTTTTAAGAAATTTGCCTGAAATGCACTAAGTTCAAATTCGGGCTTCTATAGTGAGCCCAAATATGAATCCAGGGGTCCGATTTGAACAAACTTGAATCAGATCCACCCCACAATGTTGCATACCAAATATCAAAAGATTCTGCCTGCTGGATCTGGAGAAGAAGATTTTTTAAGAAATTTGCCTGAAATGCACTAAGTTCAAATTCGGGCTCCTATACTGAGTCCAAATATAAACCCAGGGGGGCTGATTTGAACACACTTGAATCAGATCCACCTTACAATGTTGCATACCAAATATCAAAAGATTCTGCCTGCTGGATCTGGAGAAGAAGATTTTTTAATGTTTTTCCCATTGCCTACAGTGTTAAAAAGTGCTGACTCAGCACTTTTTCAAAGTCCTGAAAATGTACCCTATGATAAAACCGATGGCAATTTTTTTTTACCAATCCTTTCTGTTGGTCCTAAGGAAGCTTCATGGGCTACGGGAAAAAAAAAATCAGCATAAATTAGGTACTCATGACCCAATAAGCCCTCACATAAAATTTGGTACAAATCAGCCTTTCGGTTCAGAAAGTTAAAAAATTTATAGTAATTTATATATTTTTTATACTTACCAATGACCCAGACATAGCTGGTGCTAACTCTTAAAATATAGGGCCAAACACAAATTTTGCCCCCCAATCCCCAAAATTTGCATCTAAAACTAAAGAAAACATGTCCTGAAAGGCCCTCCACACTTCGCCCCTACTGCGCATGCGCAGTGTCAAGGACGTTCCGAAATTGGCGCCATTTATCATTCTAATAACCAGTGCCTGGTAAGCGCTATGTACTCAGCGGGGAGGCAAGAGTTCCCAACTCCTGGGAGGGCCATCCCCGTCTGGGTCATTGGTAAGTATAAAAAATATATAAATTACTATAAATTTTTTAACATTTTTATACTGTACCAATGACCCAGACATAGCTGAATAGTAAAAAGGCTGGAGGGCCAAGGACATAGAGCAAAATGGAATACGCTCAATAAAATAAAATAGAGTCATCCCCTGTAGGGAAAAGAAGTAATAGGCCTTACATGTATCTTTCTTATTTATGATAAATTAGAAAGATACAACACCTTCCAAAAATTGAGCTTCATACATCCATGTACTCTATTAATATCCAATAATCCTTATACTAATAATTTTTAAAGTAAGCCAATAATAAAGTAAGTCTAGAGAATAGAGACTCTTATACTCCTAAAAGTGTGTGAGAATTGCATAATCATGTCCGTTGACATATGCAATATTCAAAAGCTATACTTTAAAAACTAAGACTTGAATGAATTTTATAAACTTAAACTTCTCACTAAACAACCATCCCAATAACAGCTCAGAATTACTAACTCCGGAGGAGGTATCCCCTTGTTTTCATAGTAAAAACAGGTGACCCAAGGGAACACCCTCCCCCCCCCCTTTTTCTTGCCCTGGGTCAAATAGCCCAGAGCGAAGAGGGCAGCCGAACGGAGACACTGCCGAAACAGACAGCCTACCTAGCTATAGTAGCAACTGTTAAGTGAATGACATTCTGAGCAGTAGATAATAGACCTAACAATAGAGGCCTCCAGAAATGGACTCGATATTTCTGAGATAAAATTCATGAATGGATGGCTGAGCGCAATGAGCAGCCTTCAAAAATCTATAATAGCAACACTATTAATGTAAGCCCAAGAAGTAGAAGAACTCTTACTTCATGAGCCGAAATCTTAAGCACAACTGCTAAGCCAATGATATACCATAAGCAGTACGCTAGTTAATAGAATCCATTAACAATAAAATGGAGCGTAACGTCCTTCTACTAGACATCAAAAACAGAAGAAGCTTACGCCCTTGTAATAAACAGATATCTGTTTATAAATACATAAACTGTACCCGGAAAGAGTAAAGGCCTATGCCCATACGAAAACGGAAGGACCTTAAAATAATAGGTTCCGGATAATAGGAGCCTAACTCTTATGCAACAATCCAACCTAAATAGTAACGGAAGTATTGATTCCGAAACTATGAAAGTGAAAATCATCCATCGATAGTGCATGAAACTCACTGACTCTACAGTAAAAGAGAAACCAACAGAATTACTGTCTAAAAGGTCAGAATTTGAAAACTACTGTTTCCAGAGGCTCAAATGATTACTTAGCTAAATAAGAACCGAAGTTAAAATCCGTATAGGAATTTAATCTAAAGATTCTAAGTCTATTTATCAAAAAGTTACTAACTGACTTAGATAAAGAGACAAAAGACTCAGTTGTAAACTATCGTAGAGTGCATAGGTATGAGGTAACATAAACCTATAACCTAAATAACAACAGGCTGCAGTAGATCTTGTGAAACAAGTATACTAAAAAATAGCAATGAGTAGTATGGAGGGATCAACCATATGAACATAATGATCCCTACACCACGACGGAAGAGCCTCCACTTTAGTCGCATAGAATAGCGAAGAAGAGGATCTCCTATAGCAAGAAATCGCGTCCAAAGCTCGTCCAGTACAGTGCTTACAATGCAATACGGACCACACAACGGAATACAAGAAGGTTGCGACCTTGCTGGTTGTGATAAAGATGACACGATTTACCCAGTGAAAAAAGATCCTCACATAGAGGAAGATTTCACGTTAAGATCCAAAGTAGACAAGAGAGTAAATTACTGATGATCTCTGTGAAGATAGAGATGCTATCAACAGAAATGTATTGTGGTTGTTTATCTTAGCAATACCTGCTAAAACAACAGCGCCGGAGGATACACGTATCCTATCATTCCGTCCTATAGATCAATAGAGCGTTAACAGTATTAGCTCAGAGATCTGGACAAGCCAACACATACGTCTGCAATTGATTAGCAAGCTGTGTCATAAATAAAACATCATTGGGCGCTCCCATAGATAGCAAATCTGATTGAATACTTGTTTGTTGAGAGTCCATTCTGACAGCAACAAGCGACCCGTAAGAGAACGGGAGTGCGATAAAACAATCAGACGACCCAGAATATGACGGACCAAAACTGAACTTGGTGTACTATAACCAACAGACGGATTCTTTCCATTAAATTGAATAACGGAAACGAAAGAGTGCCTCCCTGGTTCCGGAGATATGCCACTACTGTCGAATTAAAGGACAGGAATTTTGGGCATGCGTTTCTGAATAATGTTCATGCAATGACATAAAGCAAGCCTAAAAAACATTATTCCGCGGAAGTTAAACTGATAGCTAAAAGACTGCGGAACCCAAAGACCCTGGCACTTCGAATCCGTAGGGATCAGTATATATCCCAATCTGTTTGACTGGCAACCGTCATAACAGCCACACTCGGGTCCGGCAACTGCGGCGGCACTCTCTGAGTCAACCACCGAATGTTTGCCCCAGTCTGAATCTCTTGTAACACTAGATAGACAAGAGAATGTATAAATCAAGCAATTCATGGATTGCCGGAAAGTTGCCGTCGAAGAGAAGCTCCTCCGAGAACGAAGCGACTCTGAGAGAGTTCTTAACCTACTATCCACGCGTGGATGTAGCTAGGGCTGCATCACGTCTAACCAACTCCAATCAGCCACTGAAGGGCGGAGTTATACGTGAACAAACTACTGCCCTCAAAAGAAATTACATTGAGAATAATATCCCGTAAATCTTTTCTTGAAGACGTAATGATAACGCCTCAGTAAGGCGGATTACGTATAATAAAGCGTCTAAGTTAAGTCTACTATACATAATGTCGTTCCCAACATTGAAATTGGAAAAGACATAAACGGCGAAAAAGAATATATGCAGTCTTTAATCACACCGTCTAGCCGCATATGAACTCTCGGTATGCCGTGCTCTGCCAAAATAAACTATATGTAAAAAAGATAAAATGGCAGAAATGAGCCACGCGGACAAGAAACTAAACTATCATGCTTAGTAGCAGGCTTGTATATATATATAAATATATAGCGTCGAAAAATAAAACACATGTTGTAATGACAATATTGGACTGCGTCGGTAAGTCAGGGACAAAGTCCCTGTACCGATCGAAAAATCCGAGTCCAATGACGCTATAAGTCTCTTATCCAAGATCGCAGCAATGAAGTCCGAAAAATAATCACTGGAAGAAATGCCAGAAGATATGAAAGGCATCTTCCGATACTACTAAAGGGAAAACTCGAAATCTTTCGAATCCCTTTCGCCATCCTGTCGGACCCTATAAAGCGTTCGGTCGTCCGTAGCTTGATGCAACCGCGGACCGCACCGACCCAGCGCCGTCGGATAATTCCTGATTCGACCGAGAAACTGTCAATTGCTGGGATGCTGCGAAACAACTGTGCTAACTCGGATAGCACGTCCGTCACTGAGGCCTGAGGAGCAGCGGTCTTACGATGCATTGCCGCAGGAAGCTCCGAGATCGTTACCCCGTGCATACTTCCAATATGCGAGCGAACGGAGTGTATAGGCCTCGTGTCCCTTGGCTACCGGATGGCGCGACCTATTCGCTGTGGAATCACTGAATGCCGAAACTGATCGGATACTCGAGGTCACGTAGCCAATGTGCGGTCGTGTGCCCTGCTGTGAGGATGAGGAAGCATTAAAGACAGTCTCTCGGACTGTCAATATAACGGAGCGTCCCGAGCAACGGACATATGCTCCGAATGTAAAATATCTGAACCACAACATGCGGTCCCCTATGTTGTTGGCTTCCTCCGATCTGTCCTCAATCTGCCGTCACTGGGTGAGTACTAAAGTAGTTAAAGTGCTCGCATCACCCAAATCTCCTTCCTAGACCGCAACGGACGAACCCGGCAGCCGAACCATTCGATGAATGTACGCTACACCGGGTGAGCTAGCGAATGTCACTCCGTAAGCGATAGACATATTCGATGAGCACTTATTGCCGCTAACTCTTCATTAACTATGACGACAGAGGCACACTTTTGAAAGACATCTCCATAACTCTTCGAACAAGAAACCAGAAATGCTTGGATAGCAAGCATAAAATAATAATATATATAGCGTCGTTCAATAATTCGAAAGTTTGTGTGACATTATTGGACTATGTCGGAACTGAGGGACGATGTCCCTGAACCGAACCAAAAATTTCTAAGTCCACCGACGCTATCAGTTTCTTATCCGGCATCGCAGCATATGTTGTTCCGAAAGGGAAAGCTTGAAATCCTCCGAATCCCTTTCGGTATCCCGTCGGACCGGATGAAACTTTCGGACGTCCGTACCCGCTTCCGCGGAGCGTCCCGACCCAGCATCGTCGGATAAAATATATGCGACAGATTCAGTTGATGCTGGGATGCTGCGATAAACTGTGCTATTAAGGAAAGCACGTCCGTTCCCGAGGCCTGTGCAGTAGCGGACTTACGATGCATTGCCGCTGGAAGCTCCGTGTACGTTGACTCCCGCACACTTCCTATGCGAACGTCCGGAGTCTGCAGGCCTCGAGTCCCCGGCTACCGACCCAGCGCTGTCGGATAATTCTCGATCCGACACCGTTTCTGTCGGCTGCTGGGATGCTGCGATAAGCTGTGCTATGTGCACAAGAATGTCCGGCGTCGAGACCTGCGGAGGCGCAGTCTATCGCTGCTTCGCCGAGGGCAGCTCCGCATCAGATGGCTCCCGCATACTTTTCCTATGCGAATGTCCGGAGTCCATCGGTCTCGAATCCATGGCTGCCGGATGGTGTGACCTGGTCGCCGAAGAATCCTTGATCGGCGAAGCTGGTAATATATCGGCGGTCACGCAGCCAAGGTGCGGTCGTGTGCGCTGACGAGAAGAGGAAGCCTTAGCAGTCTCAGCGGACTACCTATACAACGGAGCGTCCCGAGCGACGGACGTATGCTCCGCTAGCGACACATTTGTACCACAACATCTGGGGCCAGATGTTGTTGAACGAGAGAGGGGCCTCTCTCGCTTGCCGTCCGGATGGACCGGAACGAGCTATGAACCGGACTAAAAGGCTTCCTCCGTTCTCCCTCCGATCCGCCGTCACTGGGTGTGCATTAAGTTAATTTTATAGTGCTCGCATCACCCCAAAATTCCTTCTAGACCGCAACGGACGAACCCGGCTGCCGAACCATTCGGTGAATGGACGCTACACCGGGTGAGCTAGCGGACGTCAAAGGCCGTCGAACCTACTAGGGTCCTCTTAGGCAATTGGCGTATTACATGAGCACTTTTCCGCTAGCCCTTCATTAATTGTGACGACGGAGGCACACTGTTGGAAGACATCACAGATACATCACCCTAATCTTGATCGTCTGAAATAGAAATTGATAAAGTAGAGTGACCCTGCGGGGAAAGGACCGGAGTGTCCAAATCCCCAACAACATACCGTGACATACGCTTCCCATATTGTCATCGAAATCATACGATACAGAACAGGAGTTAATGCGAGTACATTGACCACATATAGAATGATAATAAGGTCAGAGGGAGACTTCCTCTTAAAACAATTGATCAATATCCTTTCAATGTGAAAAGAAAACAAGTCCTGGTACTCGCACTAACCCCTGGCAATCAAAATACATAATAATAATATGATCCATTAATATAGAAAAAATAATTGAAATCAAAATATTTTGAAAAAATATTTTTTCAGAACAGCCCAAGTTTCTGAAAAGTAACGTTGAGCCCCAATGGATCCCAAGCCTAAGTGTGGACAAAAATTTTAAAAATATTTTAAACAATTTATTCAACACTTACGAACAATAATAATGTATCTAGTTATGATTAAAATAACATAAAGATATTATTATTTAGAAATCCCCCCCTCACACAGAGGGCTGTTGTAAATGTAAACAATGAGTGTAAAAACACTAAAATAAGACTCCAGGCACCCAGGCCCGAAATCAGTTACCAAAAATACACCATCTGATGCAAAACAGAGACTTCCAGGGAAGAAACTGCAGAACATCAGATGGTAGATGCAGAACACAACGCCTAACCACCCGTAGGTGAAGACGTAAACATGGGGAAAGAACAGAATTCATTCTGTTATTCAGCTAAAACTCCCAAGAAATTTTAGTAATAATAATTATAGAAACTATGCCAAAAGCATGAGAGAATAGCAAGGGGGAACTTAAAGGACAGGGAGAGAGGAAAAACACTTGAAAAAACAGTGTAACTAAATAATCAGAATGACAACAAAATGGCTGCTGCCTTGAAAATAGGTAACTTAACATAATTTCATTAAAAAATTTTAAGTTACAGCCCTGATAATATTCTGTCACACATTCTTTTCCTCTCCTCCTTTTCTATCCTCCTTAGAATCACCATTTCACTAATATTTATGTGTCTGGCATCATTTAAACTGAGATTTAAAAGCACAAAGATCAGTCAGATGTTAACTGATGAAGGGCCAAACTTAGAATGATAAATGGCGCCAATTTCGGAACGTCCTTGACACTGCGCATGCGCAGTAGGGGCGAAGTGTGGAGGGCCTTTCAGGACATGTTTTCTTTAGTTTTAGATGCAAATTTTGGGGATTGGGGGGCAAAATTTGTGTTTGGCCCTATATTTTAAGAGTTAGCACCAGCTATGTCTGGGTCATTGGTACAGTATAAAAATATAGAAATTTCGGGTGGGACCAAAAGTTTTTCCCCTCCCATAACGACGCCAAATATAGCCCCATCAAACTTCTCTTGAACAAATCCGAGTCTACACCTTAAAAGGAAGCTGCATACCATATATCAAGTCTCTGCTACTGCTGGTTCATGAGAAGAAGATTTTCAAAGATTTTGGTGCCCCTTGGGGGCATGGCACCACCCAGGAGGAGGGGCAATTTCATTTGAACAAATCTGAATTGGCATTAGGTAATAAACATTTACCCAACATTTTAATAAAATTGGGCTAGTGGTTTTGAAGGAGAAGTCGATAATGTAAAGTTAATGCCGGACAACGCCGGACGCCGGACAGAATGTGATCAGTAAAGCTCCCACTGAGCTTCGCTCAGGTGAGCTAAAAAGGAGTTATTCAAGAATTTTATTTGCCAGTGTTGTCTGGCTTTTGTGTTAGGTAAAGGGTTAATGGTGTACCAAATGAATTGAAAATACACACACAAAAAAACATTTCAGCTCTATATTTTAATTATTTATCCAGCACTATTATATATGGCTTTTGATTTGAAGAGGAATAAAAGTTGGTGGTCAATCAGCTAAAAGTATGCATCCTGTCATCTGAACCTTCAGAGGGTAAATGGTTAACCCTTTACCTAACGTAACGGCCAAAACCGGTCAGCGCTATTCTCAAAAATCGCCAATTAATTTTCATTATTTTTTTCATTTTTTGTCTCAGAAACATAGGTTATGACCCCTCGTTGGAACGATCTCGTCGAGCTCATTCCAACGAGGGGTCATAACCTATGTTTTTGAGACAAAAAATGAAAAAAATTAGTTATTCAAGAATTTTTTTTGCAAGTGTCGTCTGCTTTTCATGTTAGGTAAAGGGTTAATGGATTGTACCTACCACATTTTGTTCCTTTATATACCATAAATGTATGTCCTATATGTGCAGAATAATCTACAGCTAAACCAATGGCAAGAATAGCAGAGATACATGTCACTGTATCAATTGTCAAACCCCACAAGTACATTGTTCCCATTAAATCAACCTGAAACATACAGACAAAATAATAAGTTTTGGGTAGGAGTCTGAAAAAAAAAGGACAGCCTTTCATTTATTTGTCAGTGAGTAGAGTTCATAAAGATGTCTGACAAAGTGACAATTGCTGATTCACCATGTTTGATGTTAATGATATGCAAGGTCAGAGGTCGCTTCGGGTAAACATTTCGATCAGCCTATATGTTAAGACTGTCGAACATGCGATAGAAACAAACAATATCTTTCGTTTCAAACAAGAAAATGTGTGTTTTCGATTTAATACTAATAAAGATAGAAAAAATAACATACTTAAACACATCATTTAACCGACAGACCGAAATAATATTGATTTTTTGTCAAATGTTTACCGCAACGAACCAGTTTCCACAAGTGAAAGCAGACTAGGGCATCATGGAGTTTTTTGTTGGCGAGTGACAAAATAGTAGACAGATCACCCAAACGACACAAAGTTCACTGCATGAGTGAAAATTCAAACCCTGGGTATTCAAACAATAAATCAGTACAAATATTTTCTAACATAACACACAGATGTTCCAGCTGGAAGAGGCTGGGGTATGGGGTGTCGTCCCCAAAATGTGAAAATCATCTGCTAGTAGCAGTATCGTGTGTCTAAATAATATTTTGTCCACATACCGTACATGTCAAAATGAGTTGAAGAATAACCACTACCGGTAAAAACTATAGATGTAATGTTTTCTATACTAATAGCATAAGAATCAGACATAAAAATATACAAATTCTTCTTTTGACAATGTTCTCCTCCAACTCAAACTTACATGTCACACAGTGGACAAAAAACACCCACAAAGTCTTACTACAAAAAACACCCACAAAGTGGAAGATCCATGGAGGACCAGGGAAAAGAAATTCTGGCCTCAGTGTTAATTCGGTGATGCCCCTCCGCCCCTTTCAAAAATGTTGGGATATTGCACAGATCATAAAGGCATGTGCAGCAAGTGCCAAAGGCATGATCGATTTTTGAGTGTTTAAGTGGGTGGGGGTGGGGGGGGGGGGGGGGGGGTCTCACCCAAGAAAATTTTGAACTCAGTTATTAAATGGAGTCTTCTGGTGGCTTTTGGGATAAACAATAATTGATCTTGGCCATCAAAGTGAATGTTTTCAGAAGCATGTTGAAAATCTCCAAGTTCTTCAGCTTCAGTGAGTATCCAATGATGTAGAGTTATAGCTGTTGACTGCACAATTCTTGAAGTGATAATTATTACATCAAGTTGATTTAATAAAGTCATTACTTCAAGAATCATGCAGTTCAGAACTACAGCCGTTGGTCAAGTGCATAGCTTCATTCATGATAGAGCCCCCTTCTTAACTGTTGGCACAGGAGTCAGAACCTTGGGGGAGGGGAGGGCAAAACATGGCTTGAAAGCCCGTATTTAATTTATTTTTGCTTTGGTACGCCCTTTGAAAGCACGTACTAACACCTCCCCCCCCCCCCCCTCCAAAAAAATTAAATAAATAAAATATAGTCTTTTGGGTCATGTTTGAACCAGGAGTTGGTGGTGGGTAGGCATAACCAAGAATCTTTGCCTTCTGGGTCAACCCCCCCCCCCCCACCCCCCCAAAGTTCCAGGCTTGAAGGTTACTATACCCCAGGCCCCCACCCTCCCCCCAGCCCTGGACCCAACTAAAATGTGTACACATGGATATTGTATTACAGCACAACAGGGGGATTTTGTACTTTTCCTCTATGTAGGTGGATATACATATATTTCCAATATTTTCTTACCAGTTTTGTAGAAAGTTGGGGACTCAACAAACTCATCTGCAATTTATGGACCACCAGAAAACTAACTAATCAGTGGTCCTTAAATGGCAGGTTTACTTGGTGAGTCACAAGATTTTACTGGTTGTCAGTATCGTCAGTGGTTGGTGACCATGTGCGTTGTTTTGCATAAGCAAAATTCCAGCCAGCAGACCTCCAAGTGGAATTCAGAAATCACTTGACTTACAATACAAGTCGAAATAAGTTGGAGAACCAGAAGCTGTTTTAGCACACTAAAACATATGTCTCCCCTTCCTTTCTATTTAATGCACTGCAAATTATATATACATGAATAATATTTACAATCATACCAAATATCTAAGGTATAGCTCAAAAGAGAAATAAGTTATGACTCTGACAAATAATCCCTTATAAAATACCTGAACCTGACCTTGGGGTCCAAAGGTCAAGATCATGTGACGGTCACCATGGTTTACATAGCCACAGTGCCACATGTTGATACAGCCACATACAAAATAGAAAAAGGTCTGTCTCAGAAAACCAAAATAAAATTGGACCAGACAAATGCCTTAAAATACATAAAACTGACAAACCATGGGTTGACAGATATTTTTTTAAATTTTAAGGTGGGTAGATCTTTATGTGGTGATCAGACTTTTGATGTCCATGCATAACGGTTTCCTAGTTATTGGCAAAAAATTGCTATTTTACCCTCTGTTCTATTTATAGCACCAGAAGACATTTTTTTCGATGGATCAAAATGATAGATAAAATTGTAAAAGTTCAGGGCGACACACCGGCTCATGGTGATACATCCACATGCCAAATATCTAAGGTCTAGGTCAAAAGACAAAAAAAGTTCTGGTCCGGACGAAGTTTCCCTTCAAAAAGCACATAAATCTGACCTTCAGATCAAAGGTCAAGGTCACATGAAGGTCACTATGGTACGCGACACATCGGCTCATGGTGATACATCCACATGCCAAATATCTAAGGTCTAGGTCAAAAGACAAAAAAGTTATGCCCCGGACAAAGTTTCCCTTAAAAAGCACATAAATCTCAAAGGTCAAGGTCACATGAAGGTCACTATGGTATGCAACACACTGGCTCATGGTGATACATCCCCATGCCAAATATCTACGATCTAGGTCAAAAGACAAAAAAGTTATGCCCCAAACAAAGTTTGTAGAAGAAGAGAAGAAGAAGAAGAAGAAGAAGAAGAATATGCACTAAAACAATATGTCTCCCTTCATTCGAATGGCAGTCCCGGTTTTTTATCGTATTCACATTTTTTTAGCTCAACTTTGCCGCAAGTCAAATTTGAGCTTATGCCATGGCCAGTTGTCCGTCTGTCCATCAACAATTCAATACGGCTCGGGCTAGAGGTCGCATCTATGAACCGATCTTTACGAAACTTCTTGGGTACCTTTGTTATCACAGTGGGAAGAGAACGAGTGTTTTGGGGTCCGGTCCAAAATTCAAGTTGGCCGCTGGCAGCCATTTTGTACAAAATTAGGTGCAATCAGATTTTTGCGCAGAACTTCCATATGAAAGCTCTGATTTGAATAATTTTTTGTATGAATGTTTAGTACCATGGGATACATCACATATAATACGGGTTTTTTTCTCGTGCATAAATTATGCAAATTAGACTAACTTTGATGTATTTAGTGTTACTTTCAGCATTGTAGGTGCAAATGCCTATACGGCTTGGGCTAGAGGCCGTATTTATGAACCGATCTTTACAAAACTTCTTGGGTACCTTTGTTATCACCATGGGACGAGAACGAGTGTTTTGGGGTCCAGTCTGAAATTAAAGATGGCCACTGACAGCCATTTTGTTCAAAATTAGGTGCAATCAGATTTTTGCACAGAACTTCCATATAAAAGCTCTGATTTGAATAATTTTTTGTATGAATGTTTAGTACCATGGGATACATCACATATAATACAGGTTTTTTTCTTGTGTGTAAGTTATGCAAATTAGACTAACTTTGATGTACTTAGTGTTACTTTCAGCACTGTAAGTGCAATAGCCAATACAGCTCGGGCTAGAGGCCGCATTTATGAACCGATCTTTACGAAACTTCTTGGGTACCTTTGTTATCACCGTGGGACGAGAACGAGTGGTTTTGGGTGCGGCCCAAAGTTCAAGATGGCCACCAGCAGCCATTTTGTACTTTATTTAGTGCAATCAGTTTTTTGTACAGAACTTCTGTATGAAAGTTCTGATTTGAATAAATTTTTGTATTAATGTTTAGTAACATGGAATACATCACATATAATACAGGTTTTTTTCTCGTGCAGAAATTATGCAAATTAGATGGACTTTGATTTATTCAGTGCTACTAAAACACATTAAGTGCACATGTCAATACAGCTCGGGCTAGAGTCTGTATTTATGAACCGATCTTCACGAAACTTGTTGGGTACCTTTGTTATCACCTTGGGATGAGAACAAGTGTTTCTGGGTGCGGTCCAAAATTCAAGATGGCTGCCAGTGGCCATTTTGTAACGAAATTATGTCCAATCAGTTTTTTGTACACAACTTCTATATGGCTCAGGCTAGAGGCTGAATTTATGAACCGATCTTTACAATACTTTACATGTACCTTTGCTATCAGGTCATTACCTAGATGTTTGTCATTGCTGTGTCATATACTATACATATACATGTCTTAAACAAGATGAGCTACAATGTCATTGACACTTTCATTACTGTATTCAGGTGTCTCGGAGGATTCCCCGAAGTGTGTACATGTTACAAATATAAGTGTATAGAAAAATAGTTCTTTTTTACTTCAATCCAATTTACCAAAAATAGGCTGTGGGAATTGTTAATGCTAGCATTGGCATGCGATGTTGAACTATAAGTCGTATAATAAACCTTTCATCACTACAGTGATATAGGTCATCGCATCAAGTCTCGCTGAGGAGGTCAGACCAATGGATCAAACTCGCTGCCTACAGCAGCTCGTTTAATCTGGCAATCTGACCTCCTCAACTCGACATGATATGATGATCCAGATCACTTCACTGTAGTGATAATATGTTTATATCAGCCCGAGATGTGAAGTTACCAAGGTCTGATGTCACGAGCGATACGAAACTGGCCAAGTAATAACCTCTTTATTTATTAAGATAAAACACATATACACTGTAATAAAGTATTCTCAGTTTTCTGACAATGTTATTGTTTCTTGATCTATTCAAAAAGTCTGGATTTCATCTTCTACCACTAACCAATTCTCCATTTGCGAGTCTTAGTTACACAAATCTCTTCTTTTTTTCTCTTCATCCATCCAACTCTTACCTACTGCAATCATTAATTCCTCACCATACAAAAACTCAGCTTCAAACCACTGAATTTGATGTAAACAAATTAGTTGTGCCTAGTAATGCATCAAGGGGGACATCTCTAGATTGGTTCAAATCAGTTGAGATTGGCATCATATCAGTCGAGTTTGAAGCCTATCTGCCAAGTTTGATATTGGGAAATTCTAGGGAAAAAAATCATATCTAACAAATAAATGTTAATATCACTTTGCTTTTGTCTTGTTTACAAAATCTAAAAATGATTTACTGGAAAAATGGATTAGGCCTAAAAAAAATAAAAATCTGTTTCTCAGGCCCTCCCACATGGTCCTTTTGGCTGCCGCGTGCTCTCTTTTTATAACCTATCCAAACTTAAAAAAAATCAAAATCAAATGGATTATGTCTGATATTTTACCCAAGTTAATAAAATTGTCCCTTGAGTGCAAGAAGGCTTTGCAATGCTTTAGCATTGCAAAGCCTTCTTGCACTCGAGGGACGTAATACACCACCATCAAGCTATTATGTACATTATGGGGCCTAAAACATAAAACAAACCAAGAACATAAACTTTTTAATGGCAAAGAAATAATTACAAAAATAAAAAATAAAATAAAAAAACGCCCGCACTCTTGCAATTTTACAAAAAATGGCATGAGAAACAGAGGATCTACTTTGTGAGGCCTTATCTGAAAAAAGTTAAGGTAAGCTTTCTTTGGGTCACCTTAATTTCTAATCAGTACAGGCCTGTAACTACAAATGCAAAATTAAGTGATTAATATTTGCAATAACAAATATCTGGAGAAGTGGGTTCATGGCTGTCAAATCACAAACAAGTATACATTTTGTTTCATTCTACAAGAAAAATATGATGTACAGTACGTGGAGAGTGTATTATCACTAAATCACCCACAGAGTGAAGATTCCACCCAAGGAATAATTGTAAATTTGTTGCAAAGCATCACCAGCACCAGCAAAGTTTCAGCCAATGGACCTCCAGGTTTAACCCGGAGGTCCATTGGCTGAAACATTGCTTGTGATTTTTGTTGATATGTACAAAATTTGAAAGTTATAGCTTGGGTGATAACTCCACTCTGTGGGTGTTTTGGCTGCAGTCCACTCTCCACGTACTGTACAGCATGATAATACTTTGCCCAGCCACTGACTGGGTGCAGTTCTCAGTCGTAGGAGCATTACTTATCCAACAAGCTGCTCCAATCCCTCTTCTACTTCTCACCTCCATGTATTCAGAATGAACTATTTAATGAAGAGAGTACTGAGTTTGGGTAAAGGAATGAGTACAAGTGAAGATATTTCAGTAACTGGGTTGAACCAGTGCATGTTTGTGGTTGAGTGTGGGTGGAGGTGGGGCATAGTTTTGTGATGTGTGTGTGTGTGTGTGTTTTCGAGAGGGTGTGAGGATGGGAGTGTCGCTGATTGGCATGTGAGAGCTGATGTATGTATGGCATTGACATTCCATCACCTCTTGCCTCACAGTCAGGCCTGGTCTTATGAAAAATACAGGTGGGCTAAAAATTTCCCCCTAAATCCTCCCAGGAGGGCAAATGCTCTCACCAGCATACCCATCGTCACTTGAGTTCCATTCTGATCTAAGACTGGAACTCAGGTGACAACATGTTTAAGGAAGTCTTCTTTCTTCATACAGTAAGTGTAAGAATAACAAGATTGACCACATCTATCCCTAGCAGTATTTCTAGGGAGATATGAACAGTATGTTAAGGTATCTAGGGGTAAGCATAAATATAACGGGAAGAGGGGTGTACAGAAATTACTTAGCCAAACTGATTCTGAAAGGGAAAAGAATCCTGAACCAACTAAAACTTTTAGGGAAAAATAGTTTCAACAAGGTCTTTGTGGGGAAAACACTATGGGAGAGGGTGGGTTTACCAAGTATAACGTATGGCACGGACGTGATTCCATTAAACCAAACCGTTATTAAGAAGTTGGAAAGTACTCAGAATGATGCCGGCAGATGGATAACAGGGTCAAGTAATGCTGCAGCTTTGGAAGCAGTAAGGGGGGAGCTTGGGTGGATGAAAATCAAGGACAGGGTAGATTTGGGAAAACTGTGTTACTTTAACTACTTGAGAAACCTGCCTGACAACCGGTGGTGCAAATTGATGCTCGATACCATTTGGAATTCTAATATAGAAACGGGGTGGTCAAAACATGTGAGGGAACTAATGGACAATTACTCTATAGAGGTCACAAACATAGAAGTAGGAATGAAAGAAGGCAAAAGGTTTGTCAAAGAGAGAGTCATGGAAGATTGCAATCGAAACTGGCGAGCAGGGGTTAGCGTGAAAAGATCACTGCAGGGGTTAGAATATAAAGAAAAGCCAGCTTTTGAGAAGTACCTAGATGGCACCTTTGGAGGGTCACTGCTGTTCAAACTGAGATCAAGATCACTGGAGCTTCGGGGAAAAATTGGGAGAGATGGGGAAAAGGGATGCCAAATGTGCCACTCTGGAGTAGTGGAGACCCTGGAACATTTTCTCTTGGAATGCCCACAGTATATACCTCATAGAATAAAATTTACTGGAAGAATAATGCAGAAGTGGGGTGAAGAAACAAAGGATAGATGGCTGAAGGCGGACACGAGGGAGAGGGTAGGAATGCTTATTGAAGAAATTGAAAAAGAGGAAGTGAGGGACACTATTAAGCAGTTTATATCTGAATGCTGGGAGGAGAGGAGGGGAAGAGGGGGTGGGGTGCAGGGGGAATGATGGCCTTCTCTTATGAGGACCGCGACAAATCAGCGGCTGGCCAAAGAGTTATTATTATTATTATTAAGGTAGAATTCTACTTTCTCCAACAATGTTCAAATATTATTCTACATCTAACTGGCGGCATTACCAGAGAGTCACATACCACCAGTACCATGAATGTGACAGAATGTTTGAACATGAAGCCCAGTGGTGCAGTAGTTGAGTTTTATTTTTTAGCAAATTATATATTCCTTTCTGTCATTTGGATAAAATGAGCCGTAGAATTTGTGCACATAAAATAGAAGTAGTACTGCAAAACAATTTGTGATGTGTTTAATTGGCTAGATGCAGGAGGGACAAAAATATTCCTCCTAAAAATATTTGCGAGGGTTCTATGAGGGCAGCCCTCCTTGAGAATGCCAGGCCTGCACAATTAGTCTACTTACCAAAGTTAAAACAACACAAGTGCACACCAGTAGACTTGTCCATATATTTGCAATCAGAATCAATGTTACTACAAATATAGCACCAAATGCCAAACCAATATTTCTGTAGAGCGCTACCTGAATAATCTGAAATAAAAATAATGAATAATATATGGCTACAACTAATCCCTTTACCCAACACCATTTGCCAATGACAGTGATAATATTTTTTCTTTAACCCGTAGGGCTTATTTTCCACTTTTACAACCTCTGAGCAGGCACCCTTAATATGGTATCATGAAGAGATCCTGCTGCTGACAATAGACAAATTAGCAAGGCAGTATTTTCTAGTCAAATCTTGGCTGCCTTAACTGCCAGTCAAACCTTGACTAGAAATCAATGCTAAGCCACTGGATGTATAGAGGCAGTGGTATTGTGGGATTTCAGGACACTTGTGCAGGCCCACAAGTGTTAATTCTATTTTTTACCAAACGATAGCTATAATCACTCATTTGAATGAATTCAAGAGCATTCAAGAGCATCAGTAAATTTCGGTTTTTAAGAATAAATGAAAACAGAAACAAGAGCTCATGTATCGCTGAAGCAGTACAATGTCCCCTACCGGACTAATGAGCATTAATAATTATACAAATGTTATAACCTAGATGTGATCAGCATGAATTCCATTGAAGCGTTTCCAAAAAAAGTCCGGAAAACTGATATTTTGGCACTTTTCCATATTTCCAAGGGCCGTAACTCACACAAGAATAATGCAATCAGCATGAAACTCAAACTTGATCTGTAAGTCATCAGTCTATAGTAGTTTACCAAAAATAAAATCATTCCATGTAGGGTGCCAGTAGGGGACTAAAAAGACATGCATGAAGCAACATTTGTATATAGGTGTTAACCCTTTACCTAACAAATTTGAGCAGTTGAATAAATATAATTTAACATTAACAAAACTATATCATGTGACCCCCTCATTAGTATGAGCTCATCAAACTCGTTCCAATGAGAGGTCACATGATATGTTTTTATTTGAATTTTCTAAAAGATTTAAAAAAATACTATTTAAAATAATAAATTTTGAAATCACTTGTTTTGATTAAAGGGTTAATACAATAGGCCAATTCATTAGGTAATAGTTGAACAACACATTCATTCCAAAACAGTATTCCCTCCAAATACTGGCCAGTCCACCCTAAGCTCCCTTCCAGATTACAAGTGAAAGACACATGCTATGTCTGAGAAGTCTGTTTTAATATTGTTAGATTGAGATTGTGCCATGCTACAAAACATCTCAAGAAGTTTGACCTGTTACCTAATGAATCGGCTACACCCACCCACGTAATTTACAAATTAATCAGTTGAAAAACATACATTTTTGCCAAAAAATTTCAATAAAACAATATCATGTGACCCCTCATTGCAACGAGCTCATCAATCATATATCTTGTGCACTGGGTCCAAGCCAGAAAATAAGCAGACTGTCATCTGCAAAATGAGGTCCTCAGAGGGTGAATTTAGTGATGCTACTCTGCACAATCTGAATCAGGGTCTCAAAACTAAACAGAAAGAGGTACTCAGAGGATAAATTGGACCACTGTATGGGATAGCATCATCAAATTCACCCTCTGGGGACCTCATTCTGCAAATGTCAGACTGCTTATTTTCAGGCCTGATTGGGTCAAGTATTAATACCATACAGGTATGTTACTGATGCTTCTTTGATGTTCATTTACCAGAAACATTCATGCACCAGTTACACATGTTAATTGTACATGAACATCAAAGAAGCACCCTGCCAGTATACAAATCCTAGATAATGGCAGGGTTCATATTATCTAAAAAACCTCAAATTAGAAAACATTGATATGTATGTATTGGGCTGGTTTTGCAGAATTATTGTTTCTTACTGAAGCTTAACCCTTTCATCTCTTGCACCCTGGAAGGTATCATTTCAGTCAATACTGTCAACAACAAAATGGATGAAACAATCATGGTTTGTTGGGAGGTTCAGTAATAATTTAATCCCAACAGCTCTGTCAAGCTGCTGAATTAAATTATTACCAAGCCTTGCTTTACAGAGTTTTTGCGCTTTATATTGTCTGCTCATCCCCTACCATTTTTTTCTTCACGCAAAAATTTATACACACTGGATTGAATTGGTTATCTCTTAGCCCACTGAATAATTTTAAAATATTTCTCAGCAAATTTAGTCATGGCTGCTTCATAGCAGCCATGACTAGATTTGAGGAAAAAATCATGAAAATCTGATTTGAGAAATCATTGGTTTAAAAGTCAAAACAATTTACAGGAGAAAATTTGGTTAAACCTCATCAATATTTACTTATTTTAATGGCAAGATATTTCCTTTCCATACAGGGAAGGGATATCTGCCAGTAGCATGCAAGAAGTTAAACCAGCAAAACATTCACACACAGATATCATTCTTGAATGCATAAAGGTGCCATGTCAAAGATAAAAAAAAGTACACATTATTTTTCATTTCTGTTTTACAAGAAAAATAGCATGTGTAGCATGTTGGAGTTAATAAAAAAAACAGTTTACACTTGGGACATCTATTGCTCTGTCACAAATGAGGAAATCAGTATTTTCCATCTTGTTGATGTGTTCCAGGGGTCGATTTAATATTTTTAAAAATTGAATAGCAGTTTTCAAACTTGAATAAATTTTGATTTAACATTTTCTATTATTTACATGATTTTTCCATTTGAAATTAATTAGCTGTAGTTGAAAATTTATTTGAAAAATGCTATGCGAATCCAGTTAAACCTACTCTCACCCATCATGTGACCTTTGTTTGCAAAAGAAATTGATTATGGAACATTAGCAGTGCACAAACCTTCTCAGAAAATGGCTGACATGAACACTACTCAAAGTTAAATAAATAGATTTTTGTATATTTAAGCACTTGACCATTTGTGTTAAAATGAACTGTTATGAAAGTATGTGAGTATCAATTGCAATATTAATCATATTATGGTAAATCTGAGTTGAAAATGAAATTTTAGGTAAAGAACGCATTGAAATGTGACTGTGTACAGTCTGAAAAACAAAACTATGAACAGCCATTACTGAAGTCTAACATTCTAAATGCATTGATAAAAATAATGTGCAGTGGAACCCTGTTAATTGAATCGCCACTTTGTGAATGAAAATTATTCAGTTAACAGGAATATTAAAAAAACTGGGATTTTGTCACTTTCCTGTATAGTAGGAATAAACTTAGCATTTATTCTATCTTGTTTGACATAGCTCCATGAGCTCTGTCAAACAAGATATAATAGATTAAATGCCTGTATTGGGTGTACTGAGGCCAAATAGGTCTATAAACAAAGGAAAACTGGGGAGAGGCGGGGTAATTTCATGACAGGTTACAAGATTTTCTATTCATTTAACAGGAGTTTACTCTATAATATATATACAATCAACAGGTCAAATTTGTAATGAAGGTATAGTAAATGGTTTTGTGTTGGAAAATTATGTTCAATTACAGGGTTATTTAGGTAAACGATATCCAATTAAGTGGGCTCCACTGTATTGTCAATACCAGACATTTAGGAGTTTTCATAGCTGAGTTCTTCATTAGAAAGTAAGTGAAATATGAAGTGATTGACAATAACAGTCATTACTGTCCTTCCATTTTGCTTCATACATGTTTATTGTTTTGTAAATGTAGGTCATTGGGGTGGGGGAATACATCATCAATATGGAACCTTTTTTTTTTAAAACAGTAATTTTATTTCCTTTTAGATGAAATAGGGTTTGGCAGACAGGCTCAGCCTATATAAACGCCTTCCCCCTACAAAACATTCCATTATAACAAAGAAAAAGAAACATTGAAATGGTGCATGTGCTATTAGGGAGTGAAGTACACATAAACTGAAAAATATTATGCCATGTGGCTGACAATTAAATTTGTCATACAATAATGCATATGTGAAACAAAACTCCTTAGTAAATTGTACATTTCAGAAGAAGCTGACTGTGTATTCTCTTTGAGATTTGGCACACAGACACTTTTTACCCTTTACCAAATGTAACGGCCAAAAACGGCCAGCACAATTCACAAAAATCGGCAATTAATTTTCATTATTTTTTTCATTTTTTGTCTCAAAAACATGGGTTATGACACCTCTTTGGAATGAGCTCATTCCAATGAGAGGGGTCATAACCTATGTTTTTGACTCAAAACATGGGTTATGACACCTCTTAGGAATGAGCTCATCGAGCTCATTCCAATGAGGGGTCATAACCTATGTTTTTGAGACTAAAAATGAAAAAAATTAGTTATTTAAAAATTTTGTTTGCATGTGTTGTCTGCTTTTCGTTTTAGGTAAAAGGTTAATTACACTTAAGGTAACATCTGACAAGACTTTCAAACAGGTGACACCCATGGATAATACTGCCTGTTTCGGTGGGAATAATCGCCAAGTATCAGCTGAGAAGTGACACTGTAAGATTTGGCTGTCGCTGATGGGTTACGTGAACAGACATCCACTCACACTCACCACCAACATTCACTGAACTTCCAGTATTAAATATATATTGTTGAAATGCCAGAAGTAGTCCACTGTTGTACTCAACTGATGACTGGGGGTTGCCAAATAAAAGAGTATTTAGGCCTAAAAAAATAAATAATCTGTTTCTCAGGCCCTCCCACATGGTCCTTTTGGCTGCCGCATGCTCTCTTTTTATAACCAATTTAAACTTAAAAAAAAATAAAAATTAAATGGTTTATGTCTGATATTTTACCCAAGTTAAAAAAATTGATGAATTTGTCCCTTGAGTGCAAGAAGGCTTTGCAATGCTTTAGCATTGCAAAGTCTTCTTGCACTCAAGGGATAAAATACACCACCACCCATGCTATTCTGTAGATTATGAGGCCTAAAACTTGAACCAAGAACATGAACTTTTGATGGCAAAAAAGTAATTACTGAAATAAAAAATAAAATAAAAAAATGCTCGCCCGCATGCAATTTCACAAATAATGGCCTGAGAAACAGAAGATCTACATTGTGTGGCCTTAGTATTATGTGAACATTGTTCATATTGTTCAGAAGGGTCCTTCTCTGGGCCTTGTATAGTTGACAATTAAAGACATAGTGTTTGGTGTTTTCGTAACCCAAAACCACATTCACATTTTGGATCATCCACAAGAAATCTATCAAATTTGTGAGCGTTTAAATTACTGCATCCCAAGCACAATTTAGTAGGAAGAACCTGACCT
The DNA here is from genome assembly GCA_031216915.1 of Pictodentalium vernedei. Taxonomy (NCBI): domain Eukaryota; kingdom Metazoa; phylum Mollusca; class Scaphopoda; order Dentaliida; family Dentaliidae; genus Pictodentalium; species Pictodentalium vernedei. The sequence goes on along the minus strand of CM062291.1, from coordinate 115,742,308 downwards.
GGTCTTCAACCTGAGAGACAGTACTTTGAGACATCCCAGTCATAGCATTTTAACCATTTACCCAATGTAAACAGCCAGCATTATTCTAAAAAATCGCCAATTAATTTTCATTTTTTGTCTCAAAAACATAGGTTATGACCCCTCATTGGAACGAGCTCATTGAGCTCGTTCCAATGAGGGATCATCACCTATGTTTTTGAGACAAAAAATGAGTTATTCAAGAATTTTTTTTGCAAGTGTTGTCTGCTTTTCATGTTAGGTAAAGGGTTATAAATGACTGAAAGCTTGTACTGTTGCACAATTGTGATTCAGAATCAAACTCATTCCACAGCCTAATTACTGAGCACAAAAATGAATATGAAAAATCTTTTCTTCTACAGAATATAGTACACAGTTGTTCATCATTTGTGTGAGAATATGCAGACCTTTGTGCAACGGTTTGAGAGAACTGTCTACATGAATAATTTGGGGCAAGTCCATTTCTCAGTTTGTAACAGAATGTCAGTTTGTGTTGAGTTCGCCGGGTTTTCAGAGAGACAACTCCAGTTTCTAAATAAAGAAGTTTGTGACTGGTTCCACATGGTGCACCACAAATTGTATGAAGAGCATCCAACTGAAGATTCTCTAAATTGTATGTTTCTCCTCTGTACAATTATCCCATATCACAGCAGCATAATCAAACAGAGGAAGTATAAAGTGATTGTACAATGTTGTTAGAGATGAGCATGATAATCTACATTTTAAGCTCCGAAAAAAATATTTTTTAAAGTTTGCACTGGTTATAAAAAGAGAGCATGCGGTGCCAAAATGACAATGTGGGAGGACATGAGAAACAGATTTTAACCCTTTACCTAACGTAACGGCCAAAACCGGCCAGCGCTATTCTAAAAAATCGCCAATTAATTTTCATTATTTTTTTCTCAAAAACATAGGTTATGACCCCTCGTTGGAACGAGCTCGTCGAGCTCGTTCCAACGAGGGGTCATAACCTATGTTTTTGAGACAAAAAATTAGTTATTCAAGAATTATTTTTGCAAGTGTCGTCTGCTTTTCAGGTTAGGTAAAGGGTTAAACTTTTTAAGGCCATATCAAGCAGTCCAGCATGAACCCAGTTACAGTGAGAGATATGGTGAAAATCCAGAGCCTCTATTTTTTCCATTTCCATGATACTGGTAAAATATGCCCACAATTTCTAAAGATTATAGGTATATAATTATTCATCAGATAGTTGCATCTAAGCACTTAATTCTACGAACTGCACCTCAGAAGAAATCAGCGACAGTACTTGTCTTTTTCAAATTTCTCGGATGCCATAGAATTAAGAAAGGACGCTGGTTTTGTTTACATTGGCATGGCGGGGGTTCGAACCCACGCCGAGAGAGGTTCCTTTGGCACCAACCGCCTAGCGAAACTATACTGAACCACGCACACCACTCGGCCACTGACAGACCCCAATTGCCAATGTATATGTATATAGCTTTCTAGCAATCCCAAACAATAACTAATCTTTAGGCTGGGAAACCTCCAATTATTCTTTTATATTATTTCGTGGATAGTTAGATAAAATTGATGCTTTCCATTGTTTATAGCCAAATAAAACCTGTACATCAGGCATATGACCCAATATCAATCACAACTTACCTCGCTTGTCTGCCAGCTTCGATACGCTCTTGCATAGTCGAAGCATCCTGGTTTAGGAAAATCGACACTTGTAACCAAACTTTCTAATCCATTCATTGCCTCTACATCTTCCTTAGAAGAATTGAAGTTCTTGAAGATGAATGAGATATAAGAACCCTGCAAAAAAATGTTCAAAAATTTGGTTTTATTATGTTAACCATTCAAAATCAGCCTATGACCACTCACTGGAAAGAGCTCGTTCCAATGATGGGTCGTAAGCTATGTTTTTGATGTAAAACTGAAGTAGAGGAGTGACTGTCCATGGATGGACAATCAATACACCCCACTGTGATGACTGGCATACTGCTAAAGCAATAGTTGTGGACCTAACAGCAAATTATTCTAAGTTTTAAAAAGGGACATAACTATGGCGAAAATAGTCTGACCGGAACTATAATCGCAGGTACACAGGATCCCATCATGATGAACATGCATACCAAGTTTCAAAGGGATTGGCCTGGAACATCGAAGAAAATCTCTGGACAAATTTATATCTACATATGGACGGACAGATGGATGCATGAATGGACAGGCAGACAGATGGATGGACATATGCAGTACCCCCCCCCCCCTCCCCACCAACCACTTCCAAGCTCCCCCACCCCACCCCCAACTCATTGCAGGGGGCATAATAAATAACAAAATTTGAATAGTGATTTTTGTGAACAGTGGTTGTTGCCAGTATGTTAGATAAATTATTTATTTATTTATTGGTGTTTAAGGTCACATATTTCTGCACAATGGCTAATCATGACCACGACAGTTTTACGGGTGGAGCAAGCCCGAGTACCCGGAAAGAACCACTGAGCAACAGCAAGCAACTGTCAGCTCCCCAACATACTAACTCCACACAAGCAGGGTTAGCATTGGTTGAAGACATGCGCACCATCGACGTGCAGTACGACTTAGTACTCAGCGTCACCGTGCCCCCACGTGGGCAATGGGGTGAAGTGTCTTGCCCAAGGACACAATGCATTTGCCGCAGGTGGGATTCGAACCGAGGACCTCTCGGCTTGCAGCCTGCACCATTACCAACTAAGCCACCGCGCCACCTGTTAGATAAATGATTTTAAGTTGTCATTAACCCTTTACCCAACATAACAGCCAAAACCGGCCAGCTCTATTCTCAAAAATCGTCAATTACTTTTCATTATTTTTTCATTTTTTGTCTCAAAAACATAGGTTATGACCCTTTATTGGAACAAGCTCGTAGAGCTCGTTCCAATGAGGGGTCATAACTTATGTTTCTGAGACAAAAAATGAAAAAATTAGTTATTCAAGATTTTTTTTTGCAATTGTCGTCTGCTTTTTCATGTTAGGTAAAGGGTTAAGAGATTCTTCTCTCTCAAGTGTTTTAACACTGTCCTTTAAACGACATAAACCTGATACAAGGTACTCTATTCAATGAGATAATTTAATAGCCACTGTTAATTTCCAATTTTTTTTCAGCTCACAGTTTTTCGACATTGAGTCATGTTGTCTAATTTGTGCACCACTGTGCAGGTGATTTAAAAATGACTAATCATGTAACTCAAAGCTAAACAACATGCTGAATTACTGAGTGATTTCTCTCAGTGCATGGTGGGACAAATAATCAAACATTGCCAATGAATAATAATGTTTGGTGTAATATGAAAAATGTAAATCCTTAAAGCGTGCTGTCAAACAGTGCCATAAATAGTAGACTTCAAAAGCAGTTACTGCAGAGCATGCAGATCATAATGTTGTCCACCCATGAAACATGATGTTGCATGGCTCAGCATTTCCAACACCATTTCTGCTTTATGTCTGTTGAGTAAAGCATCAAAGCACACAACTTCACCCTCTGTGATCATCAGTGATTTGGCTTCTGATTTCAGTTGACATTTTCAGTTTGCATTTATCAGCATGTTCGCATTTTAATAATATTCTGAAGTACTCTCAAGGACTTGAAAATTCATTTCTTAATTCAAGGTTTTTCAAAGATTTTGGGAACATACAGCTCCTAATATAATCAGAAATATTTTGGGTTGATCAGATCAACTTGTCACAAAAACATTTAACCCTTTACCAGCTAACATGAAAGGCAGACGACATTTGTAAAGAAAATTCTTGAATAACTAATGTTTTTTAATTTTTTGCATCAAAAAGATAGCTTATGACCCATAATTGGAATGAGCTCAGTGAGCCCATTTCAATGAGGGGTCATTTTATATGTTTTGAGAGAAAAGAAAATGAAAATTGAATAGTGATTTTTGTGAATAGCGCTGGTCTGTTTTGACCGTTACATTGGGTAAAGGGTTAAAACTTTCCTTGCAGTAGTTAAGATAAATGATACATCTCAAGAGTATTTTAAGTAAATTGTTACCTCAATTACTAAAGGAATGCCACGAGTAAATTTTATGTTCTGAGCATGTCGCTGTCCTACGTTGTTTTTCTGTAAAAACTGGACAAGAAGTTGATTAAAGACGTTCTCAGAAAGTGGGTAACTACCTGGAAAGCAAACATACAACCATTAAATTATAAGTGGCTAATGAATCTGATGTGTATATTAGTGTTTCCCTTTGCCTCTAAATGGTTGATAAGGTTATCCATTAATCCTTTACCCAACACATACATACAATATCAAAATTTATTATTTTAATATTGTTTTTTAAAATTTACAAATTTTTTAACCAAACCATAACATTTGATCCCTCATTGGAAGGAGCTGAATGAGCTCATTCCAATGAGGGATCATATGATATTATTTTATCGAAATTTTTTTAAAAATATATTTTTTCCAACTGCTTAATCTGTAAACTATGCAGACAGATGTGACCATTTTGTTAGGTAAAGGGTTAATCATGGATCACATCAGTTTCATTGGGGTGCTGTAACACATATTTCTTGGAATAATTGGCCACTGAGATTAGCTCATAAATAATTAACACAATGTATAAAACTCTATTGAGATTATTTCAGGAATTTAAGATCTTCGGGTTATGTTTTCTGAAAATAACAACACATTGTGTATGGTTCCATGCCATCAGTGCTGAAGCCACTTTCTGGGAGAGACAAAAAAGCATTGCATGCATTACTTTACAGTTACTGGTGGCTCTGTGATCTCACAACATTACATTTAACCCTTTACCCAACGCAGACGATATCAAAATTTATTATTTTTCAAAAAATTTCAACAAAATCATATCATGTGACCCCTTGCTGGAATGAGCTTGATGAGCTCATTCCAACGAGGGGTCACATGATATGATTTTGTTGAAATTTTTTGAAAAATAATTTTTTTTCAACTGCTGAATTTTCATATTACGCAGGCAGATGCGGCCCATTCATTGGGTAAAAGGTTAAGCAGAATTGGGATTCCTCGGATTTTGTAAAGTACTGCTTGTGTCTCAAATAAAGTGTTAAATAATTAACATCCAGGCCTGGCATTCTTAAAAATGGGCTAAAAATCGTTCCCCTTGCATGGCCTAGGGGAGCGATTAGATCTCCAACTTACAAAAAACTAAAAGTGGAAAAATTATGTTTTACCATTTGTAGTACTGCCAAGGGCTGCACGGTATTTCGATAAACTGATATATACCGGTATTCAAACCAATATCGATTGAATATCGGTGTAATTACAAAAATATCGGTTTATCGTCGTTATTTATTTATCCACAATTTAATTTTCAAGATGTCTTGAGTTTTTTAACTGTAGCTCAGAATGAATAATACTATCGCTTTACCCATAGAATCGTCCACATGTGCCGCCGTAATATACAAATTCAGCAGTTGAAAAAATAATTTTAAAAAATTTCAACAAAACTATATCATGTGACCCCTCATTGGAGCTTGTTCCAATGAGGGGTCGCATGATATTGTTTTGTAGAAATTTTTGGAAGAATTTAAAATAATCAATTTTGATATCATCTGCGTTGTGTAAAGGTTTTTCGAACCGCATCATCAAGGCATGCCGATTCGTTCCGACTGTGATGCCTCAAGTCTCAGTTGTGATACTTATGTTCGGATATCTGTACAGTTTTCGATATACCCTTTATACCGCGGTATTTTTTTGAATACCGATACCAGTATTCTGTTTTGAATATCATGCAGCCCTAGTACTGCCAAGTGGGCTTTGTACATTTTATTTGGTGCTGCTAACAAGGTAGTCTCTGTGCGACAGCTACACTGCCCCTCCCACACCTCCGGGCCTCAGCAAGGCCTGAAGGTGTGGGGGGTGCGGCAGTGTAGCCATCTTACAAAGATCACTAACACAGCAGAGATCTGAAAAGATGTGAGTTTTAGGAATAGGCTGTTATGGTAATCATTACTTCCTAAGATCAGGAGGGCTAGTTTTCGCTCTCCTTAATTTTTTTAAGGCAAGTAGTAGGCGAGCGAATAAATCGCTCTCCTGAAAATGACAGGCATGTACATCAGTGTTGTGTATTGGTATGTCAAACTTACAGCATAAGATGTTATAACGGCTGTCTATTTTATATTAAACACTGAGCTGATTCCACTGAGGGGGCATAAGCTGTGTTTTGGGTGCAAAAAAATGTAAATTTTAAGTATTCAAGAAAATTTTTGCAAGTATCATTTTCTATCTGAGTCGGGTAAAATGCTACCCTCTCACCTAATGAAACGGTCATACCCAGTTGATGTGAAGCCAAATGCCAAATATAATGTTTATTTTTCATGAATGTCAAGACAAGAAGTTTTCTTGAGCCTGACTCCCTACTACTGTAAGTAAATTCATCCATAATGCCAAAGATAAAATTATATGCGGTGAAACAAATTGTGAATGAATCGATTAAAGAGTTACTGGCAAAAATTTCAAAGTGTTGGGTTTTTGATATTAGAACCATAATTTGGGAGAGAATTATTGTTTTATTCCTTCACCTTTTGTGCAAATTTTATTTCATGTAAACAATTGTTCTCCGTTAAAACCTTATGGGCTGACTTGTGTTTTTTTGGTGATCAGCTTACAAATGTGAACAATATTATTATACATTATTATAGGGCCCTGCAAATCACACATTTTCAATTAAAAATTGAATGCAATTTTTATAATCTTTATTGGAGTATGAATGTGTGGGAATGGGCACAAATTGTATGAATCCCTTTGAGAGGTAGTCTCTGTACAAATTGTATGAATCCCTTTGGGATTCATACAATTTGTACCCATTCCCACACGTTCATACTCCAATAAAGATTATAAAAATTGCATTCAATTCTTATAATTACATTATGTAACTGTTTAACCATTTACCTAACGTAACGGCCAAAACCGGCCAGCGCTATTCTAAAAAATCGCCAATTAATTTTCATTATTTTTTTCATTTTTTGTCTCAAAAACATAGGTTATGACCCCTCGTTGGAACGAGCTCGTCGAGCTCGTTCCAACGAGGGGTCATAACCTATGTTTTTGGACAAAAAATGAAAAAAATTAGTTATTCAAGAATTATTTTTGCAAGTGTCGTCTGCTTTTCACGTTAGGTAAAGGGTTAAACTACATTTTATCAAACAACAAAGCAGAAAGACAAAATAAAACCGATACGAATGAACGAGGCGAAAAAACACCCTCACACAAAAGAGAAAGCGCACAACTCTGATTTTTAATTTTCACAACTTTAGAAATAGAAACAAGTATTTTAGTAATGGGCTTTATGCCTCAGTTGGGAAATGTCACCATAGAAACAGCAGCGGAGTTGATCACTGCGAGAGGTGATAAAAGATAAAAACCCACCCAAACACCGCCCGAATTACGTTCTGTCAACTGCGCTCTACCGTCAATGCGGGTCAAAGTTCGACCAAATGTATTCATCGGAAAATGAATTACATTTGGTCATGACGTTTTCATCCAGCTGACCAATGGGAATTGAGTATTTGGACCCAAAAACGTATAACTACATTAACAATGTAATTATTTTGAATTGAATCTCGAATCAAATCATGTCTATTATTCAAAATTGAATCAAACATCGAAGCAAATCAGTGGCATCTTGAACATGACCAATGGGGGTTGGAGTGCTATAAACCTGATTTGTTCCAACTGTGATGGCTTAGGTCCCGATTGATAAAATAATCTAACCTCATCATCAAGGCATGCCTTTGTCTAAGGCATGCCTTGATGATGTAGTTGGAGTATTACCCTGTAAGGATTATAGTTCATTGTCGACATTGCTTGAAACCTTAAAATTTGCATTTATCAGTGGTAGGGACTAGCCAGAAAATAAGCAGACTCTCATCTGCAAAATGAGGTCCCCAGAGGGTGAATTTAGTGATGCTACCCTGCAGAGCAGGGTAGCATCACTAAATTTACCCTCTGTGAACCTCAGTCTGAATCAGGGTCTCACAACCAAACAGGAAGAGGTATCCAGAGGATAAATAGGCCCACTGTATGGGATAGCATCATCAAATTCACCCTCTGGGGACCTCATTGTGCAAATGTCAGACTGCTTATTTTCAGGCCTGGGTAGGGACTGGTGATATTGGAATTAGCATAGCTGGTGGCATGAGTGAAGATGTTATTTATGTTAATGTAGCAAAAGTTACAATCAGTCTTTAATTTTAAGATTATTTATGTACAATTTCCATTTGAACTATATGTTTTGTGAGGCGATGAAAATGACCATGCTATATTATTCCTATTAAAAAGATTTGAGAGAAACAAATCATGCAGGCAATTGTGAATCAAACCGAATATCTACTCAAGATTCAAAATTGAATTGAATCTTGAAACTTTGCAGGGCCTTACATTATTGGTTATAGAGGTTTTTTGGTAGGGTACAGAGCCCCATGTATTCTCTCAGAATTTTATATACTCTGAGCCACAGGTGATGGGTACAGAAAATTCTGACAGAGTACATGGGGCTCTGTACCATGCCAAAAACTTTTATAATGAATTTTTCATGCTGGAAAGCTATCTTAATAATTTCTGAGTGTAGTATTTTTCTTATCTCCTTCCTTGAATCCAAGCAAAAATAATAAAGTAGGCATACTCATCAAGTCGCTCTGTTGAACAATGTTCAAAGATTGGGTCTGGTATTTTGTCATTCAAATATTCACAATACATTTCAGCTGCCAAGTTATTGTTTGTGGCAGCTAGCATAAATTAGGCTTTTCCCTCTGGAAAAGACTATTGTTTTTCTACGGATTATTATTTTTTTTTTTTTTTTTTTTTTTTTTTTTTCACACATTTTTGTCCGTACGATTCAGAAGCCATTTTCGAACTGATTTTCACACAATTTGGCGCACACATAGAGTGGCAAAAAATCTAAAAATGTACCGAAGCGGAATTTTCGATTTAACCCTTATTTCGCCACAATTGGCAAAAAACTGCCAAAATTGGGGTTTATCGGCACTTTCTCGAAACACGTCTTAAATATTCATAATTACTAGACCTGCCTATGACACAACCTTTGATACACACGACATATTAGGCGATGCATATGGTAACCCTTCACAGGCTGCCAAACATCGAAATTTTGATGAAATGGGCCGGTTTCAGACCCCCACAGCACCCAAACGATACCCGAGAGGTAAACATAACTTCCTTTATTGGAAGTGGAATTCACCGAGGATCATTTTTGTAAGTAATAAGGGTGTTCAGAAAACCAACCCGTTTTGGGCTGGTTAAACAGCAATACCCCAAAAAAGCTCAAAACTTCATGTTTTCCGTGGATTTCTCTAAACGAGTCTTGTAGATTTTCAAGAAAAATTGGTCACTCTCAGGTCTTGGTGTGACATTACAAGTTGCATGGATAAAATATTCCGGTCAGCATTAGTTAACCCTCCCCGAGCTGCTAAACGTAAAAATTGTGATAAAGTTAAAAAATTTATAGTAATTTCTATATTTTTTATACTTACCAATGACCCAGACATAGCTGGTGCTAACTCTTAAAATATAGGGCCAAACACAAATTTTGTCCCCCAATCCCCAAAATTTGCATCTAAAACCAAAGAAAACATGTCCTGAATGGCCCTCCACACTTCACCTCTACTGCGCATGCGCAGTGTCAAGGACGTTCCGAAATTGGCGCCATTAATCATTCTAATAACCAGTGCCTGGTAAGCGCTATGTACTCGGCGGGGAGGCAAGAGTTCCCAACTCCTGGGAGGGCCATCCCCGTCTGGGTCATTGGTAAGTATAAAAAATATAGAAATTACTATAAATTTTTTAACATTTTTATACTGTACCAATTACCCAGACATAGCTGAATAGTAAAAAGTCTGGAGGGCCAAGGACATAGAGCAAGATGGAATACGCTCAATAATATAAAATAGAGTCATCCCCTCTAGGGAAAAAGAAGTAATAGGCCTTACATGTATCTTTCTTATTTATGATAAATTAGAAAGATACAACACCTTCCAAAATTGAGCATCATACATCCATGAACTCTATTAATATCCAATATAATCTTTATACTAATAATTTTTAAAGTAAGCCAATAAATAAAGTAAGTCTAGAGAATTGCGTCTCTGATACTCCTTAAAAGTGTCTGAGGATTGCATAATCATGTCCGTTGACACGTGCTATATTCAAAAGTTATACTTTAAAAACTAAGACTTGAATGAATTTTTTAAAACATAAACTTCTCATTAAACAACCATCCCAATAACAGCTCAGAATAACTAACTCCGGAGGAGGTATCCCCTTGTTTTCATAGTAAAACAGGTGACCCAATGGAACACCCTCCCCCCCCCCCTTTTCTTGCCCTGGGTCAAATAGCCCACAGCGAAGAGGGCAGCAGAACGGAGTCACTGCCGAAACAGACAGCCTACCTAGCTATAGTAGCAATTGTTAAGTGAATGACATTCTGAGCAGTAGATAATGGATCTAACAATAGAGGCCTCCAGAAATGGACTCGATATTTCTGAGATAAAAATTCATGAATGTGGATGGATGAGCGCAATGAGCAGCCTTCAAAAATCTATAATAGCGACACTATTAATGTAAGCCCAAGATGTAGAAGAACTCTTACTTCATGAGCCGAAATCTTAAGCACAACTGCTGAGTCAATGATATACCATAAGCAGTACCGATAGTTAATTGAATCCATTAGCAATAGAATGGAGCGTAACGTCCTTCTATTAGGCATCAAAAGACAGAAGAAGCTTACGCCCGTAGTAACAAACAGATATCTGTTTATAAATACATAAACTCTAACCGGACAGAGTAAAGGCCTATGCCCGTACGAAGACGGAAGGACCTTAATAACAATAGGTTCCGGAAATTAGGAGCCTAACTCTTATGCAAAAATCCAACCTAAATAGTAAAGGAAGTAGTGATTCCGAAACTACGAAAGTGAAAATCATCCATCGATAGTGCATGAAATTCACTAACTCTTCAGTAAAAGAGAAGCCAACAGAATTACTGTCTAAAAGGTCAGAATTTGAAAACTACTGTTTCCAGACGCTCAAATGATTACTAAGCTAAATAAGAACCGAAGTTAAATTCCATATAGGAATTTAATCTAAAGATTCTAAGTCTATTTATCAAAAAAGTTACTAACTGACTTAGATAAAGAGACATAAGACTCAATTGTAAACTATCATAGAGTGCATAGGTATGAGGTAACATAAACCTATAACCTTAATAATAACAGGCTGCAGTAGATCTTGGCAAACAAGTATACTAAAAAGTTGCAATGAGTAGTATGGAGGGATCAACAATATGAACATAGTGATCCCTACACCAACGACGGAAGAGCCTCCACTTTAGCCGCATAGAATAGCGAAGAAGAGGATCTCCTATAGTAAGAAATCGCATCCAAAGCTCGTCCAGTACAATGCTTACAATGCAATACGGACCACACAACGGAATACGTGAAGGTTGCGACCTTGCAGGTTGTGAAAAAGATGACACGATTTACCCAGCGAAAAAAGATCCTCTCATTGAGGAAGATTTCGCGTTAAGTCCCACAGTAGACATCAGAGTAAATTACCCACGGTCTCTGTGAAGATAGAGATGCTATCAACAGAAATGTATTGTGGTTGTTTATCTTAGCAATACCTGCTGAAACAACAGTGCCGGAGGATACGCGTATCCTATCATACCGTCCTATTAGATCAATAGAGCGTTAACAACATTAGCTCAGAGATCCGGACAAGCCAACACATACGTCTGCAATTGATTAGCAAGCTGTGTCGTAAATAAATCATCATTGGATGCTCCCATAGATAGCAAATCTGATTGAATACTTGTTTGTTGAGAGTCCATTCTGACGGCAACAAGCGACCCCTAAGTGAACGGGAGTCCGGTAAAACAATCAGACGACCCGGAATATGACGGACCGAAACAGAACTTGGTGTACTATAACCAACAGACGGATTCTTTCCATTAAATTGAATAACGGAAACGAATGAGTGCCTCCCTGGTTCCGAAGATACGCCACTACTGTCGAATTAACGGACAGGATTTGGACATGCGTTTCTGAATAATGTTCATGCAATGACATAAAGCAAGCCTAAAAAATATTATTCCGCGGAAGATAATTGTTTGCTTAGAGACTGCGGAACCCAAAGACCCTGGCACTTCAAATCCGTTGGGATCAATATTATATCCCAATCTGTTTGACTGGCAACCGTCATAACTATAACACTCGGATCCGGCAACTGCAGTGGCACTCTCTGAGTCAACCACCGAATGTTTGCCCCAGACTGAATCTCTTGTAACACTAGATAGACAAGAGAACATGTAAATCGAGCAATTCATGGATTGCTGAAAAGTTGCCGTCGAAGAGAGGCTTCTCCGAGAACGAAGCGACTCTGAGAGAGTTCTTCACCTTACTATCCACGCGCGTGGATGTAGCTAGGGCTGCGTCACATCTAACCAACTCCAATCAGCCACTGAAGGGTGGAGTTATACGTGAACAAACTACTGCCCTCAAAAGAAATCACATTGAGAATAATATCCCATAAATCTTTTCTTGAAGACGTAATGATAACGCCTCAGTAAGGTGGATTACGTATGATAAAGCGTCTAAGTTAAGTCTACTAGACATCATTGTCGTTTCCAACATAGTGGTTGGAAAAGACATAGACGGCGAAAAAGAATATTTCCAGTCTATAACCACGCCATCTAGACGCATATGAACTCTCGGTATGCCCTGCTCTGCCAAAATAAATTATTCGTATAAATGATAAAACGGCAGAAATGAGCAACGCGGTCAAGAAACTAAACTATCATGCTTGGTAGCAGGCTTGTATGCATACATAGCGTCGAAAAATAAAACACATGTTGTAATGACATTATTGGACTGCGTCGGTAAGTCAGGGACAATGTCCCTGAACCGATCCAAAATTCCGTGTCCAATGACGCTTTAAGTCTCTTATCCAACATCGCAGCAAAGTAGTCCGAAATAACAATCATTGGAAGATAATGCCAGAAGATATGAATGGCAGCTTCCGATGCTACGAAAGGGAAAACTCGAAATCTTTCGAATCCCTTTCGCCATCCTGTCGGACCCTATAAAGCGTTCGGTCGTCCGTACCTGATGCAACCGCGGACCGCACCGACCCAGCGCCGTCAGATAATTCCTGATTCGAGTAAGAAACTGTCGATTGCTGGGATGCTGCGAAACAACTGTGCTAACTCGGATAGCACGTCCGTCACTGAGGCCTGAGGAGAAGCGGTCCTACAATGCATTGCCGCTGGAAGCTCCGTGATCGTTACCCCGTGCATACTACCAATATGCGAGCGAACGGAGTGCATAGGCCTCGTGTCCCTTGGCTACCGGATGGCGTGACCTATTCGCCGTGGAATCACTGAATGACGAAACTGATCGGATACTCGAGGTCATGTAGCCAATGTGCGGTCGTGTGCCCTGCTGTGAGGATGAGGAAGCATTATCGACAGTCTCTCGGGCTGTCAATATAACGGAGCGTCCCGACCGACAGACATATGCTCCGAATGTAAAATATCTGAACCACAACATGCGGTCCCCTATGTTGTTGGACGAGAGAGGGACCTCTCTCGCTCACAGCCCGGACGGACCTGGACAAGCCAGGAACTGGACTAACAGGCTTCCTCCGATCTGTCCTCAATCTGCCGTCACTGGGTGAGTACTAAAGTAATTATAGTGCTCGCATCACCCAAATCTCCTTCCTAGACCGCAACGGACGAACCCGGCAGCCGAACCATTCAATGAATGCACGCTACACCGGGTGAGCTAGCGAATGTCACTCCGTCGATCCTACAAGGGATCTCTTAGGCGATAGACATATTCCATGAGCACTTATTGCCGCTAGCTCTTCATTAACTATGACGACAGAGGCACACTTTTGAAAGACATCTCCGTAACTTTGCGAACAAGAAACCAGAAATGCTTGGTTATAGCAAGCATATAATAATAATATATATAGCGTCGTTCAATAATTCGAAAGTTGTGTGACGTTATTGGACTATGTCGGAACTGAGGGACGATGTCCCTGAACCGAACCAAAAATTTCTAAGTCCACCGACGCTATCAGTTTCTTATCCGGCATTGCAGCATTCTGGTCCGACGAAAGAAGCTATAGAAGATCAAGTCAGATGACATACACAACAGCATATGTAGTTCCGAAAGGGAAAGCTCGAAATCCTCCAAATCCCTTTCGGTATCCCGTCGGACCGGATGAAATTTTCGGACGTCCGTACCCGCTTCCGCGGAGCGTCCCGACCCAGCATCGTCGGATAAAAAATACGCGACAGATTCAGTTGATGCTGGGATGCTGCGATAAACTGTGCTATTTAGGAAAGCACGTCCGTTCCCGAGGCCTGTACAGTAGCAGTCTTACGATGCATTGCCGCCGGAAGCTCCGTGTACGTTGACTCCCGCACACTTCCTATGCGAACGTCCGGAGTCTGCAGGCCTCATGTCCCTGGCTACCGGATGGTGTGACCTGGTCGCCGATGATTCTCTGACTGGCGAAGCTGACTGGATATCCGAGGTCACGCAGCCAAGAGCGGTCGTGTGCGCTACCATGATAATGAGGAAGCCTTATTGACAGTCTACTCCGGACTGACTATATGTCGGAGCGTCCCGAGCGACGGATGTATGCTCCGAATGCGAAACATTTTGTACCACAACATCTGGGGCCAGATGTTGTTGTACGAGAGAGGGGCCTCTCTCGCTCGCCGTCCGGATGGACCAGAACGAGCTATGAACCAGACTAAAAGGCTTCCTCCGTTCTCCCTCTAATCCGCCGTCACTGGGTGTGCATTTGGTTGATTTATAGTGCTCACATCACTCCAAAACTCCTTCTAGACCGCAACAGACGAACCCGGCTGCCGAACCATTCGATGAATGGACGCTACACCGGGCGAGCTAGCGGACATCAAAGGCTGTCGAACCTACTAGGGTCCTCTTAGGCAATTGGCGTATTTACATGAGCACTTTTCTGCTAGCCCTTCATTAATTGTGACGAGGGAGGCACACTGTTGGAAGACATCACAGATACATCACCCTAAACTTGATCGTCTGAAATAGAAATTGATAAAGTAGAGTGACCCTGCGGGGAAAGGACCGGAGTGTCCAATTCCCCACTAACATACCGTGACATATGCTTCCCATATTGTCATCGAAATCATACGATACAGAACAGGAGTTAATGCGAGTACACTGACCACATATAGAATGATTATAAAAGTCAGAGGAAGACTTCCTCTTATTACAATTGATCAAAATCCTTTCAATGTGAAAAGAAAACAAGTCCTGGTACTCGCACCAACCCCTGGCAATCAAAATACATAATAATAATATGATCCATTAATATAGAAAAAATAATTGAAATCAAATTATTTTGAAAAAATATTTTTTCAGAACAGCCCAAGTTTCTGAAAAGTAACGTTGAGCCCCAATGGATCCCAAGCCTAAGTGTGGACAAAAATTTTAAAAATATTTTAAACAATTTATTCAACACTTACGAACAATAATAATGTATCTAGTTATGATTAAAATAACATCAAGATATTATTTTCAAGAAACCCCCCCTCACACAGAGGGCTGTTGTAAATGTAAACAATGAATGTAAAAACACTAAAATAAGACTCCAGGCACCCAGGCCCGGAATCAGTTACCAAAAATACACTATCTGATGCAAAACAGAGACTTCCAGGGAAGAAACTGCAGAACATCAGATGGTAGATGCAGAACACAACGCCTAACCACCCGTAGGTGAAGACGTAAACATGGGGAAAAGAACATAATTCATTCTGTTATTCAGCTAAAACTCCCAAGAAAATTTAGTAATAATAATTACCAAAACTATGCCAAAAGCATGGGAGAATAGCAAGGGGGGACTTAAAGGACAGGGAGAGAGGAAAACACTGAAAAATCAGTGTAACTAAATAAACAGAATGACAACAAAATGGCTGCTGCCTCGAAAATAGGTAACTTAACATAATTTCATTAAAAAATTTCAAGTTACAGCCCTGATAATATTCTGTCACACATTTTTCCTCTCCTCCTTCTCTATCCTCCTTAGAATCACCATTTCACTAATATTTATGTGTCTGGCATCATTTAAACTGAGATTTACAAGCACAAAGATCAGTCAGATGTTAACTGATGAAGGGCCAAACTTAGAATGATTAATGGCGCCAATTTTGGAACGTCCTTGACACTGCGCATGCGCAGTAGAGGTGAAGTGTGGAGGGCCATTCAGGATATGTTTTCTTTGGTTTTAGATACAAATTTTGGGGATTGGGGGACAAAATTTGTGTTTGGCCCTATATTTTAAGAGTTAGCACCAGCTATGTCTGGGTCATTGGTACAGTATAAAAATATGGGCTGTTTTTAGACACCAACAGCACCCAAACGATATACCACAGAGAAAGGGGCCTTCATTTATCGGACGCAAAATTGATCGGAAAATATTTTTAAAAGTAGTAAGGGTATTCAAAATTTGATGTCTTAACCCATTTTGGACTGGTTAAAGAGAGATACCCATTAAAATCTTAAAATGTTAAAAAATTTATAGTAATTTATATATTTTTTATACTTACCAATGACCCAGACATAGCTGGTGCTAACTCTTAAAATATAGGGCCAAACACAAATTTTGCCCCCCAATCCCCAAAATTTGCATCTAAAACTAAAGAAAACATGTCCAGAGAGGCCCTCCACACCTCGCCCCCACTGCGCATGCGCAGTGTCAAGGACGTTCCGAAATTGGCGCCATTTATCATTCTAATAACCAGTGCCTGGTAAGCGCTATGTACTCAGCGGGGAGGCAAGAGTTCCCAACTCCTGGGAGGGCCATCCCCGTCTGGGTCATTGGTAAGTATAAAAAATATATAAATTACTATAAATTTTTTAACATTTTTATACTGTACCAATGACCCAGACATAGCTGAATAGTAAAAAGGCTGGAGGGCCAAGGACATAGAGCAAAATGGAATACGCTCAATAAAATAAAATAGAGTCATCCCCTGTAGGGAAAAGAAGTAATAGGCCTTACATGTATCTTTCTTACTTATGATAAATTAGAAAGATACAACACCTTCCAAAAATTGAGCTTCATACATCCATGTACTCTATTAATATCCAATAATCCTTATACTAATAATTTTTAAAGTAAGCCAATAATAAGGTAAGTCTAGAGAATAGAGACTCTTATACTCCTAAAAGTGTGTGAGAATTGCATAATCATGTCCGTTGACATATGCAATATTCAAAAGCTATACTTTAAAAACTAAGACTTGAATGAATTTTATAAACTTAAACTTCTCACTAAACAACCATCCTAAAAACAGCTCAGAATTACTAACTCCGGAGGAGGTATCCCCTTGTTTTCATAGTAAAAACAGGTGACCCAAGGGAACACCCTCCCCCCCCCCCTTTTTCTTGCCCTGGGTCAAATAGCCCAGAGCGAAGAGGGCAGCCGAACGGAGACACTGCCGAAACAGACAGCCTACCTAGCTATAGTAGCAACTGTTAAGTGAATGACATTCTGAGCAGTAGATAATAGACCTAACCATAGAGGCCTCCAGAAATGGACTCGATATTTCTGAGATAAAATTCATGAATGGATGGCTGAGCGCAATGAGCAGCCTTCAAAAATCTATAATAGAACACTATTAATGTAAGCCCAAGAAGTAGAAGAACTCTTACTTCATGAGCCGAAATCTTAAGCACAACTGCTAAGCCAATGATATACCATAAGCAGTACGCTAGTTAATAGAATCCATTAACAATAAAATGGAGCGTAACGTCCTTCTACTAGACATCAAAGACAGAAGAAGCTTACGCCCTTGTAATAAACAGATATCTGTTTATAAATACATAAACTGTACCCGGAAAGAGTAAAGGCCTATGCCCATACGAAGACGGAAGGACCTTAAAATAATAGGTTCCGGATAATAGGAGCCTAACTCTTATGCAACAATCCAACCTAAATAGTAACGGAAGTATTGATTCCGAAACTATGAAAGTGAAAATCATCCATCGATAGTGCATGAAACTCACTGACTCTACAGTAAAAGAGAAACCAACAGAATTACTGTCTAAAAGGTCAGAATTTGAAAACTACTGTTTCCAGAGGCTCAAATGATTACTTAGCTAAATAAGAACCTGAAGTTAAAATCCGTATAGGAATTTAATCTAAAGATTCTAAGTCTATTTATCAAAAAGTTACTAACTGACTTAGATAAAGAGACAAAAGACTCAATTGTAAACTATCGTAGAGTGCATAGGTATGAGGTAACATAAACCTATAACCTAAATAACAACAGGCTGCAGTAGATCTTGTGAAACAAGTATACTAAAAAATAGCAATGAGTAGTATGGAGGGATCAACCATATGAACATAATGATCCCTACACCACGACGGAAGAGCCTCCACTTTAGTCGCATAGAATAGCGAAGAAGAGGATCTCCTATAGTAAGAAATCGCGTCCAAAGCTCGTCCAGTACAGTGCTTACAATGCAATATGGACCACACAACGGAAAACATGAAGGTTGCGACCTTGCTGGTTGTGATAAAAATGACACGATTTACCCAGTGAAAAAAGATCCTCACATAGAGGAAGATTTCACGTTAAGATCCACAGTAGACAAGAGAGTAAATTACTCATGATCTCTGTGAAGATAGAGATGCTATCAACAGAAATATATTGTGGTTGTTTATCTTAGCAATACCTGCTAAAAACAACAGCGCCGGAGGATACGCGTATCCTATCATTCTGTCCTATAGATCAATAGAGCGTTAACAGTATTAGCTCAGAGATCTGGACAAGCCAACACATACGTCTGCAATTGATTAGCCAACTGTGTCATAAATAAAACATCATTGGGCACTCCCATAGATAGCAAATCTGATTGAATACTTGTTTGTTGAGAGTCCATTCTGACAGCAACAAGCGACCCGTAAGAGAACGGGAGTGCGATAAAACAATCAGACGACCCAGAATATGACGGACCAAAACTGAACTTGGTGTACTATAACCAACAGACGGATTCTTTCCATTAAATTGAATAACGGAAACGAAAGAGTGCCTCCCTGGTTCCGGAGATACGCCACTACTGTCGAATTAAAGGACAGGAATTTGGGCATGCGTTTCTGAATAATGTTCATGCAATGACATAAAGCAAGCCTAAAAAACATTATTCCGCGGAAGTTAACTGATAGCTAAAAGACTGCGGAACCCAAAGACCCTGGCACTTCGAATCCGTAGGGATCAGTATATATCCCAATCTGTTTGACTGGCAACCGTCATAACAGCCACACTCGGGTCCGGCAACTGCGGCGGCACTCTCTGAGTCAACCACCGAATGTTTGCCCCAGTCTGAATCTCTTGTAACACTAGATAGACAAGAGAATGTATAAATCAAGCAATTCATGGATTGCCGGAAAGTTGCCGTCGAAGAGAAGCTCCTCCGAGAACGAAGCGACTCTGAGAGAGTTCTTAACCTACTATCCACGCGTGGATGTAGCTAGGGCTGCCTCACGTCTAACCAACTCCAATCAGCCACTGAAGGGCGGAGTTATACGTGAAGAAACTACTGCCCTCAAAAGAAATTACATTGAGAATAATATCCCGTAAATCTTTTCTTGAAGACGTAATGATAACGCCTCAGTAAGGCGGATTACGTATAATAAAGCGTCTAAGTTAAGTCTAATATACATAATGTCGTTCCCAACATTGAAATTGGAAAAGACATAAACGGTGAAAAAGAATATATGCAGTCTTTAATCACACCGTCTAGACGCATATGAACTCTCGGTATGCCCTGCTCTGCCAAAATAAACTATATGTAAAAAAGATAAAATGGCAGAAATGAGCCACGCGGACAAGAAACTAAACTATCATGCTTAGTAGCCGTCTTGTATATATATAAATATATAGCGTCGAAAAATAAAACACATGTTGTAATGACAATATTGGACTGCGTCGGTAAGTCAGGGACAAAGTCCCTGTACCGATCGAAAAATCCGAGTCCAATGACGCTATAAGTCTCTTATCCAAGATCGCAGCAATGAAGTCCGAAAAATAATCACTGGAAGAAATGCCAGAAGATATGAAAGGCATCTTCCGAAACTACTTAAAGGGAAAACTCGAAATCTTTCGAATCCCTTTCGCCATCCTGTCGGACCCTATAAAGCGTTCGGTCGTCCGTAGCTTGATGCAACCGCGGACCGCACCGACCCAGCGCCGTCGGATAATTCCTGATTCGACCGAGAAACCGTCAATTGCTGGGATGCTGCGAAACAACTGTGCTAACTCGGATAGCACGTCCGTCACTGAGGCCTGAGGAGCAGCGGTCTTACGATGCATTGCCGCAGGAAGCTCCGAGATCGTTACCCCGTGCATACTTCCAATATGCGCGCGAACGGAGTGTATAGGCCTCGTGTCCCTTGGCTACCGGATGGCGCGACCTATTCGCTGTGGAATCACTGAATGCCGAAACTGATCGGATACTCGAGGTCACGTAGCCAATGTGCGGTCGTGTGCCCTGCTGTGAGGATGAGGAAGCATTAAAGAGAGTCTCTCGGACTGTCAATATAACGGAGCGTCCCGAGCAACGGACATATGCTCCGAATGTAAAATATCTGAACCACAACATGCGGTCCCCTATGTTGTTGGCTTCCTCCGATCTGTCCTCAATCTGCCGTCACTGGGTGAGTACTAAAGTAATTAAAGTGCTCGCATCACCCAAATCTCCTTCCTAGACCGCAACGGACGAACCCGGCAGCCGAACCATTCGATGAATGTACGCTACACCGGGTGAGCTAGCGAATGTCACTCCGTAAGCGATAGACATATTCCATGAGCACTTATTGCCGCTAACTCTTCATTAACTATGACGACAGAGGCACACTTTTGAAAGACATCTCCATAACTCTTCGAACAAGAAACCAGAAATGCTTGGATAGCAAGCATAAAATAATAATATATATAGCGTCGTTCAATAATTCGAAAGTTTGTGTGACATTATTGGACTATGTCGGAACTGAGGGACGATGTCCCTGAACCGAACCAAAAATTTCTAAGTCCACCGACGCTATCAGTTTCTTATCCGGCATCGCAGCATATGTTGTTCCGAAAGGGAAAGCTTGAAATCCACCGAATCCCTTTCGGTATCCCGTCGGACCGGATGAAA
Source organism: Pictodentalium vernedei (assembly GCA_031216915.1). Taxonomy (NCBI): domain Eukaryota; kingdom Metazoa; phylum Mollusca; class Scaphopoda; order Dentaliida; family Dentaliidae; genus Pictodentalium; species Pictodentalium vernedei. The sequence goes on along the minus strand of CM062291.1, from coordinate 115,721,081 downwards.
CTTTCGGACGTCCGTACCCGCTTCCGCGGAGCGTCCCGACCCAGCATCGTCGGATAAAATATATGCGACAGATTCAGTTGATGCTGGGATGCTGCGATAAACTGTGCTATTAAGGAAAGCACGTTCGTTCCCGAGGCCTGTGCAGTAGCGGACTTACGATGCATTGCCGCTGGAAGCTCCGTGTACGTTGACTCCCGCATACTTCCTATGCGAACGTCCGGAGTCTGCAGACCTCGAGTCCCCGGCTACCGACCCAGCGCTGTCGGATAATTCTCGATCCGACACCGTTTCTGTCGGCTGCTGGGATGCTGCGATAAGCTGTGCTATGTGCACAAGAATGTCCGGCGTCGAGACCTGCGGAGGCGCAGTCTATCGCTGCTTCGCCGAGGGCAGCTCCGCATCAGATGGCTCCCGCATACTTTTCCTATGCGAACGTCCGGAGTCCATCGGTCTCGAATCCCTGGCTGCCGGATGGTGTGACCTGGTCGCCGAAGAATCCTTGATCGGCGAAGCTGGTAATATATCGGCGGTCACGCAGCCAAGGTGCGGTCGTGTGCGCTGACGAGAAGAGGAAGCCTTAGCAGTCTCAGCGGACTGCCTATACAACGGAGCGTCCCGAGCGACGGACGTATGCTCCGCTAACGACACATTTGTACCACAACATCTGGGGCCAGATGTTGTTGAACGAGAGAGGGGCCTCTCTCGCTTGCCGTCCGGATGGACCGGAACGAGCTATGAACCGGACTAAAAGGCTTCCTCCGTTCTCCCTCCGATCCGCCGTCACTGGGTGTGCATTAAGTTAATTTTATAGTGCTCGCATCACCCCAAAATTCCTTCTAGACCGCAACGGACGAACCCGGCTGCCGAACCATTCGGTGAATGGACGCTACACCGGGCGAGCTAGCGGACGTCAAAGGCCGTCGAACCTACTAGGGTCCTCTTAGGCAATTGGCGTATTACATGAGCACTTTTCCGCTAGCCCTTCATTAATTGTGACGACGGAGGCACACTGTTGGAAGACATCACAGATACATCACCCTAATCTTGATCGTCTGAAATAGAAATTGATAAAGTAGAGTGACCCTGCGGGGAAAGGACCGGAGTGTCCAAATCCCCAACAACATACCGTGACATACGCTTCCCATATTGTCATCGAAATCATACGATACAGAACCGGAGTTAATGCGAGTACACTGACCACATATAGAATGATAATAAGGTCAGAGGAAGACTTCCTCTTAAAACAATAGATCAATATCCTTTCAATGTGAAAAGAAAACAAGTCCTGGTACTCGCACTAACCCCTGGCAATCAAAATACATAATAATAATATGATCCATTAATATAGAAAAAATAATTGAAATCAAAATATTTTGAAAAAATATTTTTTCAGAACAGCCCAAGTTTCTGAAAAGTAACGTTGAGCCCCAATGGATCCCAAGCCTAAGTGTGGACAAAAATTTTAAAAATATTTTAAACAATTTATTCAACACTTACGAACAATAATAATGTATCTAGTTATGATTGAAATAACATAAAGATATTATTATTTAGAAATCCCCCCCCTCACACAGAGGGCTGTTGTAAATGTAAACAATGAGTGTAAAAACACTAAAATAAGACTCCAGGCACCCAGGCCCGAAATCAGTTACCAAAAATACACCATCTGATGCAAAACAGAGACTTCCAGGGAAGAAACTGCAGAACATCAGATGGTAGATGCAGAACACAACGCCTAACCACCCGTAGGTGAAGACGTAAACATGGGGAAATAACAGAATTCATTCTGTTATTCAGCTAAACTCCCAAGAAATTTTAGTAATAATAATTACAGAAATTATGCCAAAAGCATGGGAGAATAGCAAGGGGGAACTTAAAGGACAGGGAGAGAGGAAAAACACTTGTAAAAACAGTGTAACTAAATAATCAGAATGACAACAAAATGGCTGCTGCCTTGAAAATAGGTAACTTAACATAATTTCATTAAAAAATTTTAAGTTACAGCCCTGATAATATTCTGTCACACATTCTTTTCCTCTCCTCCTTTTCTATCCTCCTTAGAATCACCATTTCACTAATATTTATTTGTCTGGCATCATTTAAACTGAGATTTAAAAGCACAAAGATCAGTCAGATGTTAACTGATGAAGGGCCAAACTTAGAATGATAAATGGCGCCAATTTCGGAACGTCCTTGACACTGCGCATGCGCAGTGGGGGCGAGGTGTGGAGGGCCTCTCTGGACATGTTTTCTTTAGTTTTAGATGCAAATTTTGGGGATTGGGGGGCAAAATTTGTGTTTGGCCCTATATTTTAAGAGTTAGCACCAGCTATGTCTGGGTCATTGGTACAGTATAAAAATACCCGTTTTCTGTGGATTTCTCTAACAACATCTTGTAGGTTTTCAAGAAAAATCGGCTATTTGCAGGTCTTGGTGTGACATTGCAAGTCGCATGAACAAAATATTCCGGTCAGCATTAGTTAACCCTCCCCGGGCTGCTGAAGGTCAAAATTGCGATAAAATGGGCTGTTTTGCACACCAACAGCACCCAAAGGGTACACCACAAAGAAAAGTGCCTTCTTTTATCGCGCATACAATTTATACGGAAACATTTTTGTAAGTAGTAAGGGTATTCAAAAGTCGACGTCTTAACCCATTTTGGGCAGACTAAAGAGAGATATCCCTTGAAAGCTTTAAATTCCCATTTTCTGTGAATTTCCCTAACGGTAACTTGTAGGGTTTCAAGACAAATTGACTATTCATAGGTCTTTATGTGACATTACAAGTTGCATGGACAAAATACTCCGATGAGCGTTTTTTAACCATCTACAAGCTGCCAAGCATCGTAATGTTGTTAACATGGGACTGTTTTCAGACACGCACAGCACCTAATGTATACATGAGAGATAAACATAATCTCCTTTGTTTGAAGTGGAATTCACAGAGGACCATTTTTGTAAGTAATAAAGGTATTCAAAAAGCCAAGCGTTAACCCCTGTTGGGGAGGTTAACAGGGATACCCATCAAAAGCTTAAAAAATCGTTTTCCCTGGATTTCTACAAACATTTTGTGGGGTTTTCAAGAGAAAATGGCCGTTGATAGGTCTTGGTGCCATATGACCAGTTGCATGGATCAATTATTCTGGTAGGCATTTGTTAACCCTTCATGGGCTGCTAAATGTAAAAACAATTGAGGAAATAGTCTGTTTTTGGACACCAACAACATCAAATGGAAATGCCACAGAGAAACGTAACTTCTTTTACCAGACGCAAAACTGATAGGGAAACATTGATATTGATATTAACCCATTCTACCATTAATGATGGGTTTTACCTAAACATTTTTTTATCAAACCCAAACCGAGTCATTTGAGACTACTATACTCACCTTTCTCATAACATCAATGAAGGAACTTTAGTGAGACAGTTAAAAACAATTCATCAGACACTGTGGGGTCAAGAAAAATCATGGAATCTAATCGGTAAAAGCCATGATTCTCCAGAATCATAAAGTCTAGTTTTGATTATGTTTTGTGGCAGATACAGTGGAACCCTGTTAATTGAATAGCTACTTTGTCAATGAAAATTATTCAATTAACAGGAGTATTCATTTAACAGGGATTGTGTCACTTCCCTTATTCTAGAGATAAACTTAGCATTTATTCTATTATATCTTGTTTGACAGAGCTCCATGAGCTCTGTCAAACCAGATATAATAGATTAAATGCCTGTATTGCATGTACCGAGGCCAAATAGGTCTACAAACATAGGAAAACTGGGGAGAGTCAGGTTAATTTCTTGACAGGTTACAAGATTTGATATTCAATTAACAGGAGTTTACTCTATAACCAAAATTCAATCAACAGGTCAAATTTGAATTGAAGGTATGGGAAATGGTTTTGTGTTTGGAATTTTTATTCAATTAACAGGGATATACAATTAAGAGATATCCAATTAAGTGGGCTCCACTGTACTGATTTCAGGCTGTATGGTTTGCAAATCTTTTCATGTTTACGTTATTCTGTACATAAAATACATTTCAAACCACATGTAACTTTATTTTTCAACATAATTATCTCCTCAGTTCAATTTTCATGTGGGATTAATCTCCTTTGACTTTGTAGAACATTGCAGGATTTTATTACCGTGGCAAAAAGCTCAACTCAGCTGTAGATAGCCCAGCAAGGTAAAACAATCACAATATGACAATTTTCTTTGCATGGTGACAATGTTACCAATAATCCTGGCAATTAGAGATTAAAGCCTTCATTGTCACACCACACATCAGATGCAGTAGAATTCTCTTAATTGAATATCCATTTTGCCAGTGAAAATGATTAAATGAACAGGAGTATACAATTAACAGGGATTTGGTCTGTTTCCTGTGTTCTGGAGGTAAACTGAGCATTTATTCTATTATATCTTGTTTGACAGAGCTCATAGAGCTCTGTCAAACAAGATATAATAGAATAAATGCCTGTATTGAATGTAGTGAGGCCAAAAAGGTTGATAAATAAGGAGAATTTGTTGCGTGTCACAGTAATTTTTTTGACATATTACAAAAATTTATATACAATTAACAGGAGTTTACTCTACAACCCATATGCAATTAACAGATCAAATTTGTACTGAAGGTATGGTAAATGGTTTTGTGTTTGAAAATTATATTCAATTAACAGGGATATACAATTAAGAAATATCCAATTAAGTGGGCTCCACTGCATCAAACTAGTGTTATGTATTTCAATTTCAATTTCAAGATTAATCTCCAGCTAGTTATCCCATTTTTGGTAATTTATGTGTGTGTGCTCAAACTCAGTCCTCATACTTGACTAACACCATACTTAGAGTGGTATGTTTGATGCCACTCTAACTCAACAAGGCATAACCCCTAGCACCCTAGTAGTGCAACAGAATGTTCTCCAATCACTCTGTTTTTCACTTGTTTAACCATGAATTTAACAAATTATATCTTGTTTGACAGAACTCACTGAGCTCTGTCAAACAAGGTATATTTGGTTATATATCAAACTGCATTATAGGAAATATTTGCTGCTAAAAACTTTGATATTTTGACATCAGAGTTAGAGGGCTGATCATGAATACTAATGTAGACTCATAAACGATGAGGTGTTCTAATCACTGTGTACCTGTCAATGAGGTTTGCATCAACAAAGTACATGTTTTTGTCCTACAATACAAAAAAATATATCTAGATAAAATACAAAACTGTATTCAGGGTAGCAACTGTACGTGCAATCATTCATTTCAGAAAAAGAGAATGTTTTTACCTGCACTCAATTGGCAATGCATTATTACACATCTTGAGTCCACTGTATTTGATAATACTAATTAAATGATAAATAGATCACCAGTGATAAATCATTTTTTGCCATAATGATATTTTTATATAGGCCTATCATGCGTTAAACATTAAAAGTGAAACAAAGAAACACAGAGCTGAAACATTATTTTAAACTTAGCAGTAAAAGTATAAGTAGTGATGAACCAATTATCAAAATTTGCTATGAACCAATTACCAATTATTTATCTGTCAATTATGCCGATTTTGATGCTGATTCCGATGGTTGAAATAGGACCCAGAAGAAAATCTGTTAGTGCCTGTTATACTGCAGAATATCATTGCTAAATCACCAATTATGAAAGCTTAATACCACATAAGTTCTTAGAGTGTACATGTTTAGTGCTGGGCAATATTAGCCAAAATAATATTTGCATTTTGGGGAGTTGGGATGGGAGAAGATTGTTATTAACGATACAATCACACGATATTGTTCTCTTGTGAAGATTGTGTGTTATTCTGGTGAATAGTTTTAATACGATTTTTGTGTAAGAATACAATACACTTGGCTATATTAAGCAGGAAGATACTGAGCACACATACTTTGTGTCTTAATTGAATAATAACTTTGATGTTAATGTGTGTTGTGATGGTCACGATTAGCCATTGCGCATAAGTATATGATCTTAAACACCAATAAATAAATAAATATATATAAATAAAGTGTGTTGAGAAGTTGCATGCCGCATTGTTAACATACACACACACAACATGTCAGAATATATTATTTAATGTTCATTGTTCAACTTGGTACCTCCCTTGAAGTGTTTCTTCAGTGTTTACATGTTCTCTGTAATCAACATTGGAGAGAAACATTAAGGGAGGTAAATGAGTTAAAAAATGAACTAGACAAACTGACAATGTGATTGTGACAGTCATGCGACTTACATGATGCATAACAATCATCTATCATCGAAAAAAGAGTGTTTTTTAGTTTTTCTCCCAACTTTAATTTCTTATTGTATTGTGATGCTTGCATCATGAAGTACTACAGACTACCAGCTGAACACATTTTATTTATAGGCCTACATGTACCAATACAACATTGTACAGCACCATGAATCGTGCATGACTGAAGGCCAGTGACTTTGATTCAGCTGGGAATAGTGGCGATCTCGTACCAACTGCAGTTGGTAAATTCAGTATATATTGGCTCTGCAAATCCCTAAATATTTTGATATGCACTACATACGTTTTTAATGGGGAAACTTTATTGAAATGGCCAGATTTCAAAGAAATTTTAATAGTCAGTGTTAAAAATAGAATAACTGGAAATTGCTCTTTTTTAACTGCCGGTTGTCATAATCGGCCGATGCCCCATAATCGGCTGGCACCGATTGCTGATTCCAATTATCGGTTCATCACTAAGTACAAATAGAACAATGAATGGGTATTACATCATGCACAATGCAAGAATGTAACACCATGGTCTTAACCCTTTACCCAACGTAACGGCCAAAACCGGCCAGCGCTATTCTCAAAAATCGCCAATTAATTTTCAAAATATTTTCATTTTTTGTCTCAAAAACATAGGTTATGACCCCTCATTGGAACGAGCTCGTCGAGCTCGTTCCAACGAGGGGTGATAACCTATGTTTTTGAGACAAAAAATGAAAAAAATTAGTTATTCAAGAATTTTTTTTGCAAGTGTCGTCTGCTTTTCATGTTAGGTAAAGGGTTAATTCATAAAAAATCAATTCATAGATGCTGAATGACTGTCAAAAAAAACGCTATTAAAAACTATACATAATCTCTTCATTATGCAAACAAGTCAAGAAGGATGGGGAGGGTGGAATATAAATCTTGTAAGATAAATTGGTAATTACCATGAAGTGGGTTTCCGAGATGGTGTATTGAAGTCCCAACCTTGTCTCTGGGCCATACAGCGACTCGTCCTCATGAACTTACCAATATATGCCCAGAGGCGAAGTCTCGACTTCAATACACCATCTTGGGAACCCACATGTGGTAATAACCTGTACTCGATAAACATGAAAGTGATGAATTATTCACACACAGTTTTGAAATTAGCAGACATAAAGCCACAAGCTGTGAGTATTGGTGTGGCATTTATTTTTCATCAAATCTTGGTTCAGGTACCCAATACTTAACTAATGAAAGTGTCAATGACACTGTAGCTCAACTTGTGTAAGACATGTACATGTATAGTATGACACAGCAATGACACATATGTAGGTAATGACCTGATAACAATGGTACATGTAAAGTATTGTAACGGTCTGTACACAAATACTGACTGTAGCCTGTAATAAATGTACAGGTAAAGTATTGTAAAGGTGGGTGACAGTTAGATGCTAAACTAGAAACAAAATCTCCATGGGGTTTATGTTACAATGGGGATCCTTGTATGGTGCACCATAAGCCAAATGTTAGGAATTGTTTTGGCGTGTTTGATCCAAACCCTTCTAAGGTTGATTCATACTAATTAATAAATATTTGTCCAGTCCTTCTTAAAATATAGGTATTTGAATTTTTTATCTTTAGCTCATAGGGTCCCCACAGGTGAGGAGGTTTTATTTTTCTCATTGGAAATCGAAAATCGGGTTGTGCTAATGTTTACACCCCCCCTCCCCCCCCCCTCCCACCCCCCCCCCCCCCCCAAACAACACCAAATATTAAGACACGAACTTGGCTTCAACACATTTGAATTCAAGAAACATTATTTTGTCTTGTGTTTTTAGAAAAGATTTTAATTATCTCCCTTTTTGAGTCACCGAGTGGGTCTGACTGAACCCCAAAATAATTGTTCTCATACCACAGTGATAACAAAGGCACACAATAAGATTATAGCAAACATTACTGACATAAAAAACCTTCTTTACAGGTTTTGTACAAAAAATGTAATATACACAATTCCTGTAAATATGACTGCCGACAGGCATTTTGAATTTTGGGCCGAGCCCAAAAGCACTCATTACCATCCAATGATGATAACAAATGTAATCCTAGAAGTTCTGTACAAAAAACTGATTGCACATAATTTTAGTATAAAATGGCCGCCTCAGCCATCTTTAATTTTGGACAGCACACAAAAACACTTGTACTTGTCCGAAGGTAATAACAAAGGTAGCCAAGAAGAAGTTTTGTGAAGATCGGTTCATAAATACAGCCTCTAGCCTGTGCTGTATTGACATGTGTACTTACTGTGTGTTAGTAGCACTGAATAAATCAAAGCACGAGAAAAAAACGTATTATATGTGGTGTATTCCATGTTACTAAACCGACACGTGCACTTACCGTGTATAAGTAGCACTGAATAAATCAAAGTTCATCTAATTTGCATAATTTCTGCACAAGAAAAAAAAACTGTATTATATGTGATGTATCCCATGTTACTAAACATTCATTCAAAAATTTATTCAAATCAGAACCTTCATATAGAAGTTCTGTACAAAAAACTGATTGTACCTAATTTTGGTACAAAATGGCTGCTGGCAGCCATCTTGAATTTTGGACTGCACCCCAAAACACTTGTTCTCGTCCTAAGGTGATAACAAGGGTACTCAAGAAGTTTCGTGAAGATCGGTTCATAAATACAGCCCCTAGCCTGAGCCGTATTCACATGTGTACTTACTGTGTGTAAGTAGCACTGAATAAATTAAAGCACGAGAAAAAAACATATTATATGTGATGTATGTGATATAATCCATGTTACTGAACATTCATACAAATATTTATTCAAATCAGAACTTTCATACAGAAGTTCTGTACAAAAAACTGATTGCACTAATTTCAGTACAAAATGGCTGCCGTCGGCCATCTTGAATTTTGGACCACACCCCAAAACACTCATTCTCATCCTACAGTGATAACAAAGGAACCCAAGAAGTTTCGTAAAAATCGGATCATAAATACGGCCTCTAGCCCGAGCCATATTGAATTGTTGACAGATAGACAGACGTCCAGATCAACAGACGGATGATGGGTCATGACATAACCTCAAATTTGACTACGTCAAAGTTGAGCTAAAAACCAAATTCATGGTAACCAATGATATAGTCACAGCCCTAAAGCCCCTGTCACAGATTCATGATTCGGAAGCCAATTTGCTTCGACCTGAGAGGTTGTGGTGAATCGTAGTCACAGTCATGATAAAGCGTACCGACGTCGCGATGAAGCATAGTTCATTGGCATGGGCCAGAACTAATCAGCATTGGTCACGACCAAGCTACGACAAAGTATTCCTGTAATACTTTATCATAGTCAGTCATGATTGGAGTGGAAATCGTAGCATAATTGTGGTTGATCGTGGAGCAGTCACGCATAGTCGTATGGCTATCGTGCAGGCATTCGTGGCCTATCATGGCTGGTCGTAGAAAATTGCAGGTATATTTCGCACGAACTGCACCACGATGTGCTATGCTAGCCATATGCTCGGCCTATGACCTATCACGAAAATGCTACGATACCAGTATGATGCATCAAGTTCTGGCACAACTTCTCTATGCTCTGCCACGATTGTGCACACTCTCAGTATGATGAGGCTATGAATAATACAACATCGCTATGCTCTATCACAATTGCTCTCGCGACTAGTACGACAGGTATTTAAAGGAGTACACCAATGACTCTAGCCTCATTTTTCTTCCAGACTTCATTGTTTCAAGATGCCAAGAAAATCAAGGGGCAGATTTTATATCGGATCGGACGGAATGGTGACAAATCGTGACAAAGTTTTCGCTCATCATAGCAATGACGTGATATGTCATAGCGCATTCATGAGAGGGGCATGAGACATCATACACAATTGTGTTTAGGTCATGGAGGATCATAGGGAAATCTTTTCTATTCGTGACAAGGTCTTAACAAGAGCATGCTCAGTCGTAGCTAGAACGTTCTAAGGTCGTTGTGAGTCATATAGAGGGCGTACCAACATTGCAAAAAAAAACGTTGCTGGAGAAAATCAAGGCCGACCACCAGGACTCGTCATGATTTTGGAATTTGCGGACAATCATGGACAATTGTGTGTCAGATCGTGAATGTGTGACAGGGGCTTAACAGGTTCAACAAATGTCATACTGATGTTAAATAATAACAAACAAAAAAAAAAGCACCAAAACAAAAATACTTTTTTGGTGTCTTCATGCAACATTTGGTTCAGTTTTGGTTTTGTTATCAAAACCGAAACCGAAACAATTACAGAAAACCCATAGTTGTGGTAACTTCAATGTTGAAAAACTCTAATAAGGTCTTCACTTCTCAGAATAAAGAGAGAAACAACCTAAAGTTAACCTTGTTTTCAAACTTCAGAGTCACGATACCCCTCTTTCAGAACAGCTGCGCTAACTGGTATTGCATTCGAGCATGACATTTACTGCAAAAATAGGTGAACAAATTACTTCTCTTATGCATTTTATGTGTTTTAAACATTCATCTGTTTATCAAATGTGATTTCCTTTGCAGAACTGGAACTTGTCACTTATTCCACATTTATAATGACAAATACATTTATTTCTACACGTAATTTTGAAAGCTTGAACTCCAAAGCCAGCATCAAAATCAGAGTTGAAGTTGGATGGAAATTTAGGGTTACAATGATCTATATGAGTGACTTTTACTCAATAAAATTTTTAAGGGGCGGCATAATTTTTTAGAGTTGGTTGGGATACCCCAAACACAGGTATTTCAGAGGGGGGGGGAATTTTTCATTAGACTCAAGGCAAAAATCATTTTTCTCAAACTGGAAACTCTTGAGATAATTTATGTAAATACATTGCGCTCAGGAAATCAGAGTACTGGTATATTACACAGGTGTGTTGCCCTAGAAAGGGAGTCCCTGTGATGCTGACTGGCATCAAATACATCTTCCTATATGCAAATGCAGTGTATTGTTATGTTTGTACAATGAAAACCAAAACTGAAAACCAGACTCAATGAAACCGAAACAAGAACTGAGATGATATTTGAAAACCGCTCATCTCTACCTTGAATTGGTGAAATGTCTCAAATACAGATGATATGTAATGGGATGGGGTTAAGGTCACCAAAAATCTATCCATTAAACAATCCCAATTATGTATTTGCTTGAACTGTGTTCTGCAGAGAAACTGCAGATTTCAACAACTAGAGACTGAAGGCACTATTTATTTATTTATTGGTGTTTAAGTCATATACTTATGCACAATGGCTAATCATGACCGAACTGAAGGCACTGATATATTTTATTTTTACAAATACAAAGAAGCAGGTTTAAGAAGGAAGGTATGTGACAGAATCTATCAGGCATACCAATGCTTCTTTCAGCTTATAAAACAACTTGCCATCAGTAATTTCATAACCCTGTATCTAACATGAAAAGCAGACGACACCTGCATAAAAAATTCTTGAACTAATTTTTTGTCTCAAAAACATAGGTTATGCTCCCTCATTGGAATGAGCTTGATGAGCTTGTTCCAATGAGGGGGTCATAACCTATGTTTTTGAGACAAAAAATGAAAAAAATAATGAAAATTAATTGGCGATTTTTTAGAATAGCATTGGCTGTTTTTTGCCATTACGTTGGGTAAAGGGTTAATCAAGTTTTAGCTATAGTTATGGGAATGGAAGTACTCTTCTATACTATCATATACCATAGGAAACTTGGGTTGAGAATTCCCATATGAGTCAGTGCATGAGTTAAAACAATTTGAGATAAATAATCACAATGACCTATTCCTTAACTTATAGTATAAATTCAGAAGACCAAAGTACCCACATATACTACCTAGACAACAAATTTTCTGGAAAATTACATAAAGTATTTCCGGCATGTCCTAAAGTTTAACCGATTCTGTAGAAATGGGACGTATGCAATTACACAAAAGTAAGTAAAAACAAATTTACAAGTTGGCAAGTTGATATAAACATTGATATACTGTAATCTGTTCCATCACAAATGATATCTGAAAGAGTTAAACAATTAATTTAACCATTTCAAACACATTATCAAAGAACAAAGCTAGTACTGAATGAATGATGAGAGTAGTTGTATTTAAATCAACATGTTCAACATCTACACATTCGTCAGCAGACATATTCATTAAAACTGATCACAACTGTCTTATATCTAAATCATGCTTACAACATTCCAGTGGCGTAGATAGCTTTTCGCTGGCGGAGGGGCAAGCCCAAAATTTTCCGACAGACCGAAAATTTTCCGACAGTGTAACAACAACAAAAACCCAAACAAACAGAAAAAATCTGTTGTTTACTGCAAATGTACTGAAAATTGGTCTTTTTAAACCAAAATTTACCCCAAATGGCATGTTTTTATCCCCAAAGCCAGCATTTTAATGTTATTAGGCATAAATTCGCCTAAAAATGGTCCCAAAAAATTTTCGACCACCATCCCCCCCCCCCCACCCTTTATCTACGCCCCTGCAACATTCAATTATACAATAACATGATTTTCAAGGGTGTTGGGCTTTATTTCTGGACTGCCATCTGTGATTAGCAGCCTAGCAGTCATTGGCAGTCTGAGGCGACAGCCTTGGGCTGCTAATGGGTGTGGGGCTGCTAATCACAGATGGAGGTCCAGTAATGGAGCCAAATGACTCCTGAGAAAATCATGTTATTATTATCATTATCAATACTTAGAAATTATAAAAACGATTTTCAACCCTTTTGGATTTATAATATTTCCTGAAAAGAATCAATGTGAAACATCATTTATTAAGCAATTTAAGGCAGAACACTTGATACTTAGGGAAATGTAAACAGATTTCCAGGAAGACGAAATGATGTCATGCTCAGAATGTCAATGCTTGATAGCCAGTCCATGGGTGCTAATGACTAAAAATAGCCATAAGCAACCGGCTATGCTTTACAATCTTTGTTTCAGGTTTATTATGCTCCCATTCAGTCTGTGTAAATTACTATTAATGTAAAGTAGCGCACAATGAATTGATAATAATTGCTAATCTCAAAATAAGAAGTGGAGAATAATACACCATTGAAACAAGCAAAATATCATAGTGCATCCTTGATGGTGGCTGGATTACAATCTGAAAAAAACATCCTCATGACTGCCTACTATACTGTAGCACCTATTATAAGAAAACAAAAGTGTGTTAGACCTTTGGGGATTAACCCTTTACCTAACGAATTGTCGACATCTGCCCATGTAATAGACAAATTCAGCAGATGAAAAAAAAAAATGTTCACAAAATTTCAACAAAATCATATCATGTGACCCACACATTGGAATGAGCTCATAGAGCTCATTCCAATGAGAGGTCACATAATATGGTTTTGTAGAAATGTTTTGAAATATTTAGTTTAAACAATATTTATTGCAGGAATATGCTATATGTTACAGAATTGAATACCAGAAGAGTAACAGTGCTAGTGCAATAGCTCAAAATATAACATACATTAACAGTAATCAGATTGCCGAATGATGGAGGGATTTGACAGGAAGCTTGTAGCTTATGTAAGTCATCTCCCTATTTGAAAATATATTAAAAACAAGCCAAGACCAATACCGGGTCTGGACCTGCGTTGCTGCATGCAATTGAATTGGCAAACAGGAAGTGGCTGCACGGCAGATCTGAAAATTGCATACACGATACAACTGATCATTATCAGGCTCCAGATGAAATATAAAATCAATCCCATGCATAGAAGCCGAGAAAAGTTTGACGAAAAATTTCAATGTTCAGTGGGTACAATAAAATTTCAAAGTATCGGCAAACAGGAAGTGGCTGCACGGCAGATCTGAAAATTGCTTACACGATACAACTCATCATTATGAAGCAGCAGACCAAATATACAATCATTCCCTTTCATAGAAGCCAAGAAAACCTTGATGGAAAAAGTTTTTTGGATGGACTGACGGACTGACAGACTGACGGACTGATGGACGGACGGAGTCGAGTGGTTACTAGACCTGCTCTGCCATTGGCGACGCAGGTAATAATAAATTTTGATATCATCTGCGTTTGGTACAGGATTAAAACATGATTAGTTCCACTTGCTGTAAAATCATTAAAAGCTATCTCATAAGGGAATGGAAGTTTTAATGCATACAACTTACTGTTATCTAGCAAAAAGCTATCTCATAAGGGAATGGAAGTTTTAATGCATACAACTTACTGTTATCTAGCAGTGAATGTCCAGTATGATTTGATGTCTGTGACAGCCAGCTTGTGAATGCATGGAACCAACTATCTGTACTCCCAGATAAAATATATGAACTTGCTTCCAGCTTGGTATACAGTAATTCCATTTTATCTTTATTTTTAAAGTAATTAATATTCTCTAAAATGATGAGAAAAATGTCACTCATTTATACTTCAGTTACACATAAAAACATATGGAGGATATCTATGCTGTTTTAGTAAATAATCTGGAATTATCGCATTCGTGTGGACCTTAAAGTATTATTTTTCACTTGCACAAGCGCTCATGAAAAATAAAACTTTCAGGTCCACATTCATGTAGTACTCAAACGATTAGTCGACTAGTCGATGTCAACTCTGGGCAAACCAGTAGTCGACTCTCAATTGTGCAGTCGACTAGTCGGAGGAGTTCAAGCTTTTAGGTAAATAGTATCCCTTCTGTGCCACTGTCAGACAGTTTGAACAGCAATATTGGGCAATAAATGTATACATCTATTGCCATCTAATAGTAGTGACAGTAGTTTGTTTTAACTGGTACTAGTAGAGTGCTGAATTATTTTGGGCTATTAGGATATGTTATTAATTTGCCTTGTTGCAATTTATGGGAGAGTGCCTATAGGCACTCTCTCATAAATCGCAACAAGGCAAATTAAATAAGACTATATAATTTCACTCTTAGCATAATTAGAAGCACATTAACAGAATAATGTTCCAGTAAGTTGCTGTATATGAATGCCCAAGTGAGCCAAATTTGGACCTTCAGCACTCTACCGGAACACCAACACTGTTATAAGGAGATAAGTTATCACCAATGACTAGTCAAAGTCAACTTGACTTTTGGGTATTGACTAGTCGACTTTGGAATTCACTAGTCGTTTGAGCACTACACTCATGAGATAATTCCTGATATTCACTAAAATAGCGTAGATTTTCTTTTTATAAAATGCTACGTGACATTTTACTGTGCAATATTCAGCCCAATTCAACTGCAAACAGTTTCAAGACAATAACAAAGATCTGCTGATCGTTCCTTCAAGGCAACTTTCAAGTTGACATCATGCGCCGAAGCGTGACATCATTTAGGAAGCTACTGAGGAAAGCCATGATGGATATAAAGAAATATCTTTTAGATAACTTGCGATAAATCACAGGCTAGCATATAATAAAATGCATCACTTTTGGTGTGCCCAATGTTTTCAAAACAATTATTTGTAATATAATATGCCTACAGTATCAATATTTATTTCATAAAAGTACCGAATTCATTCATAAAAATTTCTCCTTAACCCTTTACCCAACATGAAAAGCAGACGACACTTGCAAAAAAAAATTCTTGAATAACTAATTTTTTGTCTCAAAAACATAGGTTATGACCCCTCGTTGGAACGAGCTCGGTGGGCTCGTTCCAACGAGGGGTCATAACCTATGTTTTTGAGACAAAAAATGAAAAAAATAATGAAAATTAATTGGCGATTTTTGAGAATAGCACTGGCCGGTTTTGTCCGTTACATTAGGAAAGGGTTAAATGAATGATCTGCAATGTTGCTGGTCTCAGCCCTGAACAATTTGACACAGCCATCCATTTTGCACTTACTGTATCACTGATTGTTTCAAAATGGTGAGGTTAACCCTTTACCTAACAAATTGGTAGTATCCACCCATGTAACTTACAAATTATTAAAATAATAAATTTTTATATCCTGTGTGTTGGATAAAGAGTTAAACAGAACAAAATAATAAGTCACTTGCCTGATTTATAGTAGTGTGTTTGATTTATCAGAGATTTGAAAGTTGTAAAATTGCAAAGCAGAAAATGGAAAGTTTCCAAGATTTCATTTGTTCAGTTTTGATCTTCATTTTACATCTATCTGACTAATATTTTCATTACAGACGTTATAATAAAATTCACACCATACTGAGACATAGAAATGATGTTACATGGTTTTGTTAATATTAAGAATATTCTCACAGTTGCAGACGAAATTTTGCACCAACATTCCAAAGAGGGCATGATTCGTACACAGTGAACCCTAGTTGTACTTTAATGTCATATACCTCTGTTTTCAGAAATAAAATTTTCTCATAATGCAATTATGGTATCTGACTAATGACATTTTGTTTGACAGAGCTCCATGAGCTCTGGCAAACAAGATACAATTGGTTAGGCATAAAGAAGTTAAAAATCTGTTTTTAGGCACTCCCACATGCTTTTGTTTTGGCTGCCTTAGGCTCTCTTTCTATAACCAATGCCAACTTAAACAAGAGGCCCCACGGGGCCTGAAGCACTCATCTTGTACAGAACACAATTTAAACAGAGTCCAAGAATGAGTCTACATTAAGCAAGCCATCTCCATAGGCTACACTGTCAATCCTTGAGTCCCTCAGGAGTGACAAAAATAATCTGGGCATCATGCCTTTTCTTCAGTTGATCATAAGTAAAATGTAGAGCTCCCCTATGAAGCCCCTTGATACAACCTATGTGGATTAATCTTAGTACCTCTAGAGGGTACTGAATACAAAATTTTTAATTCTTCAGCAAAATGGCCAATTCCGGCTCCCATAGAGAGCCCAAATATTAACCCAGGCTCTTGATTTGAACACAGTTAAATCTGACTTCCCTAGAGATGTTGTGTACCGAATATGAAAGCATTCTGACTGTTGGATCTGAAGAAGAGAAATTGTAAAGAAATTTCTTCGAATTGCACTAAGTTCAAATTTGGGCTACCATAGCGAGCCCAACTATTGACCTATGGTTCCGATTTGAACAAACTTGAATCTGACCCCCCTAGAGATGTTGTATACCAAATGTGAAAGCATTCTGACAAGTGAATCTGAAGAAGAAGATTTTTGAAGAAATTCCCTCATATTGTTCTAAGTTAAATTTCATGTTCCCATATGGAGCCCAAATATTAACCTAGGCACTCGAAATGAACAACCTGGAATCTGACCCCCCTAGAGATGTTGTATACCAAATATAAAAGCATTCCGACTGGTGGATCTGAAGAAGAAGATTTTTAAAGAAATTTTCTCATATTGCACTAAGTAAAAATTTGGGCTACCATAGTGAGCCCAAATATGTACCTAGGAATTTGATTTGAACAAACTTGAATCTGACCCCCATAGAGATGTTGCATACCAAATATCAAA
The DNA here is from genome assembly GCA_031216915.1 of Pictodentalium vernedei. Classification (NCBI taxonomy): domain Eukaryota; kingdom Metazoa; phylum Mollusca; class Scaphopoda; order Dentaliida; family Dentaliidae; genus Pictodentalium; species Pictodentalium vernedei. The sequence goes on along the minus strand of CM062291.1, from coordinate 115,703,454 downwards.
GCATTCTGACTGATGGATCTGAAGAAGAAGATTTTTTTAAATTACCCTCCATATTGAACAAAGATAAAATTTGGGCTTCCGTAGGAAGCCCAAATATTAACCTAGGGACTTGGTTTGAACAATCTAGAATCTGACCCTCATAACAATGATGTATACCAAATATTAAAAGATTCTGACTGGTGGTTCTGAAGAAGAAGATTTTTAAAGAATATTCCCCCTATTACCCTATGTTAAAACTTCGGGCTCCTGTAGAGAGCCCAAATATGAACCAATGAGCTTTATTTCTACGAACTTTTATCTGACCCCCCTATGAATGCTGTATACCAAATATCAAAAGATTCTGATGATTGGTTCTGGAGAAAAGATTTTTTAAAATTTTTGCAAATATGCTGACTCAGCATTTTTTCGATGCCCATTACAGAACACCCTAACATAACCGATGGCAATTTTTTTTTACCATTCAATTCTACTGGTCGTAAGGATACTTCATACCAAATAAAAGCTCTCTGTTCCGTGGGGTTTGGGAAATATGGGCGTTTGAAAATATTTCTATTTTTAGCTCCCAGGGTTCCCATGGGGATGCGGGAATTTTTTTTTGGCATGGGTCAAGTACTTATGACCCAATACTACCACAAACCAAATTTGGTTCATACCGGACCATCGGTTCAGAAAATAGAAATTTTGGGCGGGGCCAAAAATCTTACCCCTCCTATTACAAAGCCAAATATTACTTTACGAACTTCGTTTGAACAAACTTGATTCTACACCTCTTATGGAAGCTCCATAGCATATATCAAGTCATTGTACACACTGGTTCTTGAGAAGAAGATTTTAAAAATATTTTGGAGCATTTTCCCCCACTCCCTCCCTATGGGGCTGGGCATGCTGAGTTGAACAAAAATGAAATGCCCCTTTGGGACCATCACTCACACAAACTTTCACTTGAATTGGCCCAGTGGCTTTGGAGGAGAAGACCAAAACATGGTGTTGACGGACGACGGATGACAGATGACGGATGCTGGACGCCAGACAACGGACGACAGATGACGGACGACGGACGACGGACGGGAAGCAATTAGATTAGCTCAGCTTGACTTTGTCAAGATGAGCTAAAAAAAATAAAAATTAAATGGTTTATGTCTGATATTTTACCTGCTTTAATAAAATTGATACATTTGTCCCTGCAGTGCAACAAGGCTTTGCAATGCTTTAGCATTGCAATGCCTTCTTGCACTCAAGGGACAAAATAACCACCGCCCATGCCATTCTGTAGATTATGAGGCCTAAAACATAAAACAAACCAAGAATATGAATTTTGGATTTCAAAGAAATAATTATAAAGATGAAAAATAAAATAAAAAAACGCCTGCCCACATGCAATTTTGCCAAAAAATGGACCGAGAAACAGAAGATCTACTTTGTGGGGCCTATATAGGTACATAAAAGTCTAACAGTGTACAAAGAGTTGTTTACCCTGCCAAAGACTTGTATAATGAATACCTGTCATACTGGAGAGCTATTGTAATATGTTTTAAATGCACAGATTTTCTAATCTCCTTCCAAGCATCCAAGCATAAAGTATTAAGTAGGCCAATTTATCACCTCGCACCATAGTGTTAGTAGTTAAATTTCTGATTCCAACTATTTTCAGAACTGCTTTTTGAATAAACACAAAAAGCCTCCCTCCTTCATCATAAAATTGAGGGAAAATTGCCTGAGAAACAGGAAATTTTTATAGGCCTAACTATAATGAAAATTTGCCTGATCCACTTTAATGAGCTTGGTCAAACAAGATTGTATTGGCTAAATTCTTTATTGCATTATGGGAAAAATTTTCAAATTAAAATTTTAATATTTTGACATCAGTGTGTAGAGGGTAAAAATGCTTCAACAAAAATAATCGAAGTCAATACTGTCAAGTGACTGTTGATTGAAGGTCAAGGTTTTTTGCAGGAAAAACAACCCACAGGAATATGATCAATGCCAGACCCAAATTTTTTGTACTACAATGCCGTAAAATGATTGTCTAAACTAATGAATGCAATAAAGTATCTTTCAACTACAGTGGAATGGAAAAAGCACAAGTACAATAATAGTATGGTAAAAAAAATTTAAAATATGTATTAATTTTTTTGTGAAGCATTGTACAATTATTAGAGATGGACAGCAAAGAAAAATGACAAATTATACCAAAAAAAAGGTTAAAAATCTGTTTTTCAGGCCCTCCTGCATAGTCCTTTTGGCTGCTGCATGTTCTCTTTTTATAGCCAATGCAGACTTAAAAAAATATTAATTAAATGGTTTATATCTGATATTTTTACCCACGTTAATAAAATTTGTCCCTTGAGTGCAACAAAGCTTTGCAATGCTTTAGCATTGCAAAGCCTTCTTGCACTCAAGGGACGAAAGAAACCACCACCCATGCTATTTTGTAGATTATGAGTCCTGAAACATAAAACAAACCAAGAACATGAACTTCTGATGGCAAAGAATAATTACAAAAATAAAACAAACAAAAAATGTCTGCCCACATGCAATTTTACAAAAAATGGCCTGAGAAGCAGAAGATCTACATTGTGGGGCCTAAATGGGCTCCACTCTACTGATTTATATAACTGCAATAAAAGTTTGCCTGAACCACCTCACATTCTTCTATTTTGTCCACTGTTTTGTCTTGAATTAACATACTGAAAAAATGAAACTAACTTCCAACAATGAGAAAGTACATAAAATGTCTAAAGTCTACTCACTACAATACACAGCCCCCATTCTTCCTGAATCGGGGAAGTATTTTTTTGCAGTCTCTGTATATTTCAAAGGATCAGAATTTGCTGCAAAGAATAAGGTGGGATCAAAGTTTTGTTCCAACTGAGTAAACCCCCAAACATTCACGCCTAGTAATGCAGCTGTTACAATAAGTACTATTACCTGAAATAAATGAAGTATCTGTAACACATTCATTCATAATGCAATATATATTTTTTTAACCCTTTACCTAACATGAAAAGCAGACTACACTTGCAAACAAAATTCTTGAATTACTAATTTTTTGTCTCAAAAATGAGCTCGTTCCAAAGAGGGGTCATATCCTATGTTTTTGAGACAAAAAATGAAAAAAATAATGAAAACTAATTGGCGATTTCTGTGAAAAGTGCTGGCCGGTTTTGGCCGTTATGTTGGGTAAAGGGGTAAAGTATAAGTAAAATTAACAATATTATTAATTTAATTCACATACATATTCCAATTTCTGATGTAAAATTCAAACTGTCTCCACAGATTGGAACAAATTAGAATTTAAGGTGACCATAAAAGGGGCTACTTTAATTTTTTAACTGGTTGAGTGCTTTAAGCAAGTATCAGAGCTTTTCCAAAAAATGGGACTACCAAAATTTTAAACACCAATACCCAAGCATCTCAAAGATTCAGGTAATAATGTTTAAAAATATGAAAAATTATGACAAAATTACAACAAAAATGGCCACCATTCAGCCATCTTTACTTTTTTTCCTATAGCATTTGATGTGCGTCATATTTTCATAATGTCTGATTAATGTTAAATATTTGAAACACCAACATTCATCCATTTTGGAGGTACAGGTGGTAACAGGACAGAATGACAGACTGACAGACAGTCAGAGGGACAGACAGAGGAGACAGAGGAAGTGCAATTCATAAAAGTCCTCTCACAGTAACCCATGGGGACCAATAAACTAGCCCTCAACCAGATAAGCAGCTGATTTTTCAAGTAAATACCTTTTTCAGAGAGAGCAAGAGAATAGCAAAATTGTATTGATATGTATCCCATTTTTAGTGCAAGGGGTGGAGCTTATTTAACCCTTTGAACCCTAGAAGCAGTTTTTCCTGCCAGGAATATGATACGTCATAACGTCATTAAATAGGATGGCTGTTCAGTAAATGTGTGGGGTAGACCAATCAACATTTTCATCGTGCAGCCCCGAGGCTGCACATTGAAAATATTGATTGGTCTACCCCAAATAGGGAATATGGACTCTTCTAACTGATGACATTGAACTGGTGTGGAAGATACCACTAGAGTTCAAAGGGTTAAAGAGCTTCATTCACTTGGCTGATATGCTGTTTTGTCATACAGTGTACTGTATTGCATCACAGTATTCATCAACATAGTCAAAGAATAGCAAGTTTAGTTGTCAAAATAACAAATAAAATATATCATTGTTCTGAAAGAGTTAACAAATGAAAACCAAAGGTAGAAGGAAGAAAAATCAGTTGCCCAATTCTTTTCAGGTGAACAATAGACAAATGAAATGATAATTTGCCCAATTTATGCAGGGCTGCACCTTAGTATTTGTACGATATGATGATAGATCAAGTGTTCCTGAAGGGGCTTTTAGATAAATTCCAGAGCACTGAAGAACCCTTTCAACAAAAATAAAAAGGCATTTTTATTTAAGCCCACAAGAGTTTCACTGAGAAAAGTGTTAGCAACTAAAAAGTAAAAAAATTATATTGTAATTATTTGATAAATATGTGTTAGGCCTGAAACAGTTAAAAATCTGTTTCTCTGGCCCTCATACTCTCTTTTTTTAACCAATGCAAACTTGAAAAAAAAAAAAAAGTTAAATGTTCATGTCTGATATTTTACCAAAGATAATAAAACTGATAAATTTGTCCTTCAAGTGCAACAAGACTTTGCAATGCATTACAAAGCTTTCTTGCACTCAAGGGACAAAATACAATGCCACCCATACTTTTCTGTAGATTATGAAGCCAGAAACATAAAACCAACCAAGAAGGTGAACTTTTGATGGCAAAGAAATAATTACAAAAATAAAAAAATAAAATAAACAAGAGCAATGCAAAGCATGGCATATGCCCCCAATGATGTCATAAAAAGGAAGGTAAGTTTCTCAGGGGCATAACAAAATTAAAAGAAAGCTTCCTCTAGACAATGCAAAAAAAAAAATTTGATTTGAGTCAGCATTTGTTAGTTATTGGATGGAATCCAAATTCAATATGGCCACCATGGAAGCCATAATGAATTGGCCACTGGCAGGCATCATGGTTCAGTTGACTGGTCCAAAATCGAAAGGAATCTTCTAGACACCAACAATGCATAATTAAAAAATAAAAATGATTCGAGTCAACATTCATTAGTTATTGGACGGAAACCAAATTCAATATGACAACCATGGTGGCCATACTGAATTGGCCATCTGGACCAAAATCAAAAGGAAGCTTCCTCTAGACACCAATAATGCATAACCAAAAACTGAAATTGATTCGAGTCAAAATTCTTTAGTTATTGGACGGAAACCAAATTCAAGATGGCCACCACGGAAGCCATAATGAATTGGCCACTGGTGGCCATCTTGGTTCAGCTGACTGGTCCAAAATCAAAAGGCAGCTTCCTCTAGACACCAACAATGCATAATTAAAAAATAATAATGATTCGAGTCAGCATTGATTAGATATTGGATGGAAACCAAATTCAATATGGCGGCCATGGTGGCAATATTGAATTGACTGGCTTGACCAAAATTGAAAGGAAGCTTCCTCTAGACACAATGCATAACCAAATACTGAAATTGATTCTAGTTAGTATTCATTAATTATTGGATAGAAACCAAATTCAAGATGGCCACCATAATGAATTTGCCACTGGTGGCCCTCTTGGATCAGCTGACTGGTTGAAAATCGAAAGGAAGCTTCCTCTAGACACCATCAATGCATAATTAAAAAATAAAAATGATTCAAGTCAGCATTCAGTAGTTATTGGAAGGAAAACCAAATTCAATAATAGCTGTCATGGAGGCCATATTGAATTGGCTAGCTGGACCAAAATCGAAAGGAAGCACTGTCTAATCATCCACAAGTAACACCTAAAATTATGATTTGATCAAATAAGCAGTTCTATAGTTATTTGATGAAAACCAAAAGTTAACGGATGGATGCCAAACAATGGACAGAGGGATATGGTGAAAACATAATGCTCCCAAAAGAATCACTCGGGGGCATAAAAACCTCCCGCCCACATGCAATTTTACAAAAAATGGCCTGAGAAACAGAAGATCTACTTTGTGTTGCCTAAGTTATAATTTTAAAGCCACATATGGAAATAAAGATTTATGGAGAGCAGTGGATGAATATATCATATTCATTGAGGGAAAGGCTGATGGTCAGATCATCATGTTGACAGACTTTGTGGCTTCTGAACAAGTTAAAAAATATAAGATCAGAAAAGAAAGAGGAAGCAAAACAGACTTTGGGTTAGGCCAAAAAAAGGGGTGTTCTCAGGAATTTTTGCTCTGACAAACAGACGAGAGAGGGAAGCTTTTTTCTTTCTTCTAAATGCTATGAATTTAAAATCATAAGTTAATTCTTACATTAATAACTCTTTTTGCCTGTTGTATAATCAATGGCTCTTTACAACTGATCATTTCAGGTGACTGTGAAGTTGCCAATTCAAAGAAGATCAAGTAAGGCCTATTAAAAACTTTTCTTGTTTCTCAGGCAATTTTCTCTCAATTTCATGATGAGGGAGGGAGGCTTTATATTTTTTTTATTTTTGAATTTTTGCTAATCCACAAACAGTCCTGTAAATAAATTCACTGTCAACCATTGTCCAAAAGAGGGACACAAGTAGTATTTTCAAAGCATTAATGCCCATGTCCAGAGCTTTTGGTCACAGGCCTTTATCAATGCAGAACAATCAGAGGGTTAGATTATTACATCTTCACAGTACAGAAACAATTCACAAAATAACAAGATACCATTAGTAACACTGATAACTAGTCTGCATTGATAAAGGCCCGTGGCCAAAAGCTCTGCACATAGATGTTAATGTTTTGAATATTGTCCTGGAAAAAGTTGGAATTAAAAAATTATCTACTTAGACTATTATGAGAAAAAAACTTTTTTTCAGAAGAGAAATTTTCCCATAGTGCATTTGCACATTTAACAAACTATATCTTGTTTGACAGAGCTCAGTGAGCTCTGTCAAACAAAATACAATTGGTTAATTTTTCAGCCTACAAGAGCAAAATAGTGAAGAGAATTCCAAGTAATAAAAAAGGAGTGATGAGACAGTCTTCAATGATGATGGCAGTGCCTGAAAATTTGGTATATTTTTAATAGCCGTATCTTGAAATATTTATTACCTTAACTGGAAGTTTAACAATGAATGGAGAATATATCTTTCTGAAGAAACCTGCTAACAAATCTTTCTGACTACAGCTATTGGCTTTGTAGTTATCATGTGTGTAGCAACATACACAGGCATCTCTCAGTGATTGCTGTCTTCTCACATCAAGTGTCAGGCAAGCCACAAAAAATGAGCTCTGTAGAATGAAAACAGCAAATATTCCTATAGCCGCATAAAAACAAAATGACTGCAATGATGGAAGTCTCTGCAAAGATATAATAAATGCATTAATTTGTAACTGCTCAAATGACGCATGTGCTCCAATGGAGGTATGATGAAATATATACTCCAATGGAGGTGGGGTGAAAGGATAAAATCATTGCACATAAAACTTCTATAGATAAAAGCCCAACAAAATAACAAAGGTGTACAAAAGTTCTGTAATATTTATTGAATTTCATGGAAATTGAGTGCAAAACATGTTTAGTGAAAAATTTTTCTCTTATAGGCCTATCATTTTCAAAATGGGAGGAGAGCAATGATGGCCCGCCTTAAATGAAGTTCAGATGGTCATTTTGGTTAGTGATGAACCGATTATCAAAATTTGCTATGAACCAATTACCGTTTATTTCTCTGCCGATTGTACTGATTTTGATGCAGATTCCGATGGTTGAAATAGGACCAAGAAGAAAATCTGTTTGTGCCTGTTATACTGCAGAATTTCATTGATAAATCACCAATTACGAAAGCTTAATACCACATAAGTTCTCAGAGTATGCATGTTTAGTGCTGGGCAATATTAGCCAAAATAATATTTGCATTTTTGGTAGTTGGGGTGGGAAAAAATTGTTATTAACGATACAATCACACGATATTGTTCTCTTGTGAAGATTGTGTGTTATTCTGGTGAATAGTTTTAATATGATTTTTGTGTAAGAATACAATACACTTGGCTATATTAACCAGGAAGATACTGAGCACACATACTTTGCGTCTTAATTGAATAATAACTTTGATGTTAATGTGTGCTGAGATGTTGTTTGGTGCCTTGTTTACAAAAACTCACGCGATGTCAGAATATATTATTTAATGTTCATTGTTCAACTTGTTACCTCCCTTGATATGTTTCTTCAGTGTTAACAATGAACTTGACAAACTGAAAACGTGTTTGTGACAGTCATGCGACTTATACATGTATGTTGCATAACAATCATCTACCATTGAAAAAAGAATGTTTTTTAGTTTTTCTCCAATTTTAATTTCTTATTGTATTGTGATGCCTGCATCATGAAGTACTACAGACTACCAGCAGAACACATTTTATTTATACATCTGCCCAATGCAACGCTGTATAGCAGCATGATTGAAGACAAGTGACTTCAATCTGCAGGGAATAGAGGCGATCTCGTACCAATTGCAGATGGGTAATTCCATAATATCTCGGCTCTGCAAATTGCTAAATATTCTGATATGCACTCCACACGTTTTTAATGGGGAAACTTTATTGAAAAGGCCAGATATCAAAGATATTTTAATAATCAGTGTTAAATATAGAATAACCGGAAACTGCCGGTTGTCATAATCGACCGATGCCCCATAACCGCCGGTTCTGAATGCCGATTCCGATTATCGGTTCATCACTAATTTTGGTCTACCCTAATTTGACACAAGAAAAGCCACTGGAGTCTGTTCTTGAGATTGGTAATTTTACCATATCTTTGCATCTTATTGTTTGGGTTGTGTATATAGAATCTAATGTAGGTTTGAAAAATGTGATAATTTCTTGCTGAACATGTCAGGATTTCTACCCGAATTATGTATGTAGTCAGACAATTATAGTCAGTGTCCAACAAGTAAGTAAAATGGCTACCAGTTAGTCTCTGAGAGACCCTACACCTGGCTTCCAGCTCAAGCTGGAGGCCAGATGTAGGGACCTCATAGAGATTAGCTACTAGTAAACTTTTTTGAAGTGCATGATCACATATTAAGATAAGTTATACCAATCACCGCAACTGAACAATGTTCACTTCCGTGGCTCTCTTTGTATGTGGCAAGAATGACGTTTCCTGCCTTCATAAATTTTAGTTTAGGAGAGCCATTGAGAGCAAGAGTGGTCGTCCTCCTTAAAATGACATGCCTGCTCTTTATTATTATTATTATTTATGTCCTATGTCCTATTTTTTCTAATATTTAATTTGAATTATGATTTTGGGTTATTACATAAGATAAAGGATTAACTGGATGTAGTTTTCAAGGTACTGCTGTAAACCACCTAGTATGAGGTCATAATTTTAGTTAAGGTATTTTGTCATTTTTTAAATATTTTTTTCCCCAAAACTCCTGCTTATGACCAGCCATTAGAAAGAAAAACATTTATAAGTTATTTGGGAACTATTTATACTCACAGTATAAGAACCAATGCAAAAAGCAACTATATCAGTAAGCGATGTTACTGTTATGGATACACCTGCATGTTTCATAGTCATAGCCATTTTCTGCGGAATGTCTTTTTCTCTCTCTTCAGGTGTTAAGTTATTTAATGCACCAACTAGAATAAACATGTCATCAATACCAATACCTGTAACATGAAAAATTAATTCTAGAATATTTAACTCCCTTTCCAGAAAACAAATAGAAGATGACACTTGACAAAATATTTTAGAACAAAAAGTTTAATTATCTGCCTCAAAAACAATAGAGCTTAGGACTCCTCACTGGAATGAGTTCATGAGCATGTTCCCAAGAGAGGTTGTCTGCTGTTTTTTAGACAAAAATAATAAAATTTGTATGGTGATTTTTTTGTGGGCAGGTTTTGGACATTACGTTAGATAGAGGGTTAATTGTCTTTATTTTAGAATACTCCATCAGAGCCTTAACCATTTTGTCATAATATTGATTGATTGATTTATTGGTGTTTAAGGTCGCATACTTATGCACAATGGCTAATCGTGACTCTGACAGTTTTATGTGTGGAGGAAGCCAGAGTACCCGGAGAGAAACACCGTGCAATGATGAGCAACTGTCAGCTCCTCAACATTCTAACTCTGTTCAAAGTCCACTCAGGCAGGGTTACAGCTATTGAAGACATGCACACTATCGACGTGTAGTATGCCTTAGTACATGGCACCATTGTGCCCCCATGTAGGCAACCGCGATAAAGTGCCTTGCCCAAGGACACAACGCGGGTTGTCCTGGACATTGATCAAACTCGGGACCTCTAGCATAGAAGTCCAACAGTCTACCACTGAACCATCTCGCTCCCTCCCTTTTGCCATAAACTGCCACTTTTATGTTGCTTTGAAAAAGTTGCTCCCAAGTGTATTCTTTCTTGAGAACTCTACTGGTTGACTGCAATCATCTTGGCAGTGTTTTTACAACAATGATACAGAAACACTGTCAAGTCATATGCAGCTGTGTACATGTATTTATACCATGATTACCTATTCTACTATATATAAAAAGCCTATGACATAAATTTTAGCTTTACACACCATCTGTGGTGAACACACCAGCAATAGGATTTCAACAGTTGAAATTTACACCTGCAGTGGAACTGCATCCAAGTTGACCTTTACGCTTTTGAATAAGTTTACCTCATAAGATACCCAAAATTAACAAACGTACGTTGTCTCATGTTAATAAAGAATCCATAACTCAAAATAGTATGTTATTATGTTATTAAAATGAAAAAGGCCCCGTAATTTGCCCGTTTTGTTTTCTAATTTGTTTCGCCAATAAAATTTGCCAATGGAATTACCGCCCACCCGTGCTCATGTAAACAAAAACAGATTCGCACATGTGAATATTGATTTATTCAACATTTAAACTCTTATTAATCTGATGATGGTATCATGATATAAATAAAATATACCCAAAGAAGCTTGGTGTATCAAATGTTCACCACTCGTGGTGAAGTGGTGTTAACCGCACACCAAAGGCTTGCGGTTAACACCACTTCACCACTCGTGGTGAACATTTGGTACACCAAGCTACTATGGGTATATTTTATTTTTAAGATAGTAATTATAAAAATTAATCTAAGGTTTTAACTGGCTGAGTGCTAGAAGCCACTATCAGGGCTTTCAAAAAAATTAGGGTACAAGAACAAAATTCTAATGTTTTCCCTGCTCATGTTTCCTGTTCAGTCAAACGCAAATAATATTTGGTTTATATAAATATGTTCTATTACAAATTGTTGGAGAGTGCCTGTGTGCACTCTCCAATAATTTGTAATAAAACAAATTTTCAATAACAAATTCAGACCACCAAAAATAATCTAGCCCTCAACCATTTGAGGATTACAGAAAAGTGCTAGAGGCTTTGTATCTCTTGTTTCTTAAATATGGGCAAAAGGAAATTTCACTGTTGACTGACTATTGAAGGTTTCTCTAAAATCTATGACACTAAGACCTGAACAAATTGGGCAAATGACTGTTTCGGTCATATATTGCTTGCTTACAAGAATTTAATCATCCACCTACATTATTAAACTTATGACAAACAGAAAGAGAATTTATTCAACATACCTTTGATAATCATTTGTTAGCTCTTCTGGAGTCTCAAACTGCTTTATAAAGATAAAAGAACAAAATGTTCTTTGAGTTGGGCAATAAAATGGTGCGATCAATGAGCCCTTTCCAACAGTGTATTAAATCACAGCATATTACAGTGAAGGTGCCAGAATTTCCTCAATGTGGCTTGTGCTCCCTGACAGTTGGGGTAGTGGGAGGAGGGGGGGGGGGGGTGGCTAGGGTATGCCACAATAAAAGAGATGGAGACTTAGACATACACAAAAAAGATCTTCTCCTGCACTGGTATATTATCAGTTCAATATGAGAGTCATAACACAGTTAAGATAACCCTTTTTCAAGGGGGCCCTAATTGCATTTAATTTTTCAGGTCTGCACATGTTTCCATTAATTTCAATGATCTCCAGTGAAATTTCCAGGTTTTCAAGGCATTACATTTCACCATGAAAATCTAACATTATAATACTTATAATGTGTGTTTCTCTGTCCCACTTCAAGAAGAGATAAAAAGTTAGGGAGAGGATAATGATATTTACAACAGTCCAACGATAATCACAGTGGATTAATGACCAGGAGACCAAAATGAGAATCTATTGTCCATCCCTCATATTATACAGGCAAATGCACTAGAATCACATTCCATATCCAATAAATGATGATGCAATCATATCACTTTTTTCACAGGAGCTGTCGTGGAACACTTATATTCATAGCAAACTTGGGTTGCCTCCTTTTGTTTATTTTGCTTTTTTGATTGAAATAATGTGACCAATTAGTTTTGATGAGCATACCTCTATAGGTATCACAGTACTAAATATTTCCCCATCGGTGTCCATTATAACGTTCAGGCGAAAAAAAATATAATAGCATCACTTTAATTTTGGCATTCAAATATCTTTGTCAAGTACAGCCCTTCAGACAACCTTTTCTGATCCCAGAACAGGAGGTCATGCAACAAATAAGAAAGAAAACTGACAGGAAGGGCAGTACCGGTCGCATGCACATATTTTTCAGGGAATTCCCAACAAAAACACACCAATAGTTGATTGAATTTGTAAGGTCCAAAAAGTCATCAAATCACACTCTTTATTTTTCTGGAATATTCAACAATAATGCTATATGTCAATAGAATACTTCAAACATTTATTGAAACAATATGTTTTCCCATGGCTGCTCAGTTTTGGAGATTGCATCATTTCTGAGCACAACTTTTCAAGGCAGGTAACTCTAATTCAAATATTTGGTACAGTCATACCTCTAGTTGTGTTTATAACAGATAGATTTCCATGAAACATGAGAGAGGAAGATGATTCATAATGAACAGAAACATAAAAGAAAAAGGATATAGAGTGAAACCGTGTTAACTGAATGGCTCCTTTTCTAATGAAAACAAGGGCAACGCAACGTGTGGGTCACTTACCCCAACTCGAAGTAACCTTGAAGGTATTGTGGGACAGAAAAATTTCCTAAGTTGAAAGAGTGAAAATAGAAATCAAAAAACGGTCATAACTGGGACAAATTACTGGATGGAACCTGTTCATTGTGCTTTTCTGTTCTCTCCTGCAGGTCTATCAGCATACCAAAGGAGATCCAAATCCAAGTGATGGCTTTGAAATTACAATGCAAAATGTTTGTATGGACTGACAGACAAACAGATGGACTCAGATGGATGGACAGATGGATGGACAGATGGAGGGCTTCACTAGATACCTCCGAATCCTCCTTAGGAGGTCGGGGCACGAAAAAATCAATTAACAGAAATATTCAGTTAACCAGAAACTTGTCATTTCTACCAAGCTTGGCAATACACAATCTGTCATTTAGAGAAAGAGGTCACAGCAGGCTAGCATCACTAAATTTACCCTCTGTGAACCTCAATTTGAATCAAGGTCTCAAGCATAAACAAAGAGTGATACCCAGAGGATAAGGATACCCCAGAGGGTGAATTTGTGGATGCCATCCCATATGGTGGGCCAATTTATCCTCTGGGTATCGCTTTCTGTTTATGCCAGACATGTTAACCTCCCAAAAAATTTTTCAGGGAGATTGAAGAAAATTTTCAGGGAGATGACATGATTTTCAGGGAGATTTTTTTTTGCGCGTAGAAACCATGTGTGGATCGATCAATTTTAAATATAAATTAATACCAAATACCCCCTCCCCCCCCCCCCCCCACACACACACACATAACAGGAAACAGCCCAACAACAATACATCAAAGGAACATATGTGTTTTATTTGAACAATTTGTCCTTTCAAAAGCCAAACCATAGAAATATAGAGAAAAACAGAAATCAGAAATATGGATGTGGTCATGTGCCAATATCTGAGCTTGTTCCAATGACATCCATATTTCAATGGTTTTATGTACAAAATGTTTGGAGATATTTTCGACCTTTTCAGCACTATATCAGTTATGGTGCTGTGTTGAAAGTTTTGGATCCATTTGGGTAATTATGGGTACTTGCGGCGACCTGCGGTAACCTGCGACGATCTGTGGTGTTTAGGCACACCCCAGAGCCTGGTTGTTGTGGTAATTCGATCTTCCAAAGCCCAGCGCCCCACCTAACCACACCGGTTACTCACTGGAAGTAGTTGGTCATTTACGAAGGGGATTTGGAATGGGGTGATCATTTTTCAGTGAAACGTGAAAATTATGCCACAGCCAGCCCAGGACGAAACATCTCGGGGATATTTTGTTGTCCATTTATCACTACGAATGAAAAAACGTGCAAGTGCCGTAAATTACCAACTTTTTAGAGATTTTTTTCACCAAAAACATAATTTTTTTCACAGCCTGCTTTAAAATTGCGAATCGGAAATTTTTCCCAATATATTGAAAATTACAGCAACTCATATGTTTGAGCCATTTGACTCCAAAATTGGCTATAATTATCTGAAAGTGAAATCCAAAATGCACAATAAATTTGTGCGTATTTTTGCACATTTTTCGATTGGACAAGATTTTATATGTATGGAATTTATTTTTCGATTTGACTGCTACCTGTATACAAGCAAAGGTGTGCCTTTAATATATAATCAATTTCAGCAATTATCCTGCATCTCAAATTCATTTAATCCGCCTGTCAAACGTGTTGCAATAATCACAACACGGCCATTGACAGAAATGAGAATTGGTCATCAGTTCTTACGTAAGTGGTGACGTTTCACACAAACTTAATGACCTTGCCATTGAGAGTAGAGCACATGCTTTTGTATTTGTAAACAAAAGCTAGTAGATTCAGTTTTTGTCTGGTATGTCGACTTTCCGGGAGATTTTTGGTCCAAATTGACTCCCAGGCGGGAGGGCGGGAGGGGATAGCTAATTCCGGGAGAATCCCGGGCATTCCGTCCGGGAGAGTTAACATGTCTGGTTTATGCGTGAAACCCTGATTCTGACTGAGGTTCACAAAGGGTAAATTTAGTGATGCTACCCTGCTGGGCAGGGTATCAACACCAAATTCACCCTCTAGGGACCTCATTCTGCAGATGACTGTCTGCTTATTTTCAGGCATGATTACCGCTCATTTTGGTGATAAAGTAAGTATTTATTCTATTTTAACTTGTTTGACAGAGCTTATTGAGTTCTGCTCATTAAAATATAATATGACAAATGATTATATTAACTCTCTCAACACGAGATGCTGCTTTTCCGGTCTGGGAACACGATACGTCATAATTTCATTAAGTAGGATGGCTACTAAGTGAACGTGTGTGGTAGAACAATTAATATTGCTCTACCCCCAAATAATGGATACGGACTCCAATTTCTGCCATTTAACTGGCAAGGAAGACACCACCAGTGTTGAAAGGGTTAAGGCCAAATATGTTAAAACTTGTCAGTTTGAGGCTTCTCGGTATAATTTTTTAATAAATTAGTATTTTTTTATTTAATTAACAGGTATTTACTCTTTAACCTAAATACAATTAAACCTTTGCCTAAAGAATCAGCCACATCTCCCAGGGTAATGTAGAAATTTTTCAGTTGACAAAACATTATTTTTCAATAAATTTTAACAAAACCATATTATGTGACACCTTATAGTTTTGTTGAAATTTGTGTGAACATTTGGAAAAAATATAATTAAAATATCAAATTTTGATATTGTGTGTGTTGGGTAAAGAGATAAGAGGTGAAACTTGTACTGAAAGTATGGTGAATGCCTCTGTGTTTGACTATTATATCAATTAACCCTTTACCCAATGTAACAGCCAAAACCGGCCAGTGCTATTCACAAAAATTGCCAATCAATTTTCATTATTTTTTTCATTTTTTGCATCAAAAACATAGCCTATGACCCCTCATTGGAATGAGCCCATTGAGCTCATTCCAAAGAGGGGTCATAAGCTATGTTTTTTATGCAAAAAAATAAAAAAATTTAGTTATTCAATAATTTTGTCTGTGTCGTCTGCTTTTCATGTTAAGTAAAGGATTAACAGAGTTAATCTATAAATCAGTATGTTTGTTTGTTTGTTTGTTTGTTGGTGGTTAACGTCACATATTTATGCACCATGGCTAATCGTGACACAACATGGAGATGAAGTCAAGTTTAGTCAGTCGTTGATCTACATGTTGCCCATTTTAGAGGACTTTCACCCCAAGCATTGGTGACTGGGTCCTATTTTACTAGTAAAGCGGAACTGGTTTACCACAGTAAACAAGTGCTGCTTACTTCCCGGGGTTCCCACGGGGATATAAATCAGTATACAATTAAATGGGAAGCACTGTATAAAAACAGAATTTCTGTTCTTCTTACCAAGCAGTAAAAATGGTAAAATGGTATGTAGTGGTCCGTAATCAATGCCAATAGCTGATGCAAGACCATAGGATACAACAATACACATGCCAATACATGCTACACCACATATGGATAAAGCAATCTGGAAACAAAAACATAATATACCCAATCAGAAAATATTTATACAAAATTATTGTTCAAAGTTGAGACCTTCTTACTAGAGATAAAGCACTGGTAGGGCCCTGCGAACCTCAAATCACAGGTCAAATCGAATCAAGCTCCAGACCTTTGAATTGAATCGAATGCCAAATCAAATCTCAACGCTTTTCAAGTTTTCGATTTTGTGCCCTTCTTACATCTGTAAATATTGTCATTCTCCACTCAAGAATTGTGTGCAACAGCGACTCGTGCAATTCAAGCAAACAAACAGAACATTTCAGAATGGAACTAATGTAATTTTGGAAGCAGAACGTACTTGAACACTTCTTCTATCATCAGGTCTCCTAAACAAGAGACCTGTTAAAAGAAGAAGAGTTCAAAGGAGACACTTTGTAGGATTTTGAGAACATCTCGATGATTCGGAAATTTTCAAATCGGCACATTTGAAATCAAATTGAATCATGGGTACTATTTCAAATCCAATTGATTTTTTTAATATTCACAGGGCCTAAGGTACTGGTAACAAAGGTTGGGTACTATAGTAAAACCTGTCTTGAGAGACCACTGTCTTGAGAGACCACCTGTCTTGAGAGACCACATCTGCCAGGCACCAATTGGTTTTACTCTATAATGGACCTGCTATGGGAGACCACCTGTCTTGAGAAACCACTTGTCTTGAGAGACCACTATGACCTGGTACCAACTTGTATTTTTATGCCATAATGGACCTGTCTTGAGAGACCGCCCCTTTGAAGACAAACCATGACAAACGTTTTTTACCTGTTCTGGAATTGGAAAATCCATTGTGGTTATACTAACATAATTAAAAGTATTAAAAGCTCTTAATTGGGTTTCAATTGTTAACTCATTAAAGATTGAGACGTTCTTATAAGACCCCTGTGAAAAGATTAGGATTATTGCTGAATAAACAATTTCATACATACCTGAAATGTGACAGATAGGAATAAAAATAAATTTGTGTTGAAAATCTTTTTGTAACAAACTGAAATGGACTGTTATAAAAATTATAAAAATAAATTAGTGTTGAAAATCTTCAATGAAGATTTTCGACACTAATTTATTTTTATAATTTTTATAACAGTCCATTTCAATTTGTTACAAAAACTTCATAAAAAAGAACAACTACAAAGTAATTACAAAAATTTATTCTCCATTTCTGAATTTTGTGGTTGGTTATTCACTGACTTGAGAAAAACCTGAAACCTGTTATGAGAGACCACCTGTCTTGAGAGACCACTTTTGTGTGGCCCAAAGGGCGGTCTCTCAAGACAGGTTCTACTGTATTCCTTTCTGACGAAAAAATTACTTAATGCAAAACATAAATTAGAAGACCAGAGACATCCCTTTTAACCATGTTGAAATTTTGTTGAAAATTTTTTAACCCTTTACCCAACGCAGACGATATCAAAATTTATTATTTTAAAGATCATTTTTGAAAATTTAAAAAAAAATTTCAACAAAACCATATCATGTGACCCCTCAAAGAGGGGTCACATGATATGGTTTTGTTGAATTTTTTTGAAAAATAGTTTTTTTCTGCTACTGAATTTGCATATTAAGTGGGCAGATGTGGTCAATTCGTTGGTTAAAGGGTTAAAAAAAAAAAGATTAAAATAAATTTTGATATCATGTATGGGGGCGTGGTGGCTTAGTTGGTAGAGGTGCAGGCTGCAAGCCGAGAGGTCCTCGGTTCGAATCCCACCTGTGGCAAATGCGTTGTGTCCTGTCAGGGTCATGGTTAGCCATTGTGCAGAAATATGTGACCTTAAACACCAATAAATAAATAATAAATAAATGTAATATCATGTGAGTTGGGTACAGGTTTAACAGTATAAGGGCAAGTTTCTATAATTTAATGCACACTTACTCTTTGCTGCACAAGGTTAAATCTTCCAAGCATTATAATAACATAAACAATCAGCAGAGCATATCCAAGAGAAAGTCTTGATAAATCACTCTGTATAGAACTCTCTGCTGCATCAACAAAACTGAAACAGAGTGACAAGTCTAGAAAATTAGAAAAGATGTTGGCCAAGTGCAAATTTTTTACTCTGAAAAATAGTAGCCAAGCAGAAAATCAAAAATGGCAGTAGATTAAAACTTCTAGAAGGGATTATACTACGAGAACTTAACTCCTTGCATACTGCTAGCAGATATTCCAGCCCATGACAAGAAATCTCTTAGCACTAAAATATGTGAAATTTGAGGATATTTAACCAACTTTTTCCCTGTACATTGTGAATACTTTTTAACCCTTTACCTAACATGAAAAGCAGACGACACTTGCAAAAAAAATTCTTGAATAACTAATTTTTTTCATTTTTTGTCTCAAAAACATAGGTTATGACCCCTCATTGGAATGAGCTCGACGAGCTCGTTCCAACGAGGGGTCATAACCTATGTTTTTGAGACAAAAAATGAAAATATTTTGAAAATTAATTGGCGATTTTTGAGAATAGTGCTGGCCGGTTTTGGCCGTTACGTTGGGTAAAGGGTTAACCAATAATTTCTTGTGTCAAATTTTCATATATTTTATAATTACTGTGGGTTGGGAGTTAAGGTACTCA
Source organism: Pictodentalium vernedei (assembly GCA_031216915.1). Taxonomy (NCBI): domain Eukaryota; kingdom Metazoa; phylum Mollusca; class Scaphopoda; order Dentaliida; family Dentaliidae; genus Pictodentalium; species Pictodentalium vernedei. The sequence goes on along the minus strand of CM062291.1, from coordinate 115,684,316 downwards.
TTATATGGTAAAGATGGAAATAATAAATAGAAGATATCTAGTGTATTTGAGTGGATACTGAAAATTATCTCATGAGTGACCAAGACAAATGTCTATTTTTCACAAGCTCTTGCGTGAGCAAAATTAACTATTTATCTCAATCACAAGTTAGATAATTTTCGGTATCCACTCAAAAACACAAGATTTTCTTTTTATTATACTTTTTTTTTATAAGAATCTGATCATTCTTATCGATAATTCCACTCATTTCCACCTAGAATTGATGCAGAAAAGTAAACAGCTGATGCACATTGATACGCTGAAGTGATTTGATCGATATTTGGAACAGGTAGTGTCTTACAATCTGATTCAACTGGCAGGTTTCATGCATCAATTCAAGGTGAATACTTGTTGAAGTATAGCTGGGAATGATCGGTATCCACTCAAAAACACTAGATTTTCTTTTCATTATACGTTTTTGGAACAAATTGATCATTTCCAGTGATAATTTGACTTGTATTCACCTTGAAGTGATGCTTTGAAAGCTGCCATTTTGATTAATACCACGAAAGTGAAAATTTCTATATCTTCACATTTTCTATCTTTCACAATTTTTTCGAGAATCTGTCGTTTAGCGTATAATAAAACAAGCTAAAACTACAGGCTGCCATTAATTTTTTATTTATCCCTTAGGTCCTCAAATTAATTTTACGTCAATAACTACCGTACATATACATGTACACAGTTGCAGATGACTTAACTGGTAGAGTGATGAAAACCCTATTTGGGCTTAATCTGATCATGAGGTGCACATACATTACTTAACACTTTACCCAACGAATTGGCCGCATCCGCCCGCGTAATATGCAAATTCAGCAGTTGAAAAAATATTATTTTTCAAAAAATTTCAACAAAACCATATCATGTGAACCCTTGTTGGAACGAGCTCATCGAGCTCGTTCCAACTAGGGGTCACATGATATGGTTTTGTTGAAATTTTTTGAAAAATTTAAAAAAATGATATTTAAAATAATAAATTTTGATATCGTCTGCATTGGGTAAAGGGTTAAAGACTTTTTATTCAGTGGATGTACTTCATATTATCTTTGAAGTGAAAATATTTAGTTTTTAAGGATTTGCCTTGTTACAATTTATGGTAGAGTGCCTATTGCACTCTCCCATGAATGATAAGAAGGAAAAGACACAGACCTTTAGATCAGTCTAATTTGGGTACAACGGCAAATATGGATGTGGCCCGCATGATTGGAGAAAAAGTACCGGTATTTTCTTCTTGGAGTCTGTTTTGGGTTTTAGGTCCCCCATCTTAAAATGATAGTTTACAACCCCTTGTTATCGGTCTTCCCCATTATCACTGGTTCCCACCACCCTTTGACATAGGTTTACCCGATTAACTCGAGAAGACTTCTTAGTTTCCCAGTGTTGAGCCAAAGTCCTACTTGAATGTAAATTACACATGATGTTTACCGAGAAATGCCCCAAACACGAATATAATAGATCTCATATAAAATTTGCCACGTCACACTGTCAACGGCAACTGTTTTTCCATGGCAAACACTTGGTTTTAAAAAATTATTTATCTGTTGCATTGTTTGATTCGAAGGTAAGCTCTAAGCTATATTGCAAGCATCACAGAAACCTGGTCAAACTACATATTGCCGAAACACTGCAAAACTTTGGAAAAAGTTTCAAACTCTGCATAATTTGGGTGCAATTATCTTATTTGGGCACATCGTTTACCATTGTTAGTTGGGAAGAATTTAAAGGCCTGAAAAGACATGTCGACAAATTTTGCTGACCAAAAATAATTTAGCACTTTACCAGTTAACAGTGTATCTACATTATTGATGTCTGATCATTTCAGCAAATCATTTGTGTTTTTTGCATGAAATTTTATATACATAAATACAGTACACAACAATGTATTTCATATTTCTTCAATATCAATTTCTGAATCATTTATAGAATGGTGTGCACAGAAATTTTTATCTGATTCCAGTGCAAAAATCTTGAGATGCTGTTCCCAAAACTCATTTCTGATTTCTTTAACCTTTAAGGCCCTGGAGATTTTTTATACACTTTTGCTATACGTTTAAAGTCTACCTCCTGTGGCTTTGCTGTTGTTTCTAGTCAAGTCTTGGCTGCCTACAGAGGCAGCCAGGACTTACCTAGAAACAACAAGGTACTTACAAGTTTTGAGTTTACCCAAACAATGTATGTTGTGGCACCTGTTCCTTTGCATTAAAAAGTTATCAAAGTTGAAAGATATTTTACTCCTAGAAATAAGTTTCCAGAAATTTTCTTTTCACATAGTCTAGTTCTTATGTTTTTACCATTTTCACACTGATCCTTTTTTTTTCTTCTTTTTTTTACATTTTTTTATTCAAATAACATAAAGAAATATATAATGAATAATTACAAATTAAATTCATACAAGGCTTACAGAGACAGAAGTTATAGAAAACAAAAAATACACAGAATGGTGTTATTAACCTGAAGGTGAAAGAATGTGTATGATATCTTATTTATCTTAAATGGAAATGTCTTTCAGAAGTTCTGAGCGTATAACGAATTACACGCAATTTCCAACAAAAATGGCCACCAATCAGCCATCTTGAATTTCTTTTGGAAAAAAATTGACGTGCATCAATTTTTCCCTAATGCCCCCATCAAATATGAAAATTTGAAACAAAAGTGGCAAAGCATATCTGAGATACAGGTGGTAACAGGATAGAAGACAGATGGATGGATGGACGAAATAATGAATGATACATTGTGTTACTATTGCATAGTGGGACCATTTTGTAGAGTCATTGCGGGACTAAAAAAACGTGTTCTAACAAATGATACATTGTGTGTTTTCTTGTGTGTCCATGCAATTTTGTGTGTTCAATAAAACGTTCTGACAAACGATACATTATGTGTTGGAAAGTATGCACTTTAAATGTTGTGTGTTTATACAACTCAAACAATTTACAGTGCAGTACATTTAATTATTTTGGTTTTGAGTCATGTTCAGCATTTATAATTTCTATAAATAGATTTCGAGTTGAAAAAATTAATACAAATACACACTATATTTCGAAAGATTATATTGTTTCTGTGATGTGTCACACATTATCGGTAATAAACTTACGTCTGCACAGATATGTAAATATTTAAATAGCTGTTTTGGTGGAAATAACTTCTAAAATGATGTAATAAATCAAAAGAGTGCCTACTATTGTGTCGTCACACATGTTTTGTGGAAGCTCTTCAATCAGCACGACACTGTGATTTGCAAATTAAAATTACCTGATACTATCTATTTTAAATTGGATGGTTTGTATATAGCACATGCATCCATGTCGCTTTAGTGGTACAGTCCTTAATTGGACACATGGATGTTTTTGGGACAGTGTCATTATTTTGTGGCACCTTTCGTCAACAACTTCAAAAACACACAAGGAGTCATCTTGCAAATCATTTTGTCATGTTTTGTGTGACTAGTCTCACAACAGAAATTAGTCACTCAAGTAACCAACATGCATAACAATAAAAACACAATGTACCCCCTTGAGAACAGATGGATGGACAGACAGCTGTTGGGTGGATGGACAGATGGAAGGACAGGCAGACAGACAGATGGACAGACAGATGGACAGACAGACAGACAGAGCGCAATCCAATAATCTCCTTCATGGTGAAACCATGGGGGACTAAAAAAAAATGTTCACACTGATTCCAATTAACTAATCACAGTGAATTATGTTTTTCCAGTTCATACCTTCCTTTGTGTAATAGTCCAGGCACATTAGGGTTCACTAAAAACAAAAATAGGAGTAAGCTGAATTTTTCAGGGATTAATAAGAAAATGTTTATGAACGACAGAGCAAAATTCCCTGAAAATCTAAGATGAGGTTTTTGAGAGATCATGATTTTTCAGAATGGTTCAAATTCCACCGCAATTCCATCATGCCATATGTGAATGCAGTCATATGTAGACTAATTTAGGGACTCAATCTTCACAAATACAGTGGAGCCCACTTAATTGGATATTTCTTAATTGTATATCCCTGTTAATTGAATATAATTTTCAAACACAAAACCATTTACCATACCTTCAGTACAAATTTGATCTGTTAATTGCATATGGGTTGTAGAGTAAACTCCTGTTAATTGTATATAAATTTTTGACATATATCGAAAAAATTACTGTGACATGCACCAAATTCCCCTTATTTATCAACCTTTTTGGCCTCACTACATCCAATACAGGCATTTATTCTATTATATTTTGTTTGACAGAGCTCTATGAGCTCTGTCAAACAAGATATAATAGAATAAATGCTCAGTTTACCTCCAGAACACAGGAAACTGATCAAATCCCTGTTAATTGTATACTCCTGTTAATTGAATAATTTTCACTGGCAAAATGGATATTCAATTAAGAGGATTCTACTGTACCCGTCTATTGTGAAGCAGGTGTCACTAGATATGTGCAATTGTTACTAGAGTTTACTATCAGTGATATTTCGTAATTCTGATGACATTATTACTGAGGAGAGCATAGAAATTGCATGATGATTCAGAATTTTTCCCATAGTAGAGAATGAGTAAAAATATTCAGATAACAATGAGTTGAAATATGAACCCTTCTACTAGAACAGAGGTTAATTCAGATAATGTAATTGATAAGATATAGCAAAACATCACCACTCTTATGATTTTATGGCCAAAAACTTAATACTGCCCCCTAAAACATACACCATGGCTTCAAATGTCTGGAAGGTGAAAAAGACCACAAAACAAATAATCATGTCAGGAAAGCTCATATGAACAACACAGCAGAACTGATAACATGTTCTAATGAATCAGTGTAGGGTGCACCCAGATTCCCACCCTCCAACAACAACAAAGACAACATTGATGATGACACTGACAAAGTCTGTTGGAACATTCAAGCACTGATATGCTATGACTTGATCTCAAAAACATAACCCATAGCAGCAAATAAACGAAAGCTGAAACACTGAAAAGCGTATATTCAAGGGTATCCAATTAATCTCTGGTTATTCATCAACTTCGACCATTTCAGAAGTGCCGGTTGGGTAAGTGAGCCTATGATTGCTACAAGAATGCAAATTACGCTTGCATAATCTGGAGCATGACTGGCCTGATTTCTTATACCCACATCTCTTACTACACCTGCTCTTACACCCACAACTGGCCAAGTTCAAGAGATTTTTAGGTACAAATAGCTGTGCTGTTGCAGTTGGTCTAAGAACTCCACTGGTCTTTGACCAGCTCCACTCTGTTGAAGACAGCGAGTTCCCTAAGCACTCCTGAACCGTCAGGTATGTTTGGAAGGCATGCTGGTGTGCTGCATAACAGGTTGGTGAAAGGGAACAAGCTGAATGCACTTCTTCAGCTTAGTTTTGGCTTCAGAATACTCATAAGCAAGCCTGAATACAAGCAATCTGTCATTTGCAAAATGAGGTCCCCAGAGGGTGAATTTGCTGATGTTATCCCATACAGTGGGCCAATTTATCCTCTAGGTACATCTTTCTGTTTTGGCTTGAGACCTTGATTCAGACTGATGTTCACAGGGGTAAATTTTCCAAATTCACCCTCTGGAGACCTCATTTTGCAGATGACAGTATGCTTATTTTCAGGCTTGCTTATAAGCAAAGTATTGGTAATGGTCGAGGAAAGCAAACTTTCTCGCCCTGTACAGCACCAACAGAATGCACTCTCCCCACGAGGTAATCGTTTGAGTTGTGCAGTCATGTGCCGTGAAAGAAACTATGTACTTTTGTAAATCTCCTGCAAGTTCAGAGAGCATCAAGCTGAAGACTTTCTTTTTCCCTAGGTGGAAGAGTGCCAAAGTTATGTCACAACCATTGGTAGTATGTTCCAGCAATATATTTCTCTTTGACTCACTCAACTTGGCCACAAGTTCTTCAATTGAGAAGAAGACTTTGGGAGTGACAGAGAATATCATGCATATATTCCAGTCTGAATGATTGCAAGATGTTAGAATAGCAAGCAAGTCAGTTTTTTTATTTAATCTTATTTGTTTTACAAGGATTGACGAACAAGTTATGCAACTTATATTAATGCCTCTCCTTGGCTCAATGGTGTAGGTGTGAGGGATGGCCTTCATAGCGGCAACTTCGTGGCCTAGCTCTTCTCGAATACTACAAAGGGATTTTTAGCCTGCACTGGAGTGTGTCTCTCTCCGCACAGAGGACAGCCATTTTTCTCCCCACCCGATAGGACGGTACGCTATGACAGCATCAACCCCACAATTGATGCTGACAGAGAGTGTTCGGACACCTCAAGAACTTTCCCCAACCGGGAATCGATCCCGGGACCTCTGGCATGAGAGACCAGTGCACTTATCCACTCAGCCACCACTCTCTGAGTGTCTGTTCCAACTATTGGTTTCATCTTTCTGAGTCAAGTCTAGTGTTGTCTCGGAGATCAGAACAACAGTATCTGCGTTTGCTTGCTCCGATTGAACACCAAGGCATTTGTAGATGGATTAGTTGTGTTTTGTTCTGACGATTTGGCCAGAAAATCAGACTGGGGTTACTGGCAGGTCAAGTGAGATGTTGATATCTGCAGAATATCTACCCTTTAATCTGCATTCTTGCATGAAACCCAATGGTGACATGTCACATTCACAGCCATCAAATAGAGCAAAGGCACTGGATCCCAAATATTTTTTTATATAATTTGAATATGTGGTGCTGATACAGTGGAACCCTGTTAATTTAATAGCCACTTTGCCAATGAAAATTATTCATTTAACAGGAGTATTCAATTAACAGGGATTGTGTCACTTTCCTATATTCTAGAGATGAGCTCTGTCAAACAAGATATAATAGATTAAATGCCTGTATTAGATGTATTGAGGTCAAATAGATCTATAACCAAAGAAAAACTGGGAAGAGTCAGGGTAATTTCTCGGCAAGATTTTTTATTCAATTAACAGGAGTTTACTCTATAACCTATATTCAATTAACAGATCAAATTTGTACTGGAGGTATGGTAAGTGGTTTTGTACTGGGAAATTATATTCAATAAACAGGGTTATTCAGTTAAGAGATATCCAATTAAGTGGGCTCTACTGTATCTCCATATGATAACTGTTGGGCCATACGACTGCTCTCACCAGACAGCCACCATCTATGACGAAAAGAGGGCTTCCTGGAGGGTCTCCACATTCAGTGGCATATGACTTGAGTATTTTGCCAAGGACGCTTGTCTTTCTCATTCCACCAGAAGCAAACAGGGTGTGCAGTTTTGGTGCAAGCTCATACTTGAGATATCCCTCCATTTTGGACTGAGACTGAATCACACATGTGAGGTGGCTGAAAAGTGTCATGGGATATACACATCTATTAGCATCTGTTATGGCCTGGTCTTAACTGACTGATTTGTCTGCCATGTGTGAGACCACTGGTTACTTTGAACATCCACATAAAGTACTGCTCTATGGTTTGGTTGGAATAAATCCCATCCCAGAACTTGTCATACCTTCTGATCGAAGAATTCCTTCTCTGTGAATGCCTTGAGGTCATTGATGGCCATTGTTCAAGGGAGATCATCCATCTGTTGGAGGTAGAGATGTGATTAGACAAAGTAGAAGAGCAAAATGTGACAAGGTCAATGAGAACCAGGGGGTGGAGGTTATGTTTTTACAAGTATTGACCACTTACGATAGGTGTAGTTGCTAATTCCACATACAAAAAAGGTCTGTTTCTTTTTTTAAAACAAATTGCTCGCATCTATCTTTTGAGAAGCCAGAGAAATCGAATATGACAATTTGCCTGAAAAAAATCGCCATTTTGGGGGGTCATTATGTTATTTCATATCCATATCTGTGAAATTCATTCAAGTTCCTCTCCTGTGTCTCTGCTTGGAGAATTGTGTATTGAATAATATTGAGTGTCTTTTGTATATTTTTAGGCTGAAAATTGTCACTGTATAGAATTATGTCCATGATTGTGAAAAAGAAAAAAAGTTTGTTTTTTCTTGGGTTCAAAGGGTTAAGACACTGTTAGCCAATAAAAAAATGTTCAATAAAGGGGTTTAATTTCAATGAGGGTTTGCCAGAACCAAAACCATTTTTTCTTGGCATATATTATTTATTTATTGGTGTTTAAAGTCACTTTAAGTATCTATGGCTATCTCATGACCACGGCATAGGTATGAAGTCAATTTATTTATTTATTGGTGTTTAAGGTCACATATTTTTGCACAATGGCTAATCATGACCACAACACAAGTATCAACTGAAGACCAGGGGGTGAGCGTTAATAAGCCATGTTGCCCATTTTAAAAGAGGGTTTGCACCTCCCAAGCATTGGTGACTGGGTCCTATTTTACCAGTAAAACAAGAGTCTGTTCACTGCAATGAACAGGCACTGCCTCACTTCCCGGGGTTCCCATGGGGACTTTTGCAGGATGCCTACTTTAGAGGACTTCCACCCCAAGGCATTGGTTACCGGATCCTATTTGACCGGTAAAGCAGAACTTGTTTACCACAGTAAACAAGCACTGCTTCACTTCCAGAGATCCACAAGAGAACATAAAAATGTAACTTTTGAAAATATTGCAGAGTCCTGTTAAATGGATAGCCATTTTTCCAGTTTGAATTATTCAATTAACAGAAGTACTCAATTAACAGGGGTTTGATCACGATTCTAGAAATAATCTTAGCATTCATTCTATCTTGTCTGACAGAGCTCATAAAGATATAAAAGATTAAATGCCTCTATTGTATTTGCTGATGCCAAATAGGTGTATATATGAACAAGGGAAATTTGGTGATTGTCAGTGTAACTTCCCAAGATATTTTCTTTAATTAACAGGAGTTTACTTTTTATCTCTTTGTACTGAAGGTAAGGTATGGTGACAAACCTTGGTGGTCGAGTGGTATGTGTGGTTTAGTATTGTTTCACTAGGTGGTTGGTGCCAAAGGAAACTCTATCAGCATGAGTTCGAATCCTCACTCTGCATGGTTAATAAAACCAGCGTCCTTTCTTGATTCTATGGCACAGGGAATTAAGTGATGCAATTACTTGATGAATAATTGGTATGGTAAATGGTTTGGTGTTTGAAAATTATATTCAATTAATAGGGATATTCAATTAAAAGATATCCAATTAAGGGATTCCAGTGTAATAATAAAACCTTTTTGCTGCACAAGATTAAATCTTCCAAACATTACAATAACATAAACCATCAGAAACATCACTCTGTTTAGAATTCTCTGCTGTATCAAAGGAACTCTGGAGTTTTTAGTATAAACATACTGAAGATACTTTGTGTTTTTAAAATAATATTATATGCTCTCTGAAAGGTTAGTTAATTATTCAATTTAAGAATAAAGAGTTCATGTCTGCAAAAGACAATGCTCCATCTCCAAGACAAGTCAGAAAATAAGCAAACTGTCATCTGCAAAATAAGGTCCCCAGAGGGTGAATTTGGTGATGCTACCCTGCACAGCAGGGTAGCATCACTAAATTTACCCTCTGTGAACCACAATCTAAATCAGGGTCTCAAACCTAAACAGAAAGAGGTACCCAGAGGATAGATTGGCCCACTGTATGGGATAGCAAATTCATCCTCTGGGGACTTTATTTTGCAAATGACAGATTGCTTATTTTCAGGCTTGCTCCAAGAATTCCATGATTCATGATGACAAGGGTGATGAAAAACACACCTTGATAAAATTTTTGTTGGACATCAAACTGAAATAACAAAATGAAAGTGCACAAACAGGACAATATGATTGCAAAATAAAGCCCAGTATTTCAAGTTTTAAAAGTGATTTGACAGCTATGAAATGTTATTGTATGATTTACCATGTTGACTTTGCAACAGAGTTGCGTACAAACATGCTGAAGATATCAACATGGGGAAAATTTGATCAAGTTTTCCTTTGCTTAATTGAGTTATCGCCCTTGATGTGGTTACCAACATATGTGTCCATCAGTTCAAAATTTGAGGATTTGGTCCCAGCAAATCTCAAATTTCTGATAGGATCGTATCTTGAATTGAATCAGACAGAATTTTGAATAGAATCAAATCTTGAATCAAATCTGATGGCTCTTCTTCAGACTTTCCATTTGGGGAAGTTAATAAAAAAAACCCTGGAACATTCCAGAATGGAATTAAGGTAGTCTCAGAAGCAGAACCTCTTGATCTCTTCTAATATCATCAGGTCTCCTGTATAGGAGACCTGATGATAGAAGAAGAGATCAAGGGGGTGATTGAAAAGATCAAGAGGAGATATTGGTAGCAGTTTGAAAACATCTCGACAATTCAAACATTTTGAAATAAACAGGCCTGTCATAATTAATCGAGAAGGTGACTAATCATTGGAAACACTCATAATTGACTACAATTTCAAAGTTCATAATTATGGGTTTTCATCACTCCTTTACTGATGAATTATTAGTGATTACTCTCTTTCCCATCATGTCAGTACGAAGTGTCAGAGGCTGTGGAATATCAAAATACATTGTAATTGATATGGGAAAGAAGGATAAAAATACAACACATGACATCAGGTCTGGCGTTCTTGAAAGTATAGGAGTACAAATAATTGCCCTCCTCAGTTTCCCAAGGAGTGCAATTATTGCCTTCTTAACCCTTTACCCAATGCAGACGATAACAAAATTTATTATTTTAAATACAATTTTTTTAAATTTAAAAAAAATGTGAACAAAATCATATCATGTGACCCCTCATTGGAATGAGCTCATTCCAAAGAGGGGTCACATGATATAGTTTTGTTGAAATTTTTAGAAAAATTGTATTTTTTCAGCTGTTGAATTTGCATATTACATGGGTGGATGTGGCCGATTCGTTGGGCAAAGACTTAAATACCGCTTCTCAATGCCGCTATTAACAGACTCTTGACTGCCTCAGGTCCAAACCTGTGAAGCAGCCATCACTAAACTTGATAAAAAATTAATCAAAATTTAACTCTCGAAATCAAAGGTCAAAAAGTCAGTTCAATTTTCAGGGCAAAAATTTGGTTAAATGTGCCTGAATTATACTTATTTTGTTGGCGGGAGATTTCTTGTCTTGAGTAGGAAAATCTGCTAGTAATGTACAAAGGGTTGAAGTTTGAAACAAAACATATAAAAAGTATATTTTTCATTTTTTTCAAAACAAAGAAGAAAGTTTAGTTCCTACAGCCAAAACAAACACAACTATACCAGGAGCAATTCACACCATCTTGGCACTAATGTTTTGTTACTTTATGAATATCCTTATATGTCTACATAGCTTACCTCCTTCAAACTTCCGAAAATTTCATTGGATTTAAGATGTCACATGCAGTTCATATATATATCATACACAGTTGGTTGAGATCTATACACAGCTAATAGATTGATCTCCGTTTGTTTATTCATACATCAAAATGGTAGCAAATGATAAACCCCTTCATGTCAAAACAAGCAGTCATATATTAATCATTGCAAATATTAATTCTGTGTATAGGAGAAAAATTAAGATAAATTTTATACAAAGTTTGGTAGTGACCAAATATGATATACTTGTGGAGCCACCCATCCCTGGTCGAGAAGCACCCACCTACATGACAGAAAAATTCTCATTAAATAACATACAAAGGGAGAAAATCAAAGCTTGAATTTCTAGCTGGACTGAATCTTGGAATCACACACTCCTCATTTGTATAGTAGATATGATGTCGTTGACTTTCATATTGGGCTCAAACTTCGCTCTTGACCAAAGTGGAATTGACTGTTAATGTTTTTACCATATTATATCACTAACAAAATGTGTAACTAATAATGTACAACATTTAGGCCCTACAAAGTAATCTTCTGTTTCTCGGGCCATTTTTTGTAAAATTGCATGTGGACGGGCGGTTATTTATTTTTTTAATTATTTCTTTGCCATCAAAAGTTCATATTCTTGGTTTGTTTTATGTTTTAGGCTTCTAAAGTCTACAGAATAGCATGGATGGTGGTGTATTTCGTCCCTTGAGTGCAACAAGGCTCTGCAATGCTAAAGTATTGCAAAGCCTTTTTGCACTCAAGGGACAAATTTATCAATTTTATTAACTTGGGTAATATATCAGATGAAAACCATTTAATTTTTATTTTTTTAAGTTTGTATTGGTTATAAAAAGAGAGCATGCAGCCACCAAAAGGAGGGCATGTGAAACAGATTTTTAACTTTTTTAGGCCTTAATAAGGACAAGAATTTTTTGTAATAATTATAAGAACACAGCTAAAATACCTCCTAGTGGCAAATTTATAAACTTTAACACCATCATATTTTTTGCTCAGCATTTTTAAAATCTTCATCTCAAGCCTTGATGTTGGTGTGTCCATCTGAAACAATAAAACAATATTTCAGCAGCTAGAGGATTTGGCTTTCAATGCTCTGTTCTCGGTAATAACCTACAGATGGGTGATACAGAACTCAATCTACATAGCATACCTTTAGCCCTTTAAACCCTGATGGTACATGTATATTCCACATCAGTTCATTGACTTTAATTGGAAGAGTACATATTCCATATTTGGATGCACATTGAAGATATTGCTTGGTCTAGCACACAAATTCTTTGAGCAATCATTTACTAAGTGAAATCAGGGTGTATCATAAGCCTAAATCAAAAAGTAGGGTTTCCGCTTCAACCAGAAGGTTCTTTAGCTACAGCTTTCCTTGTGCTTCTTTTGCTTTTCAAAATTTTTTACTTATTATCTGTGTGGCATCTTATAATTGATCTTTCTTCCTGTATCTTACAGGTTCCTCATTTTTTAATACATTTCACACAATTTGCTTTGATAATTTCATATTGTTTGTTTGTTTATTGGAGTTTAATGACACTTTCAACAACCAGGATGGAGACAGTTTTATGGGTGGAAGAAACCGAAGTACCTGGAGAGAACCACTGAGCATAAACAAGCAAGGGTCAGAGTCGCCAACTTTCTAACCCAGCACAAGCAGAGTTAGCAGCAGTTGAAAGCATGTGCACCATAGAGATATATGCCATAGGATATAGCACCAATACTGAAAATCAGGATTAACCCTTTACCAAACGAAGAATCAGCCACATCCACCCACGTAATATGCAAATTCAGCAGCTGAAAAAATATTATTTTTTTAAAAATCTCAACAAAACCATATCATGTGACCCCTTTTGGGAACAAGCTTGTCTACGTTGGGTAAAGGGTTAAGTGTCTTGCCCAAGGGCACAGTTGCAGATGGCATGGGACCTTTTAGTTTAAACCCAATGCTCCAACCAGACTTTTTGACCAATGATTTCTTGAGTTAAATATGGATAAATTTTTCATCAAATATAGTCATAATAATAATAATAATAATAATAAATACAGTTTGGAGCCATGAATCCACAAAAATCATGCGCTCTCAGGCTTTACAATGCTGTTATTATAGAGTAAATGTGTTATACAGAACATGGGGAGAATACACTACTAACACAACTGAAAACTTGGGTGAAGAGGTTGGTTTTTAGTGCCTTTTTGAAGCTTCCTAGCATCTGTGGTGCCTTAAGGTGGTCAGGCAGCCTATTCCAAAGAAAGGGACTCACCACAGAAAATACACAATCGCCTGCCATTGTGAGGCCACCTGGTTTGTAATAGCAGAGCGTTCGAAGTTGTTGAAAGGAGGAATCGAGATGGTACATACCTTTGTACTAGTCTGCTCAGATAATCAGGAGCTAGACTGTTCAGGGCTTTGAATGTCAGAATTCATGTCTTATACTCTATCCTTTCTTCAACTGGCAGCCAGTGTAGATGAGAGAGGAGGGGGTAATATGGCATGATTTCCACTGTCTGATACCTTTGTACTAGTCTGCTCAGAAAATCAGGAGCTAGACTGTTCAGGGCTTTGAATGTCAGAATTTATGTCTTATACTCTATCCTTTCTTCAACTAGCAGCCAGTGTAGATGGGAGAGGAAGGGGGTAATATGGCATGATTTCCACTGTCTGGTAATAATTCTTGTTGCACAGTTCTGAATAACTTGCAGCTTCTTAATGTTGGACTGTTTACAACTAAATAGCTGAGAGTTACAATAATCTAATCTGCTTGTGACAAGCGCTTGAACTAATAGTTTTGCAGTCACCCATCTGCAACAGAGCAAACTCTGTTGATATTACATATATGGTGGTAAGAGCTATGGGATACCTGTGTGACATGATTGTCACCAGCTAGATTATTACAACATTACAGCAGCCATGACTAGATTTGATGAAAAATATTTCGAAAATACTCAATGGGTTAAGAGTTAATTGAATACTCCTGTTAAACCTTTACCTAACATGAAAAGCAGACGACACGTGCAAATAAAATTCTTGAATAACTAATTTTTGTGACTTTTTGCGTTAAAACCATAGCTTATGACCCCTCATTGGAACGAGCTCAATGAGCTCGTTCCAATGAGGGGTCATAATCTATGGTTTTGTGACACAAAAATAATGAAAACTGAATGGTGATTTTTGTGAATAGCGCTGGCCGGTTTTGGCCATTATGTTGGGTAAAGGTTAACTTAACATTATCCACTGGCAAGGTACCTTTTCAATTAACAAGGTTCCACCATATTAGAAATTATGTGCTCAAACAGAATTATCTCTCCTGTTGCCAAAAATTGTACATGCATACTCTCGTCAAACACTCAACTTGAAAAGATTCTTATTGCTTTATCTGCAAGAGCTGACAACTGAAAACATACCGTATCTACCCCAGTATCTCCTGTAGTTATCCATGTCATATAGGCTGCTGAAGCTCTGATTATTTTTCCTTTGCTATTTCTCTCGACCCCTCCAAGGTAGTTCTCAACTTCAAATGTGTTGTAATACACAGGACTGAAATAAATCATTTTTATGGATTATACAGTACATGAAGGGTGATTTGAAACTTTGCCACCAAGTGGGTGGACATCAGACCATGCTTTTACTTGCAAAGTCAGTAGAAACCTTGAAAACTAAACAGGCACAAGATAGTCTACTTCAAAATGAATGTTCAGTTTATTTATTTATTGGTGTTGAAAGGTCACATGCTTATGCACAATGGCTAATCATGACTGTGAAAGTTTACAGTTGGAGGAAGCCGGAGTTCCCGGAGAGAACCACTGTGCATTGACGAGCAACTGTCAGCTCCTCAACATTCTAACTCTGTTCAAGCTCCGCTCAAGCAGGGTTACAGCGGTTGAAGACATGTGCACCATCGCTGTGCAGTATGCCTTAGTACATGGTGTCATCGTGTCCCCGTGGTAACTGGGATAAAGTGCCTTGCCCAAGGATATAACGCGGGTTGTCCTGGATGGGGGTCGAACTCGGGACCTCTAACATAGAAATCCAAAAGTCTACCACTCAGCACCCAAATGAATGTTAAACTATTGGAGTATACATACATGGAAGACAATAAAAGGAGCTCACTTAATTGTATTTCGTTTAATTGAATAACCCTATTAATTGCATATAACTTACAAACCCCAAATCATATACTATACCTTCAGTACAAATTTGACCTGGTCATTGCATATAGGTTATAGAGTAAACTCATGTTAATTCAATAATGAAAGTGTCAATGACACTGTAGCTCAACTTGTCAAGACATGTACATGTATAGTATGTAACACAGCAATGACAAACATCTAGGTAATGACCTGATAACAAAGGTACATATAAAGTATTGTAACGGTCTGTACATAAATACTGGCTGTAGCCTGTAACAAATGTATAGGTAAAGTATTGTAAAGGTGGGTGACAGTCAGATGCTAAACTAGAAAAGAAATCTTTGAGTCCCAGAGTGGGTCTGACTGAACCCCAAAATATTTCTTCTCATAGCACAGTGATAACAAAGGCACCCCAAAACACACTCATTCCTGTCCCAAGGTGAAAACAAAGGTACCCAAGAATTTTCGTGAAGATCAGTTCATAAATACGAGCTGTATAGAAGTTGTGACAAAAAACTGATTGGACCTAATTTCGGTACAAAATGGCCACTGGCAGCCATCTTGAATTTTGGACCGCACTCAGAAAGACTCGTTCTCATCCCAAGGTGATAACAAAGGTACTCAAGAAGTTTTGGTGAAGCCTCTAGCCCGAGCCGTATTGAGATGCGCACTTACAGTGTATAAGTAGCACGAGATCAATCAAAATTCATCTAATTTGCATAATTTCAGCACGAAAAAAAACCTGTATTATATGTGATGCATCCCATGGTACTAAACATTCATACAAAAAATTATTCAAATCAGAGCTTTCATGTGGAAGTTCTGCGCAAAAATCTGATTGCCCCTAATTTTGAACAAAATGGCTGCCAGAGGCCATCGTGAATTTCGGACCGAACCCAAAAACACTCGTTCTCGTCCCACGGTGATAACAAAGGTATCCGAGAAGTTTTGTAAAGATCGGTTCATAAATGCGGCCTCTAGCCCGAGCCGTTTTGGCATTTGCACTGACAGTGCTGAAAGTAACACTAAATAAATCAAAGTTAGTCTAATTTGCATAATTTAAGCACGAGAAAAAAACCTGTATGATATGTGATGTATCTCATGGTACTAAACATTCATACAAAAAATTATTCAAATCAGAGCTTTCATATGGAAGTTCAGTACAAAAAACAGATTTCTCCATCATCGGTACAAAATGGCAGCTGGCAGCCATCTTGAATTTCAGACCACACCCAAAAACACTCGGTCTCGTCCCACAGTCATAACAAAGGTACCCAAGAAGTTTCGTAAAGATCGATTCATAAATACGGCCTCTAGCCCGAGCCGTATCCAATTGTTGACGTATGGACAGACGGACGACGGGCCATGACAAAAGCTAAATTTGGCTTCGCCAAAGTTGAACTAAACAATCTTGTAATTTATCAAAGAATTACTGCAACATCCACTGAATTCCCATATTTATAGACAGGTTGGTCAAAGGCCCTTAACTCTTAACCCACTGAGTATTTTCAAGACATTTTTCATCAAATATAGTCATGGCTGCTTCACAGCAGTCATGACTAGATTTCATGACAAATTCATCTAAATTTAACTCAAGTAATCATTGGTGAAATAATCCATTCAATTTCCAGGGGAAAATTTAATTAAATGTGCCAGAAGTACACTTATATCAGTGGCAGGAGAAATCCTGTCCTGTCCTTGACTGCTACACTACTTTCCCATTTCTTTGATATTCACACCCCATTAATCTCACCCTAGAGTGATAGAAAAACCTACAGTGCCACCAACTACTGAGAGTTGGATAAGATCTCAAATGTAATAGATCAGAGAGAGAAGTGCAGGAACTAAGGTACAAACCCACACAAAGCGAAAGCATTTATTGAGAGATGCAGACTGACCAGACTGGCCAGCGGTAAACAGCCCTCATACCTTGACCACTACAAAAGGGATATGGCCCTCGATTTGACAATAAATTATGACTCCCACACTAGAATGCACTCAAGGAGCTTGTCCCAATGAGGGAGGTTCGGGAGGTCATAAGCTATGTTTTAGAGAGAAATAATGAAAAATTCATAGAATCTGAATGGCGATTTTTGTGATTATCACTCACCAGTTTTGACCATTATGCTAGATAAATGGTTAATCCTTAAGGAACTGGAGATTTTTATATATTTTTGCTACACTTTGAAAATCTACATCCTATGGCTTTGCAGTTGATTTAGGCAAGACTTAGCTGTCTATGTAGGCAGCCAAGACTTGCCTAAACAAAACTATCAAGGTATTTAAGGATGTAACATGTGAGTTAACCCAGAGATTGAATGTTGCTGCACCTGTTTTGTGCAGCAAAAAGTGATCATGTCAGAATTAGGCCCATAGGGGTTAAGGAATTAATTTTAAGCAAGTGTCTGCACTTTTCCATCACTACCAGTAATCTCCTGTAAGATTATCATCTGAAAGCAGATCAAACTGTTTAGTATAACCCACATACTTACAGTATTTACTTAATGAAAGATAGCAGGTCTTTATGTTGTTTTTCTATATTAGTTACAACTGCAATTCTTGATAACAGCATTATTAGGTCAATACATATCTCAGCGTTATTTGGTCATCATCAATAACAAAGGTTATGAAGTTGACTTTTTTTAAAGAAAATATTCACATTTATTAAAGAATCTGGGGGTGCGGTGGCTCAGTAGGTAGAGGTGCAGGCTACAAGCCAAGAGGTTCTCAGTTCGAATCCCACCTGTGGCAACCGCATTGTGTCCTTGGACAAGATACTTCTCCCCTATTGCCCATGTGGGGGCACGGTGGCATTGTGTACTAAGAAATACTGCATGTCGATGCTGCACTTGTCTTCAACCGATACTAGCCCTGCTTGTGTGGTGTTAGTATGTTGAGGAGCTAACAGTTGCTCAACTTTGCTCGGTGGCTCTCTCTGGGTACTCCGGCTTCCTCTACACGTAAAACTGTTGTGGTCATGATTAGCCATTGTTCAGAAATTTATGGCCTTAAACACCAATAAATAAATAAATGAATATAAATATTAAAGCATCTGCTTAATATGTATTCTGGTAGGATTTTAGTGGTTAATCCATGGATATAGGGATACAGCCTTTTAGGGGAGTGTAGAACCAGTTACAGATCATTAACACCTGTCAAATTCTAGCAAACTATGTCTAAATTCCATGGACCTTAAAAGATATGTGATACCTGATTTATCAGGCACCACTTATCTATTGAAGTTCATGGAATAGAGGTCCTTAATGTGGCCCTAGCCATTCACCTAATATTATACCCTATAAAATTATTGTGTATGTTTATTTATTGGGGTTTAATGACATTTTCAAAACCCAGGGTCATACCATGTTGGATAGTTTTATGGGTGGACGGAACCAGAATAAAATATATCACATGGTCATTTAGTGCCACATACATGCATGTAAAATTGACTCAGTGCTGCTTGGACTGGAGAACACAGTTAGTTCAGTTAGGAATTTGACTTCCTCTTTTACATGAGGAATGGGGGGGGGGGGGGCGCGGTGGCTCAGTTGGTAGAGGTACAGGCTGGTCCTCAGTTCGAATCCCACCTGCGGCAACCGCGTTGTCTCCTTGGGTAAGTCACTTCACCCCATTGCCCACGTGGGGGCACGGTGACGCTGTGTACTAAGGCGTACTGCATGTCGATAGTGCACCTGTCTTCAACCAAAGCTAACCCTGCTTATGTGGAGTTGGTATGTTGGGGAGCTGACAGTTGCTCGCCGTTGCTCGGTTGTTCTCTCCAGGTACTCCGGCTTCCTCCACCCATAAAACTGTCACGGTCATGGTTAGCCATTGTGCATAAATATGTGACCTTAAACACCAATAAATAACATGAGGAATGGAGTTAGAGATTTGGCACAAAATAGAACTGAAACGGTTAAGGGGTTTTCTTGAACGATTAATCACATGGATTAATCTTGGTTAACCAATTAATCACTTGTCCAAATAGATATCTGAATAATTGCCATACCATTGAACCCTTCACCCAAAGTAACAAACAAAACCGACTAGGTCTATATACAAAAATCTCCATTCAAATTTATTATGTTTTCAATTTTTGTCTCAAAAACATAGCTTATGACCCCTCATTGGAACGAGCTCAGTGAGCTCGTTCCAATGAGGGGTCATAAGCTATGTTATGAGACAAAAATTGAAAATTTTTAGTAATTCATGAATTTATTTTGCAAGTATCGTCTGCTACCCACAATGGTAAAAGGATTAAGAATGACCATTACCAGCTACTGATACAGTATGATGATCATGCAAGTAAACAAGTATGTCAGCAAGTAAGTTGCATGCTTTACTCTGTCTCATATAACTGATGTGAGTCAGTGTGACAATGTTTGCCTGTTTTGGAGCAAGTTTGTTCCTTTGTTGACCCATATAATACAGTAGTTCAAAAGTAACGGATAATCAAACAATTACTTTTTGGATCGATCAAGATGTTGATCATTGATTAATTGATTTATCAGTTAACCGTTTCAGCTCTAGCTCAAAAGTGTTTGAAATAAACCCTGTTTTTTAGCAAGCCCATAAAATTTCTTACAGATATTAGTGATGAAAAATATCACTGTCTGCCAAAAGAGGACTGGTGCAATGTTTTCTATCATTAATTTTGGTTGTGATTTTATGGTTTCACCATCTCCCCAAAAAACATTTAAATGAAAGTGTCAATGACACTGTAGCTCAACGTGTCAAGACATGTACATGTATAGTATGTGACACAGCAATGACAAACATCTAGGTAATGACCTGATAACAAAGGTACATATAAAGTATTGTAACTGTCTGTACATAAATACTGACCGTAGCCTTAACAAATGTATAGGTAAAGTATTGTAAAGGTGGGTGACAGTCAGATGCTAAACTAGAAAAGAAATCTTTGAGTCGCAGAGTGGGTCTGACTGAACCCCAAAATATTTGTTCTCATAGCACAGTGATAACAAAGGCACCCCAAAACACACTCATTCCTGTCCCAAGGTGAAAACAAAGGTACCCAAGAAGTTTCGTGAAGATCAGTTCACAAATATGAGCTGTATAGAAGTTGTGACAAAAAACTGATTGGACCTAATTTCGGTACAAAATGGCCACTGGCAGCCATCTTGAATTTTGGACCGCACTCAGAAAGACTTGTTCTCATCCCAAGGTGATAACAAAGGTACCCAATAAGTTTCGTGAAGATCAGTTGATAAATACAGCCTCTAGCCTGAGCCGTATTGACATGTGCACTTATAGTGTATAAGTAGCACTAAATAAATCAAAATTCATCTAATTTGCATAATTTCTGCACGAGAAAAAAACCTGTACTGTATGTGATGTATTCCATTTTACTAAACATTCATACAAAAATTTATTCAAATCAGAACTTCCATACAGAAGTTCTGTACAAAAGACTGATTGCACTAATTTTGGTACAAAATGGCTGCTGGTGGCCACCTTGAATTTCTGACCACACCCCAAAACACTCGTTCTCATCCCACAGTGATAACAAAGGTACCCAAGAGGTTTCGTAAAGATCGGTTCATAAATACGGCCTCTACCCTGAGCTATATAGAAGTTGTGTGCAAAAAACTGATTAGACCTAATTTCAGTACAAAATGGCCACTGGCAGCCATCTTGAATTTTGGACCACACTCAGAAACACTCGTTCTCATCCCAAGGTGATAACAGAGGTACCCAAGAAGTTTCGTGAAGATCGGTTGATAAATACAGCCTCTAGCCCGCGCCGTATTGACATGTGTACTTACTGTGTGTAAGTCGCACTGAAAAAATCAAAGTTCATCTAATTTGCATAATTTCTGCACAAGAAAAAAACCCGTATTTTATGTGATGTATCCCATGGTACTAAACATTCACACAAAAAATCTTTAAAATCAGCGCTTTCATATGGAAGTTCTGCGCAAAAATCTGATTGCTCTAATTTTGAACAAAATGGCTGCCGTGGCCATCTTGAATTTCGGACCGGACCCAAAAACACTCATTCTCGTCCCACGGTGATAACAAAGGTACCCAAGAAGTTTCGTAAAGATCGGTTCATAAATGCGGCCTCTAGCCCGAGCCGTATTGGAATTTGCACTGACAGTGCTGAAAGTAACACTAAATAAATCAAAGTTAGTCTAATTTGCATAATTTAAGCACGAGAAAAAAACCCGTATGATATGTGATGTATCTCATGGTACTAAACATTCATACAAAAAATTATTCAAATCAGAGCTTTCATATGGAAGTTCTGTACAAAAAACAGATTTCTGCATCGTCATATACAAAATGGCGGCTGGCAGCCATCTTGAATTTTGCACCGCACCCAAAAACACTCGTTCTCGTCCCACGGTCATAACAAAGGTACCCGAGAAGTTTCGTAAAGATCGGTTCATAAATACGGCCTCTAGCCCGAGCCATATCCAATTGTTGACGTACGGACAGACGGACGACGGGCCTTGACAAAAGCTCAAATTTGGCTTCGCCAAAGTTGAGCTAAAAATGGACGACCCAAAAGGTGCAAGCTCTCTTTTGGTCTAGTCATGGCTGTCTGTGGAGACTGCCAAAACATCAGTAGAAAACAGTTTTATGTAAATTTGGCTATTCTCTGGAAGATTCCTTGTGAATGCCTGTTGGAGTATCTATTTGTAGGCCACAATGTTTGCTGAAGATGAAATTAGGCCTTTTAGGGTTCATCAAAGAATTTGGTAGGCTCAATATTCTCATGAACCCCAAATACAGCAGCCAATTTTCAACATCAAATTGTTTAATTACACATAAAAATGTCATAATGAAGATATATACCTTACTGTCACACTGTTGACAGTGTTTATTATCTCTGCTTGTTTTAAAGAATTTATTCTAGATGTTTGGAAATTCCATAACTCCAGAACACTCCGTGTTAAACAATTTGGCCCATACCTGAAAGTAATAAAAACAACAGCCCTGAGTTTTTCAAGGTCTTATACATATACACTTATTTAAATATTTCAACTGACAAATTCTTGTATCTTCTCACTGGTCTATTGCCAAGCCCTCAGAGGCAGCCAAGATTTGAACAAATTAAAAGGCATTCAGCTGCACAATGGCTTTATATTGTGTGTAAGGGCCAGTTGAGAGTTCAATAGTTTCAAAAACAGGCCTACAAATTGTTCAGAGTTATATGTCCATATCTGGGTTCTGTTGAAACATTTTGGATACCCATATTTGGGCTATAAGCTTTTGAGGGCTGGGATAATGGTCCTGAATTCCCAGCAGCTCACAGCCTCTATAGGTCCAATGGCTTTGCAGTGATTTCTGGTCAAGTCTTGGCTGCCTATTAAGGCAGCCAAGAGTTGACAAGAAACTACTGCCAAGGTAATCAGTTTATTGTATTGTCAGCAAGATCTCCTCATGATTGCAAGTTAAGGGCACTTGCTGTTCTAAGGTCATAAATGTTTGAAACAGGCCTTTTGGGGGTTAAGGGTAGTCCTCTGCAAATATTCAAATACAACTGAATTTAATACCAAATCGAATACGGCACACTATTGATGAATCAAATCAAATATCATTTTGAATACATAACAATTGTTATCGGTAGCACTTCAACGAAAAAAAAAATCACATTTAAATCCAGTGCACATAGTCAAGTTAACCTGCTGCAATGGATATATCAATAAGTTGCATTTTCCACGTACACAGACCAGAATTTGATACAGGCCTATAAAATACTCCAATTTCACACCCTTACAGGTATGCCCAAATTAGAGAAGGTGTTAAGACATCAAGAAAAATATATAAATTCTGAGAATAATTTCCATCATAGTATGACCATAGAAACACAAATTAGGGCAAAAGGGTGTGCCCAAAATAAATGAATTTAAAGGCCTGATTTGATAATGCAAGTTCTCCAGTGAACAGATCCAAGCAAACATTCTGCAGTTGGTATCATATTTACTACACCAATAATTAAATTCTCTGTGCATCTCGATAAGTCTGGATTCTTTAAAATATGGAACATCCCGATCCTGAAGGATGCCCAAAACGAACCTCCAAAATTTATTATTTTTGCTGTTACTGAGAAAGGCCGCACGTGCATCACTCTTGTTAACTGCCAACATATTACACAAAGCACTGAGTGGTAATTGATTCAATAATGGGAACTGAACGATGAGCAACGCTTGTTGGTATGAACAAGTCTCTTTGAGTACTTGTAGACACTAGGCAGGAAATAGCTCAGTAATGTTGTTGGCTGTGTATCAAGCATTAACTGTTAACAGGTACTGGAAATCAGAAAGTAGTGATTGGTTAATGTGTATTGTGTAACCACTGACTGCATTTGGATTTCCAGTGCCATTTTTCAGCAAGTTAATCAGTTTAACCCTTTACCTAACATGAAAAGCAGACGACACTTGCAAAAAAAATTCTTGAATAACTAATTTTTTTCATTTTTTGTCTCAAAAACATAGGTTATGCCCCCTCACTGGAACGAGCTCAATGAGCTCATTCCAACAAGGGGTCATAACCTATGTTTTTGAGACAAAAAGTAATGAAAAGTAATTGGCGATTTTTTAGAATAGCGCTGGCAGGTTTTGGCCGTAACATTTGGGTAAAGGGTTAAAACGTAGATTTATCTCATTCAAGTTGATATGTGTTGCATTTCAACCACAAAAACATTGAAGAAAACATTAAGGATATTTGATAGATATTTGGCATCGATTGTTGAATCGAATTCAAATCGAATATTGCGACCAAGTCGAATATCATTTCGAATACTGAATATTCACAGGGTGCTAGTTGAGGGGCATCTATCACCCACGTATACAATGCAAGTCAGAAATGATTTACTGCATGTAACCACATCAAGTAAAAACTAATGCAACCTAGCTCATGAGCTCATTTCATCAACTTCTAATCCTTTATCTAACATGACTAAAGGAAGACAAACAGGCTACTAATTAAAAATGAAATGTGTTTTCATTTTTAAAATTCAAAAAAAAACAATGAGGGTTTTAAGCTGAGTTTGAATGCTTTTTGCGAATAGTCCTGACTTGTTTGGGCCATTACATTGGGTAAAGAGTTCATATAGATGAGATTTACACTAAAGCTGTACAGTACACAAGGTTAGATATTCAGTTAACCCTTTACCCAACGCAGACCATATCAAAATTTATTATTTTAAATATAATTTGTTTAAATTTCTCAAAAAATTTCAACAAAACCATATCATGTGACCCTTCATTGGAACGAGCTCAATGAGCTCGTTCCAATGAGGGGTCACATGATATGGTTTTGTTGAAATATTTTGAAAAATTTAATTTTTTCAACTGCTCAATTTGCATAATTACGCGGGCGGATGCAGGCAATTCGTTAGGTAAAGGGTTAATAATGGAAATTTTTTGCAATATGCAGGGTTAGTCACAGTTTCTGGTTATAAGACATTGGTAACTGCCATATCACACACTACATGAAAATATGCACTGACTGGGGCAGTAAAAATGCACAGGGTTAGTTGGTTACAGGTTACATAGGGTGCAGGATTCAAGGAACTAATGGAAATACTTATACTGGATTGTGGAAATTTTGAATTCCAAAAATGAAAACATATTCTATTTTCAATTAATAGCTTGTTGATAGCAGACAGTAGAAACTAGATTGAAGAACAGCACACGGCCGCATAGCGCATGGACACAGGAGGTTGAAGAGCAAACTGTGATTTGTAACTCGTACATAAGTTGTGTCTGTAAGACACATATGATGCCCCCACAAAGTCTACCACACACACAAACCATGTACCATACAGGTAACATTCTACAAAAAATTGACCAAGTTGAACAACTTGTAATTTTGTGAAATATTGAAGCAAATCAAAACCCTGACCACATATGCACACCTCTGGTATATGTACAAACATCCTGTGAAATATAAAAGGCCTAGCTTGAAAACTGTGAGAGGAGTTAGCCAGACAAACAATGTACCCAATACCCAAGATGCAGATGGATGGACAGATGGACAATAGATGAACAGTGGACAGGCAAACAGCAGACAGATGGAGGGATGGACAGGGGTAAAACAATATGCCCCCCTGACTATTCGTCATGGGGGCATAAAAATAAATCCTGAATATTTAAAAATCTTAATTTTTGGGGTCTCAAAAACAGCTTATTAGGCCCTCTTAGAATTTGAATGACAATTTGGGTGAATAGTGCTGGTCTAATTTTCAATTACATTAGGTAAATGTTTAACTTTATAAGTTCCAAGGCCAATCTCATCAACCCAGAAGAACTCAGATCATTCCTGAAGTTTTCTCCATGAAACTGATAGAATTTTGTTATGTGATGCATGGTGTCCTAATTACCCTTTCCAACAGTGTATCACATAACTGTACAGTAGAATTGTATTTGTTGGACACGGACCTTGCCATTAAAAAAGCTATTCAATTCACAGAATTTATTGTATTTAACCCGTAGCACACTGGTAGGGCAACAGAATTTTCTCAAGTCATTCTGTTTTTCTATTGTGTCACTATGAATTTAACCCTTTACCTAACATGAAAAGCAGACAACACTTGCAAAAAAAATTCTTGAATAACTAATTTTTTTCATTTTTTGTCTCAAAAACGTAGGTTATGACCCCTCATTGGAACAAGCTTGATGAGCTCATTCCAATGAGGGGTCATAACCCATGTTTTTGAGACAAAAAATGAAAAACATAATGAAAATTAATTGGCGACTTTTGAGAATAGCTCTGGCTGGTTTTGGCTGTTACGTTGGGTAAAGGGTTAATCAATTATATCTTGTCTGACAGAGCTCACTGACCTCTGTCAAACATGGTATATATGGTAAATATCAAAGTGCATTATGGGAAATATTTGCTGCTGAAAACTTTGCCATTTTGACATGAGTGCAGAGGGTTACTATTTCCCAGTGCTTGGGAGAGTATTTAATTCATTTATATATTATTTGACTGAGCTTTTATGACCTCTGTCAAACAATGTGTAACATATAAAATGTTTACTCAGAAATACTCAAAATAAAAATATTTAATGTAGTGGAATTTTGTGATTGTATGTTTGAATTTCACAAAAATTTTATTCAATGAACAGGGACTAACTCTGTAACTCATGAACAATTCACAGGTCAAATCCACTGTAAAGATGTGGTAAATGTTTGGTTTTTGATAATCATATGCAAATGATGGATTATTATATTAAATATTTTTTATTGTATGGCATCCAATGTATTTCAATAACAAAAGTGAAGACTCACACAGATTTTATTCCCAGTCATGACAGCTCTAAAACAGATAACATGTTTTGAGATATGGTGAAACAGTGACCAAGAAACTCCTGCCAAGGTAATCAGTCCACATATGTAGGTTTTATTGACAAAACTCGTACCCCTATTTAACCCTTGACCTAACATGAAAAGCAGATGACACTTGCAAAAAAAATTCTTGAATAACTATTTTTTTTCATTTTTTGTCTCAAAAACATAGGTTATGACCCCTCATTGGAACGAGCTCGACGAGCTCATTCCAATGAGGGGTCATAACCTATGTTTTTGAGACAAAAAATGAAAAAAATAATTAAAATTAATAGGCGATTTTTGAAAGTAGTGCTGGACGGTTTTGGCCGTTACGTTGGGTAAAGGGTTAACTCTTTATCCAACATAATGGCCAAAACCGGCCAGCTCAATTCACAAAAATTGTCAATTAATTTTGATTATTTTTTTCATTTTTTGTTTCAAAAACATAGGCTATGATCCCTCTTTGGAATGAGCTCATTGAGCACGTTCCAATGAGGGGTCATAACCTATGTTTGTAAGACAAAAAATGAAAAAAATTAGTTATTCAAGAATTTTTTTTGCAAGTGTCATTTGCTTTTCATGTTAGATAAAGTGTTAACTGGTTGAGTGCTGGAAGCCCATAATTGGGCTTTATTCTGATGCTGCAACTTAATGGTTTCATAATCTTGGATGTACTTTATATTATTTTTGAATTAAAATTATTTAGTCTTGGAGGATTTGCCTTTTTACAATTTATGGGAGAGAGCCAACAGGCAGTCTCTCATAAATTATAACAAAGTGAAGAGGTGTGGACAAATTTTGATGACCAAAAATAATTTAGCATTCTACCAGTTAACCCTTTACCCAACGCAGACGATATCAAAATTTATTATTTTAAATATACTTTTTTCAAATTTTTAAAAAAAATTCAACAAAACCATTTCATGTGACCCTTCGTTGCAACGAGGGGTCACATAATATGGTTTTGTTGAAATTTTTTGAAAAATAATATTTTTTCAACTACTGAATTTGCATATTACGCGGGCGGATGCAGACGATTCGTTGGGTAAAGGGTTAACTTTTAGCACTCTGGTTGTGAAACAGAATTATCTCCAATCCCTCTGATTTTTCTTGTTTAACTATAAATTTAACCAATTATATCTTGTTTGATAGGGCTCAGTGAGCCCTGTCAAACAAGGTATATTTGGTTAAATATCAAACTGCATTATGGGAAATATTTTCTGCTGAAAACTTTACCATTTTGACATCACAGTACAGAAGGTTAATCAGAAAAATCCAGTCTGAAGCAGCTGTAATGGGTCCAGTTTGGAAATAAGGAGCTGATAAACCGGATTTCATCTATCGATAGTATTTGTATCTGATGCAATTTATAAAGTACTTTCAGAATATGCATGCATATAAACACGTTATTACCATCTGTTAGTTTCTGTAGTGGACTTTGCGGTAGTACTTATAAAGTGCTTTTGAAAACATGCTACTGTGCAGATTTGTGATCAAGTATGTGGAAATGTCTAAACTGCCACAGCCACTTATCTCTCTTGTGTCGGCACTTGATTTGGTCCATCCTTAACTGGATGAGTGCTAAATTATTTTTCAAAGGTGATTTACAACATGAGCATTAAAGTCAAACCATATTAACCCCTTATCTAACATGAAAAGCAGACGACACTTGCATACAAAATTCTTGAATAACTGATTTGTTTTATTTTCTGCATCAAAAACATAGCTTGTGACTCCTCATTGGAATGAGCTCATCCAATGAGGGGTCTTAAGCTATGTTTATGAGACAAAAAATAGAAAAATAATGAAAATTGAATGGTGATCTTTTGTGAATAGTGCTCGCCGATTTTGTTCTTTACGCTGGGTAAAGGGTTAATTACATACCATAGGCACATTGTGTGTGAAAAATATTCTGTTAACAGGAGTATTCAGTTAGCAGAGATTTGGTCATTTTCATGTATTCTAGAGATTAACAAGAGTTTTTATTGTATTATATCTTGTTTGACAGAACTCTTGGAGCTCTGGCAAACAAGATATAATAGATCAAATGCATATTTTGGATGTTCTGAGGACAAAAAGGTCTAAAAACAAGGGGAATGCAATTATCATTAGGATAATTTCTTAACATAAGATTTTTTATTTGATTAACCCTTTACCCAACACAGACGATATCAGAATTTATTATTTGAAAAATCATTTTTTAACATTTTTCAAAAAAATTCAACAAAACCATATCATGTGACCCCTCATTGGAACGAGCTCGATGAGCTCGTTCCAAAGAGGGGTCACATGATATGGTTTTGTTGAAATTTTTTGAAAAATAATATTTTTTCAGATGCTAAATTTGTATATTACGCGAGCGGATGTGGGCGATTCATTGGGTAAAGGGTTAACAGGGGATGATTACTCTACAACCTATGGCCCTGCAAAGCTTCAAGATTTGATTCGATTTTGAATCTTAAGTTGATATTCAGTTCAATTTGAAATCTGCTGCCTGATTTGTTTCCTCTTGAATCTTTTTCATTGGAATACAGCTTAGTATAAGTCATCTTCATTGTCTCACAAAATGCTTACTATTATAATAGTTTGGATGGAAATCGTACATAAATAATGATGAACTAAAAGACTGAGTGTAACTACCACAACATTAACATAAATAACACCTTCACTCATGCCGCCAGCCATACTAGCCTCTACCACTGTTGAATGCAAATTTAAGATTTCCAAGCAATGTTGATAATGAACTATAATCCTTACAGGGTAATATTGACCATAACCATGAAAACGGTCCTAGTTATGAACTGGATTAAGGCTGAACCCACTCTTGACATTGGCTTTTTCGGAAATGGAAAAACAGGGACACCAGTGCACAAACATTATAAAAACAATTCTTGCGGAATGTGTTTTTTATGAAGTTTGGCTCGACCCGTCTAGAGCATCTCTTCAATTTGCAAAGCAGCTTAAATGGAGACTGCAGGATAATTATATACAAATGTGGAAGTATGATAAGAACAGTAGGAATAAATATGAAAATAAAAAGCTGGACTTTTATTACACCGTCAAAAACCTGTATAACCGAGAACTTTATCTTGATACACTCCCTACTGAACAGAGAATGCTTCTCACTCAGTTTCGAATAGGAGCTCATCAGTTGGAGATAGAGAGAGGCCATTACCATAAGCCTAATCCCATTCCACATGAGATGAGATTCTGTAAACAGTGTAGCACGAATCAAGTTGAAAACGAAATTCACATTTTATATTCCTGTTCTCAATACACTACGATGCGTGACAGACTCTTCCGAACAGTTTCAAAAACATATCCTACTTTTTGTAATCGTTCAATGATAGAAAAAACTCGTTGTTTCAATGCGACGTGTAATACAACCCTGAAATAGCATTTTAGCTACTGAAACAGCAGTACAGGCAGTTTGGGATGCCTCTCAAAGAGCAAATTGGAGGCAAGTGACAAATCACCCATCTGTAATGAAGATCAGTCGAGTGTTGATGAGTGATAGTAACAGCATGTTTCTTTAAATTTACTTGTGTGCATGATGTTCAGGCTTTGACAAAGCTCTTCATTTAAGGAGCAAGGAGCTACTTGTGTGCATGATGTACACACAGACTTTGACATAATATCTGAGTATTTGGGTGAATATTAGGAAACTTGCCAATTTGGGGGTGTGGATTTCAAGAGATTGGACTTAAGGATAGTTTAGTCCTTCTTAGGTTTTATATATTGCACAACACTGCAGAAAAAGTCCTGTATGTTCATGCACGCAATTTCAGACTTTAATCTGAGAAAAAAATTATTTTTTAGTCATGGGTAGTGTAAAAATGTCATTTCGGTGACGATTGGGGTACAGATTTGGTTTCCGTGAAAATTAGAGCTTTGTTAATCACAACGCTGTGAAGTTACAAGCAATCAGTTCTTCACCAATCGCTAAAACAACTGACAGTTTTCTGTATATCTTAACTTGACTACTTTTTGAATTTATCACAACTTTAAAACATCGTCGGTCCGATTTTTTCTGCGATTCATTTTTTTTTACCAGTTTATTCGTTTTCCGTGACCACAGAGAATCAAAGTCTATCTTGCCACCACCATTTAAAAATGACATTTTTACACTTTCCAGAGAAACAAAACCTTTAACTTTTGTTAGAACATCGTGGCATTTTGAAACATATTTCCAGCCTGTCACCGATTTGACATGTTGTCACCGAATTTACATCCTGTCACTGAAAAGACACCACTTGTCACATTTCAGTACACTTTTCAATTCTATGTCGGGAAAGCTTAATCACACGCGGAAGGTGCAGCAGGGAAAACGTGACGCGTTATCCATTTTATTTTATTTTATTTTTTGGCAGGGCGGGGGGGGGGGGGGGGGGGGGGGGGGGGGGGGGGGGGGTAGAGGTAGGGGCAATGGATTGCCTTATAAATGAGATTTAAGTGAGGATATCCTGATGTGGGTGTATATTAGCACAACTGGGGAAAATATCGTTCAAAACTCTAGTTTATTAGAGCGAAACATCTTATTATTTCAAGATTATTTTAGATTTTGAGTGGTAAAGTCATTTGAGAATCTTTAAAACAGCCTCCCATTCTGCCCTCTTGATCATCATGTGCCGACTGTGATGCTGCTCTGTTACTGCAACCGGCTCGCTGATGAACCTTACAAATTGTTCTTCTTTGTACCAACATCCATCGGGTAAACGACCCCAGAAAAAACGATTGCTCCCAACAGAGTGCATAACGTGGACTTCTATTGTATTGTCTAATACATCAACATCTTGTATTACTCCGGAAAAGACAAAAATGTGCCCCAGCACAAAGGCACATGCTTTATGTGCCGATTTGTGCTTATGTGAAAAGGCACGATGTGACACAATGTGCCTTTTCACATAAGCACATATGACAAAAAAGGGATTCACCAGTAGGTATCCTCAAAAAATACAATACCAGGCCATAGGTATCCTCAAATACCCGTATGTGCCTATGTGCTAGGACACAGTGTGCCTTCTCACACAAGCACATATCGGCACATAGAGCACGTGCCTATGTGCCAGGGCACATTGTGTCACATTGTGCTTTTTCACATAAGCACATATGACAAAAAGGGGTGCAGAACGTCATATGTTTTTTAAAAAAAGGGGTGCCAAAATTAGGGTGCCCGTGAATATTGCCATTGGATATAGAGGTGATGAGAATCGGATACATCTTCGTTGTAATAAGAGGAGATAACCCTGTACGATTAAGTACAGGTTATGGGAAATCAAGCAATCTGATTGGTTAGTTATAATCTATATAAATGATCTAGATAAATGAAACAACAAGAGTACTTGGAATAGGGTCAGAACTAACAAGAATAGACCAGAATAGCTAAATATAGTAACAACTGGGAAAATCCGAACCAGAACATTACCTCACTTCAATCGAACACACCCCGGTACCCTTTCGGTACTATAGCACTACGTGCTGAGCCGATAAAATGAGAAATCTGTATTAAAGTCAATTTCGGTGATTTGGGGTGGATTTGGAGGGATTGTTGGGTTGTTTGTGGTAATTAGATTTACTCCGATTCAATCGAACATACCCTCCGAACATACCCCGTCCCATTGCAGAAAATTTGGGTGACATAGCAACCATGTGCTACCATAGAAACCAAGATGGCGGCCTCCAGTATACAAAATGGACGACGGAAACACGTATCACCCTAACAACACGTGCTGCGCATGCGCACTCACACCACGTATCACTATGGAGATGACGTCACAACATGGCCGCTCACGCTGGTTGTCCGAAAGCATACCCCTAAATCCCCCCCCCCCCGCATCCCCCCCCCTCCCCTGCATTTTGTAACCTAATCTGGAATGCTACGTCACGTCTCCCTAGGTTATCTGATATGTGATTGAAAAGCAACTGGTTTACCATAGAAATATTAGTCCCAGTCCACGTTATGGAATAATTATGGCCCGTAGTCGTTACGGCTCTGATCAAGTTGTTACGGCCGAGTTGATGCGGCCAGGTAGTTACGTTTTTCTACCGCTTAGTGGGACAAAAACTTGTGGTGCGCGTCATCAGAAATTTTACAAGAGCCCTGGTTAAATTTATTTGACTGTCGTGTGTTCAGTTAAAACCGTTCATCCAAATGGCCACACCTGTTAGGCGTATGTGTTATGGTAATTTTATTTAGCTGAGCTGTTTTTCTGCTCGAAACTTTGCTTTTGGTGTTTTTTTTTAAATGTAGACTTCTTTAGATTTGTTAATGGTTCGAACTGACAGAAGCTTACTTGTGTCATTAAGCTGTATTTTAGCGATGCCTACTTTTAGTAAGTCTATTCGCAATTTCTCGTGCGAGTGTGTAAATTCGGTGACGCCATGTCTTTTCGGTGACATTTTGTACGTCACCGAAATGACTGTCACCGAATTTACGTTTATGTAAAAAAAGGCCGACAAAAAAAAAAATAATGAGCACGTTGCTCGAACAAGTATTTGTTGTCATGGTTATAAAAATGAGAAACAAAAGTGTGAAAAACTATACTTCTATCGTGTTCCAAATCCAGTAAATCCGTGTCACCGAAATGATGACGAATAAACATACGGTCCATTTGTTTCATATACTTACATTTTTTTCTGGCGTCCATTAGTCTTTTTGCAATTGGCGCTTGTTTTTCGTCATTAACTTCATGACGTAAAATCTACATGACGTAGGTAGAGACTTGCACCAAAATGACACAACATATTTCACGAAAAATTAGTATCGTCACCGAACTGACAAAATATCGTGGGACAGAGAAAACTTGAAAATAAAATTATATTTTGGTATTAATTCGGATAAAATGTTGGTACATTTATGAATTAAAACATATCAACGTTATTTAATATGGGAACAATTCTTTAGAATGTCAATGCAATCGGCCAATTTTTCAGGTCGAAGGCAGTGACTCCGCAACTGGGACATGCTATTTTGCACCTGTACTCCAATTGTCGGCAGTATTTTTCTAGCGTATTTTAAGTGGTGTTAGTATTTCTTTGGCTCATTTTCAGCGTCAATAATACCTCTCTCATATAAATACGTTGTGCAGGGAAAAAATGCTAATAAGCGTGAAATTTTGGGGACTAAATCTCTGGTACATGGTTTTGGCAAGTTTCGTAATATTCACCCATTTAACTAGTAAAGAGCTACATTATTTTTATCCCATGTTACCTTTGTAACAGGTCTGGGCATCATGAGGCATACTGTTCATGAATATTGAATTGTGCCAGTTTACTTTGCTTTATTTGTGTAGTTTGTAGTGCCATACCACTTTTTATTTTTTGGTTGTGCAATAAAGTATTATTATTATTATTATTATTGCAACTACATTATCAGGCATGCCTTCAATGAAGGCATGCCTTGATAATGTAGGTGGATTATTTTATCAGTCAGGCCTTGAGTCATCACAGTCAGAATAAATCAGGTTTATACCACCCCAACCCCCATCAGTCATATTCAACATGCCACTGATTCGATTCAAGGTTTGCTTCGATTTTGAATAATAGACATGATTCAATTTGATTCAAATTGAAAATGTGTGATCCGCAGGGCCCCACTATAACATGCAAGCAACAAACAGGTCAAGTTTGTAATGAAGGTTATGGTATATGGTAAAGAGCCTATGTATTGTATCCACAAACAATGCACATATAGGTTTGGTTTAAAGTTGTTATACACTGGAGATGATGAGAGTATCATGTACAATATGATAAAGTGATGATTTTTCAATTCTCTTCTAAATTTAAAGTTTGGACACTTACCTCACATATGGGCCTTGCTGTAAAAATAAATACAAATGTTGACTACACTGACTCACATCCAATAATAAGAATGGATCATCGAACAGAATCTAAAATTTCCCCAACAAAACTTTGGGTGGTGGTTGTGTGCATCACCTAACACCTCCTCCCCCCTTATCTATGCCCCTGTAATGATCTTTATAAATGCCATATATCATAGCAACAAACACGTACCTGAAGCACTGTGTGGTTAAATTATAACCATCATCTGTTGACTGCATAAAAGCATCTTGATATATTTCACTCAACTGTAAAATAAATGAGTGTCATAAGGTAGAATTTAGTAAATTTCAATCCTTTTCAACAATACACTGTGACAATTTACTGCAGTCATGGAGACTGGATTACAGTGAAATCCTGTTGATTGAATAGCCACTTTGCCAGTGAATATTATTCATAACAGGAGTATTCAATTAACCCTTTACCCAACATAATGACCAAAACTGCCTAGCTCTATTCACAAAAATTGCCATTCAATTTTCATTTTTTTGCATCAAAAACATAGCTTATGACCCCTCATTGGAATGAGCTCCATGAGCTCATTCCAATGAGGGGTCATAAGCTATGTTTTTGACACAAAAAATGAAAAAAAATAGATATTCAATAATTTTAAAGTGTCGTCTGCTTTTCATTCTAGGCTAAAGGTTAACATGGATTTGAACACTTTCATGTATTCTAGAGATAACCTGAGCATTTAATCCATTTTATTATGTGCTAAACAATAGATTATCAAATAAGTTATTGAAAGATAGAAATCGTATACCCTTCTGTGAAGATACAGAAATTTTCACATTCACGGTATCAATTAAAATTCAAAGCATGACTTCAAGGTGAATATGAGTCAAATAATCACTTGAAATGATCAATTTGTTTTAAAAATGTATAATGAAAAGAAAATCTAGTGTTTTTGAATGGATACCGATAATTTCCAGCAATAATTAAACACGTATTCACCTTGAATTGATGCATGAAATCAGCCAGCTGAATCAGATCGCAGGATGCTGCCTGTTGCGAGTATCAATCAAATCACTTCCGTGTATCAATGTGCATCAGTTGTGTACTTTCATGCATCAATTCAAGGTTGAAACAAGTGGAATTATCAATTGGATTGATCAGATTCTTATAAAAAGCGTATAATAAAAAGAAAATGTAGTGTAGTGCAAGCGCTCGTGAAAAATAAACATTTGTCTCAGTCACTCATGAGATAATTTTTGGTATCCACTCAAAAACACTAGATATCCTCTATATATCTTGTTTGACAGAGCTCCTGGAGCTCTATCAACAATGTGAACATTGTCAGGTGCAAGTTCAGCCAACTGCACTAAAAATTTTGATTTGGCACCAAAAAATATTTATTGGCTGGAACAGCCATTTTGCCATTGGAAAATATTCACTTAATAGGAGTACAGTAGAGCCCTGTTAATTGAATAGCCAGTTTGCCAGTGACAATTATTCAATTAACAGGAGTATTCAGTTATCAGGGAGGGATTCGATCACTTTTCTGTATTCTAGACATAAACAGAGTATTTATTCTATTATATATATATATTCTATTATATCTTGTTTGGCAGAGCTCAAGAAGCTCTGTCAAACAAGATATAATAGATTAAATGCTTGCACTGGATGTACGGGGCTAACTTAAGCAATACACAAGGGTAATTTATTAATTGTCCAGGTAATTTTACAACATATTGCAAGATTTTTTATTCAATTAACAGGAGTTTACTCTATAACCTATATGCAATTAACAGGGTAAATTTGTGTTGAAGGCATAGTGAATGGTTTTTTGTTTGGAAATTATATTCAATTAAGAGGGATATTTAATTAAAAGATATCCAATTAAGTAGGCTCCACTGAATTCACTTAAAACTGGAACTTTGTCATTTTCCTGCTTTCCAGTGAAAAACTTAACATTTATTCTATTACATCTGGTTTCACACATCTCTCAGAACTAGCAGTTTTAATCAAGCATAAATCTCACTTCCTGTCCATAAATATAATTGGCATCATCAGTGTTTCAAAAAGAAACACAATGAGCAGTAAATGCCAGTAATGCTTGTATGACACAGCTTCATGATATTTATTCTTTATCCAACACATTTATCTGTCAAAACTTGAAAAAAAAGAATTCTTGTGTTACAAAAATTTTCCTTTTTAAATTGAAAAAAAAAGCTTAGGCCCAACAAAGTAAATCTTGTTTCTCAGGCCATTTTTTGTGAAATTGCATTTGGACGAGTGGTTTCTTATTTTATTTTTTTGTTATTATTTCTTTGCCATCAAAAGTTCATGCTCTCGGTTTGTTGTATGTGTTAGGCCTCATAATCTACAGAATAGCATGGCTGGTAGTGTATTTCGTCCCTTGAGTGCAAGAAGGCTTTGCAATGCTCTAGCATTGCAAAGCCTTGTTGCACTCCAGGGATAAATTTATCAATTTTATTAACTTGGGTAAAATATCAGACATAAACCAAATATTTTTATATTTTTTCTATGTTTGCAATGATTGTAAAAGGAGAGCATGTGGCAGTCAAAAGGACCATGCAGGAAGGCCTGAGAAACAGATTTTTAACTTGTTTAGGCCTTATGGCTCCCAAGTAATGTTTTGGAAATGAAAATTGCAAAAATAAAAATTTGAATGGCAATTTTGTGGAATACCTAAAGCCAGATATGAGGTTATGTTATAGGTACAAGTACAGAGCTGGAGTACTAAAACGTTAATAACAGATATGGAGGAGCTCTAATCAGACAATTTCATATGATATTTCTGTGCCAAATTCACTAAAATCAAGTTGAGCCAAAGTTTAACAAGGCTCAGATTAATTTTAGTGAACGAGGTTCAGTAATTTCATTTATTTTATTTTCATTCGTTTTTCTTCCCCCAAAACATATTCCCACTCCCACTCGCAAGAACTATTCACAAAAATCGCCAGCCAAATTTTAGTATTTTAAAAATATTTTGCCTCATAAACATAGCTTATGATCCCTCAGA
Organism: Pictodentalium vernedei; assembly: GCA_031216915.1. Classification (NCBI taxonomy): domain Eukaryota; kingdom Metazoa; phylum Mollusca; class Scaphopoda; order Dentaliida; family Dentaliidae; genus Pictodentalium; species Pictodentalium vernedei. The sequence continues at coordinate 115,646,733 of CM062291.1, read as the reverse complement.
TTTAGTTAATCATCAGCCATTGTATTAGGTAGACAGTTAATGAATAAGAAAAGATGACCCCTCATTTTTAGTTAATCAGGAAATATTTTTGCAGATGGCATCAGCAAGCCTGAAAATAAGCAGTCTGACATTTTGAGAATGAGGTCCCCGAGGGTGAATTTGATTTGGTGAATGATGCTATCCCATACAGTGGGCAAATTTATCCTCTGGGTACCTCTTTCTGTTTAGTTTTGAGACCCTGATTCAGATTGATGTTCACAGAGGGTAAATTTAGTGATGCTACCCTGCTGAGCAGGGTAGCATCACTAAATTCACCCTCTGGGGACCTCATTTTGCAGATGACAGTCTGCTTATTTTCTGGTTTGGTCATCAGTCGTTGTAAAAGGTAGACAGTTAATGAATAAGAGAAGATTAATTCAATTTTACTTCTGAAACCAACTCACTCACAACGTTGACTTCTGATGTCATTCCCACGTACACATGCTGTGAACCATATTTTTCATAATGAGCTGTTTGATGGCGATTATTTGCTAAAATCCACTTTTTTCCACTGCATGGGTACTTTTAAATCTGTTTTGTGTTATTGCAAATATTTAGCCATTGATGCTGAAAATTGTTTCCTCTATCATTCATGTCCAATATGTACATACAGTGGAGCCCAGTTAATTGGATATCTCTTAATTGTATATCCCTGTTAACTGAATATAGTTTCCACAAAACCATTTACCATACCTCCAGTACAAATTTGACCTGTTAATTGAATATGGGTTGTAGAGTAAACTAAACTCCTGTTAATTGAATAAAAAAATCTTGTAACCTGTCGAGAAATTACCTTGACTCTCCCCAATTTTCCTTTGTTTCTACACCTATTTGGTCTCAGTACATCCAATAAAGGCATTTAATCTATTATATCTTGTTTTGACAGAGCTCATGGAGCTCTGTCAAACAAGATATAATAGAATAAATGCTGATTTTATTTCTAGAATACAGGAAAGTGACAATCCCTGTTAATTGAATACTCCTGTTAATTGAATAATTTTTCATTGGCAAATTGGCTATTCAATTTACAGGGTTCCACTGTATAACATGTCCCATCAGAAAAGCAACTTTGATATGTGCTTGTTCCTCTAAAAGCATTTTACAATTTCAACTTGCTCCTGTAGAGAAATTATCTCATGTCATTCATTAAAAAAAGATGACTTTTCACCCCAACCCTACCAACACACTGCTCTCCCTCTTGGGTTACTATTCATGGCTGCAAAAACAGCTGGACTGAATCACTGATCTCTATATAACTGACAGGCCTTTAAATTCATTTATTTTGGGCACACCGTTTTGTCCTAATTTGGACACATAATAAAAATAGAAATAACAGTCTTATCCTGTTGTGTTTTATTGCCTCACCTTTCTTTGTGTTTCTATGATCATATTATGATAGAAGTTATTCTCAGAGAATTTGTAAATTTTTGTTGATGTCCTCACACCTTCTCTAATTTGGGCACACCTGTAAACGATGTGAAATTGGGGTAATCTAAAGGCCTGATAACTGAACTGCTGAAATGCCCATTGATCACATATAGAAAAGTGTCTCCACTGCTGTCATCTTGGTGGGAGATAAGTAGCTATAGATGAACACTGCTGAAGAGAAAAAATTCTCAAAGGTTTTCAGTATCCCAAAGAGAATCTTCGATCACTTTTTTACTCCTGACCCGCTAGTTTTTTAAAAAGTTTTTCAGCAAATTGAGTCATGGCTGCTGTAAAGCATCCATGACTAGATTTGATGAAAAATCAATCTAAATTTAACTCGAGAAATCATAGGTGAAAAGCTGAATTCAATTTACCAGAGGAAAATTGGATTTAATTAGCCCAAATTATCCTTAATTCAGTGGCAAGAGAAATTCTACCCTGGGCAGGAATATCCATCAGCAGCATGCAGGGAGTTAAACAATATACTTTATTACTTTCCAAAGTGTGATTTACTGTGATTTCTGATTATAAACGATAACGTCACAAGTGAATTATGCAATCAACAATTGGGTCATGTATCCGCGCGTGCAAACGAAAATGCTTTGCCGAGGGTGTAATGGGAACTTCATTGTTTTTTTTTAACCCTTTACCTAACATGAAAAGCAGACGACACTTGCAAAAATATTCTTGAATAACTATTATTTTCATGTTTTGTCTCAAAAACATAGGTTATGACCCCCCCCCCCCCCCTCAATGGAACGAGCTCGATGAGCTCGTTCCAATGAGGGGTCATATCCTATGTTTTAGAGACAAAAAATGAAAAAAAATAATGGAAATTAATTGGCGATTTTTTAGAATAGCACTCACCGGTTTTGGCTGTTACATTAGGTAAAGGGTTAAATAATATAATTATCATTAATAATGAAAAGTAATAAACAGAGTAATCGCTTGACTCGACTGGTTACATGAAAATTGTAAAACACTCGAGCGCATTCGCGCAATTATGTTTGTACAACATCCGTCACCTCTCATAAATTATTTCACGTAACCAGTCCAGTCAAGTGATTACTCTCTGTTACTTTATGTTGGCGAAAAATAAATATGTTGATTATTTTCACAATTTCGTGGCAATATAAATTGAATATTTACAACATATTTTAGTTATTATTGACAAAAACAAGTGCCGAGCTTGGAAAGTTGATAAAGTGTAATTAGTTTTTGTGCAAGGAAGGATGCCATGCATTTGATGAGATGAAAGCTGTTACGCAATGGTGTAACAGCTTTCACATCATCAAAGATCATGGATTGGGAGGAGTTATTGCATTGATAAACTTTATGCCATCTCACAGGGGTGGGGCAGTATAGGCTCTATCGATAAATAGGTTAGCTCCACCTGATTCCATGAACTCTTCTACGCTGTGGAGACTAATATGACTTACTTCCGGTTGGTATGCGAAATTCTTTAATTGTGTACATTGTGATTCAATTAAATAACGTCAAAACTCCGAACCTATTAATGGAAGAAGTCTATCACGTAATTGTGTGTCATAATTACAGTGCAGTCGCCATGGACTGGTCGAAATCCATGCATGGGCAGTGGTGTCCACACATGCGTTTACTAGGTAATAAAAATCATCCCCAGCATAACATTAATTAATGAAGCTGTACCCGGTTCTTCATTAATTAAATTTTTGATGATTATTCCTATAATTAGTGTTTGGAATCTAATATTATTGGAAATACTGTCCACTCCGTTGAAAGTGGTGGCCGTACTGTACAACGACAAAGTTTTCAATGGTCATGTCGTTGATTTGTGTGATGTGCAGTGCATGAGCCAATGATGATTGTGATGTCATATTGATTGCCAAGCACATTTTTCCTAAGGGAGAACATCTCGGACCCCACTCCACCAACCCATCCCTGACTCGGGTGAGTTGATATCGGGGGTCCCAAGGTATTCCGTGGTGTTCGCACCTATGCAAAATTTGACTATGCACTATCAATCTGAGTCATTAGTAGTTAGTCCAACAACGACAACTCACTTTCCGATAGACGCTATAAGTGGCGAAGTTTTTCACTGACATTCCAGCAATCCAATTATACAGAGATCAGTGAACACTGACAGGATTTACTCACCACTTTCAGAACTGCTGGTGTCAAAACGTTATCAGCAACTATAATCACATTCAGGTACCTCGTCTTTGTTGGAAAGTTCTGGTCAATCCATCTACTTTTAGGAAAATAGCTTGAACCAGTTGGAATCCACAGTTTGTCAGGGTCTGTTTGTTCTTTGAACTTCATGAATCCTATGCCACAAAGTCCAACAAAAACAATGCTTATTGCTATCGTAGGAAATGGCCATGTTCCTACTTTTAAACCGATCCTACAAAAGAATGAGTTTGTATCAAGTAGACTGTGTGTTCTATTATTATCACTTCAACATGTTCCTACTTTTAACCCTTTACCTAACATGAAAAGCAGATGAAAGTTGCAAACAAAATTCTTGAATAACTAAATATTTTCATTTTTTGCATCAAACATATAGCTTATGACCCCTCATTGGAATGAGCTTAGCGAGCTCATTCCAATGAAGGGTCATTAGCTATGTTTTTGAGACAAAAAATAACAAAAATAATGAAAATTGAATGGTAATTTTTGTGAATAGCACTGGCCAGTTTTGGCCATTATGTTGGGGTAAAGGGTTAACCCTTTACCCAACGCAGACGATATCAAAATTTATTATTTTAAATACCATTTTTTGAAATTTTTCAAAAAATTTCAACAAAACCATATCATGTGACCCCTCGTTGGAACGAGCTCGACGAGCTCGTTCCAACGAGGGGTCACATGATATGGTTTTGTTGAAATTTTTTGAAAAATAATATTTTTTCAACTGCTGAATTTGCATATTACGCGGGCGGATGCGGGCGATTCGTTGGGTAAAGGGTTAAACCAATCCTACAAAAGAATGCAGTTGTATCAAGTAGACTATGTGTACTCTTATTATCAGTTCAACACTTTGGGAGCAGTGGTTACGGTACTGAAATTAAAATCGCAAGGTCCACAGTTTGATCCCCGCCAGGAGTAACTACATTGTGTCCTTTGGCAAGGCACTTAATCCTGATTGCCCACATGGGGGCACGGTGGCAGGTCTGGCATTCTTAAAAATGCAGGAGGGCTAAAAATAGCTCTCCTCACATGGACTAGGGGGCGTTTAGCTCTCCTCAAGCTTACAAAAGCTAAAAGTGGCAAAATGAAGTTGTACTACTAATGAATTTTGCCAAGTGGGCTTTGTACATTTTATTTGGTGCTGCTAACCAGGTAGTCTCTGCGAGATGGCTACACTGACCCTCCCACACCTCTGGGCCTCCCACACCCCTGGGAGGGGCAGTGTGGCCATATTGCAGAGACCACTAAAATAGCATAGATCTAAAAACCTGTGGGTTTTAGGAATAAGCTGTTGTGGTAATCATTATATTCTAAGGCTAGGAGGGTTATTTTTTGCCCTCCTCAATTTGTTAAGGCGAATGAATAAATCGCTCTCTTGAAAATGCCAGGCCTGAGGTGGAGCTGTGTACTAAGGCGTACTGCATGTTGATGGTCCACCTGTCTTCAACAATGCTAATCCTGTTTGTGTAGAGTTAGTATGTTGGGGAGTCTAACAGTTGATCACCGCAGCCTGGTGGTTCTCTCCAGGAACTCCAGCTTCCTCCATTCGTAAAACTGTCTGACACGAGGTGACCCTGGCTGTCGAAAGTGTCGTTAAACTCCAATAAATAATAATAATTTCAACACTTTATGTATGTTAATGGCCATAACTGAGTGGCACTATTCACAAATTTTATTACTTGTTCAATTTTTACCTCAAAATCATAGCTTTTGTCTCATTATAGGAACAAGCTCAACAAGGTCACTGCATTGAGGGGTCATAAGCTATGTTTTAATTTTAATCCTTTACCCAATGCAGGGGATATCAAAATTTATTATTTTGATTATTGCATTTTTTTACCCTTTACCTAACGAATCGCCTGCATCCACCCGCGTAATATGCAAATTGAGCTGTTGAAAAAATTAAATTTTTCAAAATATTTCAACAAAACCATATCATGTGACCCCCTCATTGGAACGAGCTCATTGAGCTCGTTCCAATGAGGGGTCACATGATATGGTTTTGTCGAAATTTTTTGAAAAAATTAAAAAAATTATATTTCAAGTAATAGATTTTAATATCGTCTGCGTTAAAGGGTTAAATCCTCCATAAAATTTCAACAAAAACATGTGACATGATATGGTTTTGTTGAAATTTTCTGAAAAATAATATTTTTTCAACTGCTCAATCTGTAAATTATGCATGTGGGTGTGGCTGATTCTTTAGGTAAAGAGTTAAACAAGAGGTGCACATCAGAGATGCAGACACTGAGTTGTGGTTGAAATCGGAGAGTGTTGCATGTCCATAACCCGCTTATCATTCATATCCGGTTGACAAATCTGGAACATTTGTTCAAGTTATAATGGTAACAAGTTCTAAATTTGTATTAATTAAGGCCCATAACTCCATAAGGAAAAATCGGGCCAGACCAGTTTTCGAACTTGCTTGAAATATTATTGCAAAAGACCTGTAATGCAAATATTAGTCAAATCGGAGAACTTTTTTTCAAGTTATTGCACTAACGAGCTCAAAATTCGTAAAAATTGACTAATTAAGGTCCATAACTCTGTAATGAAAAATCTGGCTGGGCCAATTTTCGAACTTGCTTGAGATATTATTTCAAAAGACCTGTATGGCAAATATTAGTTCCATTGAATAACATTTATTCAAGTTATTGTGCATTAACAAGCTCAAAATTCATAAAAATTGACTTATTAGGGCCCATAACTCTGTAATGAAAAATTGGACTGGGCCAGTTTTCGAGATATTATTGCAAAAAATCTGTATGGCAAATATTTGTCAAACTGGAGACTGTTTGTTCAAGTTATTGTGCTAACAATGTGAGGATGCCTGGATGCCCACTCGTCTGCACGCCCACCATGCTATATTAACCTCCAAGCGGGTTACGATACGAGCCCTCTCTTTACAGGCCTGAGACATAATGCACCAGGTGTCGAGTTGATAATGATACTTGATTTCATTGTCGTCTCAATGCCTGATATGTCACATGATGTCACTATTTTTGATTGCGTTTCAAGTTTTAAAAAGTGCATCGAATGCCAAACTGAGGTGCATGGTTATTGCATAAAAATGGCTTACACAAAAGAGTAATTTAATTTTATTTTGGCTACATTCAATGTGTATTAACCCTTTACCCAACGAATCGGCTGCATCCCTCCACTTAATATGCAAATTCAGTAGTTGAAAAAATATTATTTTTCAAACAATTTCAACAAAACCATACCATGTGACCCCTCGTTGGAATGAGCTCAAAGAGCTCGTTCCAACGAGTGGTCACATGATATGCTTTTGTTGAAATTTTTTGAAAAATTTGAAAAACTGAAATTTAAAATAATAAATTTTGATATTGTATGCATTGGGTAAAGGGTTAAATTAGTTTTCACTTGGTAGTATAGCTATACTAGAAATTTTTGGTTCTGGTAGGTCCTAACTGATCAGGCCGTACAATACCTCAATATTAAACTATTACCTTTCCTTGAGAGTTAAGTAGGGCTGTAAAACTAGGTAATGCTCAACAGAACAGACCATGTGATTTTTTGGACTCTTAATGGGTTAACAATTTCAATAACAGCCTAAAGCTTCATGTGACTTTGACAAACAGGGACCAAATGGTGATACTTACAGAGAGGCTTTTTGTGGTGAGTGGGGTCATACAAACTATTGCAGATTTTTTGCAAGTTAACCCTTTACCCATACCCAATGCAGACGATATCAAAATTTATTATTTTAAATAGAATTTGTAAAAATTTTTCACAAAATTTCAACAAAACCATATCATGTGACCCCTCATTGCAACGAGCTCAATGAGCTCGTTCCAATGAGGGGTCACATGATATGGTTTTGTTGAAATATTTTGAAAAAATTTAATTTTTTCAACTGCTCAATTTGCATATTACGCGAGCGGAAGCAGGCGATTCATTAGGTAAAGGGTTAAGGTGCCTGAAATGCTGTTCAATGTTTATGACAGGATTATGAAATAATTGACCGATCAAGACCAAAATAGGAAAGTCTCATCTAGATATCATACCAAGTTATCCTACCAAGTTATAATGAAATCCCTTCATAAAAACAACCTGTAGACAGTGCTAAAAGAATCTAGGTCACGTGACCAGGTGGCAGTAAAGGCTGACCAATCGTGACCAAAATATGACAGTCTCATCTAGGCATCATACCGAGTTATCCTTCCAAGTTACAATGAAATTCCTTCATAAATATGAACTGCAGACTGTGCTAAACAAATCTAGGTCACGTGCCTGTGCGGCCATCATGGTTGACCGATCATGGCCAAAATTGGATGCTCTCATCTAGACATTATACTGAGTCATGTTACAAATTTGCAGTGAAATTCCTTCATACATGCAAGCTGTAGACTGTGCTTAATGAATCTAGGTTACGTGCCCCTGTAGCTGTTGCGGTTGACTGAACCCAACCAAAATAGGGCATTCTTATCTAGACTTTATACAGTCATCCTGCAAAGTTACAATAAAATCCCTTCATAAATACGACCTGTAGACTGTGCTAAAGGTTTTCTGGTTTCAGGCTTGAGCAGCTGTCACGGTTGACCGATCGCAACCAAAGGGGACGTACTCATCTGGACCTTATATGGAATCATCCTACCAAGTTACAATGAAATCCTTTCATAAATACAACCTATAAACTGTGATAAAAGTTTTCGGGTTTCGGGCTCGACTAGCTGTCATGGTTGACGGATCATGGCCAAAAGGGGACGTTCTCATCTAGACATGACCTTGAACCTGCATATGAAATTTTGTGATGATTGGACAAGAACTGAGGGGTGTAGCCTGTGCTAAAGAAAATGTTGACAGACTGACAGACTTCCACACCCATGATGGCAATAGTTTATCTTGACTTTGTCAAGTTAAGCTAAAAATAGGCTGATTAAATCGTCAGATGTGTACCCATACGCGCAACTAGTAGAAAGCTGTTATTATCTCAGTACCAATTTTGGGAGGAATTTTCAATTTGAGGGATAAAGGGTTAATATCTCAGGATCAAATTATCAGATTTACACCAAAAACCATACAGCGTGGCACATCAGTAACCTGAAGATATATATAAAGTAACATGACAATTGGATTGATATTTTTGGAGTTTTCTCATGCCAAAGGGATTGGAAGAATTCTCAATTTGAAGGATAATAAAGGATAAAGGGTTAATATCCCAGGATCAAATTATCAGATTTATACCAAAAACTATACAGCTCGGCACATTAGTAACCTGAACACAAATATAAAGTAACATGACAATCCAAGCAATAGTTTTCAAGTTATCGAATGCCAAAGAAATGATACGGATGCCGGATGGACAGACAGATGGACAGACAAAGGATGGATGAATGACGGAAGGCCTCCCCGGATGCCGACATTATGTGTACCATACATGGTATGGGTACACATAATAACTTTGATCAATATTTTTGAGTTATCGCATTCCAAAGAAACTGATTGGAGTAATTCTTAATTTGATGGATAAAGGGTTGATATCAGAGGATCAAAATAACAGATTTACACCCAAAACTATACAGCACAGCACATCAGTAACCTAAACAGAAATTTAAAGTAACAACACAATCTGATTAATATTATTTGAGGTATTGCATGTCAAAGAAATAGATTGAAAAAATTTTATTAATTAAGTGGATCAAGGGTTAATACCTCGGGATCAAATGATCAGATTTATATAACAAACTATACAGCTCGGCAAATCAGTAACCTGGACATCTATATGAAGTAACAAGACAATCAGACTGATATTCTTTGAGCTATCGCATGTCAAAGAAATAGATTAGAAAAATGCACAATTTGATGGACAAAGGGTTAAAATCTCAGGATCAAACTACCAGATTTACACCAAAATCTATACAGCTCAGCACATCAGAAACCTGACCACACATATGAAGTAACAAGGCAACCTAATCAATATTTTTAGGTTACCGCATGCCAAAGAAATGGATTGGAGTAATGCTTAATTTGATGGATAAAGGGTTAGTATCTCAGGATCGAATTGGCAGATTTACATCAAAAACTATACAGCTCGGCACATCAGTTACCTGAACATATCTATCAAGTAACACAACAAGAGGATTGATATTTTTTTAGTTATCGCATGCCAAAGAAAGGGATTGGAATAATGATTAATTGGATGGGTAAAGGGTTAATATCTCAGTATTGAATAAACAGATTTACACCAAAAACCATACAGCTCGGCGCATTAGTAACCTGAACACAAATATAAAGTATCATGACAATCAACGCAATAGTTTTCAAGTTAGCGAATGACAAAGAAATGGATACGGATGCCGGACAGACAGGCATACAGACAGATAGATGGACAGACAAAGGATGGACGAAGAACGGATGGCCACCCCGGATACCGGCATTATGTGTACCATACATGGTATGGGTACACATAAAAATCAAAACTTCCCAGATCTCCTCTAATTACTTTTGCATGCTCACATGGTGAAGATCAGAAGAATATGTGTTTTTTTGACATGTTGTTGGAAAGAATTCTCTGAGCATCAGTGCTGATGAAAGGTCATCATATTGGGGTCACAAGTCACTAATAAACAGAAAGGTTAGGAGGGAATTTCTGGGCTGAGGCTGAGGGAACCCAGGAAGTAAAGCAGTGCTTGTGCTCTGTTTTACTCCTAAAATAGGACCCTATAACCCATGCCTTGAGTAGAAGTCCTCTAAAATGGGCAACATGGGTATAAATGATTGGCTGGACTTTACTTTATCTCCATGTTGCAGTCACGATTAGCCATTGTGCATAATTGTGTGACCTTAACTGGTAGAGTGCTGAATTATTTTTGACCATTAAAATTTGTTCACATGTCTTTGCCTTGTTACAATTTATGGGAGAGTGCCTTTGGGCACTCTCCCATAAATTGTAACAAGGCAAATCTATACAGACTAAATAAATTCACTTCAATGATAATATGAAGCATATCCACTGAATATGAGGCCTTTACATTTCGATCCCTGCACATCAGAGTAAAGCCCAAATATGGGCTTCCAGCACTCTACCAGTTAAATGCCAACTGATAAATCAGGCCTGTGGCATAAATTTCATTCAGCTTTGTGAGATTCTAAATGAGAATCCTCCAACACATTAATTTTCTATGGGATGTCCAACAGTTTGTGAGGATTTTTACAAAAATCGAGAATCAGACTCTGAATTTTCACCGAATTATAAGCCCTGCAGAGGCATGTTTTCCAATAAATTTGAAAAATAGACAAACAAAATGATTGGTAACCCAATTTGTATATGCATGTATCTTATCACATCCATCCTGGTGTTCATCAGTTCATTTTTTTTGTGGGTGCGTGATTGATCACATCAACACAAATGTATGAAGTTTACCCTTGTCCAAGGATGTGCTGATACTCTCAAAAGTTTTGATATGATCCCCCTGGAGATAAGTAAAGGGTAGTGAGTGTTGTTGGTTGGCACCATAATGGAATGAACTCATAAGGTGGTCATGACATATGCTTATTATAAAATTGCTTCAAAAAAGACATTTGGACTGATTCCAGGACATGAAATTAAGTACAATACAGTGTTAAGAATTCAAACAGATAAGCAAAAATAAATATGCTTTATCATTATCTAAAGATTAGAAGTGAAGTAATTCTAGGAATGTCACACAGAAACCACGCAATCTGTCAAGCCATGGGAAACTTGAAGTAAAAGATACATAATTTTACCATAATTTTAGCTTATCACTTGGGGGTGCGGTGGCTCAGTAGCTAGAGATGCAGGCTGCAAGCCGAGAGGTCCTCGGTTCAAATCCCACTGGCTGCAACCACGAGGGCAAGACACTTCACCCCCATTGCCCATGTGAGGGCACGGTGATGCTGTGCACTAAGGCGTACTGCACGTCGATGGTGCACCTGTCTTCAACCAATGCTAACCCTGCTTCTGTGGAGTTAGTATGTTATTTATTTATTTATTTATTTATTGGTGTTTAAGGTCACATATTTCTGCACAATGGCTAACCATGACCATGACAGTTTTATGGATGGAGGAAGCCGGAGTACCCAGAGAGAACAACCGAGCAACGGCGAGCAACTGTCAGCTCCCCAACATACCAACTCCACACAAGCAGAGTTAGCATTGGTTGAAGACAGGTGCACTTTCGATGTGCAGTACGCCTTAGTACACACTGTCACCGTGCCCCCACATGGGCAATGAGGGTGAAGTGTCTTGCCCAAGGACACAACGCGGTTGCCGCAGGTGGGATTCAAACCAAGGACCTCTCGGCTTGCAGCCTGCACCTCTACCAACTGAGCCACTGCACCCCCAGTTAGTATGTTGGGGAGCTGACAGTTGCTCGCCATTGCTCAGTGGTTCTCTCTGGGTACTCTGGCTTCCTCCACCCATAAAATTGCCGTGGTCATGATTAGCAATTGTGCAGAAATATGTGACCTTAAAACACCAATAAATAAATATAGCTTATCACTTTACCTAAAACACACAATATCAAAATTTAATATTTAAATTCTTTTTTTTACATTTTTTACAATTTTTTTTAACAAAACCATACCAAGTGACCCCTCATTGGAATGAGCTCAATGAGCTCATTCCAATGAGAGGTCATATGATTTATTTTTTATTTGTATTGGTGTTTAATGATACTTTTCAACAGCCAGGATGACCTTGTGTCCGACAGTTTTACGGGTGGAGCAAGTCCGAGTCCCACTGAGCAGCAACAAGCAACTGTCAGACTCCCCAACATGCTAACTCCACACATGCAGGGTTAGCACTGGTTGAAGGCAAGAGCACCATTGACGTGCAGTATGACTTTGTGCACAGTGCCAATGTGCCCCCAGGATGGCAATTAGGATTAACCCTTTACCTAACATGAAAAGCAGACGACACATGCAAACAAAATTCTTGAATAACTAATTTTTTTCATTTTTTGTCTCAAAAACATAGTTTATGACCCCTCATTGGAATGAGCTTGATAAGCTCTTTCCAAAGAGGGGTCATAACCTATGTTTTTGAGACAATAAATGAAAAAAGAATGGAAATTAGTTGGCTATGAATAGCGCTGGCCAGTGTTGACTGTTATGTTGGGTAAAGGGTTAAGTGCCTTGCCCAAGGATACAATGCAGTCATCCCTTGCTTGGATCGAACCATGGACCTTTTGGTTTGAAGTCCAATGCTGTAACTACTGAGCCACTGCTCTCCCAAAGAGGTCACATGATATGGTAAGGTTTTGTTAGATTTGTAAATTACACAGGCAGACGAGACTGTTTTCAGGGCAACAATTTTTTAAAAATAAATTAAATGTGAATGCCAGTTTTTGTGAATAAACCAATGAAAATTATTCAATTACTTTAAGAGGAGTATTCAATAAACAGGGATTTGGTTCAATCTCTTTATTCTAGAGATAAAATAACCATTTACTCTATATCTTGTTTGACAGATCTGATGGAGCTCTGTCAAACAAGATATAACAGATTAGGCCCCACAATGTATATCTTCTGTTTCTCATGCCATTTTTTGTAAAATTGTATGTAGGCGGGTTGTTTTTTATTTTATTTTTTATTTTTGTAATTATTTCTTTGCCATCAAAAGTTCATGTTCTTGTTTTTTTATGTTTTCTGCCTCATAATCTACAGAATAGCATGGGTGGTGGTGTATTCATCCCTTGAGTGCAAGAAGGCTTTGCAATGCTACATGTAAAGCATTGCAAAACCTTGTTGCACTCAAGGGACAAATTTATAAATTTTATTAATTTGGGTAAAATATCAAACATAAACCATTTAATTTTTTAGCTTTGCATTGGTTATAAAGGGACCATGCAGGAGGGCCTGAGAAACAGTTTTTAACTTTTTTAGGTCTTAAATGCCTGTATTGGATATACTGAAACCAAATGGGTCTACAAATAAGAGGAAGTTGGTGATTGTCAGGGTTTCTAGACATATTACAAACTGCATTCAATTAACAGGAGTTTACTCAGTAACCAATATGCAATTAACAGATCAAATTTGTATTGAAGGTATAGTAAAAGGTTTTGTGTTTGGAAGTTATATTCATTTAACCCTTTACCTAACATAAAAAGCAGATGACACTTGCAAACAAAATTTTTGAATAACTAATTTTTCTCATTTTTTATCTCAAAAACATAGGTTATAACCCCTCTCTGGTACGAGCTCAATGAGCTCGTTCCAAAGAGGGGTCATAACCTATGTTTTTGAGACAAAAACGAAAAAATATTGAAAATTAATTGGCGATTTTTGTGAATAGCTCTGGCCGGTTTTGGCCATAACGTTGGGTAAAGGGTTAACAGGGTTAATCAATTAAGAGATATCCAATTAAGTAGGCTTCATTGTACTATCAACCAGTTCCAACTGGCTTGGTGTATATGAAGTATTTTGATCCCCACCAAAAATACTGAAGGTTTTCTTCTCGATTCAGACCTCTTCTGTGACTGGTATAAATGTTTCAAAATGGAATCACATATTCTATATAATCTTTTATCCTGTCAATGTAAACTTGATCAGAACATCTTTGAACCAACAGTATTCCAGGTTAGGTCACTCATTATAGCTATCTGCTTTCAGGACCTATATTACGAGAATCCAAGAATTGATTCACGCAACGATTCGTACAACGAAACCAGAGAAAATCCATGTGCATTCTCACTACATCTCTGCTAGGATTCGTGTGAAAAAACTTTAGTCAGTTGAACCCTTTACCTAACAATGACAACAAATTAACCAAGGCTAACATGACCTGAAATATCCTGACACTTTGCAATAAAATTGTACAAATATGGCTGTCACTGGAACCGGCTCAATGAGCCGGTTCCAATGACATCCATATTTGTAAGGTTTCATTGGTAAATACTGTTTTGCTTTTTTTTTAAATTATCAAATTCAATTTACGTTTTAAAAATTAAAAAGCTGCATTGGGTAAAGGGTTAACATGTGTTATCGGTATACAACAAGGGTTCAACCATGGTGGCCTCATGGGATCCTGGGACAATCATAGCAGGTATGGATTCTCACAATCATTTTTGCAAGAATCCAAATGGATTCTCTCAAATTTAGATGAAATACAAGCCCTCCATGGCTTTAATCCTCTGTGCACTGATCTTGGATTATCAAAAATTTCAAAATACAAATTTTTCCCATAATCCACAGTACACCAACTAGGAATTTAACCAAATCAGTCTTAGTGAGCTCTGTCAAATAAGACTGAATTGGTTTAATTTTTAGTTGTATTGTGCAAAAATTTGCTGTTTGAAATTTCTAAATTTTTACATCAGTGCGCTGAGGGTTAATGGTTGCAGGAGAGTGTATGGACAAAACATGAATAAACAAAGTGCTACAAATATACCAACCAACAGAGAGACTGATGGCATGGAACTAGATTCTGTCACTCACTTCACATTGGACTTGGTTGTTTTTTAGCATCTTCTCCTCTGGCTGCCAAACATCCTACTTATGAGAAACCATTTGCACCCCCTCCCCCTCTTGAGTGAGAACTTTCCAACTACTACCTGTAAAAATTCAACTGCTTAAGAAATCCAAATGCTCCCTCTCATCTTGTGTATGAAATATAAAACCTTTGAGTTTTTCAGTTGAATTTTGTCTCTGGAGTTCAACAAGGTACCATCTGCAATGCTTTAGCATTACGATGGCACCTTGTAGCACTCATGAGATGAATACTGACTCCAGTCTAGTCCACTTAAAAAATCCAATGAAAAGTGGTTAACCCTTTACCTAACATGAAAAGCAGGCGACACTTGCAAACAAAATTATGGATAACTAATATTTTTCATTTTTTTGCATCAAAACATAGCTTATTACCCCCTTCATTGCAACAAGCTCATTACAATGAGGGGGTCATAAGCTATGTTTTTGAGGCAAAAAATGGAAAATTAATGAAAACTGAATGGCATTTTTGTGAATAGCACTGGCCAGTTTCGGTCGTTGGGTAAAGGGTTAAAAAATCACTGAAGGTGTATTAGAAATGGCCACACCACAGCCACAGAAAAAAAAAACACGAAATCTTCTACCATAGGGAAGAAAATTTCCAACAACTGGTTGTTTGAGGCTTATATTTTCCAACTACTGAAAGTTTGGGCTGGGATTGGGGAGAGGAAACATTGTTAGCTGACCCCACCCCCACCAATCACCACATTCTTGCCTCCACTTGAGGTACTGAAGGTGTACTCTTGATAACACTCCTGTAAATGGCATAAATCTCAAAATTCAACATACTGACCCTGTGACCTTGACCTTTGACCTATTCTAATTTTTTAGTTTAAATGAAAAATATATGAGAGCACCTTAGGGCTAACTTATGTGTGGCAACTCTTTCTGCAAAGGTTGCTAAGAAAATACATAAAAACAGGTGAACAGGAAACAGCAAGTAATTGGTCATTGTCCTTGACCTGATTTCTATAGTTGCTGAGATATCATGCAGCCAGACCGACATACAAATGTGTGGCAACTCTTTCTGCAAAGGTTGCTAAGAAAATACATAAAAACAGGTGAACAGGAAACAGCAAGTAATTGGTCATTGTCCTTGACCTGATTTCTATAGTTGCTGAGATATCATGCAGCCAGACCGACATACAAACAGGCAAATTTATGGCACTGTCACTGATCAGAAAACCTTCTCTTAACTTTCATCAGTATAGGTAAGTTAGGTAACTACATTCTGTATTGAATATTTTGTTTCAATTGATTGGAGATTGTCTAGAGGCATTCTTCAATAAACTGTAACTGCAACATAATTATAGATAAACAACTTCTGACCATTAGGTTTTGTCCTACCCTTTATCAGCCAACAACATTTGTCATTATTGAGGTATAACTGAATAAAACTGGTTTTGTGGGCAAACTATTAATATTTCCATACAGTACTCTTAAGGCCACACAAAGTAGACCTTCTGTTTCTCAGGCCATTATTTGTAAAATTACATGCGGGCGAGCGTTTTTTTATTTTATTTTTTATTTCAGTAATTACTTCTTTGCCATCAAAAGTTCATGTTCTTGGTTGAAGTTTTAGGCCTCATAATCTACAGAATAGCTTGGGTGGTGGTGTATTTCATCCCTTGAGTGCAAGAAGGCTTTGCAATGCTAAAGCATTGCAAAGCCTTCTTGCACTCAAGGGACAAATTCATCAATTTTTTTAACTTGGGTAAAATATCAGACAAAAACCATTTAATTTTTATTTTTTTTCAAGTTTAAATTGGTTATAAAAAGAGAGCATGCGGCAGCCAAAAGGATCATGCAGGAGGGCCAGAGAAACAGATTTTTAAATTTTTTTAGGCCTAACCGTATTTATTTTTAACAACATATATTTGAAGGGTCATAGTTTTTGAAGACTCTAGCTGATTAGTTTCAAAAAGATCAGTCAAAAAAGTATAACAGACACACTTTTTAATATTTTGTACAACAGTTTTCACTGTAATGATATCAGTCAGCATTTTCCATGATCTAAGCAACTATCCTATAAACCACAGGCACACTTTAGAGGGCATTTGTTGTTGTGTGTGCAGGGGAGGGTGGATATTCATTGCATGTAGGGGCATTTAGAAAACTATTTTCCCCTTAAATAGTTTTTTAAATGCCCTTACCATTACCAACTTAGGATATGTCATGAAAATACTCTACCCTTGCCCTGAAAGTTGCATTTTTTTTTTTACAATACTCTTATCAAACTAGAATTTGCACTTTTTCTGGCTTTTCCTTGAAAAGTGTTTTCATGGTGGGAAGGGGGAGGGGAGGGGTGACACTCACTCAGAGTTAGACCCTCAATCACATACACCTAGCAATGGTGCTATAATTACCGGTACTTAAAAATATGTGCACAGAACCGACTCGGGAATGTTTCGTGAACATCATTTCAATGTACAGACTTTAGATTTCTAGTTAGATATGGTGTGCCCAAAACGCTTAAGGCTGAATCACACCTCTGACTCTTAGTGTAAAGTCTTCATTTTGAACTGTCTATTTGCCACCCGGGTTGCAAATAACTATTCCTCGTTGTTTTAGCTATTTGCCACCCGGGTGGCAAATAGCTCTGGCCTCTTCGTTCGTTAGACCTTAGGAAGACTGTCCTGAGACTGAAGCGTCCAACATTGTTTATATCTGAAAGGTCATGATAAACATTAAATGAGATATCTCATATTGACAATTTAAATAGTTTTTGATGCTTTAAGCTTTCATGTGCATCCAGTGTTGTGTTTCTAGTGATAGTCATAACAACAGAAAATGTACTTTAAAAAGAACAGGTTGGCCCCCAGTGGCCCCCTGGCCCCACACAACACAAAACTCATCCCGGTTCGTTTCCTGTTCAGCAGTAGCCTCCCCTGCTGCTAATATTAAAACGAACTGGCAGTGTCGTCAGCTCCTCGATCCAACTACAAAGAGCATTACTTATTATTATTACCACTTTGCAGGGCGTTTCCTAGTGCATTAATGTCGATTTAAAGGGCAATCATATCCTCTATTATTACCACTTCAGAGGGCGTTCCCTGTAGGTTATCGCGAGTTTATTGATACGGTGGAATATCATAACGCACGGTAGTGAATTGCATCGGGCCGTTATGAAATTTTGTTGTGATTTTTCGGCCCGCCACTTACTTCCGGTTTCTCATTTGCAATTGACTGTCAATCTCTACTCTGCTGATGGAATTCTTACTATTCCTGGAAACTCTGAACCAGGGACAGTCTATAACATTGACATTCCAACCAACACTAGTCAAACTACGCTTCAGAACTTCCAGCCACAAACCCAACTTTTGCATCAGCTGATGTCGGGTGCAACATTTAATAACTGCAGCATAAACATTTATCAAGGAAAGTGAAGTTGTTGAACAACTTAACTTTCCTTGAGAAATGTTATGCTGAATGTTGAGACCGTTAAATTTTATGTCACAAAATATGTTTGTATATATGTTCATTAAACTGTTAATTGAAATTGAATAATTTACTTTATCTTTAAAATATACTAGGTACCGTTAACAATGTGGTAATAAGTGGTAATAATAGTAATAACATGACTTCCATAGTCGGGCGTTATGGTTCATTAACGGCCCACCATAAATGATTAACAGCCCACTGGCCTTATAACGCCCCTCATCTTCGTCTCGGGCCGTTATAACGCCCTGGGGCTGTTAATCATTTATGGTGGGCCGTTAATGAACCATAACGCCCTCCTGAAGTCATGTTATTGTTATATTGTTCGGTAGACACGTGATAGGAGGGTCGCTAATGGAAACAAAATTCATTATCGGCCCTCTTGTCACGTGACGTCTTTTAGAATTGAAAATTTAGAAATGAGGCGAGAACTCGCAAGGAAAAGTTGATGCTTTCGCCATGTTGCGGTCTTGTTGATCGACAGCAACAGAAACAAATGACACGTGGCCATGTTGTCAGTTGTAGCCATTTTCCATGGCAACTGATTCGTCATCTTTATTGATTTGATATCATTGATATCATTTTGGAAATGTGTAAAATTACAAATTACGTAGTGGTAATAATAGTAATAACATGATTGTTGTCGGGCATAATGGTTCGTGAGCGGCCCTGCATCGATGTTGAACAGCCCTTGGGCTTATTAACGGCCCTCGACTTCGTCTCGGGCCTTTAATAAACCCTCGGGCTGTTCAACATCGATGCAGGGCCGCTCACGAACCATAATGCCCTCCAAAATCATGTTATTGTTATATTACCACTTTGCAGGGCGTTTCCTACTGCATTAATGTCGATTTAACGGGCAATCATATCCTCTATTGCTCGGTAGTCACGTGATAGGAGGGCCGCTAATGGAAAACAAAATTCATTATCGGCCCTCTTGTCACGTGACGTCTTTTAGAATTGAAAATTTAGAAATGAGGCGAGAACTCGCAAGGAAAAGTTGATGCTTTCGCCATGTTGCGGTCTTGTTGATCGACAGCAACAGAAATAAATGACACGTGGCCATGTTGTGAGTTGTAGCCATTTTCCATGGCAACTGATTCGTCATCTTTATTGCATGCATTACCTCCCTCGCTGGAAGTGGAAGACGGAATTTTGATTGCTGGGATATCATTTTGGAAATGTGTAAAATTACAAATTACGTAGTGGCAATAATAGTAATAACATGATTGTTGTCGGGCATAATGGTTCGTGAGCGGCCCTGCATCGATGTTGAACAGCCCTTGAGCTTATTAACGGCCCTCGACTTCGTCTCGGGCCTTTAATAAACCCTTGGGCTGTTCAACATCGATGCAGGGCCGCTCACGAACCATAATGCCCTCCAAAATCATGTTATTGTTTACTTAAGGCCAGTCCGGCTGGCCAGTCGGGCAAAATACAATTCAACCTCAAAACTTGTTATAAGGACTCCCAAATTCGTAATAACGACTTCCACAACTCGTTATAAAGAGCTATCAACACATTTGGCCAAAATGATTACAACGACTTCATCACTCGTTATAGGCATAACATCTAGTAAAGTCGTATCCGTAGCCTAATAAGCCTATAACGAGTTGAGAAGTCGTTATACTTATATAACGAATTGACAAGTCGTTATAACGAGTTGAAAACTCATAGTGAGCTGCAAAAGTCGTTATAGCGAGTTTGATAGTCGTTATAATGAGTCTGAAAGTCGTTATAACGAGTTGTGAATTTGAATTGTGTTTTGCAGGACGAGCTCTGGCCCTTTGCTCTTTCGTATTCTTCAGAATTTTTTCTTTTTCTTTTTTTTTCCTTTTTTTCTGGTGGGTATGTTTGCCCGATCATTATAATATAACAATAACATGATTTTGGAGGGCATTATGGTTCATTAGCGGCCCTGCAGCAATGATGAACAGCCCGAGGGTTTATTAAAGGCCCGAGACGAAGTCGAAGGCCGTTAATAAGCCCAAGGGCTGTTCATCATTGCTGCAGGGCCGCTAATGAATCATGATGCCTGACAACAATCATGTTATTACTATTATTACCATTCCCTGTTACAGCAAACCGCACGAGGGAATTGCTGGAAGAAATAATCACTAAAGTCGGTTCGATATTTCTGTTTCGATCGTGCGTTCGACTTCAGTTCAGAAATACAAAGGGACGTCATCCGAATGGGAGTAATTCATTAGACCATGGAATCTAAAAATAGCCGGGCCGCTAATGGCTATTTACACCATTATCGCCCGCGGCCCGGCTCCGTCGAATGACGTCACTGAAATTATGGAGTTTTAACGGCCCTCCAAAATCATGTTAATCGACTAGTAACTTATAGATTGAGTGGTAATAATATGAATTTGTTCGACGATTGTGATAAACATATCAAAAATCAAAGAAATGTGGGAAAAGTTGCTAGTGGCAGAATTGGCTTTTACCACAGCATTGCCGTGTGTTGTCGCTAATTACTATGGATGGTCACATAGCCCATAGGCCCATCACCAAACTAGCAACTAGGTCTACGGCTGATGACAATTTCGCGCCCATGAGGAAGCCTTTGAATGTGTTAGTTACTGAGCACAAGTACTGTGCTCTACTACAGCTCGACGAAGCGACTTTTTTAGGAGTGTGTTTGGGTGGGGAGGGGGGGTCGCCACCCAGGATTTACTCCCCTGGCTCGTAGCGGGAGAGAAAATTATCAGTTACAGTGCTACTATTTATGGATAAATTTGTAACACATCAAGAACGTCATTGTACCGATACCTATGTTCATCTTTGAAAACTTCACAGGCCCTCCATGGCCGTTCATTCAGTTATAACAGATTTATTGAATAGGTATAGGAGCCTCGTGAAGTTTCAAATCAGAAAATAATTAGTCTGTTCAACATCAACTAACCTTTACCAGTGTGGCGGTAGAAGGTATGGTGCAGACTAAAAGATTAGCGAAAAATCGTATCACCCTTGAAAAAGTACTAGTGCTCAAGGAATGTGCCAAGGCAGGAAATACACAGGTAGTCTATACTATAAAAATACGGTCAAATACCACGTCATGCCAGAGTATTTTAGGGCAATACTATGGTTCCAGACGATCTGGAAGTGCAATAATTTATCCATAAATAGTAGAACTGTAATATATATGTAGGCTAGCAGACCTTTCGCAACTTCTTATTTAATTAGCACCTGGCGTGCCTCAAATTGGAAATTGCATGCCCCCAACCGCCCTAAAAACAAAATCATGTTTCGAACCCCATTTTTTTTATTGCTCGCCTATGCTCTTATTTTCATAAAATACGCGCTTTCTCTGCAAAAACCGAAGCGAACATTTTTTTTGTATTGTCCTTGAACAATACAGATCACGTGCGCGAACAATTTTTTATTTCTTTTTTTACGTTTTGGTTATTTTTGGCAATAATTTGTGTTTTACTAATTTTTTAGTAAACTGTAGGCGTGCAATAAATACAGAACAGCACACGCTTTCGCACTGTCATTTTTACCGCACTCGATCGATTTGGGCGGAGGGATAATATTGAACTCGAAGCCTTCGTCTTCACGTTCAATATCACCCCCCCCCCCTCCCCACTCAAATCGATCTCGTGCGATAAAAAATGACTTTTCGTACGCGAATGCCGTTCTGTCTATCTATCAAGGATTATCGCCATCATCAGCTGTTTCAGTTTTATGCTATTATTAACCACACACTTGTTGACATATTGCATTTGTTCTGTTTTTTATGGATATGATGACTCAAAAATATATATACGTGTGTGTGTTTGTGTGTGTGTATAGTTGCACTGCACTGCACACATTATGATTATGGTTACCTTACAATCCCATCTCAAAATCCATAAGATTTGACGCTTCTCACATCAAAACACTATTTTAAGGCCAAACTAAAGTAACTCTGCTGGCTGAACACAGGAAGAAATGTTTGTCATAACTGTCCAAATATTCTTCCTCCGACATTGCTCGTCGACTACACAATCCTGACAACAGCACACAATTCCTCTTGCAAAATACTTGCTCACTCACATTGGTAAAGTCTTTTCATTTATTCCTTGGTAGAGTGACCCGCATTCTGACATTTGATAATGGCTAATACACTTACATTTGATGAGATACAGAGCAGCAGCTCATTTGACTTTATTTCTCAATTTAACGATGTAATTAACCGATAATGACGCTGCTGAATTGAACTCTTCCTTCACTATGGAAGAAAGTAGTTGTGAATACTACACACCAGAGCGTTTTAACTGGTAGAGTGCTAGAAGCCCATATTTGGGCTTTATTCTGAAGTACAGGTGCCACAACTTGAAGGCTCATATTCAGTGGATATGCTTTGTAGTATCTTTAAAGTGATATTATTTAGTCTGTAAGGGTTTGCCTTGTTACAATTTATGGGAGAGTGCCCATTGGCACTCTCCCATAAATTATAACAAGGCAATGACATGTGTATAAGATTTGATGGCCAAAAATAATTTAGCACTCTACCAGTTAATAATGAGATATCAAAAAAGCCCAACCCACTCACACTCTTCAACCTCAACTGTCGAAACCTTAATGTCAACTGGGAGTCCCTTCACAACCTGATGTGCAGCGTTCAACGTGAATCAAATGTTCAAGTTTAGACATTATACGTTTAACAGAAACATTCAACGTGAAAGAAAACATTACCTTCTCTCTAGAAGGCTACCATCCCTTGATTACTCTACAACGACCCAGTAGCGACGACGGTAGGGGAGGTGTAGTACTTTATATAAAAGATACCATCCCGTTTAAAATCCGCGAAGACCTTTCTGTGTTTATCCCACATGTATTTGAATCCCTTTTTGTGGAAATCTCGACGAAAGACAAAATATTGTTGGAATTATTTATAGACCAAATACAGCCCCAAAAGCGGACCTTGATTTATTCCTGGAAAAAGTGACGAATTTAGAAAACATGCGGACCTTGATTTATTCCTGGAAAAAGTGACGAATTTAGTAAACATCTTAGGTGACTCAAAAAAATTGTTTATCTTATGGGTGATTTTAATATTGATTTACTTGGCTTTCGTAGATATAACAAAACCAATTTATTTATCGATACTTTGCTTAGTGCAGGTTTTATGCCATTTATTACTTGACCAACTAGAATTACAGACCATTCAGCCACCATAATTGATAACATTTTCAGTAACAAAATTAATCCCTATACATCCGGAATACTTATTACAGATGTAAGTGACCATTTTGCAACATTTTATGTTGATGAATCATCAAAAAGGCACACCCATCTCACAAAAACTTCTAAAAGATCTGTTAAACAGGAGAATGTAAACCAGTTTAAGTCTCCTTTATCTAACAGTGACTTCACAAATGTAATGAATGGACTCTGTCCCAACGAAGCCTACAATATTCTTCTTGAGACAATTCGTGTAGCTTTTGACCAAGCTTTTTCAGAACGACTCGTAAGAGTTCCCCATAGATTTGTGAAACGGGAAACAAGGATGACTTCAGGCCTTTTGCAGTCGCCATTGGAAAAAAACAAAACTATACGTCAAAAAATTAAAATCCCCAACCACACAAAATAAAATAAGATACAAAACGTAGTGCACCATTTTAATAGATTGAAAAGGGCTCGCAAATCTGATTATTACAAGACTTTACTTTACGAAAATAAATACAGTATGAAAAAAAAACACGGGAAATCTTGAAGAAAGCTATAAACAAATGTAATTCTACCATTACGTACCCGTCCACATTTGTCTCTGGCAATGTGAAAATATCGGACCCTAAAGAGATAGCTGACAAATTTAACTCCTACTTTGTTAACATTGGTTCAAAATTGAGCGAGTCAGTACCGACCTCCTCTCGTCGTTTCACCGATTACGCTCAGGGAAATAACCTTGAGTCATTTTTTTTGTCAACTACTCCGCAAGAAGTAATACAATGTACAAAAAAAACTGAAATCCAAAACAAGTAGAGACCTTGACAATATGTCCTCAAAAATGGTAAAGGAGATAATATATGAAATAGCTGACCCTTTAACGCACGTAATTAATTTATCTTTCTCAACCGGTTTTGTCCCCAGCAAAATAAATTGCAAAAGTAATTCCCGTCTTTTAATCTGGCGATCAAGGACTATTTAACAATTATAGGCCCAGCATTCTACCAACCTTCTCCAAAGTATTAGAAAAATTAATGTACTCTCGGGAGGGGGGGGGGGGGGGGGGGGGGGTCTTAAAAAAATCCCTGTACACAGGGTTGCATTTTTTTTCCTCCCGAAGACCACCCACCACCCTCTTTTTGAAGGAATTTTTTTTCCGATTTCGAATGGTACACCCACCCCCCACTAACCACCAATCTGGTCTAAATTGTCCAAATTTTAAATGCTTTCACTTGCATTTAATCTTCCTATTTCATTCTAACAGTCAGTCCAATTTTTTAAGCTCTCCAAAGGAAGGTAACTAACAAAACAAAGACATATGCAACTTGATGCAGCTCTATCAATGTCGGTGCAAATTTTACTTTAATTACATCTGGTTTCAGCTTTCCAAATAACATAAAGGGTAAGTAGATGGTACAATATCATATTTGGTGCTCAATAGTCATGAATTCATCAGAATTCATGAGCATAAAAACCTGATTTCATGTATCCATTTATTTTCACAACGTCCTGCAACATCGAGCGGGCTGACACGACAACATGTGTACTTTCTGAGTTTTCTCGGTGAGTTTTCTGTGAACTTCAACTTACAGCTGAAGGATGAGTATTTTACAGGGGAGTAGGAAGGTAAACATATTTGGGGAGGGGCGGGGTGGTGTCGTTCAACCCATTTCCCAATGTAACAGTGAATGTAACGGCAAACACTGGCCAGCATTATTCACTAAAACTGCCATTCAAATTTTATTATCTTTTCACTTTTTGGTTTCAAAAACATAGCTTATGACCTCATCATTCGAATGAGTTCATTGAGCTTGTTCCATTGATGGGTCATAAGCATTGTTTTTGAGACAAAAAATGAAAAATTTTAGTCAGTCAACAATTTTTTCCACATGTCGTCTTCTATCCTGGTTAATGGGTTAATCTGGTGTCTGAGAGCCATAGGTGACCTCCCAATTCATAATATATTGTAAAATCATCCCAAAATGCGTCTCAACAAATTCCAACTATAATTATCTGTTAAAAGTATGTGAGGAAAAAGATTAGACCACCTGGAAAAATGTGAGTTTTGGATCTGCTGGACCACCAACCCACCCTGGCCTTGTGTATCGGAATTTTTTCAGACCCCCCCCCCCCCCCCCCCCCTGATACTCTAGGTTAATATCTTTCTTAGAAGATAATAAGATAATCCATCAATATCAATCTAGCTTTAGAAATGCACACTCAGCAATACATCTGGTATTACATCTCATAAACAATGTTGCTGAAATGAATGATAAACCAACAAAGGACTGTACTTTAGCTCTATTTCTCGATTTCTCCAAAGCATTTGACACTATAAATCACTCGATCTTACTAAAAAAAAGCCAGAACTCTATGGAATAGGGGGCCATGCAAACGCCTGGTTCGAGGATTATTTGACACACAGATCCCAGTTGGTGTCCCTTTCAAAGGCCAGTTCCGACTTCCATGTCATACCAAGTGGTGTCCCTCAGGGATCTATTCTTGGTCCTCTTCTTTTTATAATCCACATAAACGATATTATAAATTCGACACTTCTGAAAATTTAATCATGCAGACTATACTACTGCCAAAACATCTGGTAATAATATAGATACTATTATAGAATTATTTAACAACGAACTCAATAACATTTACTATTGGTGTGCGGCTAATAAACTTGCCTTAAATGAGGGTAAAACAGAATTTATTATTTTTCACCCTAAGAAAGACATGTACTCCATTGAAAGCGGCAGAATTGTGCTTAACAATTCAACGATCTCACTCGTTGCAAATAATCAAGAGGAAAATCTGTAAAATTCCTAGGAATCCATGAAAATTTGAATTTCAAAAAGCATATTTCAGAAGTCTGTTCTAAAATTTACAGAGCAATTTATGCCATAAACAAAGTGAAGAGGATTCTACCGAAAAAGTGCCTGTACACATTATACTACTCTTTGATCCAGAGTCACATGCTGTATGGTATCCATATCTGGGGTCACTCGCCATCAACTCGTAAGATTACAAAATTGCAAAAGAAAGCCATCCGAATTATATCTATAAAAAAATACAATGCTCATACAGACCCACTGTTTAAAGAACACGGTATTTTAAAATTTACAGACCTGTACAAACTCCAGGTCTTTTTGTTTATGCACGACTGGTACAACAACATGCTACCCGAAAGCTTTGTGGACACTTTTAGAATTTACCAAAATCCCCCAGGAATGGACACAAGACAGTAGGGTAAATTACATACTTAACTTTCCAAACTTTCCAATTCATACTTTTCCTAGAATGTGGAACGCAATAGAACCATCGATTCAAAATTCTTCCAGATCATCATTCAAAAATTCTCTAACGGAGCAATTCTTGAATTCGTACTCATTTTACGTCAGGTGTAATAATCCAGTTTGCCCCAATTAAGGTCCTAGCTCTGTAATCTCATTCTTATCTATTAACTACCCCTAAATTGTTTCATTTTCTAAAACCGGCGGAAAATTATTTTATTTATATGGAAAGAACCATTTTAAAAATTAATCCATTTGTTTTCTCTTCATTAACATAGCAGTTGTCGGGATTGTCTCACATTTTGCTTCTTTGTTTTTATTGGGAATGGCGGGAAGACAGCCCTAGTGGCTATGTCATCTCCCTGTAGTGCAACATTGTATTTGAAATAATTGTATCTTGCTGTTTTTAGTTTGTATTTGTATGCATGTTGTATTACAAAATAAAATCATTCAATCATACCCATTATCACTTTTTCAGGCGGGTTACATCCGATCAAGTCGGGATTTTCAGATACAGAAATCTCGTGGACCAGAACGGTCTGCATGGTATTCGAGGATCTGGCTTCATGGGTTTGGTCTCGTAAGAAAGTAGGCCTAGATGATAATAGAGCGAATCGATATGTACGAAAGAATTGCTTCTGACCTCTCTTTGGAACGAGCTGAATAGAGCTTGCTCCACTGAGATGTCATAAGCTATGTTTTCGAGGCAAAAAAGGAGAAATTTTGAACAGTTCATTTTTTCATTGGCAAGTGTCGTCCCCGTTGCGTGTTAGCTTAAGAGTTAACCAAATGCCCACAATAAAACAAAATCAACAGAAAATCAACTTACTGATAAAATAACCTTTCAAGAGGATTTATGATTAGATTGCTAGCTTTTTGCAGACATGTTGCATTTTGTTTCTCCGGTGTCATGGCTACGTTATCAACATCCATCGCCATCCATCAACATTGCTGCCTGTTACACAATGCCGTTAGTATCTCACCAGAATTATCCTACAAACGTCTGTCTTCACACTATACCGTGATCTGAAAGAAAAACAGGGAAATTGCTGTACTCCAGGTCTGTTGCACCTCTAGCCCATGCAATGCAAGTTATGGAACAAGTATCATTAACATTTTCCAAGTAGCAAAATCATTTTTATTTATCTTAGCCATACCTTATAACCCCCTCACCAAGACTTGCTAGGGTAGGTTCAAAAATAATATTTTAACCCCTTATCTGTCATGAAAAGCAGGCGGCACTTGCAAACAAATTCTTGATTAACTATTTTTTTTGTCTCAAAAACATAGGTTATAACCCTCATTGGAACGAGCTCGTTCCAATGAGGAGTCATAACCTATGTTTTTGAGACAAAAAAATAATGAAAATTAACTGGCGATTTTTTAGAATAGCGCTGGTCGGTTTGGTCCGTTACGTTAGGTAAAGGGTTAAAAAGCTTGATTGACCATTATTATCTGTGGGGATCAGTTGACGACTTTAGGGGTCAAAGAACCTATAAACTATTCTGTTCAATAATTCTGCTCCAGTCTCCGTTCTCGAGCAAGACCCCTCCTCTCTCCCAATTTTGTTGCCTCCATGACAGCGTTGCAACTTGACCAGGCCTGGCAATCTAGAAAATCAAGGAGTGCAAAACAATTGCACTCCTCAAATTACTTGGGAGTGCAATTGCACCTGAAATTTTCAATGCAAAAACTGGTATACTATATTAGTTATGTTCACGTCAAGGTATTAATATTGTGACTGAATCAGAGGGCTGGGTGAGAAGGAAAATTCAGCAACATGGTGGAAAATTTCTTCTCATTATTCAAAATGTTGCATTCAATTCTTATGTGACTGCCTTCTACACTCAAAATGTATCGAAATGCGACACAGAATGGGTCATGAATTATTGCGAATCAATGCAACATTGACAAATTGTTCTCTGAGTTCCAATGTGTTCTGTGTGCCAGAACACATTGGAACTCAGGGGACGAACTGATAATAGAGTTTAAAGGCAGTCCCAAACATGTCTGGAATTCCAGAAAATGAAGGGGTGCAAAAAATTGCCCTTCTGAATTTTTTCAAGGCGGGCAGTAGGCATGCAGCACTCCTAAAGAATGCCAAGCCTGCTTGACATTGGCAAACAGTCCATTCCACTGAGTGATAGTGGGTCTGTATTTCTGCATTTCTGTGAAATCATTTTTCCATAGGAGAAATACCCGACGGAACAATTGTTCCACTAAAACCACACAGCATATTGATTCACAAGATGTAACATCAATCGGTTTGCCGTCATCTTTTGCAAACTGCAGTCAGTCCATTTCCTCCGTGGCCCCACATTGGGTTATTCCTGTTCACCCAGCCCACGAGTTTCAATTAACACTTGCGCGAAGGTTATAGTCCGTATCACAACAGAGAGCTGATGTTTCATCTCCGGACTTTGTTGGTGAGTTGATTTAACCACACTGAGATCTTATGTTCGACAATCAGAAGTTCATCACTTCAGGACGGTAATGTTAGCCTCCTACAGTATTTAAGTTTTGTGTCCTGCAGCACCGGATTTTAATTTAAGATTTTAATTTAATTTTCTTTAAATTATTAATGTTATTTATTATTATTATGTTATTAATGTCAATTATTCGTGTGTTATTTGTGAGTTTATATTAACTCTTTACCCAACGTAACGGCCAAAACCGGCCAGCGCTATTCTAAAAAATCGCCAATTAATTTTTATTATTTTTTAATTTTTTGTCTTAAAAACATAGGTTATGACCCCTCATTGGAACGAGCTCGTCGAGCTCGTTCCAATGAGGGGTCATAACCTATGTTTTTGAGACAAAAAATGAAAAAAATTAGTTATTCAATCATATTTTTGGCAAGTGTCCTCTGCTTTTCATGTTAAGTAAAGGGTTAAGTGTCATGAGATAATGTGTATTTTATATTATAAATAATTAATAAATTATGAATTATTTTTGTTTGTTTTTTGTCATTTTCCTTCTCACCCAGCCCTCTGAATTTGAAGTTAAATTCACAACTAAACAAACCACTAATTTGAAGAAAACTATAGTCGGCATTTCTTTGATCAAGAAAAGTTTCACACGTATACCAGAACAATAGCGGCTGGGTTGACAGGAAGACCCCAATCAATAGAACACAGGCGTCGAGCGTAAACTCCAATTCAAACAATAGAACATAGGCGTCAAGCGTAAACTGCAATTTGCCAAGCAGTGCCAGATGGGAACGTTTTGGTATCGTATCGGGACAAATTCCCCGAAGAAAACCAAAAGACTTTTAGTTTAAACAATATTTATTGGAACATATTACATTTGCTGTATACAAAATAGAATATTTGTACAAAGCTCAGTATTATACATTATTACACAGCATACGAATAGAGAAGATACATTTTAAAGGAGGAATTCGACAGAAAGCTTAGGTCGACTTTTGAAAATATCAAGTGACTTTCTCACACATGTCTCACTGGAATTGTAAACCTGGTGTGTACCGACTGTGATAGCCCAAGTTCTGATGGGATATTCTAATTATACCTCATCATCATTGGAGGCACACTCTAAAATCAGTTGGGTTAAAAATAAACCCAAATCAACTGGTTTGAGTGAATAGGAACTCAATAGGGCTCCTATTCACGCAACCTTGCTGATTTGGGTTAATTTTTATCCCACATGTGGTCGCGCTGTGGCTCAGTAGGTAGAGATACAGGCTGCAAGTCGAGAGGTCCTCGGTTCGAATCCCACCCGCGGCAACCGCGTTGTGTCCTTGGGCAAGACACTTAATCCCAATCGCCCATGCGAGAGTACGGTGGCGTTGTGTACTAAGGCGGACTGCACGTCGATGGTGTACTTCTCTTCAAACCAATGCCAACACTGCTTGGTGGAGTTAGTACGTTAGGGAGTCTGACAGTTGTTCGGTGGTTCTCTCCGGGAACTCGAGGACGGCTTCTTCCACCCGTAAAGCTGTCCGATACTGGATGACCCTGGCTGCCGAAAGAGCAATTAAACCACAATAAATAAAGAAATAATTTAACCCAACTGATTTTAGAGTACATGCTTTGATGATTTAGTGAGTAGTCAGTCCTGATTATAGTTAACCCTTTACCCAACATAGCTATTCACAAAAATCGCCAATTAATTTTTTTTCCTTTCATTTTTTGTCTCAAAAACATAGGTTATGACCCCCTCTTTGGAACGAGCTCCTCGAGCACGTTCCAATGAGGGGTCATAACCTATGTTTTTGAGACAAAATATGAAAAACATTAATTATTCAAGAATTTTGTGTTTGCAAGTGTCGTCTGCTTTTCATGTTAGGTAAAGGGTTAAAAAACTAAAGAGTTCTTGGACTTATATTTGTGGATAAATATTAACATGTTGTACTCGTGACCAAATTTGCCATGCCTGGCTCTCAACAACTCGAGTACCACAGGCCTTAATTTTATGACCGACTTGTGTTTGTGGCAATAAGTCCAGGTAGCGAATCTAGTCTCGAAAGAAAGAATATGATTACTAGCAAAAGCGAATCGATATTTAAGACCCCAAATCAAAAGAATATGTCCCGGCCGGGGTGGGGGGGGGGGGGGGGGGGGGGGGAGTGCGAGAAAAAATGCGTGAACAAAGGTGGAACTTTTTATTTTGCAGATTTTTTTACCCATCCACCCTTCCCTGCATATTTTTTCCTTGACATTTTAGGGACCCACCCCTTTCTCATACATTTTATATACAAAACATTGGCCCTCGAACACTAACTCGAAACATAAGTTATGACCCCTCTTTGGAACGAGCTCGCTGAGCTCGTTCCAAAGTGGGGTCATAATCTATGTTTTTGAGATGAAAAAAGAAAAAAAAAATAGTTATACAAGAATTTTGTTTGCAAGTATCGTCTGCTTTTCGTGTTAGGTAAAGGGTTAAAGTTCCTGGTGTTTGGTGAAAGTATTCCCTCAAAGTTTTGTCAATTTTGTTCATTTCCAGCACTGCATGGGCGGTCCACTGCCGAGTGGACATCAGTGTGTTATTGCAGATAATGCGTTACCACATGCATACAGCTATATAGCTCCTGCGAAGAAGCCACCGGGCAGACACACTGACCTTTCATTTTCCAAAGTTTTCTCTGATGAGGCCCACATACTCTGCAAACGAGAGTGGGACACCCCCTCTCGTGTTCGCCCCAACTCTTCGCTACGCGCCAGGTGATCATTCGCATCATGAGCCATGACTGAAATGTGACACCCCTCCAAACCCAGAATACTAGATCCGCCACTGAGAGACCTCTTCAAAGCAGTGGATGTGCAAGGGTTTCCCTGAAAAGGGGCAGGCCTTTAAATTCTTCCCAACTAACGATGGTAAATGCTGTGCCCAAATAAGATAATTGCGCCCAAATTCTGCGTAGTTTGAAACTTTTTACAAAGTTTGGCAGTGTTTCGGCAATATATAGTTTGGCCAGGTTTTCCTGATGCTTGCAATATAGCTTAGAGCTTACCTTCGAATCAAACAATGCAACAGATAAATTTTTTTTTTTTAAACCCACAGAGTTCGCCATAGAAAAGTACGGCAGCGTGGCAGCGACACTCTATGTTTTCCTACCATCTTGTTTAAACGAGATAGCTAAGTTGTTTAAACGAGATAGCTAAGTCGGACGGATGCACTTTTTTGCTTGTAGTTGACTCAACACTGCTGTCGTTCGCCAGTTCACAAGTTGTGCCCGTGTCAAAATGAATTTGATTGGTCAATAGCTATCTCGTTTAAACAACTTAGCTATCTCGTTTTAACAATTCAGCTATCTCGTTTAAACGGCTTAGCTATCTCGTTTAAACGACTTCGCTATCTCGTTTAAACGACTTAGCTATCTCGTTTAAACGACTTAGCTATCTCGTTTAAACGGCTTAGCTATCTCGTTTAAACGACATAGCTATGTCGTTTAAACGACTTAGCTATCTCGTTTAAACGACTTAGCTATCTAGTTTAAACGACTTAGCTATCTCGTTTAAACGACTTAGCTATCTCGTTTAAACGACTTAGCTATCTCGTTTAAACAAGATAGTAGGAAAACATAGAGTGTCGCTTCCACGCCGCCGTAGAAAAGCAATCGGCGTCGACAGTGTCGTATACGACACTGTACACGGCGATTGCTTTTCTGTGGCGAATTCTTCCATAGATAAGATTCAATCAGCAAATACACCAGAACAAAGGCAGATTGCTACACACAGAATCAACATAAGCAGAATCATAAAACACACTCATTCATATGACATACATAAATCATATTACAGATAAGTCCCTCTTTTGAAGGAAGAGCTGGACCATGTTACAAATAACATTGCACAGCACTGGATTATCATTAGTCATTATTACTTTAAATTTGTCCATTGTATCCATTAGAGACAAGTCATTTTTTTCGTCAGAAATTGTGCGAAATAATTTTTCTCTCAATGGTGCATAAAGCGGACATTCCATTACGAAATGCCACTCCGATTCCACCTCCCCACTGTACTATCATCGCATATTCTGTGTTCCATCGGACGAGGAGGTTGTAAATGCCTTCCATGTTCGATCCACTTTTTATGGTTGCTGATGCGTAATCGCGTAAAATTGTTTCTAGCTTCAATGGAAGAAGTGTGAATGAGATACGGTTCCATTTGATAATCTACTTTGAATAGTCGATAAGTCCTAAGTTTGTTTTTTCCTATTCTCTTATTATCATTGTGTATATCTTTTTTAAATACTTTAATATGGTCCGATTCAAGTTTGGACTTTAGTAGATTAATTTTACTTTTGGAAATTTCAGTTTCATTCAAACTGTTAAATCCAAGTCCTTTAAGCTTTTCACTTATTGAGTCAGGGAGTTTACATTTCTTAGCTTCCACAAAAGCATCATTAAGAATGGTACGGGTCCGGGGAAGTAGTTTACAAGCAATTTACCAGTATAATTTGCGAATCGTACTAAAGCATCTAATGTTATTGGATACCGACCTAGCTCCGCGCGTACCGCATGGTTGGAGGAATGTTTACCAACATGTCAGATCAGTTTGCAGAACTTGATATGAGCCCTTTCACTCGGTGCAGTATGCATTATGACCATGCACTTGAAGCTTGAAATTGTTTATATTCATCTTTGTGGCATTACTAAGTAAATGCTTTGCGTAATTTACATTCAAATAGACCTTTGGCTCGACATAGGGAAACTAAGAAGCCTTCTCGAGTTAGTCGGGTAAAAATACGTCAAAGGCTGGTGTGAGGGAACCAGTGATAATGGTGAAGACTTATAACAAGGGGTTGTTAACTAGCATTTTAAGACGGGGGACCTAAACCCTAAAACAGACGCCAAGAAGAAGAAAATACCGGTGCTTTTTCTCCAACCATGTAGGCCACGTCCATATTTGCCGTTGTGCCCAAATTAGACTGGGCTAAGGGCCTGAAAAGGGGGCTCGTGATCCCCGACAAGAAGGGGGTCTACGGTATCCCCCAGCAACACCATAGTAAAGGATACCGTCTCCCGCATGAGAGGGGGGGGGGGGGTAGTCCAGCCCAACAGGGGGTTTAGCGCCCACTGAATCCCACCCCCAACCACCTTAGCGGCACCTCGCTGCAGTGTTATTCGAAATAACTCACTGATTCTAATTCAGCACCAACAGGCCGATGTTCCGATGCAATCTGTCATGCTAAAACGTATTTACGTCTCTCTGTCTTTAACCCTTTACCTAACGTAACGGCCAAAACCGGCCAGCGCTATTCTCAAAAATCGCCTATTAATTTTCATTATTTTTTTTCATTTTTTGTCTCAAAAACATAGGTTATGACCCCTCGTTGGAACGAGCTCGTCGAGCTCGTTCCAACGAGGGGTCATAACCTATGTTTTTGAGACAAAAAATGAAAAAAATTAGTTATTTAAGAATTATTTTTGCAAGTGTCGTCTGCTTTTCATGTTGGGTAAAGGGTTAAAATGTTCGTACAAGTAAACATCCTTTGATTGCAAGATCTAATTTAGCCTATCTCCAGCTGTTGAAACGTGCACAAAGGCAACAGGGCACATGAATGCATTGTGCACTCCTCTCTCACTGATAAAGTTTATCTTATGTCAACAACCGGCCCTCGCCACTTTCACGTTATCTTCCAAAATCAAAATGCATTTGGGTACAACGAGGAATATTGATGACATCATTGTTGTATCAAAATGGGAATATTCACCTTGAAGAGCCTGTCAAATTAATGGCGATATATCCGCAAAGCGTGGGACATGTTCCAATGTGACGCTTTACAGTACACGCAAATCAACAATTTGCTGAAAATATTCGGTGTTACTTGACCCAGTACTTGAACACTACCGTATCAAATGGGAACGGAAACAGTATTTATTTATTTATATATATTTATTTATTTATTTATTTATTTATTTTATTTATTTATTTATTTATTTATTGTGTTTTAAGGTCACATACTTATGCACAATGGCTAATCGTGACCGTGACAGTTTTACAGGTGCAGGAAGCCGGAGTACCCGGAGAGAACCACCGAGCATCGACGAGCAACTGTCAGGTCCTCAGCATTCTAACTCTGTTCAAGCTCCGCTCAAGCAGGGTTACAGCGGTTGAAGACATGTGTACCATCTACGTGCTGTACGTCTTAGTACACGGCGTCATCGTACCCCCATGTAGGCTACCGGGATAAAGTGCCTTGCCCAAGGACACAACGTGAATCGTCCCGGACGGGGATCGAACTCGGGACCTCTAGCATAGAAGTACAACAGTCTACCACTGAGCCACCGGACGGTATACTACGCGCTCATCCTTTTTCACGTTAGAGTTTAGTATTGGCATAAAATGGTTAAGTTTCTGGTGGACGAATGGCAACAGACACTGGGTGTATAATCTGCTAATAAAATGACATTTTGCCAATAAAGCGAACATTCTGCGCGTACATGTCTTTCGTTAATCCTTTACAAAATATAAAAGACAGGCAACACTTCAAAACAAAATTCTTGAATAACCATTTTTTTCATTAAAAACATAACTTACCTGATCCCCACATTGGAACGAGCTCGTTCCAATGAGGGGTCATAAGCTGTGTTTTTGAGATAAAAAATGGAAAAAAAGGAAAATTGAATGGTGATTTCTTTGAATAACGCTGATCGGTTTTAGCGTTACGTTGGGTAAAGGGTTTAGCAGAACCTTAACCAGCATGGTGTGTGGCGAAACAATTTCATTCACAATTTATGGAAAAAGAAAGCTCAGAACAATCATACCTCATCGGTCTTACCAAATACAGCAGATGACCGCAGAGTGAATGGGAACTAAATCAAAATAAAACACTCGCTACGTAAAGTTAGAAATGAATTCAAACAGCCAATGGCATAAAAGGGGCAACCAGAAGTTAGCCTACAGTAAACTTTCTCCAATATTAATCCTTCACCTAACACGAATCGCAGAGGACGCCCGGAAATAAAATTCTTGAATAACCAGGAATAACTCATTTTAAAAAAAATTGCGTCAAAAACTTATCTTATGACCCATTATTGGAACGAGATCAACGAGCTCTCGTCCCAATGCGGGGTCATAAGCTGTGTTTTGAGACAAAAAATGAAAAAAATAAATAATAGAAAATGAATAGTGATTTGGGGGAATAGCGCTGGTCAGTTTTGACCGTTACGTTGGGTAAATGGTTAATTACAATACCACCAGAGAAGTATGTTGTGCACCAAATGACCCAACTCAGCAGGAGGCCAGAAATACGTCATATCGCGGTACATTGGGGTTGAGGTGTCATGTGTGTTGTTAGGGTTGTGCGCGTGATCGGCCATGATGTGACGCCCCTACCATAGTGATGCGTGGTGTCAGTGCCCATACTCAGCGAGTTTTAGTATAACACCTGTTTCCATCGCCAATATATTGTTTACTGGAAGCTGCCATCTTGGTTTCTATGGTGGTACGTGGTAACTATGGTTCCCCACAGCCTACAATGGTAAAGAGCTGCGTTTTGTGCAGTTTTGGGATATGGGAAATCGCAATATTGAGTTAAAAACACCAGCTTCCAGTACTATAATAGACTTCCACTACGGATAGTTTGAACCATGGCTACCACTATCTGTCCTACTCAAGAGTTTTTCGTTTTTCCTACTGACGTGTAGCACAACTATAGGCGTGCTAGCTCTCTCCGACTCTGTCTCGATCTCCTCCTTGTGACTTGCTTCTACCGTGTCTATGTTTGTCAAGTACTACAGTTTCCTATCACTCCTCCTGGATTCTACCAATACTAACCCCTTCACTCTTATTGTTGAGTTCTGGAACTACTGTCAGCTGCAAGTTATACACCAGCTAGTGTTACCAGTCTTCCATTCCCTGGTCTTCAAGTGCACTAACACTATACCTTTCACTATCTCCTGGTAATACAGCTAATGACTTCCACCTCTGCTTCTACTTTCTACTCCACTAAACTATCTCCGATGACCATTATAGCTTATAAGGCTATCATTGTCTCCTGTCACTACTACTGGTGCTACGGCACCGTGTGATGAATGTTTTCTGTTCTATCCACTGATCGCATCTGTGTCTATATGTACGTCGTAGGACCAATTCTGTATGTTTAACGACAGAAGGGGAGGTGGGGCGTAGTCATGTTCCCCTTCAAGCAGCAACTTAAAAGTTTTGAGTTATGGTGTTGACACAATAGACTTCTCGCGTTGATTCCACTCTGTAATTGTGTCCACAAAGAATGAATGGCTATATTGTTCTGTCTTAGCAGTTAGAACTTCAAAACGCCAGGAGTTTTTTTCTCGTCGAATTTTGCTGGTGTTTGTTCATACCAAGATGGACCTTACTAGCCACATGTATGCTGTCTTTTACAATATCCGGTACAGTGTCGTAGGTTCCTTCTAAGGAAGCTAAGGGTGTATGATGCATTTTTGATAGTTTGGTTGATGTTCGTGCACGACTTTAGATCATTTGAGATGTTAACTTCGAGGTAGGGGTTTTCTTCGTCTTCTTGGAGAACATCGCGATTTACCTTGTGGAAATACTGTCTTTTCTT
The DNA here is from genome assembly GCA_031216915.1 of Pictodentalium vernedei. Lineage (NCBI taxonomy): Eukaryota > Metazoa > Mollusca > Scaphopoda > Dentaliida > Dentaliidae > Pictodentalium > Pictodentalium vernedei. The sequence goes on along the minus strand of CM062291.1, from coordinate 115,608,730 downwards.
TTTTGTACTTAGAATGTAGCATTTTTTCGTATTAAACGCATTCTCGAATTGTCAGCCCAAGGATTTTAAGTCAGACTGTTCAGTCAGGTGATCGTCGAAGCTTGCGATGTCTTTGAAAAGTGGGCAGTCGTCCGCGAATAATATGACTTTTGGAATTAAAGTTGTTTGGCAGGTCACTGATGCGGCATAAGATAAGATAAGATTTATTAAGCAAAGGCACCAGAACAAGGGCAGATTGCTTTGTATATACAAAATCAACTCCAATAGAAGCATAAAACAATACTAATTCCAAATGACAAACGTAAATATTAAATCTTATATTGGTTGTAATATAATATTGTTAATGTCATTTCTTGGTGTCAGATTGACAAAACGTGTTCTCGTTGTTTTAAGAATTGCTGGGCCATATTACACGTAGATGATACCGCACAGCTGTGGCACATTGTTTCTCATCAGGAATATGAATCTCTCGGATGTGTCCATCTCAACAAACTCTTGGTATTCACGTTCAAATTTGTTAAATGCACGTTCTCTGAGAGATGCATATTCACTGCACCCCACAACGAAGTGCCATTCTGTTTCCATTGCACCCGAGCCGCACACCGCACGTAAGCGTTCATTTACGGGGATGGGTGGTTGCATATGCCTCCCCTTTTCTATCATAAGTTTGTGGTTACTTACACGCAAACGAGTAAATATGTTTCAGCAGTGGGCACTGCAGAGAGCCGTTCAAATTTGTGGCACACCCAGAATCTTCACCCGCCTCTTCTGAGTTGTGACTGTCTAATACAGCTCACATTTTACTTTCAACCACGAATGGTGTCAGCCACTGAGGGATTGGACTCTTATTCCGCACAGAAAAATGAATTGCAATTTGAAGCTGGCATTCCAGTGACTTCACTTTTGAAATTACTGATTTCGATGACGTCATGTTGAGAGTGGTGGGAGATAAATCATCCTCGAGGGGTGAGGGAGGAATGGGTAAATCTGTGAACTGAAGCGAAACAGAACGCCTGTGTTTGTTTACAAAATATTTACAAAATGCAAACGATGATGGAGTGGTCAGACGATCATTAAATATTCAAATGAGGATGGTCACGTGGGATGGGTATGATAGATCTCAATGTCTCGCGCAGGTTTCTCGTCCGGGACACGCGTATCTCAAAAAGCAAGTGGTGGGGAAACATGATAGCCATAAAGGCTGCAGTAGTAATCGGAGATAGCGTAGTCTGCTAAGAAGTATAGAAGCAGATGTAGAAGGCATAGGTAGCAATATATAATACGACTATAGGAGATAGTTATAATATATCCCCGATAAAATAGTGTTTGTATACAGTATACTAACACTATTTTATACAATACTTGTGAACCAGGGCTGGAAAGACTATTCAGCTGGTGATGAACTGATAGGAGACAGTAGTTCCAGAGCCAATGATAAGACTGGAGGATATGTTATTGATAGAAACCAGAAGTGGTTATAGGAAACAGAAGTACTTGACAAACGCAGATAAAGTTGAAGCTGATCATAGGGCAGAATGTACTAACTATACTACAGTATACAAAAGTTATCATAGCAAAAAACTGTGTTGCTCCCTAAATGTAGATTTTGCCCCCACCCCCCCCCCCCCCCCCCCACACACACACACGCCTAGGGCAGCACGATATTCTTAACTGAATACCGGTATCGGTATTCCAAAAAATACCCGCGGTATACCGGTATATCGAAAGACTGTTCAGGTATCTGAACATACGTACCACAATCGGGACATAATCCATCACAGTGAACAGATTTGCATGCACTGATAATACAGTTCGAAAAACCCTTTACCCAACGCAGGCGATATCAAAATTTATTATTTTAGATATTATTTTATCGAATTTTTCAAAACATTTCGACAAAACTATATCATGTGAACCCTCATTGGAACGAGCTCAACGAGCTCGTTCCAATGCGGGGTCACATGGTATGGTTTTGTTGAATTTTTTTCAATTTGAAAAAAAAATTCAACTGCTGAATTTGTATATAACGTGGGCTGATAGCCTAATGCAGCCAATTCGTTGGGTGAAGGGATAATATTATTTATTCGGTACTACAGTTAAAACTCGATCAACCGATATTTTTGTAATTACCCTGGTATTCAAACAATACTGGTTTGAATACCGGTATGTATCGGTTTATCGATATACCGTGCAGCCCTAAACACACACTCGCGCTGTCTCATTTTGTTTATTATTTCCATACAGGCCAAGCAGATGGACAGATCCAGTAATGATTTACAAGCTCGGAAGCAGATAATTAGGAGCAATGTACGTTCACTGACCTTCTCTTATGGGTCAACTTTTTTTTAACCCTTTACCCACGTAACAGCCAAAACCGGCCAGCGCTGTTCTCAAAAACCGCCAATTAATTTTCATTATTTTTTCATTTTTTGTCTCAAAAACATAGGTTATGATCCCTCGTGGGAACGAGCTCGTCGAGCTCGTTCCAACGAGGGGTCATAACCTATGTTTTTGAGACAAAAAATGAAAAAAATTAGCTATTCAAGAATTGTTTTTGCAAGTGTCGTCTGCTTTCCATGTTAGGTAAAGGGTTAACATTATGACAGACTGACATTATCTCTCTTCGGTTTGAATTGTGTTTTTAAATAAAGCCTCCTGGTGGTTTGGGAAAAAAAGCCGCCAGAAGCTTCATTTGAAAGCGCAATTCGATTTTTTTCGGAGAGAACCTTCCCCGCCCCCGAAACAACCCTCAAACAAACGTCCTGCGATTGCTCATGCCATCTGAACTCTAACCGATGTCTCCGGTATTTGAATGTTATGATCCTATGATCCTAAAGAGGTACTGACGGACCCCCTCCCCATTTATGGGGAACCTGTCTCCTTACTCTCCCCTCCCCGACACATTTTTATGCGTCGTTATTGACTAAAAAGTCAGATTTTAGTGCCCTTAAAGTTGAGTAATGTGTAATAGTACACGGAATCTAGTGTAATGATGTGCTTTACGAAGTGACGTAAAGTTCTTAATAACTTTGGCTACACTGCTGTTTAGCATTCAGGATGATGAAACACCCCTTTGAAGCGACATTTCACTCTCTACTTTTTCAACTAGGTCTTCATACCCCAAAACCAGACGGCCGTAAAGAGCTTGGAAATCCTGCAGAATAACGCAGGCCGATGGATAACGGGGTCGAGTATAATGCCTCAGCGCAAGAAGCAATCAGGGGTGAGCATGGGTGGACGAGGATCAAGGACAGGATAGACCTATTGAAACTCGGCTATCTTCATTATTTGGTAAATCTCCCCGCTAGCCGATGGTGTAAAGTAATGTTCCTGAGAATTTTCAACTCAAATATCAAGACGGGGGGGATGGTCGAAGTGAGTGAGCTAGTAGAGAACTATTCATTGGAGATCTCGGACCTAGACGTTGGGGGAAAATAACAGTAAAACAATCGCCAGAGAAAGGGTCATGGAGGATTGTAACCGTAATTGGCGAGAGGGGTTCAAATCAAAAAGTTTTTTGGGTGGCCTGCGTGATAAAGAGAAACCTGGTTTTGAAGAGTACCTTGATGGCACCCTTTGGGGGTCACTGTTGTTTTAAGCCCTGGAGCTGAGGGGAAAATTGGGAAAAACCGTGAAAAGGAGTCTCAGATGTGTAATTTGGGCGTGGTGGAGACCCTGGGACACTTTCTTCTAGAATGCCCAAAATACCAGTCTTACAGAATAAGATTCACTGGGAGTATAATGGGGAAGTGGGAAGGGAGAATGAAGGACATGCGGTTAGTGGGAGACTCAAACGAGAGGGTTAATATGCTAATCGGAGAGATTGGGAAGAATAGGGCAAGGGATGTCATCAAGCAGTTCGTCTCCGGGTGTTGGGAGGAGAGAAAAAGCGTGGGAATAGAGAGGCAGTTGGGAATACAGGGGTAACCAAGGCCTTCTGATCCGAGAATCGCGACAAATCAGCGGCCGGCCAAAGTGTTATTTTTTTATTATAATAACAGCAACTTACTGATTTTCCTTGCTCTTGCTATTGGCGTTCTTCTTGTGGCGAATCTTCACGCGTGACTCCAAAAATATCTATGTTTAGTCGTAATAGAAACTTTAATTCTCAATCATCTTCAAGCAAAAAAAAAACCGGTATTGAAATACGGTATAACAGTTTTAATACTATCGTCCGAACAGCGATATATGTTAAATAAGATACAGACAGGCGCACTCAACACAAGATATAGCAATCCCACATAACGATTTGCGATTGCTGAACACCACACCTTCAAAACTTCGACTTTCCTCATCGACAAAACTATGTTATCGAAGAATCATAAATTCCCGTCTGTTCTGCAAACAGAGTTGATCGATTCTGGTTGAGAACCCCATTTTCTGAACTCTTCGAATCCAATACAGAGCTCACATTACAAGTATCAATTCACGAATAACTTCCTAAATCCTTTGAAAGTAATCATAACAATTGCGGGCTGTTAGTTAACGTTTTTATTTACAAAGGAGTTTAACAGTGATTATGATAGCCTCTTTTTTTAACCCTTTGAACCCTAGTGGTATCTTCCATATCAATTCAATGACAGCAACGGGAAGAGTCCATATTCTTTATTTGGGGGTAGACAAATAAATATTTTCAACGTGCAGCCTTGGGGCTGCACGTTGAAAATAGTGATTGGTCTGCACCACACCTTCACTCAGCAGTCAACCTACTCAATGAAATTATGAAGTATCATGTTACTGGGCCGGAAAAACGGCCTCTGGTGTTCAAAGGGTTAATATGCGGAGGAAGGAAAAGCGGTTTTGATACAAGATAAAAAATTAACCTATTGCACCGCATTGGGGTACGATCGTGCTGTGGCGTATTAGCGCCACGCAGTAATTTCCCACTAAGCTGTAATAATTTGATAACTAAGTTATTATTACAAAATAGCCATGTAGTTAAAATAAAATAGCACTGGACATGTAAATTGTTATAACAGGCCAACTAATTTAATAACAAGATAGCTAAGTTGTAGAAACAAGATAGCGAGGCGCAGTAACATGGCAACCCATATAACGATACCGATCACGTGCTGCTACGCCATTTCCGGGGTCATCCACCGGGACCAGCTAAATGGGGGAGTATTCGAATATGTGATATACTACTGGTAGGAAAGCGCACCTATATCGCTATCTCACTGAAATGTTCTGTCAGCTTTCGTAACTATGGTACTGTAGTGGTAGTTGCAGTAAGTTCAGTGGATCAGAGCTCTGACTGGACATTAAATTTCTTCAGCAGAATGGTGATTCGTGATATGAACAAACAACCAATTCAGGGGCGGCGGAACGATTTTCAAAGTGTGTGTGTGTGGGAGGGGGTGGGAGGGGGTGGGGCCGGATCCGGCGATGGATGGTCGTCGGCATGAAAATTTAAAATATCCAGGGTCCCAAAACTCCCATTTCCATGCATATGAGTGGATATTTTGAGGATTTTTCAGGAGTTGTATTTGAAAGATTTTACGCTTTGAGAGTCGTTAAAAAACGTCGGTAAAGCATACAGGTGAGGTCTATTTATCAGCTTTGGTCATAACGACCAAAGCTGATAAATAGTCCTCACCTGTATGCTTTACCATACGTTTACACCAATCATACTGTCAGGGGATTATCTTGTCTGGGTGGAGTTGGTACTTGTATGTCTGTAAGATTACGATCTACTTCAGTTAACCGATTGATTAACAGGCTATATACATTTTAGCGTTTGCTGCCACTTACTGCAAAAAATGATTCGAAATCCATCGAAACTGAACCAGTACGAGAGAAACATAGCTGGCGAATATATGGGGGAGGCTCTGGATCCGCCCCTTGTTTCACCAGTCATTGGTTGTGTTAAAATATATGCAGACAAAAAAACACATGATCCGGCAAAAAAGTGGAGGGGCTGAAGCCACCCCCCCCCCCCCCCGGTTCCGCCGCCCCTGCAATTATATACTGCCTTGTCCTGGTGTGATGATTGGCTTCGCCACAAAATATGAACAACTTAGCTTTCCTGTTATAACAACTTAGTTATTTTGTTATAAATTAGCTATTTAGTTCTGGGGTAAATTTTAAACCTTAAAAATCAGAGAATAGGTCTTCTGTCACCAAATTCTTTATTAAGAATGAATATTTTTATTTGTTCAAAACATATTACAATAATTAGGGAATTACTCAAAATCAAAGTGAGAGGTACAATAGAATGTAAAGTCCGTATATTCATAATTATGAAAATACACACAACAAATTATAATAAAATACAACCGTTATGTACGAGTAAACGCATCCCCATTTGAAGAAAATATAAAAAGATATTTTGAGAATTAAGATGTATACTAATAAAAATAGTAGATATTGTTGAGAATTTACTCAGTTATATTGCGACCGAGCGAGCTCCTTGAGCTCCGTCAGTCGTGATATAACTTTGTAAATTCTAATGCGACATCTTAAGCGTTTACATTCAAGATAAAACACTTTGCCATAATTTAAATTCAATAGATATGCATCTGTCTTGTTTCATTCTAATGTTTTATAACGTCTTCAATAAAAGAACTTATTCCACAACATTATGATAAGTTATCATGCATGTAAACATTCTGGTATGAATTTAGTTAGCTATATCTTGACTGGAAGAGCCCGTAGAGCTCTTGCATTCAAGATATAACAGAGTAAATTCTTACGCATCGAACGTTATAGAAAATCATAATTACTGCTTTTGCACGAGCAGTAAATATCAATAAAAAATCAGCACTAAACATATTTACAGTTCGTTACACTACCTGAACAATTCTTAATAAGTATAACATGGTCGACCAAGAATGACTTATTTGATTATAATCGTTATGTAATTGACCAGCATTTCCTCTTGCTGTTTATTTAAATAATGGTTGTTCTATAACGCTACTGGTTATTTTTACTTGAACAAGTTTCTTTCATGAACCTGAGTACGCGTAAATAGCCTAATAGTCTATAAGCTAATTCGTGCCATGCACTTATAAAATTTTGGCTTTCATCATGATTAAATTTTAGTTTAATTCATTATTTAGGCTTTCCCAAACCCAGTTTGGGAAAGACTATTGTTATTCTTCTTTTTCAAAATTTTTCTTCTCTATTTTTTTTTTTTTTTTTCCTCCCTGAATTTTGTCTGTTGAACTGCTCGAAAACAAGTTGTACGATTTTGACCAAATTTGGCACACTTATGTAATGCCATAAAATCTCGTGAAATGCGGTGTCGTCATATCTGTGAAAACGCGTATTTTCAAAACATTCTGCCAATACCTTCAAAATTTCACCATTTTTCGAATGTCTCAAAATTGTTTACAGTTATTGCGCTCAAATTTTCCACACATTTACAGCATAATATGATACACCACAATCACCACTCAAATCTTTCAACATTAACCCCCACTGGCCAAAAATGACATGAATATAGATTTTTTCTTCAAAATTTACCAACTTCAAGGGCAAATTTCTCTAATAACGAGGTTGTTGTAACAATTATTTTGGTTTGGATAGATGCAACAATGATTGCGGAATAAAGTTACTGTTTACTTTTTAATCTCAGATTTAACCCTCAAGCACAATGAGGGCGAGGATAAGAGTACCGTTTGAAAATAACAAAATTAGCCAACTTTGGTTGCTTTTTCTATCATTTTGGAAAGGGTTAATTTCAAACACTTTTCATGTACGTATTCACAATTGACTACCGAGCATATTTGTAGTTGTAAGTTTGGTTGTAAAGTTTAATCCTATCCCATTCTTGTTGCATAAAAGTAGGTACCGTCCAAAAAAACTCCAATTTTTTCAGAATTTGGAAAGTTTAGGTGGCGATTTACTCCATTTTTAATTGCTTGAGCTCTGAATGTTTTCTGTAGCTGCTTGCAGCAGTCAAAGTATGACAAATTTTGTTCTATATGTTATTATTAAAAGTTTAACCCTTGGCAGATTTGAGACTTCCCATAAGGGTACTGTCGGAATAATTGTTATTTTCGCCAACTTCAAGGGCAAATTTCTCTAATAACAAGGTTGTTGTAACAATTATTTTGGTTTGGATAGACGAAACAACGATTGCGGAAGAAAGTTACTGTTTACTTCTTAATCTCAGATTTAACCCTCAAGCACAATGAGGGCAAGAATAAGAGTACTGTTTGAAAATGCCAAAATTATACATCTTTGGTTGCTTTTTTCTATCAATTTGGAAAGGGTTAATTTCAAAAACTTGTCATGTACGTATTCACAATTGACTACCGAGCATATTTGCTGTTGTAAGTTTGGTTGTAAAGTTTAACCCTATCCCATTCTGGTTGCATAAAAAAAGTAGATACCTTCCAAAAAACTCCAATTTTTCAGAATTTGGTAACTTTAGGTGGCGATTTACTTCATTCCTAATAGCTTGAGCTCTGTATTTTTTCTATAGCTGCTTGCAGCAGTCAAAGTATGACAAATTTTGTTCTATATATTATTATTAAAAGTTTAACCCTTGGCAGATTTGAGACTTTCCCTAAGGGTACTGTCGGAATAATTGTTATTTTCGCCAACGTTTACAAGCACTTTCTCAGCACTGGAGCCATATTGTCTCAAAACCTTTTCCATGAGAGGATTGGGCCTTCATCCAAGAACAATTTTGCTGTTATATATTTTATTCAAAGATTCAACCTTCACCCAGTTTTCGGGCCTTGAATTTGAGTGCCCTAAAATTCTTCATAAAATTGGCTAATTTGGAGCTCACTTTTCTTCCATTTTCGAAAGGAATATCGAAAAATGATTTACATGTTCGTATTTATAATTGCCTACCGAGCATATTTGGTGTTGTAAGTCTAGTAGTAAAGTTTAACCCTATGCTCGTTCTGTTTGCATAAAGATAGGTGCAGTCCAAAAAAACTATTGTTTTTCAGAATTTGGTAAGTTTAAGTGACGATTTACTCCATTCCTAATTGATTGAGCGCTGAACGTTTTCTATGGCTGTATGCAGCAGTCATAGTATGACAACTTTTGTTTTATATGTCATTATTAAAAGTTTAACCGTTGGCAGATTCGAGACTGCCCATATGGGTACGGTCGGAATAATTGATATTTTCATAAAATCACTGAATATTGATAAGCGTGCAGTGGTAGTTTGGAATAGAATATCCGAAAATGCTTTCGAAATTCGGATTCACAGTTCAATTCCAAGAATATTTTCTGTTATAAGGTTGCTGTAAAGTTTAACTCCATCCTTGTCTCAAATGCATAAAAATGATGCCGTCGAAAAAAAAACCTCTCATTTTTTTCAGAATTCCGTCGGTTTAAGTGACAATTTACTCCATTCCTAATTCATTGAGCGCTGAATGTTTTCTGTTCCTGCATGCATCAAGCATAGCATGACAACTTCTGTTTTATACGTTATTATCAATAGTTTAACCCTTGGCATATTTAGGAGTTCCCATGTGGGTATAATCGGAATAATTGTTATTTTCGTAAAATCAATCCCTGAATATATTGGTAACTGGCCTTTCGGTGGTGCTACATGAAGCCGCAAATAGTTAAGGTTGAAAAGTTCATCAAATAGACAGATATAATGCCTAACTCAGTCGGTGACAGGTAAATAATGAATGGAAAAGTCGTTGAATTGAGAATAAAGTAGGGACGAATCGTGACCTCGGTTTCCACCTGATCCACGGTATTTCCACGCGCGGCACTTGACAAAGATACTAAACTGTCGGGCAGGGACAGTAGAAAACATTCTGAGAATTTCAAGTTACTGCCTTGCATGGTCTGGACATAATTGGAGTATATCCGACATTGTAACTGTTCAATTTGACTGTTAAATTAGCCAGATGACGGCTTTTTCTCCACCGGATAATCCCACCTGCGGCAACCGCGTTGTGTCCTTGGGCAAGACACTTCATCTCCACTGCCCGCGTGGGGGCACGGTGACGTTGTGTACTAAGGCATACTGCACGTCACTCGTGCACTTGTCTTCAACCAATGCTAACCCTGCTTGTGTGGAGTTCGTATGTTGGGGAACTGACAGTTGCTAGCCGTTATTCGGTGGTTCTGTCCGGGTACCCCGGCTTCCTCCACCCGTAAAACTGTTTGGGTCATGATTAGCCAGTGTACATAAATATGTAACCTTAACCACCAATAAATAAATCAATAAATTCTCCACCGGATCGAGTTGTTAGTTTCTGCCGGGACGGTCTAAAATAAGCAGTTTAACTCAAAACTTTCTGTCCCATATGAATGTGCAAATATTTAAAGCTGGACAGTTCATGAAATAGACAGAAATAATGCCAAACTCGACTGGTGTTAAGTAAATAGTGAATGGAAACGGCATTTCATTGGGAATAGAGTAGGGACGAATTGTCCCCGCAGTTTCCACGCGATCCACGTTGTTCCTGCGCGGTCACGCCACTTGACAAAGATACTGTTCTGTCGAGCAGGGATAGTAGAACAACTTCTGAAGATTTCGTGCATCTGCCTTCACTGGTCTAGACGCTGTGTACTAAGGCATACTGCACGTCGATGGTGCGCATGTCTTCAACCAATCTAACCCTGCCTGTGCTACAGTGCGGAGGCACTATGTTGGGGAGCTGGCAGCTGCTCGTCATTGCTCGGTGGTTCTCTCTGGGTACTCCGGCTTGCGCCACCCATACAACTGTCACCGACATAATATGACCTTGGCTGTTAATGTGTCGTTAAACCCTAATAAATAAATAAATAAATAAATAAATAAATAAATAAATAAATAAATAAATAAATAAATAAATAATTCCAGTACCAGTTTTGCTCGTACAAATATTAGTACCGTCAGACAAAATTCATTTTCTGATTAATTTCGTACTTTTCTGTACTCACCTTCCCTGAGTAAGATTGGTATATCTTTTCAATCTCAGGTTTAACCCTCAAGCACAATGAGAGCGAGAATAAGAGTACCATTTGGAAATACCTAAATTATCCAACTTTGGTTACTCTCTACTATCATTTTGGAATGGGTTAATTTGAGACACTTTGCTTTGCTATATCCAGAGATGTTTAATCAATAAATCCGGCTTTAGTTATGTTCTGGGACTTAATGAAACATGTGCTTTGGTCACTTAAAAATAGCACTGTCTGCAAAAAATGACTGAGTGAATACTCACTTGTCCAAAAACTGGACTTTGAGCTTTCCATAACTGCTTTCAAAAATCAATGGGGAACAAATTTTGTGTTATATGTTTTGGTGTTCCGTGTTATCCAACCCCAGTTTGGCCGTACAAATATGAATACCGCCAGGAAAGAAAGCACATTTTCTCAGTGATAGACTGTTTGACTTCTATGATAGAGGTCCCGAGTTTGATCCCTGTCTGGGACGACCCACGTAATGTCCTTGGGCAAGGCACTTTATCCCGGTTGCCAACATGGGGGCACAATGATGCCATGTACTAAGGCGTTCTGCATGTCAATGGTGCACATGTCTTCAACCTCTGGTACCCTGCTTCAGCGGAGCTTGAACATAATTAGAATGTTGGGCTGACAGTTGCTCGTCTATGCTCGGTAGTTCTCTCTGGGTCCACCGACTTCCCCCACCCGTAAAACTGTCACGGTCACGATTAGCCATTGTGGATAAGTATGTGACCGTAAACACCAATAAATAAATACCGTCAGGGAAACCCTCTGTGAAATCCTTCTGTCAATAAATAGCAAAGTAGTAATGTAATGCAAGAAATATTAACAAGCTGTTCAACATCCCTTTAATCAACTCATTTTGACTTGAACTGCACCTATCACTGTGTATACTACCTCTCTAGATGATTTCAACCATATCAAATAAACAACTAATTTGTGTGTGACAGTAACTCATATTACATGTATTTCATTGTATCTGAAACAGATATGTTGGAAAAATTGGGAAATCATGGAGTAGCAAGCTTACCCTCGTTTGTTGACAAATCCCACACATTCACAAACAGATAGAATGATAGAGAATAAATTAATTATTGATATTTAAGGTCACTTTCAGCATCTTCAGCTATATCATGACCATAATATAGGTATTTATTCAAGTCCAGGTATTCATTGCATAGGCGTACAGGACTATTTTTTTTCGGGGGGGGGGGGGGGGATGAACCCTTTTAGCCCGAAAAAGTTTAATCTGGGAAGGAAATGCCAAATGCTGGGATGGGAGAGGGGCGACTCACACTCCCCGACATACTAACTCCACAAAAGGAGGGTTAGCATTGGTTGAAGACAAGTGCACCCTCAAAGTACCCTTAGTACACATCGCCATCATACCCCCCCCCCTTCACCGCCCCCCCCTCCCCCACGTGGGAAATTAAATTGGGATGAAGTGTCTTGCTCAAGGACACAATGTGGTTGCCACATTCTTGGATTGCAACAATCATCTCTACCTTCTGAGCCACCGCGCCCCGTAATATGTAGTAAAAGAACTCTTTATATGTACTTGTGTGATTATAAATGTATAATATTAACGTGGATATGGTTCCACTGAATCAACTTGTACAATATAATGGTCAGTTTACTTGCAACTTCAAAGTGCTGAGATAGGAAAACATTTCGTGTGGAAAACCAAAATGTTTTGTGGTCATTTCTGGCAACTAAATTGTCCGAAATTTTCTGGCATAGTGGCTGAAAGATCAGCTCCTCCCTGAGTCAGGAGTGGGTTGGGGCACAGTTCTCCATGAAACCCCGGCCCGTACGTCCATAATTCATAATTCATATGTACTTATTTTTTTCAAAGCAGAAAAGACATCGCTTGTTTTGCTTTCTATGAAAATATTCTGTAATTATTGAAGAGCAAATTTTGTGTTAAATGTTTTGGTGTCCTGATGTATCTCAAATATCTTTTTTGGCTGCATAAAAACTACAGGCATCACAAAAACTTTGATTTCCACTAAATTTTCTGTTTTCAAAACTGATCGATAGTTTTGTGTACAATACAGTTTGCCTTTTCACATTAAAAAGTTGGGAAAGCCCGTAATTTGTCCAATAAATTACAATTCTCTAGTTTTTTTTTTTTCCTCCCTGAATTTTGTCTGTTGAACTGCTCAAAAACAAGTTGTACGATTTTGACCAAATTTGGCACACTTATGTAATGTCATAAAATCTAGTGAAATGCGGTATCGTCATATCTGTGAAAACGCGAGTTTTCAAAATATTCTGCCAAAACCTTCAAAATTTCACCATTTTTCGAATGTCTCAAAATTGTTTTCAGTTATTTAGCTCAAATTTTCCACACATTTAGAGCATAACATGATGCACCACAATCACCACTCAGATCTTTCAACTTTAACCCCCACTGGCCAAAAATGACATGAATATAGAATTTTTCTTCAAAATTGACCAACTTCAAGGGCAAATTTCTCTAATAACAAGGTTGTTGTAACAATTATTTTGGTTTGGATAGACGAAACAACGATTGCGGAAGAAAGTTACTGCTTACTTTTTAATCTCAGATTTAACCCCCAAGCACAATGAGGGTGAGAATAAGAGTACCGTTTGAAAATGCCAAAATTAGCCAACTTTGGTTGCTTTTTCCATCATTTTGGAAAGGGGTCAATTTCAAACACTTTTCGTGTACGTATTCACAATTGACTACCGAGCATATTTGCTGTTGTAAGTTTAGTTGTAAAGTTTAACCCTATCCCATTCTGGTTGCATAAAAGTAGATACCGCCCAAAAAAACTCCAATTTTTTCAGAATTTGGTAGGTTTAGGTGACGATTTACTCCATTTCTAACTGCTTGAACTCTGAATGTTTTCTATAGCTGCTTGCAGCTGTCAAAGTATGACAAATTTTGTTCTATATGTTATTATTAAAAGTTTAACCCTTGCAGATTTGAGACTTCCCATAAGGGTACTGTCGGAATATTTGTTATTTTCGCCAACTTCAAGAGCAATTTTTTCTAATTACAAGGTAGTTGTAATAATTATTTTGGTATGGCTAGATGCAACAAAGATTGTGGAATTTTTTCAGAATTTTGTAAATTTAGGTGGCGATTTACTCCATTTTAATTGCTTGAGCTCTGAATGTTTTCTATAGCTGCTTGTAGCAGTCAAAGTGTGACAAATTTTGTTCTATATGTTATTATTAAAAATTTAACCCTTGGCAGATTTGAGACTACTGTCAGAATAATTGTTATTTTCGCCAACGTTTACATGCACTTTCTCAGCACTGGAGCCATATTGTCTCAAAACCTTTTCCATGAGAGGATTGGGCCTTCATCCAAGAACAATTTTGCTGTTATATATTTTATTCAAAGTTTTAACCTTCACCCAGTTTTCGGGCCTTGAATTTGAGTGCCCTAAAATTCTTCATAAAATTGGCTAATTTGGAGCTCAGTTTCTTCCATTTTCGAAAGGGATATCGAAAAATGATTTACATGTTCGTATTTACAATTGCCTACCGAGCATATTTGCTGTTGTAAGTTTGGTTGTAAAGTTTAACCCTATGCTCGTTCTGTTTGCATAAAGATAGGTGCAGTCCAAAAAACTATCGTTTTTCAGAATTTGGTAAGTTTAAGTGACGATTTACTCCATTCCTAATTGATTGAGCGCTGAACGTTTTCTAAGGCTGTATGCAGCAGTCATAGTATGACAACTTTTGTTTTATATGTCATTATTAAAAGTTTAACCGTTGACAGATTCGAGACTGCCCATATGGGTATGGTCGAAATAATTTTAATTTTCATAAAATCACTGAATATTGATAAGCATGCAGTGGTAGTTTGGAATAGAATATCCGAAAATGCTTTCAAAATTCTGATTCACTGTTCAATTCCAAGAATATTTTCTGTTATAAGGATGCTGTAAAGTTTAACGCAATCCCTGTCTCAGATGCATAATGGTAGCTGCCGTCGAAAAAAAACTCATTTTTTCAGAATTTCGTAGGTTTAAGTGACAATTTACTCCATTCCTAATTCATTGAGCGCTGAATATTTTCTATGCCCGCATAGCATGACAACTTCTGTTTTATACGTCACTATCAATAGTTTAACCCTTGGCATATTTAGGAGTTCCCATGTGGGTATTGTCGGAATAATTGTTATTTTCGTAAAATCAATCCCTGAATATATTGATAACCGTGCAGTGGCCTTTCAGTGGTGCTACATGAATCCGCAAATAGTTAAGGTTGAAAAGTTCATCAAATAGACAAATATAATACCTAACTCAGCCGGTGACAGGTAAATAATGAGTGGAAAAGTCGATGAGTTGAGAATAAAGTAGGGACGAATCGTGCCCTCGGTTTCCACCTGATCCATGGTATTTCCACGCAGTCTCGGCACTTGACAAAGATACTAAACTGTCGGGCAGGGACAGTAGGAAACATTCTCAGATTCATTTCAAGTTGCTGCCTTGTTGATCTGGACATAATTGGAATATATCCGACATTGTATCTGTCGGATATATTCCAATTATGTCCCGATCACTTCACCCCGACTGTCCGCATGGGGGTACCATGACGCCGTGTACTACGGCATACTGCACGCCGATGGTGCGCATGTCTTCAACCAATCTAACCCTGCCTGTGCTACAGTGCGGAGGCACTATGTTGAGGAGCTGGCAGCTGCTCGTCATTGCTCGGTGGTTCTCTCTGGGTACTCCGGCTTCCTCCACCCATGCAACTGTCACCGACATAATATGACCTTGGCTGTTAATGTGTCGTCAAAACCTAATAAATAAATCCAGTACCAGTTTTGCTCGTACAAATATTAGCACAGTCAGACAAAATTCATTTTCTGATTAATTTCGTACTTTTCTGTACTCACCTTCCCTGAGTAAAATTGGTATACCTTTTCAATCTCAGATTTAACCCTCAAGCACAATGAGAGTGAGAATAAGTGTACCATTTGGAAATACCCAAATTATCCAACTTTGGTTACTCACTACTATCATTTTGGAATGGGTTAATTTGAGACACTTTGCTTTGCTATATCCAGAGATGTTTAATCAATAAATCCGGCTTTAGTTATGTTCTGGGACTTAATGAAACATGTGCTTTGGCCACTTAAAATTAGCACTGTCTGCACAAAATGACTTTTACTTGTCCAAAAACAAAAAGGAAAGAGCTCTTTGAGCTTTCTATATCTGCTTTCAAAAATCAACGGGGAACAAATTTTATGTTATATGTTTTGGTGTTCCGCGTTATCCAACACCAGTTTGGCCGTACAAATATGAATACCGCCAGGAAAGAAAGCACATTTTCTCAGTGATAGACTGTTTGACTTCTATGATAGAGGTCCCGAGTTTGATCCCTATCTGCGATAACCCACGTAATGTCCTTGGGCAAGGCACTTTATCCCGGTTGCAAACATGGGGGCACGATTATGCCACGTACTAAGGCGTACTGCATGTCAGTGGTGCACATGTCTTCAACCGCTGGTACCCTGCTTCAGCGGAGCTTGAACATAATTAGAATGTTGAGCTGACAGTTGCTCGTCGATGCTCGGTGGTTCTCTCCGGGTCATCCGACTTCCCCCACCCGTAAAACTGTCACGGTCACGATTAGCCATTGTGGATAAGTATGTGACCGCAAACACCAATAAATAAATACCGTCAGGGAAAAACCCTCTGTGAAATCCTTCTGTCAATAAATAGGAAAGTAGTAATGTAATGCAAGAAATATTAACAAGCTGTTCAACGGGATCGGGAAGATTCGGCCCCGAGAAGATTCGGCCCCGAGAAGATTCGGCCCCGGGAAGATTCGGCCCCTGGTTAGTGGGAAGATTCGGCCCCGGGAAGATTCGGCCCCAACGCAATTTTTGGGGAGGAGCGACAAATAACGACGATTGGTTAGGATTGAGTATAAAACTTTATTATGTGAAGTTTCATTCGTTGTTTTAATATATTTTTTTCAATTTAACATAAAACAATTATATACATATATATACAATTATATACAAAAACATACTATGCATTCTATTTCACAAAATTTTACATCTAGATATCATATGAAATATCGTTGACTCTTGGGTATTAACCTTTATTTGAGATCACATATTTTACACCGAGATGTCATTTAAAACCTGAAATAATTTGAGACCATATACATCGAGATATATGAATAATTCAAACTGTGACTATTTACATCGAGATTGTTTCAACGCTTGCTCTTACCTAGTTGATAAACTTTGTTTATCTCTTTAAGAAAGTCTGTTGTTCTTATGCTTCCGTCTCTATATTTAGTCCATAGATCTGTTATCTCCGTGTCGATTTTCGTATATTTTTTCCTAATCTCTGTCTCCAAATCTCCTGCCTGGGGCCGAATCTTCCCACTAACCAGGGGCCGAATCTTCCCGGGGCCGAATCTTCCTAGACCCTGTTCAACATCCCTTTCATTAACTCATTTTGACTTGCTTGAACTGTACCCATCACTGTGTATACTAGCTCTCTAGATGGTTTCAACCATATCAAATAAACAACTAACTTGTGTGTGACAGTAACTCATATTACGTGTATTTCATTGTATCTGAAACAGATATGTTGGAAATATTGTGAAATCATGGAGTAGGAAGCTTACCCTGGTCATTTCTGGCAACTCAATTGTCCGAAATTTTCTGGCATATTGGCTGAAAAATCGGCTCCTTCCTGACTCAGGGGTGGGTTGGGGCACAGTCCTTCATGAAACCCCGGCCCGTACGCCCATAATTCATATGTACTATTTTTTCCAAAGCACAAAGGACATCGCTTGTTTTGCTTTCTATGAAAATATTCTGTAATTATTGAAGAGCAAATTTTGTGTTAAATATTTTGGTGTCCTGCTGTATCTCAAATATCTGTTTTGGCTGCATAAAAACTAGTAGCAAAACAAAAACTTTGATTTCCACTAAATTTTCTGTTTTCAAAACTTATCGATAGTTTTGTGTACAATGCAGTTTGCCTTTTCACATTAAAAAGTTGGGAAAGCCCGTAATTTGTCCAACAAATTACAATTCTCTAGTTTTATATATACTTTTTACATCTAGAAGTGTTTAAAGCTGACACAGTCTATCAATAGACACTTCGTTCCAAATTTTGGTTGCTACATGCAACTGACCTATAAAGCCGTTTAACTTGCATTTTGAATTCTTATTTTACAATTCAATTTCATAAAAAAGTAAATCAATGCACACAAAACTGTCTACTCGGTACTTCAATATTATGTAGAATTTAATCAACCAGGTATATTTTGATAGAGAGAGATTTTTCAATCTTTCTCACTCAAAATATAACTGAGTAAGGTAAAAATCATTTAACACTATTTTTACAGTTGAATTTGAACATTTTAACAAGAAAATAGAATGCAGATATATATGCATAATCTTACCTTAAAAATCAGAGAATAGGTCTTCTGTCACCAAATGCTTTAATAAGAAAGAATATTTTGGAAGCCCGAACAGCGGAAATACCGCCTTACATAACGTATCGGAATTTGACTACTAACTGATAAAAACTAACTGTTTATCGCTAAAGCCTATTCATCGCAAAACCACCGTGTGATATTATCTGACGTAACTGGAGGACACCTGTCTCCAAAGCCTTTTATTACTAAACCGTGGTGTGACAAATGTCCAGTTGGTCGGGTAGAAGTTGCGGAACGCGACAGTACTAAATTTGCAAGATAAAGGTTAATTTCGCTAGAACTTACTACTGTAAAGTTCTTGTTACCTAGGGTTCTCACGATGAGAGTGGGACGGATGTATTAAAATAGTCACCAATACGCTTTGGACGGGACTAACCGCGTTGTGACGCGAACGGGACTAATGGACGACAACATGCAAAGAAAAATTACCTCTGAACCAGATTAATCAATTTTATATATATATCACTATTCAGTACAGAGCTTCCACTTTCTCTCGTAGTCACGTCGCTTCTTCTCTAGCGGGAAAGCGCACGCCCTATTTATATAACAAAGAAGGTCACGTGACCTCCCCAAAAACAAACAACCAATGAAAACAGTTCTTTACAATGCCCCCTCCTAGGGAGCAACGCGTCCCGCGTTCACTAAAATTTAAGTCAGCAAAGTCTTACTGTTTATAAAAGTTTCTCCCACTCTGTCGTGACAGTCTTTACACAAATATCACCCCGAAAGAACTCCTGAATCAACCTCTCGCGTACCCGTGTGCACCCTTCACTGGACGGTACAGAAGCTACAGGACGAGAAACTTCACGTTCATCAGAAGCATCGGCACAAACAGAGGACGGGCGAACTGCAACGGTACAAGGATCCTTCTCGCGTACCACAGAACGCGACGACTGGCTGGACGAAGATGACGACAACGACGAAGCACTAGCGCACGACACAGATGACATAACAGACGCACTACGCCCGACTGCACCGACAGTGGTGACGGTGGACACACACTCGGATGACACTTTAGCTTGTACCGTTTTACTACCCTCACTCCCATTACTTTTATGCTTAAGTCCACGATGCCTCTCTAAATCGTACCGACGTGAAAACTGTCTCTCAGGACTCTCTGGGCACGCATACCGGCATCCAGAATGGCAATCGTACACATGCCTACGTAAAGAAGTCGGATTGTCATACTTCTTTCCACACGTGTTACACTTCAATAGTGAACCGTCGTCTCGATCTCCGCCGCGCCTGTCATCCTTGCTTCTCTCTTTTCTCGCCTTCTTATACGGGGAAGACCTCTCTTTCCTTGCCACTTGCTTCACTCTAGCCATAACTGAAATTTATAAAAATACATCAGACTACGTCTCAGATCCAATTGGGTCAACGAATTTGACGCGAATATCGACAAAGTAGTACTCATAGTAAGGAATAGTATCTAGTATCTAGTATCTAGTCCCAACCAAAGCGTTTTGGTGGTCTACGGGTTCTATGGGGTTGCTCCATCACACCGGGCCCAAAATTCGTAATAACACCCTCAGCCTCTACATCATCGTCTTCAACCGGCATTTCTATTATTACCTCCCCTGCCCTATCAACCCGTGATGATTTGTCGGCAACCCCTTGGACTACTACTTCCATGGACTCGCTAGACACCTCTGCTGGACTCGCTCCCCTCATAGGAGTATTAACCCCACCGTCAGTCTGGATCCCTACATCTACAGTAGCCTCAGGACTAGCCTTCACCCAATCATTGTCGCATTCACCTACAAATGGTTTAAGGCGGTCAAAATGTACTACTTTGGGCTCCAATTTCGGTTTCCTTTGCACCCTATACACCGTATCATTAAGGCGGTGCTTCACAAAGAATGGCCCTTCCCAATGGCAGTGTAATTTTGGCGAGCGTCCCTTTTTCTTTGCTGGATTGTACAACCAAACGGCATCGCCCACTCGAAACGAATTGCCATGCGCTAAACGGTCGTACACCCGTTTTTGACGCAGCATTGTTCCCTTGAGGTATTCCCGTGCAGTATCATGGTTTCTCTGTATCCTATCTCGCAGCATTTGAGCATACTCTGTAACTTCAGTATGAAATCCAGGCGGTGTTTCATAGCTAAGGTCTATCGGAAGCTGAACTTCTCTCCCCAGCATCATTGCATTAGGAGTTTCCCCTGTGGATGACTGGGCAGAACTTCTGTACGCCATCATTAGAAATGGCAACTGCTCATCCCAGTCTTTTTGACTCTTGTCGACCGCTAATGATAACATGCTCTCCAATGTTCGATTGAACCTTTCAATCATTCCGTCTGACTGTGGATGATACGGAGTGGTCCGTGTTTTGGTCATCCCTAACATACTGCATACTTCCTTAAATACAGCCGATTCGAAATTCCGTCCTTGATCAGAATGTAGCTCACGGGGCACTCCAAATCGGCATATATACTCCTTTACTAGCTTATCCGCTATGGTAGTCGTCTCCTGATTGGGGATAGCATACGCTTCTACCCATTTTGTAAAGTAGTCCCCCACGACTAACACAAACTTGTTGCCTTGGAGAGTCGCGGGCAAAGGACCCATCACATCTACGGCTATCCTCTCCCCTGTGCAACCAGCTGTTTGTTGCTGCAAAGTGGCACGTCGTTTCCGACCCCCGTACTTGCGCCGCTGACAGTTTACACACTTTCTGCATTGCAGTTTAACATCTCTGTGGAGACCGTACCAGAAATATCTCTGCCTGGCTTTGCCGAGTGTCTTCCAAAAACCCAAATGCCCTGCCGTTCTAGTTTCATGGAGCTGCTTCAAACATTCCTCTCTATAACATGCTGGCAACAGCAACTGCCACACGACACTATCCCCTTTCGCCAATTCGTACCGCCTGTACAGGACGCCGTCCCTCAACTCTATACTATCCCATTGGGACCAATAACTTTTAACTGCTTTGGAGAGTGGACTAACCACACTCCAGTCCGGTCTATTTGGCGCTTCCATCTTCCATAGAACCATATGTTTCAAGTCAGCATCCGTCTTCTGCGCATGCGCCATCTCCTGTCTATCCCAATTAGGGCTGATAGAAATCACATTCGCCTTAGCGCTCCTCTTCCCGACTTCTACAACCTCTGCTTTATCAAGTCTTTGTTCAGGCAACTCATCTGTTCGACCACATTGCCGGCACGGTCGACGCGACAATGCGTCAGCATTATTATGTCGCTTCCCCGGTCTGTGCTGTACTGTAAAATCGAAAGCACTCAAAGCTTCAAGCCACCTGGCTACTTGTCCTTCTGGCTCCTTGAAATTCATTACCCATTGCAACGATCCGTGGTCTGATCTCACCGTAAATTTCTTTCCCAGTAAATAATGCCGGAAGTACTTCAAAAAATAGACAATAGCCAGCAGCTCTCTCCGGGTCGTACAGTAGTTCTTCTCTGTCTTCGACAAACATTTGCTTGCATAAGCGATCACCCTCTCATCGCCGTCCTGCTTTTGGGAAAGCACAGCGCCTATGGCGTTGTTGCTTGCGTCCGTGTCAATGACAAATTCCCCTTCTTCTCTTGGGTATCCTAAAATCGGCGCCTCTATCAACCTCCGCTTCAGCTCGGCGAATGCTTGTTCACACTGCTGATTCCACCGAAAAGTGTGCCCTTTCTCTGTTAGCACATGCAGCGCTTTGGCTATGTCAGAAAACCCCTTTATGTACCTTCTATAATACGAGGCCAAACCTAAAAAACTTCTCACTTCCTTCACACTCCGTGGGGCTGGCCAATTCCTCACAACATTGACTTTAGCCGGGTCTGTTGATATACCTTTATCAGAGACCACATGACCCAAATAGGAGACCTGTCTCCGAAAAAGATGACATTTGCTCGGTTTTAGTTTCAATCCAGCGTTTCTCATCCTGTTGAGCACTATTTGCAACCTTTCCAACTGATTTATGAATGACGTGCCACAGACAATGATGTCATCTAGATATACGAGGCATATCTCCGGCTGCAACCCGGCCAACACCGACTCCATGAGTCTCTGAAACGTGGAAGCGGAGTTTGCCATCCCCATTGCCATTACATTCCAATGGAATAGTCCAGCATTCGTGGTAAACACTGATTTCAATTTAGCTTCCTTGTCAAGTTCCACTTGATGATAGCCCGACAGTAAATCCAATGTGGAAAACCATGTTGCTCTGCCTAGAGATTCAAGAGAATCGTCGATTCTCGGCATGGGGTAGGCATCTTTGATGGTTTTTTTGTTTAAGCGCCTGTAGTCGACGCAAAGCCGTACCCCACCGTCCTTCTTCTGGACCAACACTATAGGTGCCGCCCATGGGCTGTTGGAGGGCTCAATTATGCCTCGTTCCAGCATATCCTTTATAAGAGTTTGCGCTTCATTGCGTCTGAAAAATGGCAGCCGTCTAGGTCGTTGTTTTATCGGTATTTCATCTGTCGTCACTACAGAATGCTTTACTAGACCCGTTCGTCCCAGGTCATTGTCATCCTTGGAAAACACATCTGAATTACGGACTATGAATTCCCTCATTTCATCTCGCTGTCTGTCTGTTAATGACCCTACAGACCGATCATACAAATCTTGTAAGTGCACCGGTATACCGTATGGTAGCGTGCCTGTTAGCTCTTGATCTTCCAGGGGTATTTTAACTGGTTCTAAATTAGGCTCTAAGATTGGATTTGCCATTCCAATTGTCGTACCTTTGTGTACCAGGACACAGTCACTATTCGAATTGAATACCCGAATGGGCACCGTATCTGCCTCTGTGTCTACTAGCATCCTCCCTATAAGTAACCCTTTTTCCAATAATTTCGTGTTGTTCGTCCCTTCTATCACTCCTAATTTAGTCATTCCGTCACGTAGCTTAAGACAACCTGGGATAACTATCTCATGGCCTGCTGGGATGGCCACTGTCGCCTGCGCCGTCACACGACAGCATACAAACTTGTTCTGGTTCACGTCGACACAACTTATGATCTCATCGTCCAACTTCAAACACAACTTCTTTAAGTCGACTTGGCAGTTCGTAGCTTTCAGAAAATCCATACCAAGGACGCCGTCCCCTGTTATTCTTGCTACGAATACTTTTGCTTGTCTTTCACGCCTTCCAATTATAATTCCCAGTTGACACTTTCCCAGTATAAATAAACCTTGTCCGTCCGCCATCGTAACTTTAACCCCGTTTTCTTCCAATTCTACACCTCTTTTCCGTAAATGTCGGTCGTATATTCTCTCAGATATGATTGTGACGGACGCTCCTGTATCTACCAATAGATTGACGGATGCTGAACCTATTGCAGCTGCCACATAAAGACCTGTAGACAAATCTCCTCCCGTCTCGTTAGCATGAGCCTCCCATTTTTCCGTCCCGTCCTTCTTTACATGTTTGGACCCTCCATCTGCGATCGAACTCGGGTCCCGCCGTCCGATCGACGCCCATTTCCCGACCCATTGGCTTGTCTGTTTGGGCAGTCCCTCTTAAAATGGGTTGCACTGCCGCAGCTATAGCATCGCCTTCTTTGCGTCTCCCTTGGTATTTGTTGTGCTTCGGGACTCCTTTTGCTCAGTTGTTCGTTCACATTACTTAAAAGCTGCTGAACACTCTCCATCTGACTCCTCAGAGATTCCATATTTCTATGCGTCTCGTTTGTTATTTCGTCCATTCTTTCCTTCAGTTCCGTTAGTTCCCTTCCCTTCTGTTCTTCTACCGCTATCTCTCCTTCATACCCCGGCGTCACAGCAGATCTCACGAATTTCCTGTTTCCAACCCGCTGTCTGTCCGTCCTGGAAAATGATTCAATCTCTAATGTAACCCGGATGGCTTCATCTAGCGTCTTAGGTTTGGCTTGAAACACCCTTATGCGCAGGTCAGCATCCGTGACGGCGTCTATAAAATGTCCTTTAGCAAGCCTGTCCTTGGCGGACACCGGTAGTTCTGGATAGGCCAAAGATGTGAGACGCCTGATTGCAGCTCCAAGCTCTTGTACTGACTCATCGTCGCGTCTCAGTCTATTCCGCAACTCTGACAGGTATAACTCAGCCTGTCCGCCTGGCCCATAACGCTCACTGAGACGGCACACCAAATCATCATAGGTGACGTCGTCCCCACTCACTTCGCCCAGTATCTGCTGTGCGTCACCTGCTAGAGACGCCGCAAGATACCGCCCCTTCTCTCCAGGCGTCTATTCATTTATTCTTGCACATGATATGAAATGAGCCTTGTAATCTATCCATGCCGTTTTGCCATTGTATCTATCCGGCGTAAAACGCGGCTTAGCGTGACGGTACGGTCCATTTCCTTGTGTCGTCTGTTGGATTGTGTTCTGCATCTTTGCTGCTAATGTTGCTCCCGGCGACACATGTAGGCCTACTTTGTCTCTTGTTTTGTCGTCACAACCTTTGTTTGACGCCTGTGCGTCCTCTTGCTCGTCTCGTCGTCTCATCGTTTCTGTGGATTCCCCAACTATTTTCTCTAAGCGTCCCGGTCGTTTGACGCTGGTCGTGTAATCTATCGCTTCGTCATCATCATACTGGTTGCCTAACGTGACGCTAGCATAGCCTGACGTGTCCCTCCAATTACCTCTGGCTGGCTTCTGCGTCCCCTTTCCCATTTGTATCATGATGCCGACGTCGTCTTGACTGCTGTCAAACCATCTCCTTTGAAAGTGCAACGGAGTTTGTAACTTGGATGCATCCACTACATCTACAGGTGTACTGGCGTTCGGCTTTCCCGGCGTCTTGTCTGTCATGGCGTCTCCTTCCCCAATATTCCGTCTCACGATTTACACTCACCGTCCCACCGCTGCCGCCAATTGTAAAGTTCTTGTTACCTAGGGTTCTCACGATGAGAGTGGGACGGATGTATTAAAATAGTCACCAATACGCTTTGGACGGGACTAACCGCGTTGTGACGCGAACGGGACTAATGGACGACAACATGCAAAGAAAAATTACCTCTGAACCAGATTAATCAATTTTATATATATATCACTATTCAGTACAGAGCTTCCACTTTCTCTCGTAGTCACGTCGCTTCTCCTCTAGCGGGAAAGCGCACGCCCTATTTATATAACAAAGAAGGTCACGTGACCTCCCCAAAAACAAACAACCAATGAAAACAGTTCTTTACACTACTTTCCTATTTATTGCTGGTTAGTTACGTTTACAGTGCGATAGCTTTTAATGTTGTCAAAGGAACTATTTGTTAAGGGTTATTTTGATAATAACCTGGCATGTCCAAATGTTTAATTTTTAACCCCTTGCTTGTAATAGCCATCCGTCTCCCCTCCCAACGTCCGAAACATATCTGATAAATGTTTCCGATGTTGCGAGTGTAGCTAAGGGAGACAACTCTGCTTAGAGTTTGAAACAGATCATCACTGAAAAGAAAGGTTTTGCACACAGATCTTTTGCCATGCATTATTCATTTCAACCCGGAGTTCAGAATGTGATCGTCATATGTAATATACAGCACAATACTCTTTACATTTGAAGGGGTTCAGTAATAATTTAATCCTGCGATCCAGTGGGGGGGGGGGGGGGTATAAAGCTGTGGGATTAAATAACTGCATCATCCCCTTAACTCACCTTTGTTTGCTCGCACCAAGTTCTATTTTTTCACAAAAACTCGTCGAAGTATTAATCACAGAGGTAAAACTGTCGCAAATAAAGCCATAATAAGTCACCAGATATATCGAATCTTACAGTGTGGCATTGGTTTGCTGATCATTGGGGGTGGGGCCTGGCTGCAGGGGGTGGGACAAGAGTGGGGAAGTTATCACATATACCCCAGAATCTTTTGACGTCCCATTTTGTCGGGAATATTGTCGAATAGCACGATATCCGTGTCCGAATTGGTGGGCATGTCCATGTAAATCATTTGTTTTACTCTTAGAAACCGGGTGTTGAGTTTTCTTGCCTGTGATGTAATACTGCCGGTAATCTGGCTGTGATGGTTCGACTATCTTTGGGCTGGGGGAGAATTAAACACTGAGTAGGTGTTTCTAGTTAATCGTGGTCTGCCTGAATAGGCAGACGACACTTGGCTAGAAGCACCTGCTTTACTGTAAGTTTTTCGCGGTATGTTATGTTCAATAAACTCATTCTGATTCCCCGGCTTCTAAGAGTTAACTTATCTCGTAGTGCATAAGTGTAGAAACTTCAGCTGGGTGGGTCCTAGAAGACCAATTTATGGCTCTATTCAATGCTGAAGGTACCGTAATTATAGAGAGACTTCCTATTCTGTGTGTGTTTACGTCGTGTACATTAAGAGTACACATGGTGCGGTGGGGTAGAAGGTCTGGAACATTACCAAGACCCTTACGGGTTAAAATGAACTCGATACGTTTCCATCAGATTATTTTAGAAATACAGTCACGATTCGATCGAAATAATCCGTTTGCTTTTGCGATCACGGTACTTCATTGGTGTGCGAAAAATTAATCGCACGAAACATCGACAGAGCACATCATCACGAAAGGATAAGCAAATTTCGTGGGTCTTCAATGCATTATCAAAGCGTTGACAGTGCCAAGTGAAACAAATGTTGAACGGACTCGTAACATCAGGGGAGATAACAACCTGACACGGCACCCGAGCAGACAGTGAATGTGGGTGATTTTTTTGCCTCTTCCCGAGCTGTGGATGACACACAAAAGGAGTCAGACTCCAATTAAGAGACTAACTGCGCAAATAAGTGGCATATAACTCTGACTATAATCTGTTTAATACACAAAGTTAATGTTGTTCGGGGAGGCGGTAAACTCTTTGCCAAACACGAACAGAATACTTATGGTGTACCATTTGGGTTAAAAGTCTATTTTCTTCGCGATGAGATTAAAATACACGTCCGAAGAGCATTTGGTGTCGATGCACCTGGAATTTATCCTTGCAACGCTATTTTTGAATGCAGGCACGCCTGTAAAAATACAGTTGCATCGCTATTTTCTGTTTAAAGAAAATTCATCGCGATGAAAAATGCACGTCCATCGTGCAATTTATACGTCGGACGTGTAAATTACAAATTGAACTTGCAAATTGCACGTTGGATGTGGATTATTTTCCAGATGCATTGCTATTTTTACAGTTGCAACTAGATTCCAAAAACAGCGTTGCAACTATAAATTCCAAGTGCATCGATAAAAATGGATGTGTATTTCAATCTCATCGCGGTGAAAATAGACTTTTGACCCAAATGGTACACTGTAGATACTTGCAATACAGTGCTGCGGTCCGAGGCGCATCGTCGCGTTAAGATAAGGTGATGGTTACATGACAAAAATGGCTAAAAGTTCGATTTGTTTTCAGAGATAAACTGGCATATTTTCTTTAGGGGACTGCATTAATTTTTATTTTAAAGAGTTGAGACATGTGCCATTTATATGGGAGAATGATGATACTGTGTAAAAAATGTTGATAAATTAAAAAAAATTGAAACTTTCCCAAAAATATGTTTTTGATTTTCATCAAACTTTCCAAGCACAGGGTTAATAAATCTCTAAATGTTCCCCAAAAGTATGGTAGAAGTTGCACATGAAAACACTCTACGATAATGGAGTCACAAAAAAATCAGAAAATAGGGCCTATTCATAAAATGGAATGATAAAGAAATTAGACCATATACTCTTTGAGAAAATTTAGACATTTAGTAAACCGATGCGGGGAAAGTTTTATGGAAATCGAAAATAGTGCTGGAAATGAACAAAATTGACGGGTGCAGCTCTAGTGGTATCTTCCATGCCAGTTTAATGGCAGCAATTAGAAGAGTCCATACTCATTATTTGGGGTAGACCAGTCAATATTTCCACGTGCAGCCTCGGGGCTGCACGTTGAAAATATTGATTGGTCCACCCCACACATTTACTGAACAGCCATCCCATTTAATGACGTTATTGCGTCATGTTTCTGGCCAGAAAAGCGGCCGCACAAGTTCAAGGGGTTAAATGTATAAGGAATTGCTGAATTATGATAGTTAGTTGCCACTGGCCACAGAGTGCTGCTTTCTCAAAGCAACACACATTTATATGCCCTCACAGTGTATTAGTGCTCCACAATATTTTTCAACAAGTACAGTTTTTTAGCTCTCGGAAAATAGAAAACACGGGTTGCACTTGCACCCGTCTCATTTCCATGACCGCAAAAACATATTTTTTGGTGAGTTTCCATTTTTCTTTTATCATCATTTCTAACATGATATCATTCTATCACAATTATGGATGCCACATGACTCGTTACTCGAAAATAAAATATATTTAGTTCCTCAGAAAATGCCTATATATTTTTTAACACAAACAAAATTTTCAGCCTTTTTTGGTCATGTAACTATCGCCATAAGCAGGGAAGTATTCTAGTTATATTCTGCATACTTTTACATAGAGGATCCGCGCCGCGTCGGCGAGGCATTCGTAAATATTTAAGAGTCTCTGAGACATTCTCAAAGCGTTGACAACAAGCCCATTGTATTGCCGAAAAGCCATCTTTGACGTTAATGATATGCAAGGTCAGAGGTAGCTTCGGGTAAACAATTCGATCAGACTATCTGCCAAGACTGTTGTACATGCGATAGAAACAACCAAAATGTTTCGCTTGAGACGAGAAAATGTGCATATTCGATTCAATACTAATAAAGATAGAAAACATAGCACTCTTTCAACACTTCATTTAATGAACAGGGCAAAATAATATTGCTTTTTTAGTGAAATGAATACCACAATGAAACCCTTCCCACAAGCGAAAGTTGACTCGGCATCATGGTATTGTTGTGTTGACAAGTGACAAAACTGCAGATATATCACTGAAATGACATAAAAATGTCTGTGTGGGTGAAAATGCAAACCCTGGGTATCCAAACAACCAACCTATACAAATATTTTCAAGCATAACACGCAGATGTTCCAGCTGGAAGACGTTGGGGGTGGCGGGGGCGTGGTCACTAAAAAAGCGAATGAAAATAGTCTGCTAGTAGCAGTGTCGCGTGTCTACTAATACTACTTTGTCCATATACAGTACAAGTCAAAATGAGTTGAAGAACAACCACGACCAGTGTAAACTATAGATGAATGTTTCCTATACAAATAACACAAGAATCAGACATAAAAATATATGAATTCTTCTTCTGACTATTTTCTCCTTCAACTCAAGCTTACATGTCACACGGTGGAAGCTGTCTTATTACAAAAAACACTCACGAAGTGGAAGGTCCACGCAGGGCCGGGGAGAGGAAATTCGGACCCGTGGTTAATTCTGTGACGGCTCCCCTTTAAAAAATGCCGGGATATTGCATAGATGATAAAGGCATCTGCAGCGAGTGCCGGAGGCGTGATCGATCACAGAGTGGTTGGAGGGGGTGGCGTTTCTCCCCCAACAAAACTTTTAAATCAGTTATTAAATGGAGTCTTCTGGCGGCTTTTGAGAGAAAAAATTAAGTTATTCTTGGCCGTCAAAATGACGTTTTAGCAGCATTTTTCAAATTTCCAAGTTGATCAATGAGTATCCAATGACCTCCCGCCCATAGCATTGACTGCACAATTCTTGAAGTGATAACTTGGTTATGTCAAGTTGATTTAATAAAGTTATTACTTCAAGAATCATGCAGTCCAGAATAACAGCCGTTGGTCAAGTGCATAGCTTCATTCATGACACAGCCCCCTTCTTAACTGTTGGCACACGAGGCAGAGCCTTGGGGAGGGGGACTAGGTCAAATATGGCCTGAAAGCCCGTATTTTTGTTTTTGTTTTGTTTTGGAACGCCCTTTGAAAGGGCGTACCAAACCAAAACAATTAAAATACAGTCTTTCGGGTCATGTTTGGACTAGAGGGTGGGCAGGCGAAACCAAGATCCTTGACTCCTGGGCCAACCGCTCCCCCCCCCCCCCCAAGTTCCAGGCTCTGGTAGTTACTACCCTGGGCCCCACCCTCTCCGCGACCCCGGATACATGACCAAAATGTGCATACATGGATATTGTATTACAGAACACACAGGGTGGATTTTGTACTTCTCCTCTAAGTAGGTGGATATACATATATTTCCAACATATTCTTGCCATAATGAAAGTTTGGGACCCAACAAGCTAATCTGCAATTTTTGCACCACCAGATAACTAACTTATCAGTGCTCCTTAAACTGCAGATTTGCTTTGTGGGTTACAAGTTTTTTACTGGCTGCCAGGTATGGTCAGTGGTTGATGCCCATGTGCATTGTTTAGCACAAGCATAATTCCAGCCAGCGGACCTCTGAGTGAAATTCAGAAATCACTTGACTTACAGAACGAGTCGAAATACGTCGCAGAATAACCACTATAAACTACTAGTATGCACCATCAACTGCACCAGCAACACAAGAACCTGATATCAGTTTCGGGAAAGCTCTCACAGAAAGCTTTCCGGAAAATGATTTCGGGTTCTTGTGCTTTTGGAGTAATGGCAGTGGGCTACTTTGTTCATTGCGGTTATGCTACGACTTATTTTGATTCATACAGTATTTGTAGACTTGAACATATGCTTCTACCTCGTACCATGCATTTATACTCTTAAGAAGTCTTTTTTCCAGACATTTCATACTTAGCTATTAAATAAATAATTGTTCATTTACAGATTAGTTCTATTAAAAATTATTCGACTGTAGCCATAGCCACGTTTCAATATTTCGTGATTATAAAACAAATTTAAAATAAGAAGTGTTGACTTGCCGAAATAATCTACAATTGTAGTACTCTGATCACAAAAAAAGCAATATAATATATTTTGTACTTTACTTTTTAAACCTTTACCCACAGATAACATTAAAACTGGAAATTTAAATTTAATTTTTTCAAATTTACACAAAAAGCAAATCGAATCATGTGATCCTCGGAGGAACAACCTTGTTCCGATGATAGATCACATTATGTGTCTTGTACAAAACTTTTAAAAAAATATTTTTACCTGCTAATTCATGAATTATGTGTGAAGTTGCAGTCAATTTGTTAATTTAGGGTTAGGCAGTGAGGTGTGTGGATTATGGAGATTCTTATCAATCCATTTTCCAATATTTGAGATAAAAAGAATTAACAGTGCCAAAAGGGGTAAATTCACACCACTCATGGGTATAGTTTTTGGCATACCCAAGCAACGTCAACCAAAAATATTAGTTTCTTGAAATAATATTCTTTCGTGGACATTATAAATTACATTTTGAATTTCTATGCATTGGAAAGTATAATGCAATAGGAATTCCAATATAATTAACCCTCTTAAATGCTATGTATAAACCCAAAACATGTTTAAAAAGGTTACAGCATACATGTACATGTACATATATTTTTATGTCCGATTCTTGTGTTATTAGTACATCTATAGTTTATACCGGTAGTGGTTATTCTTCAACTCATTTTGACTTGTACTGTATATGGACAAACTATTATTAGTAGACACGCGACACTGCTACTAGCGGACGATTTTCATTCACTTTTTAGGGACCACGCCCCCCTCCACCCCAACCTCTTTCAGCTGGAACATCTGTGTGTTATGCTTGAAAATATTTGTATGGGTTGGTTGTTTGGATACCCAGGGTTTGCATTTTCACTCACGCAGATATTTTTGTGTCATTTTAGTGAAATATCTGCAGTTTTGTCACTCGTCAACAACACAAAACCATGATGCCGAGTCTACCTTCGCTTGTGGGAAGGGGTTCATTGTGGTATTCATTTCACTAAAAAATCAATATCATTTTGCCCTGTCCATTAAATGAAGTGTTGAAAGTGTGTTATTTTTTCTATCTTTATTAGTATTAAATCGAAAATGCACATTTTCTCGTTTCAAGCGAAACATTTTGGTTGTTTCTATCGCATGTATAACAACAGTCTTGACAAACAGTCTGATCGAAGTGTTCACCCGAAGCTACCTCTGACCTTGCATATCATTAACGTCAAAGATGGTTAATCGGCAATGGGCTAAAACAAAGTGAAGGACATTGTGAACGGAGTCAAAACATCAGGGGAGGTAACAACTGGACACGGCAACTGGGGTGACAGGCAGTGAGTGTGAATGATTTGTTTGGATTCTTCCCTGGCCATTGGTGACACACGAAGGAGTCAGGTTTCAATGAAGATGTCAATATGGCCCTAGGTGGTATATGGCACTGACTATGATCTTTTTTGATACACAAAGTTAATGTGATTAGCGGAACTGGTATACCCTTTGCCCAACACCAACACGAACAGAATGAGATACTTGCACGAAAATGTTTTGAACAACAAAACATTTTGACTTTTTCGTCTCAAAAGATTGCCGATTACCATCCACTCTCACTCCCAAGTTGGGGTTTTAAGCTATGTTTTAAGGCAAAAACTGAAAAATATAATAAAAATTGAAAGGCGATTTTTGTGAATAACGCTGGCCAGATACAGTAATTGCGTTAGGTAAATGGTTTAGCCCTTTACCCGACACGAAAGGCAGAAGACAATTGCAAACAAAATTCGTCAATAACCATTTTTTTTCATTTTTTTTTTTTTGCGTCAGACACATAGCTTATGACCCCTCATTGGAACAAGCTCAACGAGCTTGTTCCAATGAGGGTTCATAAGCTATGTTTTTGAGACAAAACATGAAAAAAGAAGAATGAAAATTGAATGGTGAATTTTGTGAATAGCGCTGGTCGGTTTTGGTCGTTACGTAACTATCGTCCACTAGTCGTTTTAAGGTAAAGGGTTAGCAATAGTAGTATAGCAGGGATGCTTGGATGGTGTCTAGCTTCATGCAGTACTGGCAGGTACTGTTTCCGAAAATTCTCTCCTGTGTAGATACCGAAACTACTTTCTTCCAACCGCATAAAAAGTAACTTCGTCTAGTATAGAATCACACGTGTAGCAAAACAAAAATCCTCCTTGAGAAACTTTTTAGGGTGGGGGAAGAGAGAGGTGTGGTAGTTTTCACCTCGAAAGAACTCAAGCACCTTCTAATCGTTATCAATGAAGAAGAGTTTGAGATTTGATCTAAGCCATTTTCAATTATTTTTTTAAAAGGTGGCGCGCGCTGACCGTACCACCTTCCATTGGATTATAAGATGGAGTGAACACGCTAAAAACTAAAGTGTTAAAAACTACACTTGAAGTGCTGCATTTAACACTTACTAAGTGCTGAACTAGCACTTTGTTCAAGTGTAGATATCCCACAACTTGACAGGTGTTACAATAATACCACTTGACAAGTGTAATGTCGCGACACTTAAAAGGAAACAACGCAGATGACGCGGATCAGGCTCGAACGTTCGAGCCTGATCCGCGTCATCTGCGTTGTGTCCTTTTAATTATGTACCCATCAAGCTCAAATCAAATTATGGACGATTCTGGAAGAACCACCAATGCTAGACACATGGGAAGTGCCATCCATTCACGTTTCAGATGTCCGACGATTGTAATGTCTAAGTGCTTAAAGCATTGCACTTTGAGTGTTAAAATCAAACCCTAAGAGTTAGAATGAGTTTAACACCTAGAAAGTGTCAGTTTTAACACTTTAGTTTTTAGTGTGTAGCTATATATCGGCTGCAAGGCTGAATATGAAGAAATCCATGGGATAGGGTGGCCGCAAAGGATTCAAGTTAGTGGAAGGATGCAGAAGCAAAGAATCTAACTCTCACTTTCCCCACTACATGATAAAAATAACGACCTGCTCAGTTTAACTGATTGCATTATAAATATACTCACCTAAAAGGTGGCTCAGTGGTTACGGCACTGAACTTCAAATCGAAAGTTTCACGGCTGGATCCCCGTCAGGGGTAATTGCGTTGTGTCATTGGGCAAAGCACTTAATCCCGGTCGCCCACACGAGGGCACTGTGGCGCTGTGTGTACCAAGGCGTAGTGCATGGCGATGGTGCACTTGTCTTCAACTAATGCTAAACCTGCTTGTACGGCGTTAGTATGCTAGGGAGTCTGACAGATGCTCTCTGCTTCTCGATGGTTATCTCCGGGTATTCCGGCTTCTCCGTCTGTAAAACTGTCCGACACGAGGTGACCCTGACTGTCGAAAGAGGCCACCCAAAACAAGCACACCAAGTTTCAAAGCGATCCAGTCATAAATGTGCCCCGCAGGGTGTGCCAAAAGGAAATATTGATGCATAACTGCACTATGTTCATCAAAGGTCGTTGCCAACGGCAACTATTTTTGATGGAAATGGAGGAAAATCGTCGTTAGCTCTCATCTAGAGGTCATCCCAGATAAGCATAACAAGTTTCAAAGCGATTCTGTCATGAATGTGCCCTGTATGGCGTGTCAAGGAAATATATTGATGCCTGACTAAACTAAGTTGAAAGGTCGTTGTCAGCGGCAACATTTTTTGACGCAAATGGAAGAAAATCGATAGCTACCATCTAGAGGTCACCCCAAATAAGCATACCAAGTTTCAAAGCGATCTGATCATAAATGCGACCTGTGTGGTGTGCCAAAGGAAATCGTGGAGGTGCGTACATACGGTCGAACGTACGTACGTACTCCGACGGACGAGAAGTGACGGCAGTAGCTCAGTTTGACTTTGTCAAGTTCAGCTAACAAAATGTCTCAGAAAAGGGCGTCGCGAAGGTGACCAATTGAAGTGTAAGTTTCATTTACTCTCTATTGGGTCGAGTCCCGACAGATAAAATAATCCAATTACACCATCAAGGCATGCCCTCCTTAAAGACATGCATAGATGAGGTATTTGGACTAATAGTCAGTCGGGATTACGGTAAAAAAGGAATAGTTCTTTGAAAGTGCCCCCACACTTCCTGTTGTGCAGTTGAATATTCTTTCTTAAATGCCGGGTGGCAAATTTCTGAGGGACTTTTCTCTGGAAATTTCTTTCAATGCAGGAGCGTAGCCAGGTATATATCTGTTAAGTTGTTTGTTTGTGTGTGTGTGTGTGTGTGGAGGGGGGGGGGGGGGGGGGTCACAAGGCTCTTTTTGGGGAGCTAAGAATTTTTACGCCACATGCTTATCTCGATGTTCGAAATCTTGAGTTGAAGAAGGTATGGATGTGATGTCCCTCTAGCGTTTCGTGTGGCCGGGAGAGGGAGATTTTTTCCAAAAACTTCTCGGAGGTAGCCCAAGAAAGTTTTTAAATATAAGCCCCAAGCGGTGCTATTAGAAGAAATTTTGAGGCTCTAAAGAACACCAATTTGAACAGGCGTGGTATGTCATTTATAATGTTATTGCTTGATATCACATGCAGATCGCAGAATTCCGGATTTTTTTTTTTTTTGGGGGGGGGGGGGCGTGATGATTTGGAGGGTGGGGTCATGGCTCCCCTTGGTCCCCATGGCTTCGTTACTGTTTCAATGTTCGAATCGATACCACTCGATCATACTCTCTACCAATGTTGTAGGATGTAACGTTCTATTTCAATGTATTCGTGCGGGAGGTAACCGAGGCACAGGTACTCGGCACAAGCTGGGAAATCGAAAGAAAAATGATATTTGATACCATTTTTGAATCGATGCTGACGTGCCCCTACAATGGTATATAGTACCAACTCGCTTTTCGAAAACGATAGCACACATCTTCGTTATACCGGCCTCAAATTTGATTCACATAACGTATCCAACAGTACCCGATATCAATGGAAAGGGGAATGAATGAGCTTTACGGTGGTGTATTACACGACCGTTGGGTGCTCTTAGGTTGTTCATGATAACTGGGAGAAACCGCAGAAAAGGCCGAAAAACATTTAGTCGGACAAGATAGTGCACAGTGAAAAGTGGATTACGAGCGATAATTATCCGATTTATTATAATAATTCGAGGTCTCATTGTCTATGGAGGGCAAATTCAAATATTAACTGTATACCTTTATCAATTACTAATCTCGGATCCACATTTATTCATTTCTGGCGATCACATTTGCCGTTTATACATTTTTTAACCTTCCTTTGGAAACAAAACA
The DNA here is from genome assembly GCA_031216915.1 of Pictodentalium vernedei. Taxonomy (NCBI): domain Eukaryota; kingdom Metazoa; phylum Mollusca; class Scaphopoda; order Dentaliida; family Dentaliidae; genus Pictodentalium; species Pictodentalium vernedei. Next base: position 115,572,519 of record CM062291.1, on the reverse strand, counting down.
AGCTAACGGAATCCATAGAAGCGAAAACATCCCATTGGCTACTATTTATACCGAGAATATCATCAATGAAAATAAGCCAATGGGAGAATGGGGAAAATATTTGCACAAGTCGCGTATCTATGGATGCCATCAACTTGGAAACTATTTCAAAGTTACGGCTAAAAGTGTATAAACGGTAAATGTGAACTCCAGAAATGAATAAATGTCAACCCAAGATTGAAAATTGATAAAGGTATACAGTTAATATTTGAATCTGCCATCCATAGACAATGGGACCTCGAATTATTTGTAATAAATCGGATAATTGTCGCTCGTAATCCACACTCCACTGTGCACTATCTTGTCCGACTAAATGTTTTTCGGCCTTTTCTGCGACTTCTCCCAGTTATCATGAACAACCCAAGAACGGTCGTGTAATACATCATTGTAAAGCTTATTCATTCCCCTTTCCACTTATACCGGATACTCTTGGATACGTTGTGTGAATCAAATTTGATGAGGGGGAGGGGGGGGGGGGTTGTATAACGAAGATGTGTGCTATCGTTTTCGAAAAGCGAGTTGTGTACCTTGTTAATATTTATATACCATTATAGGGGCACGTCAGCATCGATTCAAAAATGGTATCAAATATCATTTTTTTTTTCTTTCGATTTCCCAGCTTGTGCCGAGTATCTGTGAACCGAGGTGGTATCTCCACGCCCAATCTAGAAACGTTTACCGAGATGTGCAGTTTAACCCTTTACCTAACGTAACGTGCAAAATCGGCCAGCGCTATTCACAAAAATCGCCAATTAATTTTCATTATTTTTTCATTTTTTGTCTCAAAAACATAGGTTATGACCCCTCTTTGGAACGCGCTCGTCGAGCTCGTTCCAATAAGGGGTCATAACTGATGTTTTTGAGACAAGAAATGAAAAAAAATTAGTTATTCAAGAATTTTGTTTGCAAGTGTCATCTGCTTTTCATGTTAGGTAAAGGGTTAAAACTCACTTCCTTTTCTAGGTACTACTATCAGCTTCGTTCCGTGAGCTAGATCCATCGCGCAGTCTCGCTTCATCATCCTCTCAACAGATGAAATAAATGGGCCTTTAGCGAAAACAGCACTTTTCACAAAGAGAGGTCCGAACAAACGTTTGGAAAGACAATGGATACCCCCGTCGTATTCCCAACTGAGCCCCGTGACGTGATTAATGTGAGGGCCTCGTATACAGTACTGTTATCACATTTTTTTATTTTTCTCGATTACCTCCCGATCGTGTCGCAATACACCAACTACCATTATAGAATATTGCATAACATAAATCATTACGAAATCTTGACCGAATCACGAATAACAAACTAAAATAACATCCCAGATTCAATGTTATCGCATTTTTTTCTGTCGGGTGATATTCTATACAGTGCTGTTGGAAGAAAAGCGTCAAGATAAATTAGATCGGATCGCGACAAGGTCGCGATGCGATCGAAACTATCTGTGCGCTTTGTGATTACAGTTCTGCGACGCTGAGCGCATCGTCGCGATGAACTATGTAGTTAAGTGCTCTAGCTGTCATCTACATACTTTTATATGTAAGTTTCGAGCCCCGTCAACGAGGAATTGACAAAATTTTGTGAATCTTCGTGACATTCTCAAATCGATGACAGTTCCAAGTGGAGCAACTTGTGAAGAGATTAAAAACATCAGGGGAGGTAACAAGTGAATACGTCACCTGGGGTGATTGTGTGGTTTATTGATTGGGCAAGTTCCTGAGCTGTGGTGGCCACATTGCGGGGGTCATGCTCCGATTGAAGAGACCAGTAGCCCCGCAGGTTACTTATAGCAGTGGCTATTTAATACAAAGAGTTAACGTGGTTCGGGGAATTGGTCAACTCTTTCCAACACGAACAAAAAGACAAACTTGTATAAATTATATACTTGCTGCAAAATTTCCTGAATAACACTACATTTCGATTTTTCGCTCAAAAAGATAGCTAATGGCCGCCACGGTGGGGCTCCACCCCCATCCCCTTTTTGGAACACGTTTCATTGAGGGGTTTTAATCTACGCTTTTTGTCACAACTGAAAGGAATAAATAACATTAATTTGTGCATATCATTGACCAGATATAGTAATTACCTTAGCTGGCCTAAAAATGGTTTTAAAAAATATCCTTTCCGCAACTATCTTCCGAGCTCTTCGTGTTAACTGGTTGAGTGCTGAATTATTTTTCAGAGGTGATTTGAAGTATGAGTATTTTTTTCAAAGATACGAAACTACTAGAAGAAGGAGTAACCTTAGTTTAGCAAGACTTTGTTCATACATAATTGTTTTGTTTTAATTTATTGGAGAGTGCAAACAGGCACTCTCCAATAAATTGTAACCAAACAATTTCACATAAAAAATTCAGTATTCTACTGCTGAGCAAACAACAACCTAATGCATCCAGTGTAAAGCCACTAAAGTGGCTTCTAGAACTTTTCAATAGAACCATGACAGTGGCTTCTAGCACTCAACCATTTAAGAAAAGGATTAACAAAAGTAGTATAGCAGGGGTGGATAATTTTTTAGTGTTCAAGAATTATTTTTTACAAGTGTCGTCTGTTATTCGATATATGTAAAGGGTTAAAAATATTCTGTATCTACCCCCGCCACCTCCCCCACCCCAAATTATCATACCTTGGCTGAATCTCTGATTGAACATCACGAATGTTATAATAAAACGTCACTTATGCTTATATATTTTATTATCATCAAACCTCCGTGTGAATATACATTTACATTTTAATCAATGCGATATGTCTTCCCTGGGTATCGTGACGAAATTAGCCTAATTAACCTTAACATTCGGACGGTTTCCCGACCCCTTTAACATGTTGACCTCACATTAACCTCTGGTGTGAACAAATAGACGGTTGTTAGCTTACCCCTGCAGAGATTTGGGCAAAGGGAAACTTATTTCCCGTGCTCGTAAGATCCATGAAGTGTAGGTTAACATAAAAAAAAACATTTCAAATTTCCTCGCTTTCTGAAAACTTCGGGCACTTCGCATCCACTACTCATACCGTCATCCTTTTTATTTCGGACCTGCTCCCATGTCATCGACACAAATGAACAATTTTTTATTGATCAAGGCAACAAGAACATGTTTTGTTTCCGATTTTCTCCCAAAACTTTCCCAAAGACACTAAGGGATAGATTCTGAGTTTGCCGAAGGCCCCTTGGCCTATATATCCAAAATTAGGAGAATTTAGATAGGCCTCCCAAGCTGAAACGTGATTTCTAAAAAAAATACAACATATGGTTGACTGACCACTCTTGACTCCCGCAATGCTAGCACAATAGCCACGACCTCCCGCTGTGTCCGGTAGAAATAAGTCATTTGGCCTACAATGGATCCCGTGTCTCAACCAGGCCCGACAATTACGTCTAGACTTGACTTTTTACTCTACTTTTATCCCTGTAGCGGGTTAACTGGTAGTTCAAGAAGTATGTGTATATGACCTATGTAACGCTGTTAGGCACTGAACGCAACGCGGTTATTGCACGCGATGCAATGAAATAACGATAGATTTTTCTTCTCAATTTTACCATAAGAGAGGCATTGCTGTCCAACAAAGACAACAGTTAATTCATCTCCAGAAGTAGGAGTCTAATGTCCAAAGCGAAACATACAGTCACGGAACATAGGCCGACTTTTGAGACGATTTTAAAACAATTTTAACCCTTTACCCAACGTAACGGCCAAAACCAGCCAACGCTATTCTCAAAAATCGCCAGTTAATTTTCATTATTTTTTCATTTTTTTGTCTCAAAAACATAGGTTATGACCCCTCATTGGAACGAGCTCGTCGAGCTCGTTCCAATGAGGGGTCATAACCTATGTTTTTGAGACAAAAAATGAAAAAAAAATAGTTATTCAAGAATTCTTTTTGCAAGTGTCGTCTGGTTTTCGGGTTAGGTAAAGGGTTAGGGTAGGTCTAAATTATAATTCAGTGATATTAGCATATCGACCTAGTTCAGTTTCCACCCTGATCTCAGTGCAGTCCAGATGTGTCTATTTATAACAAGGCTCACAACTGTGATACAGTAAAACCTGTTAATTGAATTGCTACTTTGCCAGTGGAAGTTATTCAATTAACATGAGTATACAATAAACGGGGATTTGGTCAATTTTCTGTATTCTATGGATAAACTGAGAATTTAGTCTATTGTATCTCACTCTGTCAAACAAGATATGAAAGATTAAACGTCTGCATTGGGTGTACTGAGGTCAGATAGGTCTATAAACCAGATGACATCGGTGATTGTTATGCCAATTTCTCGGCATTTTAAAGATTTTTATTCAATTAACGAGAGTTTACTCTATAACCTATATGCAAACATCAGATCAAATTTGTATTGAAGGTATGGTAAATGGTTTTGTGTAATTTATATTCATTTAACATGGCTATTAAATTTAGAGACACCCAATTCTGTGGACTCCACTGTATCACACTGTGTGGAAACTGAAAAGACAAACTATTGACTAGACTAGTCCAGGCTCTATCGGTTCACTCTATATCGCATCGCATCGCGACGCCTTAACCCTTTACCCAACGCAAACAATATCAAAATTTGTTATTTTAATATTTTTCTCAACTGTCCATAAAAAATCAACAAAACTATATCATGTGACTCCTCATTGGACGAACTCGTTCTCAAATGAGTAACCATATTATGTAGTTTGTTGAAATTGTTTAAAAAAAGATCAACTGCTCAATTTCTGGTCTAAATTACGCGGGCCGAGTCAGAAGCGATCGATTCGCTGGGTAGGTAGACCTGGATTGTGGACAACTGCTGGAAAATCCCTTATTTTTATTTATTTATTTATTTATTTAAGACTAATCGTGACCATGACTGTTTTACGGGTGGAGGAAGCCGGAGTACCCGGAGAGAACCACCTAGCATCGACGAGCAACTTTCAGCTCCTCAACATTCTAACTCTGTTCAAGCTCCGCTCAAGCAGGGTTACAGCGACGTGCAGTACGTCTTAGTACAGGGCGTCATCGTGCCCCCGTGTAGGCAACCGGGCTAAAGTGCTTACCCCAAGGACACAGCGCGGGTCGTCCCGGGCGGGGATCGAACTCTGGACCTCTAGCATAGAACTCCAACGGTCTACCAGTGAGCCAAGTGCTCCCGGAAAATCCCTTACAAAAAAGTGTTATAATGGTGCAGGATAGTATTATCCTTAACTGGTTGAGTGCTAGATTATTTTTGGAAGTTGGAATTTGTTCATATAGATTTGCATTATTAAAAATTATTGGAGAGTGCCTTAAGGCACTCTCCAATAATTTTTAATAATGCAAATCTATATGAACACAATTGTATTTGCTTATGACTGAATAGGAAATTTGTGTAAAGAATATGAAGACTTTAGTATGGTACCCTCATGTTTCTTGAAAGCCATGATAGTGGCTTCCAGCACTCAACCAGTTAAATAACCAAGTAGCCTATACCAGAGTGTTTCGACTCATTACCATCGTGTAAGCTCTTTCTTTGGACTTTACGAGGGATCTTCTTGGGAGATGCCGAGGGCCGGACACCGCGTTAATCTTCTCATCTTTGTTTAAAAAAAAAACATTTAAAAAAAAAGAAAAAAATCACACTCGCGCTCCCCAACTCAACCCTTTACTCCCACTCCACCCACCACCCACCCACCCATCAACCCCCACCCCGCGCACACAATATTTTGGTCCTCTGCTGCACATAGATGTGCTATCGGCAGAACGGTTTTCGGCTGAGTGCGATCAATTTTAAATCGCGGTTCACAATCCTCGTCGAGAATAGCAAAGTAATCTACACCACCATCAAAGGAATGCTTTCAAAAACAGAAGCCCTGCAATTATTTGGAATAGTCCATTATTTAATTAAAATGTAGTTTTCTGCAGTTAATTACAAGAAAGTCTCGATAACTGCAATTAGAAATTATGGCATAAGTTTTTTTTATAGCCGCTTATCACCGAATCGGTTCAGAAAATATTATTCATGTCCAGTTTGATTGTCTCAGAAGTTTTTTTTCTCTCAGAAACACATAAATTTCCTCCCCTACAGAACTTAATGGTTTTGTCCTCAGTAACGAGACCCTTTTTATTACCGAGGTGCGCTCTCAGTCGCATTGAATAGGCTGCTTGCAATATGGCGATGCAGGATTTTTATCCTGTCTTCTTTTTACTGACTTTTATAACTTTTTTTCAAAGTAATGCAGCCCTAGTGTTGACACCACCTTATTTCAACTTAGCTGAAGGTAGAAACATAACAGCAACAGCAACATGTGGAGATGTCGGACCTGAGCGATTTTGTAGATTGACCGGTGCAACAGGAGAAAAATTCGGCAGTGCACAGTTTCACAACTTTCGAAGAGAGCTGATTCAAGGCCAACTTTGCGATATTTGCGATTACTCAATAGACAATAAGCATCATAAAGCTGAATATGCCATTGATCAAACAGAGAGATGGTGGCAGAGTCCACCATTGTCGCGTGGAAAAGAATTCAATAAAGTCAATCTTGAGATACATTTTGGACAGGTATGGATTAATAATTATTCAAATCTAATGTTCTGGACTGAAGTAATTTAACCCTTTACTTTAGTTTACCTGCATTTGATAACAATAACACTACAGACTAACTAGCAGACGACAAGTTAGCAAGATTTTGTTCATAGACACTAGTTTTGATACAATTTGAATTTATTAGGAACTGCCGGTTGTGTTGGCACTCTACTGTCTCCAATAAATTCTGACAAGACAGTTTTGTTTCACCCTTTACCTAACATGAAAAGCAGACGACACTTGCAAAAATAATTCTTGAATAGGCTATTTTTTTCTTTTTTGTCTCAAAAACATAGTTTAGGACCCCCCCCCCCCCCCCTGTTGGAATGAGCTCATTCCAACGAGGGGAGTGTCCCAGAATCCTATGAGGTCATCATGGTTAACTGGTAGAGTGCTGGAAGCCCATATTTGGGCTTTATTCTGAAGTGCCGGTACCACAGCTTGAAGGCTCACATTCAGTGGATGTGCTTTGTATTATCTTTGAAGTGATATTATTTAGTCTGTGAGGGTTTGCCTTGTTAAAATTTATGGGAGAGTGCCCATACCATAAATTGTAACAAGGCAAAGACCTGTGTTGAAATTGTGATGGCCAAAAATAATTTAGCACTCTACCAGTTAAACCCCTGTTGTAACTTGTATACTGATATTGATAACACATGTTAACCTTTTACCCAACACAGCTTTTTAATTTTTAAAACATAAACTGAATTTGATAATTTTTTAAAAAATAAATAATATGTACCAATAAAACCATACAAATATGGATGTCATTGGAACCAGCTCATTGAGTCAGTTCCAATGACGGCCATATTTATACAATTTTATTGACAAAGTGTCAGGATATTTCTGGTCATGTTAGCCTTGTATCGGTTAATTTTCTGCTGTTATGTTAGGTAAAGGATTAAATTAACTCAGTTCTTTTCACACAAATCTTATCAGAGGTGCAGCCAGAATCTTCATTTATCCTCGCTAGTTTTTTGCACGAATGGATTCTCGGATTCTCGTTGAAATATAAGCTCTGCAACACAAGGTAAAACTTTTCATTTCCATGTCGGCATAATAAATCACAAATCATATATGACCATCTTTCAAACTACGGTAATTAATGTTCAGTACTAACCTGAGGCCAGTTGTGTGACCCGATGAGAAAGACTTATTAACCCTTTACCTAACGAATCGCCCGCATCCGCCCACGTAATATGCAAATTCTGCAGTTGAAAAAATATTATTTTTCAAAAGATTTCAACAAAACCATATCATGTGATCCCTCGTTGGAACGAGCTCGTCGAGCTCGTTCCAACGAGGGGTCACATGATATGGTTTTGTTGAAATATTTTGAAAAATTTGAGAAAATGATATTTAAAATAATAAATTTTGATATCGTCTGCGTTGGGTAAAGGGTTAAAACTCAGAGTTTGCTAAAGTGTTGAGATTATTTTGTTTTGATTTGCCAAATTATACTACTCAAAGTTTGCTGAGCACCAAATGTTTGACACATCATTGTGAAATTTGCTTGTGACATATTTGCGATATTTTTTGGTGCATATGATTGAGGAATGTATTGAGATGGTCCCCAGTGTTTACATTAGTTCTCTTGACAGGCAGACTTTTTGTGACAGTCATGGAAAGCATGTACCCATTGATTTTCATGATGTTTTCATGTACCGTACTGTCTACATGTACATGACATGTGTAGGGTATTCAATCTTCATTTCAACACACACCCTTGTGATTTAATGATTGAATATGGCAAATGCAAATGTAAGAAGACATTTGTCTGAAGCAGAAATGTGACGGGCTGTAGGGATGGCGAAGCAAGGGGCTACCTATCGTCAGGTTGGTGAAGGCCTTGGTGTGCACCATACGGTGATCACCAGAGTTTGGGCAAGATTTCAGCAGTATGGCACACCAGTAAGATGGCATGGTGGTGGCAGAGACAGGGCAACATCAGCAGCTGAAGACCAGTTTTTGATCATTCAGGCCCCTAGGAACCACTTTGCCACAGCAACCCAGCTTGCAGTGACCTTCAGAATGCATCCGGGGTAAATGTTTCGACGCAGACTATCCGGGCATGGTTGCACGAAGGTGTCTCCAAGCGAGAAGACCAATGTATTCGCATTCTGCTGTCCCGGAAACACTGCCAGGCATGATATGAATGGACCATGGACCACGTTGGATGGACCAGAGAAGATTGGCAACTTGTCCTTTTTACAGATGAGTCAAGGTACTGCCAAGACCACATAGGCGTTCTAGGGAAGAAGACCAGGAGAGCGATTCTATGCAGCCAACATCGCTGAGCATGATCGCTATGGTGGAGGGTCAATCATGGTCTGGGGCGGCATCAGCTGGGATGGACGTACAGAGCTCTGTGTCCTTGAACTTGGTACATTGACTGCCCAGCGCTATATTGATGAGAACCTGGATTTCCACATCAGATTGTATGCTGGTGCAGTGGGTGATAGATTCATTCTGATGGACGATAATGCCCGTCCTCATGTTGCCCATGCTGTTGGGGAGTACCGACAGAGGGAGGGGATTGAGCGTGTGGACTGGCCAACAAGATCCCCTGACCTCAATCCAATCGAACTTGTCTGGAATGAGTTGCAGCTTGCAATTTCAGCCTGTCCAGTCCAGCAAAGAAATGTCCAGGAGCTTGGTGCCGTACTGGTCCAAGAATGGAACATCATCCCACAAAGGACCACCATGAACCTGATTGGGAGCATGAGAAGGCGTTGTCAAGCTGTAATTAACAGTAATGGGTCTCATACTCGATACTGAAGCCATACCAGTTCGCTCTGCAACTTTTTTGGCATATTGAAAAATTTCCTCTTTTACCAATAATATCCATTTTCCATGGTTATCGTATTCAAAAGCTAAAAAATAATGTCAAACACAAATAAAATCTTAATTTCTGTACTTAAATCATTAAAGATATAATTAAATAAAAAAAATATATACACTTTTCATTACAATATTTCAACTAAAACGTAAAACAGGTAGTTGGATGTACTTGGTGCTTAGCAAAACTTTTAGTAGTATACATGTATATTGCAATTCTGACTTAATGTTCTGTTAGCTTTAAGCTAACCATATCTACTCACTCATCATACCATCACAGAAGACCTGTCAAATCATCCATAGCCATATTTCAGTCGTTTCAAGTTGGGGGAATTTTGCATTTGAAGAAATTAAATTCTTCAGTAAAAGAAACGTCAGATGACAATTTGAGACTAACAAACTGTCATCTTAATACCATGATTGCCATCTGTGGCATTCTGTGCAATTCAGTAATTGTTTTTTTTTTCACTTCTGACATTACATGTATATATAAAAAAGGTGCCAAATTCAGAACCATGTTTCTTTTGAGGTTTTAATCATTATCTCAACATTTTCAACCATGTGAGGATATAGAAATGATCTCTGTCCGTAAGTCCATGTACAATAGTCCATACATGTACTGTCATTAGAGGGGGGGAGAGCGGTGACCCAGTGGTAGGCTGTTGGACTTCTATGCTAGAGGTCCCGTGTTCGATCCCCGTCCGGGACGACCTGGGTTGTGTCCTTGGGCAAGGCACTTTATCCCTGTTGCCTACATGGGGGCATGATGACGCAGTGTACTAAGGCATATTGCACGTCGATGGTGCACATGTCTTCAACCACTGTAGCCCTGCTTGAGCAGAGCTTGAACAGAGTTAGAATGTTGAGGAGCTGACAGTTGCTCATCGTTGCTCGGTGGTTCTCTCCGGGTACTCCGACTTCCTCCACCCGCAAAACTGTCACGGTCACGATTAGCCATTGTGCATAGCATGTGACCTTAAACCCCAATAAATAATACTTCCTTTAGACATTTCTTTCACGAAATGATTTTGAAACGTACTGCCATTCTTATGCACATGTATGATATTTACATGGGAAAAATAAAGTAGTTTGAATTTTTGTTTCCAGGTGGTTGTTCCAATTGAAAATATCACTAAAGTAATGTGTGTTGAAAGCCTCCTAGGGTATACGATTTGAAACTAGTTAAAATATGCTTAGGTGTTCTGGTAGAGTCTGTAGATGTGCATGAAGGTTTCAGTTTTTAATTCGATTCCCATGTGGCTCCTGTGGCATCACTTATATCGCCAGAGAGTTGGTTTCTGGTGAAAGACTCCCAGGGAATATAATTCAGAATGTTTAAAGTATGCTCAGGTGTTCAGGTAGGTTCTATAGAGGTTCATAAAGGTTTTCGAATTTTGATTCAACCTCATATGGCTCCGATGGTACTACTTTTGTCATTGGAGAGTTGGTTTCAGCAAAAGACACCAAAGGTATAAAATTCAAAATATTAAAAGTATGCTCAGGTGTTCATGCAGGTTTGTAGATGTGCGTAAAGGTTTCATTTTGATTCGGCCCTGTGTGGCTCCAGTGGTACAACTTTCGTCGTGAGAGAGTTTGTTTCCAGCAAAAGGCTCCGGGAATATGTAATTCGAAAGGTTTAAAGTTTGCTCAGGTCTTCTCGTAGGGTCTATAGAAGTGCATAGAGGTTTCAGATTGTTGATTGAACCCCATATGGCTCCTGTGGTGCCAGCTTTGTTTCTGACAGAAGGCTTGTATATAATTCAAAACGTTCAAAGTATCATCATGTTGAGTCTGTAGATGTGCAAAAAGATTTCAGAATTTTGATTCAAACCATTTTGGTTTCAGTGGTGCTACTTTTGAGTTGGTTTCTGGAAAAAGAAAAGGCTCCAAAGGTTTACTTACATAATTTGAAACATTTAGATTATGCTAAGGTGTTTTTGTAGAGCCTGAAGATGAGCATAAAGGTTTGGGTTTTTGATTTGACTCCCATGTGGCACCACTTTTTTTTTTTTGGGGGGGGGGGGGGGGGGGAGGTTGGTTGGTTGGTTGGTTGGGGTGGCATAAAGTTTTCCTGCAATTATAATGCAGATTATTTTCACCACTGTCAATTGTTTTTCAAACAGCTGCTTAAACAAGCTTATAAGTAAGCCTTTTAACCTGCTGAGTATGTTCTTGGAATTTTTTCATGAAATCCAGTGAAGCAGCCATGACTGGATTTCATGAAAAATTCGAACTCATGATGCCCAGCAATGATTCATGAAACGTTTTGTCATCAGAAAGTTGGTTTTCCAGTGAAAAGGTCCCATGGTATAAAATTCAAAACGTTTAAAATGTGTTCAGGTAAGGTCTGTAGTTGATGTGCTGTAATGTTTTATATATTTTATTCGATGCTGTTTTTGCCACTTCTGTTGTTAGAGGGTTGGTTTCCAGCAACAGGCTTGTAGGCTACCTGTATATAATTAAACTGAAAATGCAGGGATACACCATTGTGCATACAAATGATTTGATTCAGTTGATTTTGTCCTGTGATGCCACTAAGGATATTGCAGTAGTAATATGCCAGGGATTCTTTTGGGTGTCCACACGAACCGAATATGGGGCCGTTTCCCAATGGCATTTGGGCATGATTTTTCCCAATTCCGAACCAAAAATTTTCTAATCACAGTCCTCACTCAGAGAAAAATTTAATGCACAATTGGTGTCCTGAACCATTGGCTTTCTGAGACCTTATAACCACCTAGTTCAAGGGCACCAACTGTCCATTTAAATTACTTACCCTTACAATCCTAAAATCTAAATTACATACCCTTACAAGCTGTGTCTGTCTGTGCGTGGGGGGAGGGGTGGGGGGGGGGGAGAGAGCACATCCCCATGTTCGTGAACCTGCACCTGTCAATTTGTTGAATGACTGAAATTTGTATGTGTGTTTATGTGTGAAAGGGTGGATGTACATGAGTGTGGTTCTTCATATATATTTGTATATGGATGCATCTCCTGCCCGTTGATCTTATCTGGTATTGTTTGTCTATTATCATTTTGTGAGCTTTATGTCAGTATTATGTACCATTGTATGGAACTTACAACAATATAGTTATTATGAAGCCTAGAAAGTGTCTGAATTCAAAGGCAAATGACAAGTTCTTCTTTAATAGTATAAGTACAGTTTACTAAAGACTACAGAGACTGGGGTGAACATGATTCCATGGGTGACTTTTTGTTATAAAACTTCCTTGTAAAATACATGCAGTTGGTTAGGTATTGGTCTTAATATTCTCTGTTCAATTTGAATGTAAAATTTCGTAGTTTTTGTATGATTCTTCCCCCCCTCCCCCCCCCCCCCCCCCCCCCCACACACACACACACACAAATAAATTCCCGAATGGTGCCCCTATGACGGAAATTTTCCCAATATCATGGGCCCCGGACCCTTTCCCAAAGAAGTCAGAAGAATCCTTAATGTAATAGTCTTCCAAGCAAACACAGTCCTTTAAGAGCCCCGTTCTCATGACAAGCGTTTACATATGTGTGCATATGTACTAGTATTTGTTTTCATGTAAAAATGCACATAGTGTGAAAAGCAAAATTTGCTAAGCGTTCACATGTAGTTAAGCAAGGTGTGCATTTTTTAGTTTGATTGCTATATAGTCAGTAGTTTTCGTTCGAAATCCCATCTCTCCTCTGACCAGGATTGTCCACGTGCTTTTCATTAGGTAGACTTTGGCATACTCATATGATATGTATGAGTTAAGTAACAATTAATGTGCAATTCAGAAACCTTGGTCACAACACAGAGTTCTCAGAAGCACAAGTGTTAATGGAGAGACAATAATTATCTTATGACATAATGGTGTGAGAGTTAAAATAAACATGATGATATATTTTAACCCAGTTCAGCCAATTTTCCAGGCAGGGTGTCAGATTTACATGCATAGGCAAAATTGAAAATGCGTTCTCATGATGAGCAGTGCTTCATACGTGTATATTTCCACATATGTGTAAATATACTTTTGTACCTGGTCCTACTTGATTCAAATTTTACACCCTGTGCAAATTTACATGTGTATGCAGAACCGTTCTCATGACCATATTTGCACACCTGAGAATATTTGCATACATATGTATTAATACACATGTGTGTAAATTTGGTCATGAGAATGGGGGCTACAGTCTGAAAGTATACATGTAATGCATGTGATAGTGTACCTTCAGTTATCCGTTGCACTATGGTACTTGATATAATGACAGGTCTGATGTTGATTTGTGTCACAAAATGTCGCCTATCCCAGATTCAACTTCTCTGATTATCAAACTTCATACAACTGTGGTACATGTACCTAGTAAGTAACTCCTGTTATTTTTGGTTACCAATGGTCAAGGTGACTGTGTACTTTTTGGAACAGGGTCACAAAATGTAGTGCACATGTATGGTTAGATGCACTTTAAAAAATAAAATTATCACATCTCTGGTTACCAAATTTGGTACACGAATGGTACGTAGTAAGATCTGGTTTCCACATTTGGTACGGGAGTGGTACGAGGTAAGATCTGAACATGTCGTGTTTTGGGAGATCAAACAACAGGGTTACAGTTTGAGGTGGGTCGGTGGTGAATTTTCAAGTCGGTGTTTTTTAAGAAGTAAAACCGTGGTTGCGGTGCAGTTATCGATGGTGGAACAGGCCAAGTTCATTCATCGAATTTAGGTTGATTTTGCAAACTTGCTAACCCTGTACAGTGTGTGAACAACGTTGAAACGTTGTCCGTCTTTGAAAAAGATAAATTAATAGAACTGAAAAGAATGTCTGGCTTATTGATGTATACTGTCAAGTTCAAATTACGCACAAATTTGTAGAGTTCAAGTTGGGTTTTAACTTTCCGTTCAGCGAAAATGCGGACTTTCCTTGGAGTGTCTTTCTGCTCCAGGAAAATGGAAGACGTTGTAAAACACTGGCAAATTTAATATTATTCAAAGTGAATTTGAAAAGTGTCAGATATTATGGGAAAAAGGATTCTGCTGTGGGCGGAATGAATTTCCTTAAAAATCTGGGTTTTTTCTCCTGAGTAAATATATTCTTAAATTTAAACTCAAAATACTCACAATGCATTGTCCTATTAAAAATATGGGGCGGGAGAAGGCAAAAAAGTTCCCAATAATATTTCGTACACAAACTTTTAGGACGTTTTGTACACAAGCTAGGACGTTTCGTACACAGGGCTATGACTGTCTTGGGTCAAGAAAAGATAACAACCCGTATGTAAAAATAACAAATTTATTGCAATGACATATTCATATAAATACATAACATACTGGAATGATATAAATATCAAGTTATACAAAAATAAGTCTGACATTGTGCAGTATGCATATAGAACATACTGGGAAATATTTATTATAATTATAAGTAGGCCTAAGTGTGTGGGAATTAGCTCTTAAAATGTAACTTTTAACATCACTGAAAGCATTTTTGCATTGTATTGGATTTCATAGCATGCAGCAGTGCATCCAGTGGTGTTAAAAATTATTACGTTTTCAGTGCTGACTCTCCTTAAGTGACATTATATATTTAACAGTGCATGGTGTAATCCCTACATGATGATGTACTGGTTTTGCACATGGGATTTATGAGCCAAATAATGATAACATAGCATATTTCTTCCACGAAGACCCCCCCCCCCCCCCCCCCCCTTCTCATCCTAGATTAAGTAAGACAAATTACTGAGACGTCACGTAAGGATTACACCACGTATGCTAATGATGGGACTTAGGACTTTGAATTCCCAAGTCCCTTAAATCCTATAAAATTTGCCTGTGTACGAAACGTCCTTTGAAATATGTACGAATCGTCGTCTTTTGTATACGGAACAGCCAGTGTACGAAACGACACTAATCCTGTTTCGCTGACGTTTCGGCCTTTCTTTAAACCCAAACGTCTCAGAGTTGGAAATCCGGTGAATTGTTTTCATGGAATTATTGTAGACAGTGCCAAACAGTAACCCACAGACTTTTAGCTTATTCCACCTTTGTTAAATATCGAAACTATAAAAATATCGAATGGGAAACAGATTTTACCTGCCACTGAAAATGTCGATGTTTTCAAATTAATGCGGTGCGGTTTTTTGGTGGTGGTCCAAAACCGAAACTGCACTGAAAATACCAACCCAGCTCTAGTTACAGTGTTACAAAAATTCAGAATATGGACATGGGTTTGCATTTTGGCTGGGTGGTGTCTAGTTATCTTATGTTTCTGGTGATACCAGTCATTGCCCCTAATATTTTTAATGAGCTGTCTTCATAATCTCCTTAAGAACTCATGTTAGTTGCTGTTATCAGCTGTGAAGAAGAAAAAGGAAAATGCTAAATTGTAACTACCTACTAGTATTACCAGACCTGTCATGATTAATCGAGAAGTCAACTAATCATCAGAAACACCCATAATCAACTACACTTTCAAAGTCCACGATTATTGGTTTTCATCACTCCTTTTCTGATGAAATACTAGTTATTACTCTCCTCCCCATCATGCTTGTAAGAAGTGTCAGAGGCTGTAGGATATCAAAATACACTGTAATTGATATGGGAAAGAGGTACAAGGATACAACATATGACACCAGGTCTGGCATTCTATAAAGTATGGGAGTACAAATAATTGCCCTTCTCAGTTGCCAAGGAATGCAATTGCCTTCTTAAATCTCAGTGTGGCTATCATTAGACTCTTGACCACCTCAGGTTCAACCCTGAGCCTAGACTCAGGTTTGGGCCCGAGATGGTCAAGAGTTTGAATTTTCCCCGGAGAGCAGTGGGCGTGTAGCATACCTGAAGGCCAAAACAGTGTATGGCCCGAGGAGCTAATGACCAAAAATATTGTTTTCTATATAGTTGCTTTTGGAGGTCACAGAGTAATGAGAGTATGATTAACCCTTTACACAACGTAACGGCCCAAACCGGCCAGCGCTATTCTCAAAAATCACCCATTAATTTTCATCATTTTTTCATTTTTTGTCTCAAAAACATAGGTTATGACCCCTCATTGGAACGAGCTCGTCGAGCTCGTTCCAATGAGGGGTCATAACCTATGTTTTTGAGACAAAATTAGTTATTCAGGTTTTTTTTTTTGCATGTGTCGTCTGCTTTTCATGTTAGGTAAAGGGTTAAAGTTAACTTGAATCAACTATTCTTCATCAAAAGTTGATCACGAAATTTCATAATCATGCCAGTCCTACCTATTAAACTTGTTTTGTTCAGTACTGTTTTCACACAAGACAAGTTTACTTAACAGATCCACAGGAATTTCTTGCCCACTCAGTATTAATATCTTACTTGTAGTCACTACATCAGCAGGTATATTTTCAACTCTATGAACTGAGAACAAGATTTGTTCCATTTTCGTGTCTTCTTCTGTTCCAAATGTCTACTGTAAACTGTGCAGTTTTTTCATCTCTGGAGAAATACTTCTTCTCTTGTGTACATGTGTGCAGTGCAGTTCTCTTGAATTTTTGAGGATTTTGTTCTTCTGCACTGTGCAGTACATGTACATATTAGCTGGTACTGCTACATGTATTTTTCTGTACTTCAGGAGTAAAATGTCTCCTCTTCACCTTCATAAGTTGCAATAGCCTTGCGATTTTTCCACAAGCCAGTGTTATGGCATATTTTGTCTCTCTGATGCATGTAATTTGTACATGTTGCATCGATTTGTGAAATGTCTGAGGGAGGGTGAGGGGAGGAGGGTGAAAGGAAATGATCTTTTGTGGTGTTCACAGCTGTGTCTTGAACGATGGAATTGATGTGTGAAGGTATTGATTTATAAAACAGACCGAGAACCAGAAGATCATTCAACTTCAAGAATTTATTCTCAATCTTTGGAGTTATAAGGGCAGGGGTGTTGATTTTTCATTTAAAACTCCAATCATTACTATTGAAGGCTCAAACTTTTTTATAATCTCTTGTTAAAAAAAATAACTCATCATTGTTCCTTACACAAAGCAATTTCCTATCCAACTGTACTAGAACTTCAAACATTAGTTGTAATACAATGTGTTCCTTGCTTGAAGCCATACTTCATTATAAAGAGATGACAGAGAGTGTCAAATGGCTGTGTCAATACTTCAGCTGGCTTCTCAACCCCCACTCATAGTAAGTAGTTGATAATAAAAGATAGTCATTTAATTGCATCTGTAGAAGCATTTGTATAGCTTCATGGTTCTTTTTGACTGTTGATCAGATTGTAAGATATATCCACTTGACTTTGTCACTATGCAGAATTTAAAATTATGTACAGTTGTACTTGAAATTAGAATCTTGGATTATCTGTTGTAAAATATTTGACTGGACCTCGTGATTTTCACATTGGAATTTCCAAATACAGTACAAAGTCCCCCCGGTAAAAAAGCCTTGAAGGCAAGACATCTTGAATGCCAAAAGCCCCCCTGAAGAACAAATGCTTCAGGAAAAATGATAAAAATCCTCAGGTATTTTTTTTTTTAATATCTGTTTGTCAGTATTTAAATTTTTTCCTGGCTCGCATGGCTCATGGAAACCACCTTGAAAAGAACCTTTGCCTTGAAAAACCCTTGAATTTGAGATTGACCCTTGAGAAACCATTGAATATTGAGGAATAGTTGTGAAAAACCCTTAAATTGCTAGCAGTTACCAGTGATACTGTCTGGGCATAATGCCAGCTGCTTTGCTTGGTCTTAGTCTTTGTATTCTAAATAGTCTCGTATCTTTTTTGTGTCGCCGCCCCACGAAGTGGGGGGGGGGGGGGGCGACATATAGGGATTACTTTTGTTGTCCGCGTCGTCCGCATCACACATTCTCTTATCCGCCACTCCTCTTTAACCTATGAATGGATTTTGATGAAACTTTCAGTGATTCTTTATCACATAATGGCATTGTGCACCTCCTATTTTATTTTTTGATCCGCTGTATTTTTTCCAGAGTTATGCCCCTTTTCCACTTAGAATTCTGTCTGAAACGACACACTTTCTCTTATCCACCACTCCTCTTTAACCTATGAATGGATTTTGATGAAACTTTCAGTGATTCTTTATCACATAATGGCATTGTGCACCTCCTATTTTATTTTTTGATCCGCTGTATTTTTCCCAGAGTTATGCCCCTTTTCCACTTAGAATTCTGTCTGAAACGCCAGGCGACACACGTCTTCCATGGAAGACTCACATCTAAGTTTATTCTAATAGCCTATAGGCTAACGTGTCATTTTTTTTGGATGGTCCAGTTTGGGCTGATGAATTTTTAGTTAAGAAATACAAGTGGGTCAGGGAGGTCAAGCAAAATATTCATGAAGTTTTTTGTTGTTTGAGTACAAAAAATCCTAAATCATTCAGAATGGGTGAATATGCACTCAAATCTATTATTTCAAGTTTCACCAAAAGACAAATATTATCGCAGAAAACATGAAACACTTAACCCTTTACCTAACATGAAAAGAAGACCACACTTGCAAACAAAATTCTTGAATAATTAAATTTTTGTGTCAAAAACATATCTTGTTCAACTCGCTCGTTCCAATGAGTGGTCATAAGCTATGTTTTTGAGACAAAAAATAATGAAAATTAAATTGTAATTTTTGTGAAATCGTGCTTTTTGGCTGTTACATTAGGAAAAGAGTTAAAGCTAAATGAATTACTATGGACTTTGCACATAATTACAAGTCACCAATCTTACAAAGCCAATGAAAACAAATTTGAAGCTATTTTCTGCTAATTTTCTGTGAATTAGCCAAGCAATTCACCTGTGGTGAAAGAAAAATTTTAATATTTAAACGTTATATGTATGTTGATATATGCAGGTACATTGAAGAAAATCTATTTTGGTTGGGGTTTTATAGATATATTTAATGTAATATGAGACAAAGCGCTAAATTGCTTAGAAAATACTCAGCTTGGTATTTAGTATGTATGCGCTAATTGGATTAGTTACTGCACTACTCAACTAACATAAAACAAAAACTCCCATCAGCCCGATGACCAATGTTTACACTAGACGTCAACAATAAAAAATACATTTTCCTTGATTTCAGTATGGATACATCTGAACTCTGCTTCAGACTCATCACTGATCATTTCCAACATTGCATCAACTGAACCTCTGAATGTGCCATTCAGACCACATTTTTCTCTGGATTTTTGTATGGAAAATTCACTACTTCGGAAAGATTTGTGATGTTTTCTGGATCAAGAGCGGAAGACTCACCAGGACTGTCCGATGAGGAATCTGAACAATGGCGACGTACCAGTCCATAGGACAGATACTGGTTTTCTCCGTCTAGAACCGACCCGGGGATAGAACATCGTGTTCAACATCGGGATGTGCGGATCCCCAGGCCCATTCTTTGTAGGATAGACCGACTTCACAGACCGCCCAATCACCCATGCTACACCGTGCATGGTCCAAGCTGAGGAATAGACAGCTCTTCCTGATGTTTGGGCGCATGCAACATTGTCAGCATCAAGCGACGGACTGACATGTGGTATCTGAGTAGAAAACTTCTTGTGTACAGATAACTCAATGCAAGTACGAACCCGAAGCTCCGTCGACTTTGACTCATCACCAAAAATGGCAACTGAAATAGAGTTAAAGAGGCAACTACCATCATCCGACACAACAGCTGAAACAGAGGACTCCCAATTCTTACCAGGAAACCTTGTTGCCTACGAATTTCTCAAATGTAAGGCCGATATAGGATGGTACTGTTCAATGTCTGTAACCCGGATTGAGTTCTCGAGCCGCAGTAAAATCTCTTCTCGTTTTGCAATATCTGGAAACGATGCCGTGTTAACTGACAACCTCAACCGCCTATGTGATGCCTGCCAATCAAAACCACCCGAGACATACAAACACTTAGAGCAGTAGTACGGAAGAGATGACTTCTTGAAGAAAGAAAAGAAGGAGCACTGAAGTAAGTCGCAATCCAAGTGGAAAAACTTATTACACAGAGCTCAGACTATTCTTCAATTCTGGTGACATGGCTCTTCGCAAACGCCGCAGAAATAAAATGAGATCGTTGACTTATGTCGTTATCCATAATGCAAGCCTTACTTACACCTGCCAATTATCTCGCTCAAGGAATTGAAACCTTTTTTTTGCTTTCCTAACGGCACTTTCATGCTAATCCGAAATCACGCTTATAACATGTTTATATAAGAGTTTTTGTTTTATGTTAGTTGAGTAGTGCAGTAACTAATCCAATTAGCGCGTACATACTAAATACCAAGCTGAGTATTTTCTAAGCGATTTAGAGCTTTGTCTCATATTACTTGAAATATATCTATAAAACCCCAACCAAAATAGATTTTCTTTAATGTACTGGCGTATATCAACATACATATAACATTTAAATATTAAAAAAAAACTTTATTTTCCTTCAGCTTGGTATAGCTTGGTATTTAGTAGGACCAGGGAAAACACCCATGGAATAGAGATTGCAAAAGCCTGAAATATGTCTTGTAATTGTTAGGGTACATTTAGAACAAGTCACATAATTACTGTAGATATGATTTGTGTTCATTAAAGAATGCCCCTGTTGAGGTCATTGGCAGTGGCATTTATAGCATGATTGTAGTAGAATGATACATGAACAACTTATTCTGTATTTTCCTCATGTGAATTAACCTTTGGTACATGTACTATCAGCAAATCCCAGTCAGGTCAGATACCAAATACCGAAACCAATACCAATCTCAAAATTCCAATACCCCCCATCTCTAGTTATTTGTTTCAGGTGTGCCATTCAAGTTCAAATTCAGAAGATTAACTTAAATTTGTGGCCTTGATCGTCATTTGATACAATATGATGAGTCAAACACAGACCTTAAAATTCACTAATCTTTGCAGGAATATTATGTAGGTCACATGAATCAAGGGTCAGATCTGGGAATGAAAATGAGAATTCTGATTCTGGCCAAATTTTAAAGCTTGCACACAGGGGAAAAGAATTTCACATGTATTACAGTTTTATGGCATTAACAGACAGTTCTATTCACAGCTGGTTGCTGTACTTGAACAGTGTGTGTTTACCACATGTATTACCAGACTGACATATCAGATACACACACAAAATTAGGTAGCTCTAGGTTAATACACTAATGTGAACATGCAAATCATTAACAGCTGCTTAAGTCATTGACTGGGGAAGGAAGTGCTTTCAGTTGAGAACATTACTAATAATTTACTACATGCACATAAAATTTTACATACTTGTATATAGTGACCAAGTGGATGCATGTGGGGTGTGTGTCTACAGTTCTAGTACGAACAAGTTGCACTCAAACAGCCCAAAAACTTTAATATTTTTGTTCATCTTTGCTGATCTTTGGGTATTATGTATGTCAGAATATCAGAATCTCGCACCATTTTTTGAAAAGTTGAACCATTTCTTTTGTTCAAGATAATAAGGTGTTGCCGTCAACATGTCTCTCAACAAATTATCACTAAGCAGAATTGTGAAGAGTGATCATTTGTTGAGAGAGAGAGGTTCACGACTCAGAACTGCACCAATTGCAGTGGCTCATTGGTTAGACCATTGTACTTAGATTGAAAGGTTGATGGTTCAAGCCTAACAAGCATTATCTGCATTGTGTCCATTGTGTCAAGACACTTCATTCTGATTGTCTGCTTTGGTGCCACTGCATACTAAGTTATACATCACAGCAGAGGTACACTTACCTTCAATTGACGCTAACTTCGCCAGACCTTTAGATTGTACTGATTTGGGCATAATGGGTTAGGGCTAAAAGAACCATTGAGCTGGCCATGGTCCAAGCCAGTAGGAGAACATTTTGGGAATACAGAACCCAAACTCACCATTTTCTTGCATCAGGGGCTTGTGGAGAAAATTGATATTGGGAGGCTTGTGGTGAAAGTTGGAGATAGACTTTTATGGAGATAATAATTTAAATGAACCTATAATTTGGGCATATTTTCATATTTTGTGCATAACATTTACATCAGGATATTTGGTGAATCCAATGGCCTGAACCCTGGACATGCTGTGTTAGTAGGTTGGAGAGTGACAGTTACTCACCATTGCTCAGTGGTTCTCTGCATACTCTGCCATCCTCCACCCATAAAATTGTTTGACATGATATGACCCTGCCTCTTGTAAGGGATGTTAACCATAATAAACAAACAAACTCAGAACTGTGAAACAATTTTTGGTGTGCTTTGTTATAATATTGGTCTCTATTTGTCAGAAACATAGTTCATATACACATTTATGCCCCTACTCAAGGTAGACCACAGGGTTATAAATGAGAAGGCCTGTATCAGTTTGGGCAATGCCTGTAAACTAATTTGTTTTATCTGCTTACTACTAATAACAGATACTATTTTTGAGATATGTATATAACACATGATTATTTAATTTTCAATAACAATCCTAAAAGTTCACTAATACTAGATTTATAATGGATTGATAAATATTTAAATGTAAAACAAAAATATGCTTAAAATTAATGTCCATAGGTTAAACATTTTTTCCAGGTGGGTGTAATCGCCCTTGAAAACCGACGGTAAGATAGGCCTGAGTATCCTGGCGTAAAAAAACCAGAGCAAAAAATCTTAGTCAATAGAAAAAACTCGGGGGGAAAAACTTGAGATTCATACATGTAGGTAGTAAATGATCAATGTATATACATGTATGTAATAGATTGGGCTATATACCAACCAGCATGTAGCAAGATCCCATCCTGAGAGCTGATAATGCACTATATGCCTGAGCAAGATGAAAAAAGGTAGATGGGAAGAACGGTTGACAGGCCTTTAGATTACCCCAAATTCAAGGCGTTTAACCCTTTACCCAATGCAGACGATATCAAAATTTATTATTTTAAATATCATTTTTTAAAATTTTTCAAAAAATTTCAACAGAACCATATCATGTGACCCCTCGTTGGAACGAACTCGACGAGCTCGTTCCAATGAGGGGTCACATGATATGGTTTTGTTGAAATTTTTTGAAAAACAATATTTTTTCCACTGCTGAATTTGCATATTACGTGGGCGTATGCAGACGATTCGTTGGGTAAAGGGTTAAAGCAGTGCTCAAAATAGGAAACATTCTAAAATGCTGTCCTTGATTTGTCACAGTTAAATGTATTTCAAATTTTCCAGCTGGAAGTGTTTTTTCTTTCATTTTTATATGCTGTGTGAAGTTGCTTTCGGTTTTAAAAATTGACAGTATCCCTTGAAAATTGAATTTTCTGTAATTTGGGCACATTTAAAGCACTAAATATAGAAATGACCAAAATAAAGCAATCTAGAGGCATGGCAGCAGCAAAGAATTTTGCTCTTTTGAATCCAAGTATTGTCCAGTTTATTACAAACAAAGGAATGATTTGTTTCCTGCAAATGATCCTGAAACCAAATATGTCGGTCGATCCTGCTAATTTGGTTGGCTAAAATTAGTCCAGTCTGTAGCTTGGGGATCTGCATGTATATTTATTTCCTTTGCTGGACTAACCTCTTTGCAAGAATGTCATACTCCATGCTACAAGCAAATATTCTATTGTCTGTGTGCCGATGATAGGAACATAAATCCTTGTGCATGTGAAATGTATTTTCAATTTTTTCCTCTTGAGAAATAAGTCAGCCTTGCTGGGTTTCAAACAAAAAAATATGTGTTTGTCTTCAGTGTGTCAAAATGTGTAATAAATGTGCACAGAGGTGTGCATGTGTCTGGGTGTGTGGCCCCTCCGCACCCCATCCCCCTCATGTTGAAATATTTGAACAAATAACTTAATAACTCTGTTGGCAAGAGTTTCAGTTCTAACAGTTACAAGCAACTGAAAGTAAACCATAGATTAAAAGTAAACAAAAATTCTGATTACTGTCTTGAACATTAGAAATGGGACTCTTGGCCTAGATTTGCAGTTTTATTTTAAACTTCTTACCATTTGGAAACCAAACATTTTATTCCATTAAGCATTGGACACATTGACACATTGTGCACATACACACTTCTTTTTTGTCTCTGGTTTAGCCAAAAAGAGGAATTTATTTTCTGCTCAGCCTTTCCTGTCATCCTCAACATACATTTAAAGGTATCATCAAATCCCAGCTAATTCGTTTCCACCACAATTCAAGTGATAAGATAAATTTCAACGAGGCTTGTTCTACCCTATTTGGCATCCTCAGATCGAGGGGATATTCAATGCGATTTTTATGTAGCCTGAAATCTCAAACCCTGAAAAAGCTGGAAAATCCTCTAGAAATTACTGATTTTGATCCACTAAAAATTGAACACAACAGACTGTTGCAGAATTGTAGTGGTGAGGTATTGAATTGCAAAAAGCCTTGGTGTAGATTGCGTACTTTTATGCCTAATCAGAAAGACTCCAGAGGAATTTTCCTTTGAACAAACGAAAAATCATTATCAAATCCGAAATTCTCTCCATTGTGATTCACCCAATATTATTTACCTTATCCCTTGTAAATGCTGCCGGAAGCAGTATGTTGGTCAAAGTCAAAATCCTTTCCAAATGCATGCTATTCAACACAAACAGGGTATAAAACATAATGCTAATGCCACAGTAGCACAACATTTTAACCTTCCAGGCCATTCTTTGGATGATTTTGAAATACATCCTATTGAACATCCACTGATTAAAGACACAGAAGAAACGGATGAATTTAGAATAAAAATGAAGCTTTTTGGATCAATATGCTTCAAACCCTCTGGCCTCTGGTCTGAACATATCAGAGGGAGAATGCAAAAGGAAGTCCATCATTCCTTTCACTTTAACATATAATAGAATGAATATCAAAATAGCGAAAATAGTAAAAGGTGAATTCAATTTAACCAACTCTAAATTAAAAGACCCTTTTAATCTTCGACCTGTCATCGCTTATAAGAAAAGCTTGCGTAACATCCTTGTAAGGACTAAATTAGAGCCCATCAATGAATAACATCAATTATTGCCAGTCAATTTAACCAGGTCCGAAGCTCATCGCTTACTTTAAATCAAATTTGTGTATTTTTTATCATGTTTGAAACCCATCAAGGTTCAGTAAATGAAAACAATATTGTGCTCACTGTCCCTTCGACAGTTGTGCATCCCCCACCCCCATTAAGATCTGCAACCCTCTTCAAGCTTACGGATGTCCCAGCACAATCTTGCCATCCCCTACCTGCTTTGTCAGGGCTCAACATTCAAGACTTAATCTGAATGACAGAAATAAAGTATATACATCCAGAAAGGCTCACTGGCCATTTATTAACATATTGAATGATAACGGTATTTACATAAGTAATAATTTTTGATTACAGCTATTTGACAGATGTTACGTAACTATTTACAGGTAAATCCGAAAACAAATACATGATCTAATGTCACAAATGGCAGAGGTGGGAGAATAAAGGCCAACTCCATAGGTGCAGAACTGTAGCCATTGGAAAGGGAGGGAATGAAAGAGAAGGGTGGGGAAAAACAGAATTATCACGTGATGAATTATGGGACCTGTTAACCATCGTCTCCCAATAGATTCCCAGTTGGAAACGAAAGCTGCATAAAATCTTATGTCTGAAATCATCACATTTCCTTCCAAGCACAAAAGCCATTGGTTGAGATTGGTGCCATATGTTTTAAATTAACTGAGGACAGTTTATCTGATTGCCCTCAAGCTGACCAGGACTGGGATATACTTTCATGCCAAACCTGCTTGCTAATCACATATCCAAACCATTATGAAGGACAATTAATTGTCTTCTGACAGTTAGCACAAACCTTTTTCCATGCCTAGCATGTAAAAATCATTTTCGGCAGAATATTACAAGAAAAAAACCTTTCAGTAGATGTCTGTGCCAGTGCAAATGTTTAACCTTAAACACACACAACCACGCAGAGGAAAAGCTTCTGCAGTTCAGTGTCCACACCCCCCCCCCCCCCCCAAAAAAAAAAAAACAAACCAAAATACCTGGATCTTGAACTGCTTAGTTACTAGGAATATTTAGGAAGACATGGTTTCTCCATTATACTGTTTAACCCTTTACCCAACACAGACAATTTCAAAATTTATTATTTTAAATATTTTTAAAAATTTTTTAAAAATTTTTAACAAAACCATATGTGACCCCCTTTTTGGAATGAGCTCGACAAGCTCGTTCCAAAGAGGGGTCATATGATGTGGTTTTGAAAAATAATATTTTTTCAGCTGCAAAACCTGCATATTATGTGGACGGATGTGGTCGATTCGTTGGGTATCCGAGTGGCGACTTTTCCATCCCAGAAGCATGTTGCGTCATAATATCTTTAAGTAGGATGGCTCCTGAATGAATGTGTGGGGTAGACCAATTAATATTTTCAATGTGCAGCCCCCTGGCTACACGTTGAAAATATTAATTGGTCTATCCCCAAATAATGAATGTGGACTCTTCCAATTGTTGCAATTGAACTGACATGGAAGATACCACCAGGGTTCAAAGTTTTAAAGAAAAATTACCATTGATATTTACATGTAATTTGTCATGTGTTGGTTTGGAATAAAATTTGCAAACTTTTTCTGTTGTATCTTTGAATATGAAAGGAAGTTCAGTTACTTTTTCATTTTTTTTCCCCAAAGCACAGCTAATAGCACTCCATTTGAACTACACTATTTATTTATTTATTTATTTATTTATTTATTTATTGGTGTCTGAGGACGCCTATTTATGCACAATGGCTAATCGTGACAGTGACACTTTTACGGGTGGAGGAAGCCGGAGAGTACCACCGAGCATCGACGAGCAACTGTCAGCTCCTCAACATTCAAACTCTGTTCAAGCTCTGCTCAAGCAGGGTTACAGCGGTTGAAGACATGTGCAACATTGACGTGCAGTACGCCTTAGTACACGGCATCATCGTGCCCCCATGTAGCCATCCGAGATAAAGTGCCAAGCCCAAGGACACAATGCATGTCGTCCTGGACAGGGATTAAACTCGGGACCTCTAGCATAGAAGTCCAACAGTCTATCACTGGGCCACCGTGCACTATCAATCTCAACACAGTGAAGGGTCACAATGCCAGACATGAGATGGGTGCGTGAGCAATTACACCAGTTGACTGTCATGTTTTTGTAATGTACAGGTGGGAAAAATTACACTTTTCTCTCTACTATTGACCACATAAACTCACAGTTCCATAAATATCACCAGTAACTCAGTTGAAAGCAGGGACCAGCCGTGAGGGCGACTAGGGCGATTAAGTCGCCCTTCTAAGCCCAAAGTCGCCTAGAAAAATAGTCGGGGCGATTACAAGTCGCCCTCTAAAAATTGGCCAAAATGAGAAAAGGCTGAACTGAGTGATGCGAGGTTTACATGAAAACGAGTATTTTCAAAAATCGAATGTGCTCGAGTGTGATAAATGGGCATTTTAATTCGTCAAATAAACGTCCATTTATTTGAAATCACGCGACAAGTAATTGTCCATTGTCGCTTTTGGCGGATTTTTTTATTTCTATTTTGTTGCGTTCCAGTCGGAGCTTCAAGTGTCGAAACCATAATAGGTGACTTACGCGACTCAACAAACAACCCAGTTTGAAAGTAGGTTACGTCGCTTAGGATGCCGAAAATGTACACACAACGGACGTATTTTATAACACATTATTTTCATTTCGATTTGCTGACGACTGTTAACTGTTGGGCTGTCTATTTCCAGAAAAACACGAATGGAATTGAAACACATGAAAAAAAGCTTTTTGATGTCAAGAAAAGCTTTGTACAGGACACAAGTGTGCATGTGGACGATCTTGAAAAAGGGTCCTCCTAAACATCGGAATGACATGAAATGACGCGGAATGACACCGGAATGCCATAAAAATGATGCGGAATGACATTTCCTTTACAAAATACTCGACCCCAGAATGTATTTTGTTTATTAACTAACAAAGTACCTCCCAAGCAACCTTCTTACATCTGGTCCTGTTCACACTTTCAGACTTAGGAAATTATTAGCTTAGTAGACTTTGTTGAAAGGCAACCACAGGAGGGTGATGGGGGATTGGCACGAAGAAGAGGTGAGGGGTCATGAAGGAGAAGGTAGCAGTGGGGGATTTTCAGTCAATAATTACATTGTGATTTTTTAACCTGGCACAGATGCATCATAGACAACTGGACCTGGATTATTTGTACGTTAATGGAGGACCATAAATTGAAAATATGAAGGGGCGGCGGGGGTGGCACATGAATATTCTTAATTTTCCCCACTTGCCTATGAAGTCTCCCTACATGACTCTGCAGTCTCCCTATTTTTTCTGGAGGGAGACTTGAAGTCTCCCTAAAATTCCCTCCTAGGCTGGTCCCTGGTTGAAAGTATTGCAAACATATTCACACGAACATCTATTTTGCATGTTTTCAGTGAGGATTAATTACATGCATAAACATTATCATTCAATCATGTTGGTGACATTTTCTAATTCCTGAAATTCAGTGTAATGGAACTGTTCAATTATGAGATGGAAGTTCAACTTGGGAAACACAAGTGCCTGGTGTGAGAAATGCTTTCCATAACTTAAACGTTATGTTACATTAAATTAGTGTAGTTTTCTAGTCAATATTTATTCAGTTTGAACACTGGTTTGAAAAGAAATTTTTAAATGTACAATCCAATATTTATTTAAAACTTACATTTTCAAAAAATTCCCTTTAGAGTTTAAAACCAATTGTTGTGATTTACATTAAAAAATTTGTTCTGTTTCCTTATTTCAAAGTTTACCACTCTAGCTTCATTTAGAATGAACTTCCTAGGTCATGAAACATCCGGCCATCCTGAATCATGTTTGCATGGTGGTGGGTACACCCACTTGCAGTTGTATTTCAACAAATTAATTTCACATATTTTCCATTCATTATTAAAATTTTGTAAGAAGATGATTCTGTTTATTTTAATTTATATAATACTTCATTAAATGTAAAAATATCTGCTATTTATCATCAATAAATATGGCATCATCCATTTGGCACTTCGGGTAATGCTCACAACGGAATCTAATTTATGTTATCTTTTCCCTCTTCAGTATACTGTTAGTTGGGCATAAAATGTAAATTAATTTCATAGGTGTAAATTACACCCATTGCTCGATTCCCAGAGGCAAAAATTGCACTTGTATATTTAGCTTTTGTCCAGCACTGGGGACTTAAGGTTTTGTTTAGAAGGGAAAAAAATTGTATTGAGTTGCCAGTACTTGGAAAATTGTGCAGCCATTCACAGCTTGTGTTTGGAAAAGGGTTAATGAAGATATGGTGTCTTTAGGCAAGGCACTTAATTCTGGGGGCATGGTGGCACTGTGTACTGATGCATACTGCATGTCAATGGTACACTTGTCTTCGACCAATGCTAACCCTGATTGTTCCCTGGAAAGTGAAGCAGTGCCTGTTCACAGCGGTAAACAGGCTCTGTTTTACTGGTAAAATAAGACCCAGTCACCAGTGCTTGGGAGGTGCAAACCCTCTCTAAAATGGGCAACATGGCTTATTAATGTTCACCCCTGGTCTTGAGTTGATACTCGACTTGTGGTCATGATTAGCCATTGTGCAAAAATATGTGACCTTAAACACCAATAAATAAATATTTTTATGACCCTGATTGTGTTGAGTTAGTATGTTGGGGAGTCTGGCAGTTGCTTGCCATTGCATGGTGGTTCTCTCCAGGTGGCCCTGATTGTCGAAATGTCGAAAGAGTTGTTAAACCCCCAAAAATAAATAAATAAATAAATTGGTGCTAAAGGAAACAATATTTAGCAGAATTTCACATGCATGTAAGGTACTATGATTACAAAAAGCTACTACTTACTTTCTTTATCTGATTGTGATCTGACAATGGCATACTTACGCCAGAGCATCGAGATTTCAGAAATAAAATGTTACCAAATCAAGATCGGATCAAGAAAAACAAGTGAAAATTGGAGATGTGATTTGATGTTCTTGCATTTTTAGCTCACCTGAGCGAAGCTCAAGGGGAGCTTAACTAATCACTTTCTGTCCGTCGTCCGTCGTCCGTCGTCCGTCGTCCAGCGTCCGTCGTCCGTCGTCCGTCGTCCGTCGTCGTCCGTCCGGCGTTAACTTTACATTATCGACTTCTCCTCCTAAACCACTAGCCCAATTTTATTCAAATGTTGGCTAAATGTTTATTACCTAATGCCAATTCAGATTTGTTCAAATGAAGTTGCCCCTCCTCCTGGGTGGTGCCACACCCCCAAGGGGCACCAAAATCTTTGTAAATCTTCTTCTCATGAACCAGCAGTAGCAGAGACTTGATATTTGGTGTGCAGCTTCCTTTTGAGGTGTAGACTCAGATTTGTTCAAGAGAAGTTTGTGGGGCTATACTTGACGTTGTTATGAGAGGGGCAAAATTTTTTGCCCCGCCCAAAATTTCTATTTTCCAAACCGAGAGGCTGATTTGAACCAAATTTTATGTGAGGGCTTATTGGGTCATGAGTACTTGATTTATGCAAAAAAAAATTTTCCCGCAGCCCCGTGGGAACCGCAGGAGCTAAAAATAGAAAAAATTTAAAACGCCCATATCTCCAAAACTGCACGGCACTGAGAATTTTTATTTGGTGTGCAGCTTCCTTAGGACCAACAGAAAGGATTGGTAAAAAAAAATTGCCATCGGTTTTATCATAGGGTACAGTTTCGGGACTTTGAAAAAGTGCTGAGTCAGCACTTTTTAACACTGTAGGCAATGGGAAAAACATTAAAAAATCTTCTTCTCCAGATCCAGCAGGCAGAATCTTTTGATATTTGGTATGCAACATTGTAGGGTGGATCTGATTCAAGTTTGTTCAAATCGGCCCCCTGGGTTCATATTTGGGCTCAGTATAGGAGCCCGATTTCGAACTTAGTGCATTTCAGGCAAATTTCTTAAAAAATCTTCTTCTCCAGATCCAGCAGGCAGAATCTTTTGATATTTGGTATGCAACATTGTGGGGTGGATCTGATTCAAGTTTGTTCAAATCGGCCCCCTGGGTTTATATTTGGGTTCAGTATAGGAGCCCAAATTTGAACTTACTGCATTTCAGGCAAATTTCTTTGAAAATCTTCTTCTCCAGATCCAGCAGGCAGAATCTTTTGATATTTGGTATGCAACATTGTAGGGTAGATCTGATTCAAGTTTGTTCAAATCGGCTCCCTAGATTCATATTTGGGCTCACTATAGGAGTTCGAATTCGAATTTAGTGCATTTCAGGCAAATTTCTTCAAAAATCTTCTTCTCCAGATCCAGCAGGCAGAATCTTTTGATATTTGGTATGCAATGTTGCGGGGTAGATCTGATTCAAGTTTGTTCAAATCGGCCCCCTGGATACATATTTGGGCTTACTATAGAAGCCTGAATTCGAACTTAGTGCATTTCAGGCAAATTTCTTAAAAAATCTTCTTCTCCAGATCCAGCAGGCAGAATCTTTTCATATTTGGTAAGCAACATTGTGGGGTGGATCTGATTCAAGATTGTTCAAATCGTCCCCTGGGTTAATATTTGGGCTCAGTATAGGAGCCCGATTTCGAACTTAGTGCATTTCAGGCAAATTTCTTAAAAAATCTTCTTCTCCAGATCCAGCAGGCAGAATCTTTTGATATTTGGTATGCAACATTGTAGGGTGGATCTGATTCAAGTTTGTTCAAATCGGCCCCCTGGGTTCATATTTGGGCTCAGTATAGGAGCCCGATTTCGAACTTAGTGCATTTAGGCAAATTTCTTAAAAAATCTTCTTCTCCAGATCCAGCAGGCAGAATCTTTTGATATTTGGTATGCAACATTGTGGGGTGGATCTGATTCAAGTTTGTTCAAATCGGCTTCCTAGATTCATATTTGGGCTCACTATAGAAGCTCGAATTTGAACTTAGTGCATTTCATGCAAATTTCTTAAAAAATCTTCTTCTCCAGATCCAGCAGGCAGAATCTTTTCATATTTGGTAAGCAACATTGTGGGGTGGATCTGATTCAAGTTTGTTCAAATCGGCCCCCTGGGTTTATATTTGGGCTCAGTATAGGAGCCCAAATTTGAACTTAGTGCATTTCAAGCAAATTTATTAAAAAATCTTCTTCTCCAGATCCAGCAGGCAGAATCTTTTGATATTTGGTATGCAACATTGTGGGGTGGAT
This sequence comes from Pictodentalium vernedei, assembly GCA_031216915.1. Lineage (NCBI taxonomy): Eukaryota > Metazoa > Mollusca > Scaphopoda > Dentaliida > Dentaliidae > Pictodentalium > Pictodentalium vernedei. The sequence continues at coordinate 115,540,018 of CM062291.1, read as the reverse complement.
CTGATTCAAGTTTGTTCAAATCGGCTTCCTAGATTCATATTTGGGCTCACTATAGAAGCTCGAATTCGAACTTAGTGCATTTCAGGCAAATTTCTTAAAAAATCATCTTCTCCAGATCCAGCAGGCAGAATCTTTTGATATTTGGTATGCAACATTGCGGGGTGGATCTGATTCAAGTTTGTTCAAATCAGCCCCCTGGATTCATATTTGGGCTCACTATAGAAGCTCGAATTCAAACTTAGTGCATTTCGGGCAAATTTCTTCAAAAATCTTCTTCTCCAGATCCAGCAGGCAGAATCTTTTGATATTTGGTATGCAACATTGTAGGGTGGATCTGATTGTGATTCATGAACGTATTTATTTGTAAAGTTGATAGAATCTTAGACAAAATTTGCAGAAAAGATCTACTATAGAAGGGGTGGTATCCAGGGTGAACTGTTTACCCAAATCTAGCAGTACTAATGCATTATTCACACAAATCTTCGTTCAAATTTTATGACCCCTCATTGGAACACACGCATTCAGCTCATTCCAACAAAGGTCATATGCCATGTTTTCGAGACAAAGGAATAAAAATTTTAGTTATTCATGAAATTTTTAGGCAACTGTTGTCTGTTATTCACATTGCTTCATGAAATTTCAGTACTTTTAGAAGTTACCTCAGTAATCAAGGGTTAATTCCCCTTAATTAAATGTCGCCTCTAAAAAACAACCACTTTGCATATCTTACCTTTTTACCAGCATAACTGCCAAAACTTGTCAGCATTCTTCGCAAAAATCGCTATTCAAATTTTAATTTTTGTCTCTTAAACATACATGTACTTATCGCTTGTAAATACCCCATTGGAATGAGCTTTTTGAACTCATTCCAATGAGAGGTCGCACACCATGCTTTTTGAGTCAAAAAAGCAATTTTTTTTAGTTATTCCAGAATTTCGTACGTAAAACACAGCTTTATGACTTCACATTAAAATGAGCTCTCTAAGCTTGTTCCAATCAACATTCACGCACTATGTCTTTCACACAAAAAATAAAATTTTCCATTTATTCAGGAATTTTGTTTGCAAGAACACTCTTACCCCCCCCCCCCCCCCCCCCCCCCCACAAACACACACACACAAACACACACACACACACACAAACACAGACACACACATCTAAAAGTTCGTCAGCAAAAAAACAGTTACTTCAATTTTTAAATGCATTATAGGAACAACTTGCCTAATCAAATTTAAATACTTTTGCATCATTCTGTATCTAGAACAAACCATTTACCATATCTTTACGCAAAATTCTCCAGCATCATTCACAAAAAAACACCATTATTTATATATTCACATTTCTGTCTCAAAAATATACCTGATCTTCCCATACCCCTATTGGAATAAGCTGTTTGAGCTTGTTCCAATGATGATAAAAAAAAATAAAATTTGTGAAAATTTTTGTTTTCTTGCATGCAAATATATACATGTAGCACATGGAAGATATCCACAGTTGGGGAGAGATGTCCAAGGCTATCTCTTCACATTCCTTGTTTGTGCTTCATGCTAAACCAGTTTGTCTGCAGAGATAAATTTGCTTTATTAAAAATCATTGGAGATTGGCCACACACCAATGATTTTAAATAAAACTAATTTTAGGTAACAAATGTTGAACTTCAAACAAAATCTATCACTCAACCAGTTAATGTTGATGAGGCATGACATGGTGAAGGTGACCTAAAATACTTCTTAGAGTCACTTTGTCAGGTGAGCGATTAAGGCCACGTGGGGCCTCTTGTTCTTTTAAAGGGTGACTTTCTTTCTTTTCTTTTCTTTTTTTTTTTTTTTTAGAGAATTCCAACCAGATCTCAATCTGTTCAAAATTATATGTCCACTTTTGGAATCACAGTACACTGGAGTTCACTTGATTGTGTACAACTTAATTGAAAAACCTTGTTAATTGAATATAATTTCCAAACACCAAACCATTTCAATACTTTTAGTGCAAATTTAACCTGTTAATTACACATAGGTTATAGAGTAAACTCCTGTTAAATGAATAAAAAAATGTGTAATGTTGCAAAGAATTACTCTGACAACCATTGAATTGACTATTCATTGACTTATTTGGCCTAAATACGTCCAATATAGGCATTTATTCTGTTATATCTTGTTTGACAGAGCTCTATGAGCTCTGTAGTGGTAAACAAGCTCTGTTTTACTGGTAAAATAGGACCCATTCACTAATGCTTGGGGTTGAAGTCCTCTAAAATGGGCAACATGAGTATAAATGATAGACTTAACTTGACTTTTTCTCCATGTGGCCACGATTAGCCATTGTGCAAACAAAATTTTAATAGAATAAATGTTCCATTTAACTCATGTAAATAAAAAAAATGACCAAATTCCTGTTAATCCTTTACCTAATGAATGGGCTGCAACTGCCCGCATAATCATTTCAGCCCACTATAGCCCCCCTTCTCCCAATACGGGCTGGCATGGACTAGGGAATGAATGAGAATGTGACTGCGGACGACAGAATAACAATGAATTGAAATGGTAGGCAGTGTACTGAATATTTAGTCACACAAGGACAGAAAGGCAAAATGAATCGGAAATTACAATCAAGTGTAGCTAAAGATACGACAAAGTAATCGTGCAATATCTGGGTGTTAGAATATTGACAAGAGAACTGTGCTGGGCCGAATCCCAAGGCCATTACCCAAGTCTTGATCACCTCAGACGTACCTGACACCACGTACGACCGTCCCTTTTAAACTTTTATAATAATGTCCCATCCCTACATTGGTGAAATGTACCCCATCCTGCAACATATGTACAGCGTGCGGATAAAATTGACGATGTTTCGCATTGTAGTTGCGCACAGCTTATCCAGAAGCCAGACCCATGAAGTTCTGCCATTAACCCTACTGCATATACCTGACCTAAAGCATGTGCGGTGAAAAGTTTGGCAACAAAAATCGGCTGCAAACCCAGAGATTCACGAAATAGTATGCAAACTTCATCAATCCAGTTCTCAATGGAGAATGGATCAGAGTTGGGGTGGCATTGTCATTACCACCTACCTGCAGTATCACAATATGCGGCCGGGAAAAATCTAGAACAGGCATATCTTTCTCCATCATCCTTCCAAGGGTGTTGCCACTCAGTCCATGAAGGCGGAGGTCCAAAGGATGTACCCTAACAACAGCCGAAACTTGCCCGCAAAATTAGAGTTGAAATCGGCCCCGCATCCAGAAAGGTCGCAAGACAGCGACAGAAACTGTGCCCCCAAAGCACGAGTGGGGGATGAATCCTCAGAATGAACCATTGGGGAAGCTGAAATAAAATCAACAAACAAACGCACACACAGAAATACGAAGTAATCGAGAATAAAAACGAGAAAGAGGAATCGCAACACGATAAAATAGGAGAAATGAACAGGCAGAAAGAAAAACAGAATTATCACGCGATGAATTGTGGGACCTATTTCCCATCCTCTCCCAATAGATTCCCATTTGGAAAAGAAAGCTGCATAAAATCTTATGTCTGAAATCATCAAATTTCCTTCCCAGCACAAAGGACAGTTTATCTGATTGCCCTTAAGCTGACCAACATGCTTGCTAATCACAAATCCAAACAATTATGAAGGACAATTAATTGTCTTCTGACAGTTAGCACAAACCTTTTTCCGTGCCTAGTATGTAAAAATCATTTTCAAAAAATTTCAACAAAACCATATCATGTGATCCCTTATTGGAATGAGCTTGTCGAGCTCATTCCAGTGAGTGGTCACATGATATGTTTTTTTTTTAATTTGAAAAAACAAAAATTAAATTAATAAATTTTGATATTGGGTAAAGGGTTAATTAAATACTCCTGTTATTTGAATATTTTTTACATGCACAGAGCTGCTCAATTAACAGTTCCACTGTACTGTAACAAAGTTGCTGAAGTCTGCAACTAGTTCCACATATACATTATTATGTAATATTTACGGTCACGATTAGCCATTGTGCATAAGTATGTGACTTTAAACACCAATAGATAAATAAATATATGTAATATTTGCCCATTGTTTACTTGTTCTCCCAAAACATTAAAGCAGCTCGTGAATGACATTCACAGGCACAGCATAATGTAGCTAATACTGAGGGTCATGAGCTACAGTTTGGAAGAAACTTGTTGAAAATTTAGGAACAGGTTAATAAGATAAAAAATATAGATAATGTTGGTTTTTTTTGTGAGAATTGCAATGGAAAATACTGAGAAACTTTCATCCTCCATACAATTATTCTGCAGCTACTGAAGCAAGAATTTTTTGTACATTATGAAAACGATTGAAATTCCTCAGAAATCTCAGGTTCTTTACTTGTTGAGAGTTCATTGTTGCTTATTGACATATGAGTTACACTTCAAGTAATATTGCCCATTACTGTCCATTAACATTATTTATGACACAATAACTTACCTTCTAAATGTCTATAAATTGGTGGCTCTAATCTTTAAGAATATCTCACTGAATCCACTTTTTAGCTTGAGTCTGTAAGTCAGTTCACATTTTTCTTTAGCACAAGCTACACCCCTTAGTTCTTATCTGATCGTCACGAAATTTCATATGCAGGTTTGGGGTCATGTCTAGAAGAAAATGTCCCCTTTTGGTCGCGATTGGTCAACCGTGATGGCTGCCCGAGCCCAAATCCCGAAAACCTTTAGCACAGTCTACAGGTTGTATTTATAAAGGGATTTCATTGTAACTTGGTAGGATGCCTCTGTATAATATCTAGATGAGAACGTCCACTTTTGGTCATGATCTGTCAACTGTGACGGCTGCCCAAGCCCGAAACCCAAAAACTTTTAGCACAGTCTGCAGGTCATATTTAACATGGAGGGATTTCATTGTAAGCTGGTAGGATGACTCTGTATGATGTCTACATGAGAACGTCCCCTTTTGGCCGCAATCTGTCAACCGTGACGACTGCTCGAGCCCAAAACCCCAAAACCTTTAGCACAGTCTACAGGTCATATTTATAGAGGGATTTCATTGTAACTTGGTAGGTTGACTCCATATAATGTCTAGATAAGAACGTCCCCTTTTCGTCACGATTGGTCAACTGTGACAGCTACAGGGGCACGAAGCCCAAAAACCTTTAGCACACTCTATAGGTCATATTTATGAAGGGATTTCATTGTAACTTGGTAGGATGACTCCAGATAATGTCTAGATGAGGACATCCCTTATGGTCAGGATCATTCAGCCCTGACAGCTGCCGAAGCCCAAAACTCTTAGCACATTCTACAGATCGTATTTATGGAGAGATTTCATTGTATCTTGGTAGGTTGATTCCATATAATGTCTAGATAATAATGTCCCCTTTTCATCACGATTGGTCATCTGTGATGGCTACAGGTGCCCGAAGCCTAAAAACCTTTAGAACAGTCTACAGGTCATATTTGTCAAGGGATTTCATTGTAACTTGGTAGGATGACTCAGTATAATGTCTAGATGAAGCCTTCCCCTTTTGGTTGCGATTGGTCAACCATGATGGCTACACACGCCCAAAGCTCCAAAACCTTTAGCACAGTCTGCAGGCCTTATTTATGAAGGTATTTCATTGTAACTTGATAGGATGACTTGTTTTGGAATAATTTCACTCTAAATTGGTAACTTTTATTGATATACATTAACTGTGAGGGCCACATTAACCAACCCCTCAATTCGAACAGTCTACACCTCATATTATTTTTTATTGAAAACATAGCATACAGGGAACAAGAATTAGCATATTCCCAATTGTCACAATTCTTGTCTTATTTCACAATCCTTTCATAAACATTGAACATTATCATTTTCATCAAACATAACACACAGACAAGTTAAGCTACAGTGTCATTGACACTTTCATTTTTCACTGTAGAGTGGCTGATCCTGGTTGTAGTGGAACAGACAAAAATACTTTGAATAATTTTTAAAAATGTGTGGCATGTGAAGCAGCAAATGTTTGTAATAAACTCCAGACTTGATCTGTTTTTCAACATTTTCTGCCAGTAATGCCAATAGAGTCAATCGCTGGAACTCAACTGTTCGATGTTTTAGTTTGACGTTTGGACATGTCTTTGTTTTGTAATATTGCATTAGTACATGTTTTGCAAAAGCATAAAGTGGTTGAGTGCTAAATTATTTTTCAAAGGTGATTTGAAACATGGGTATTTTTTTCAAAGATACCCTGCTACCAGCACGAGTAGCCTCATATTTAGCAAGGTTTTCTTTATAGATAATTGTTTTGTTACAGTTTATTGGAGAGTGCCAATAGGCACTCTCCAATAAATTGCAACCAAACAATTTTATATAAAAAAAAATTCTGCTGATGAAAACTCAAGCTAAAGGTTTAGCTAATGCATACAATGTAAAGCCACTGAAGTGGATTTCAGCACTTTTCAGTAGAGCCATGATAGTGGCTTCTAGCACTCAACTAGTAAAGTATTTTCAACCTGAAGAGAGGTCATCATACTTCACTTGCAAAGTAATATTTAAGACCAAAGGATATTAAGAAAGAACACAGTGGGGTGGAGTATCATTGTATGTGGGTCTGGAATCCATGATCATAGATGGAGATTTTCCTATATTTTAGGTGCTCATGAAATACAGGAAAATCTCAACTGCTATGATATAGTTTTGTTAAAATTTTTAAAAAAAATTTCATCTGCTCAGTTTGTATCTACAGTCCAGCTTTTTGATATTTTTGTTCTTGTTAATTGCAATTTGTGAACACTCATGTGCAACTAAATGCACCAGCAACCATCTCTCACAAAGGATGGTTTATGTACATAATCTCTTAAAGTTGTTGAAGCATATTTCATTGGAGATGTTTCAATAGGCACTTCATTTCCCATCTTCCCAGCCAGAAACTGAATTTAATTACCTTTTCCTTTGTCCAGCACATGTTATTTCAGATGACCCTTGAAAACTCTGTGATTATTTTTTTTTTCTGCTTGGGTATTTGAACCTGGTGTGTGTTACTTCAACTAGTAGGATATACATGTAACATAGAAACTGGAAAGTACACTGATTCATAATAAATAAATTGGTAACTCTTCAGTGCACATCAAAATATATGTCTGTTTATTTTGGTGATTGACCGATAAACAGAATGACTCATCATCTAGAAGGTCGATGGTCTGCTTGACTATCGGCCAATTCCAACGTCAACTTATTGATACTGTTAGTGGAATACCGAATATGTCCCTGCATAAGTCGCTCCCATAAATAAGTTGCACCTTATCTTTTCAGCCAAAATGTCTCCCCTGTGATAATTACCTTTGTATAAGTCTCACCCCCGATTGTGAGAATAGCCGGTACACAAGTATGACTTGCTAGTGAGTGAGAGTGAGTTTGTACATGTGCAACAGGAAATTAGATGAGTGTCGGAACATGTGAAGGATTTTTGTAATAGAGGAAATTATATGGTGTTATTTAGGCCTAAAAAGTTAAAAATCTCTTTCTCAGGTCCCCTGAATGGTCCTTTTAGCTGCCACATGCTCTCGTTTTATAACCAACGCAAACTTTTAAAAAAAGTGAAAATTAAATGGTTTGTGTCTGATATTTTACCCAAGTTAATAAAATTGATAAATTTGTCCCTTGCACTCAAGGGATGAAATACACTACCATCCATACTCTTCTGTAGATTATGAGGCCTAAAACAAACCAAGAACATGAATTTTTGATGGCAAAGAAATAATTACAAAAATAAAAAATAAAAATAAAAAAACACCCACCTGTATGCAGTTTTTTAAAAATGGCCTGAGAAACAGAAGATCTACTTTGTGGGGTCTTAATCTGTCCATTTATTCACCACATAATACATATTGATGCCATAGATCCATTATATTTTGCACATCACGATATGAAGGAGAGGTCATACTCAGTACTTCAAAATGAGATGAGAGGTTCAATAATGGATCAAGGAACAGGTGAATGAATGGTGTCTCCCACGTTGTGTCCTTGGGCAAGGCACTTAACCCCGATTGCCTACATGGGGGCACGATGGTGCCTTGTACTAAGGCGTACTGTACGTCGATGGTGCGCATGTCTTCAACCAATCTAACCCTGCCTGTGCCGTGGTGCAGAGTTCACAGTTACGATGTTGGAGAGCTGACAGCTGCTCGTCGTTGCTCGGTGGTTCTCTCCGGGTACTCTGGTTTCCTCCACCCGTAAAACTGTCACCGACAAGATATGACTCTGGCTGTTAATGTGTCGTTAAACCCTAAAAAAAAACAAAAAAAAACAAAAAAAAAAAATGAATGGTGTGGTTGTATTATGGCAATGTTAGGCACAATAGGCAAGTTACAAGCCAAAATTATTTTATTTATAATGCTCAGAAGGAGGATTTGGGGGTATCTAGTGAAGCCCTCCATCCGTTTGTCTTTCCATCTTTCTGTCTCCATTTGTCTGTCTGCACAAAAACGTTCCGCATTGTAATTTCAAAGCTATTGGTCGGATTTGTATCTCCTTTGATATGCTGATAGACCCACATGGGGGAACAGATATGCATAAGAGTTATGGCTATTTTTCACTTTTTGGACTTTTTCTGTTTTCACTCTTTTGGACTTTGAACATTTTCCTGTCCTACAATATCTTTAAGGCAACTTCGAACATACCAACAGGCCAGAGGCAGTGGCCCATGCTTTGCATAGCCCTTGTCGACATTAGATTATCATACAACAACCCAACGTTGATTTCCACTTCCAGAAAGAAACATCAGCGACCACCAATGTTAGTCTAAGTCAGTCACTGATGGTCTGCCAATGGGTCATTATTGGCTGATGCTGAATGTGAATGCTGAACTTCAGTCAATTACTAGTATATTTTTCAATGTTTTTAACTTTTGAGCAGAGAGAGAGAGAAGGAAGTAAAATTGAGAAAGGCAAGTGAATTGATCATCTTCGATTCAATGACAGACCAAATCAGGGACTATGCTTTCCTTGTTATTGATTAATATAATTTTCATTTACAGGAATTCCATGTAGCCTATCTCATTATTAAAATGGCCAATTCACCACGTCCTGGAATATGGGTGTTGGAAAGATCAACAGATTTTGGTGTAACATGGAAGCCATGGCAGTATTTTGCTGACACCCCAAGTGACTGCATCACTTTTTTTAATGTCACAGCCAATCAAGAGATTGAAAATGATGATGATGTGATTTGTTCAACCTACTTTTCAAAAGTCGTTCCACTGGAAGATGGAGAGGTATGTACTTTTAGTGTTCATTTTCACAACTCGGGCAAATGATAATTTTGTTTGTATATAATTCTCCCCCCCCCCCCCCAAAAAAAATTTTTGGCAACCAATTTTGGGGTTTTTTTGCCAACATTTAACTTGCAATAGCATGAACATTTACTCAAACTGCACTTGGTATGCATTTGTAACTTTGCCAGAACTTTGATCTGTTTTATAAAATGATAGAACTCTGTATTCTTTGACTTTAGTAGCAGAATGTCATGTTATAACACACTGTATTATGTAACACCGTGTATTACAACACAGTGTATCATTGGTTTAATGAGACTCGTGAAAAAAGATGCGTATGCTTGGTTTGTCATCTCAGCCTCTGCACTAACACTGGTAAACATGGAGTATCATTTTCCCTTTCGCTTTCTTAAAAGTTTCAAAAAAAGAAAGACTACCTAGAAAACAGCTGAAAAAATGTTAGGGAAACCATTTTTAGCTTAAATTGACAAAGTCAAGATGGCTATTGCCATCTCGCATGCAGAAGTCTGTTAGTCTGTTCACATTTTCCTTTAGCACAGGCTACACCCCGTAGTTCTTATCCGATCGTCACATAATTTCATATGCAGGTTTGAGGTCATATCTAGATGAGAACATCCCCTTTTGGTCATGAACTGTCAACCGTGATGGCTGCCCAAGCCCAAAACCTGAAAACCTTTAGCACATTCGACAAGTCGTATTTATGGAGGGATTTCATTGTAACTTGGTAGGATGACTCTGTATAATGTCTAGATGAGAACATTCCCTTTGGTCATGATCTGTCAGCTGTGCTGGCTGCCCAAGCCCCAAACCCAAATACTTTTAGCACAGTCTCCAGGTCATATTTAACATGGAGAGATTTCATTGTAACTTAGTAGGATGACTCTGTGTGATGTCTAGATGAGAACTTCCCCATTTGGTTGCGATCTGTCAACTGTTGATGGCTATCCGGGCCCAAAACCCAAAAACCTTTAGCACAGTCTACAGTTCGTATTTTGGAGGGATTTCATTGTGACTTGGTAGGATGACTCAATATAAAGTCTAGATGAGAACATCCCATTTTGGTCATGATTGGTTAACTGTGATGGCTACAGGGGCCCCAAAGCCCGAAAACCTTTAGCACAATCTACAGATCGTATTTATGGTACCGATCATTCAACCATGATGCTGCCAAGCCCAAAACCCAAAAACCTTTAGCATAGACTACAGTCATATTTATGAAGGGACTTCATTGTAACTTGGTAGGATAACTCAGTATAATGTCTAGATGAGGATATTCCCTTTTGGTTGCGATCGGTCAACCATGGTGGCAACATAGGCCCAAAGCCCGAAAACCTTTAGCACAGTCTACAGGCTGTATTTATGAAGGGATTTCATTATAACTTGATAGGATGATTTGTTTTGAAATAATTTCACTGTAGCTTGGTAACTTTGGTTGACATGCATTAACTGTGAGGGTCATAGTAACCCACTCCTCAATTCTTTAGTACAGTCTACACCTCAAATTATTTTTATTGGAAACATAGCATACAGGGAACAGAAATTAACATATTCTCAATTATCACAATTCTTGTTGTATTTCATATTCCTTTCATAAACATTGAACATTATCCTTTTCTTCAAACACAACTCACAGTCAAGTTAAGCTACAGTGTCATTGACACTTTCATTACAGGTTGTCTTAACCCTTTGCATAAAGAATCTGAATGCATCTGCCCTCCTTATTTACAAACTGGGTGTTTGAAAACTTTAAAAAAAAATGTCAGAAATACTATATTATGCGTGTCCTCATTGGAACAAGCTCGACTAGCCTGTTCCAGTGAGGGTGGCACATAATCGGTGATCAAAATAAGTGGTATCACATCATATTTAGCGATGCAAAATCAGGCAAGAGCAACGCAAATGTTTAACTCCTATTGCGAAATGCGATAACCTTCTGAGGGCTGTGGTGCATCAGTAATCTGCATTCTGTTGCTCACCAACCAATGGTATGTACCATATTTCATCTAAATTTTCAGATTCCAGAAAATAATAAACATTTTCCGGTGTTCTAATATTTAGAAAATGACCAAAATACATTTGGACAACTGATGTGGGTGGAAATTTTGAACAATTTTGAACCGGTTAGTAAATTTATTGTACACAAACTACCTCGGAAATGGGAAAGATAAAATGCCTGTTCAAAACGGCGACTTTAATCATCATGAATGAATGACTGAACAGTTTCAGTGCACTGTCGCACAGGGACGATGTGGGATTTGAAATTCCTTGCAACACGAATAACTTTATTTGCTTATGAATCCACGAGAGTCAGAAGTGAGGGTCAATAATCTTATTTTGTTTGAGTGTGCGCACTGGCAGTAGGGTATTGTGGTCAGACTCCTGAGAACTTCGAACTGGAAGGTGACTAGGAATTGTGCATAACTACAAGAATTCTGCTCTCTGTTTTACTTAGAAATGTGGGCATAATTATGGTAATACTGAAACCGCAGTTTGACGGTTGTTTAAGAAAAAAAAAAAAAAGAAACCCAAAACAGTTGCTGGTTTGGGAGCTGTCCCAGCATACTATCCATAACGGTTATAAAAAGGGAAAAAATCCACCAATATGTGTTTTTGAAAGCTGAGCGTTATCCATTGGCCTATAAGAGAGAGTGGATGCTGAGCCTTGGCCATCTGGTCGGCCTACCGGGGGAACAGATGATGGGGATTTAATCATCAGCATCACCACTGGAAAAATAAATATGAACATACCCATTGTTCGTTGTGCTTTTATTTACTTTCCCAATAAATCCTGAGAAGAAATAAAAAAAAAATATTTTGATCCCAGCACATAATACTGTTTTGTTGAAATTTTTTTAAAAATATGGCAAATAAATAATTAAAATAACCTATTTTGATATCGTATGCATTAGGTCAAGGGTTAATTTCTAATTTGTGCAGATCAGTTTTCTCATCCTAAAATACCATACTGTTTCTCAGTACTGAGATCTTGGTGCTCCAGATAAGACATACATAGTCTTAATAGTATATATGATTAAAACTTGATTTTAGCAAAAACATGAATTTATTTTGAGGCATACAAACTGCACTTTTAAATTCTGTAAACATCATTAATATTTTGTCACAGGCATAAAAATTCTGCTGTTTTCAAAAAGAAGACATTCCATTTTGTGATGATCACATTTGCATGGATCAAGCTGGGAAGTTGAAAAAATGTTACTTAATCACTTGTAATGTTCAGTCAGATGTAAAAACGAAATATGAAACTAAAGTAAAGCCTTGATAGTTAATCCATTAGTTAGCCAGTCAAGCAGGGTTTAATCTTGGCCCTTTTGGGAGCCAAAATAAGGCTTCTTTCCCAATGGGGTATATGCTATAAAATTCCCAATTTCCAACACAAAACTCCCAAACTTATACAGCATAATCCGATTACAGTGTCATTGTGCTCTTCTGATAGTTAACTGGTGTAGTGCTAAATTATTTTTGGTTATCTAACTTTGTTGACATGTCTTTGCCTTGTTATAAATTATGGGAGAGTGCCTATAGGCACTCTCCCATAAATAGTAACAAGGCAAATCCATGCAGACAAAGTAATTTCACTTCAAAGATAATACGAAGCGTATCCACAGAATATGAAGCCTTTAAGTCGTGGCATCTGCTCTTCAGAATGAAGTCCAAATATGGACTTCCAGCACTCTACTAGTTAACATTGTGCTCTCCTGGTAGTTAATTCTAATAAAGAAATACCCATTTTAACCTGTATTCTCTCTGGAAAATAGCTTCCAGGTGGATCTATGTTTAGATGAGCAATTGAATCATTTCCGTAGGACCAAGAAAAAGGGCCCTTTCACAATCTACTTGGATCAGATACTGCAGTCAAGTAATTTCTACTGCAAATAAATTAGTGTTCAGGGAGCATTCCATTTCATAAGCTACCTGGAACAACAGATGTGGATAGTCCTATCGGATCTTGATCTCAGTACATAATAGATTAGGATGCATTTTATATTTGATCGCTTTTATTTTCCAACATTGTCATGTCCATTTTGTTTTTTTATTGACAGATCGTTGTGTCTTTGGTTAACAACAGGCCGAGTGCAAATAATTTCTCCTTTGCTGAACAACTGCAAGAATGGACGAAAGCTACTGATGTTCGAATGAATTTTTTGAGAACCAAAACACTCCTTGGTCATTTGATGGCTTTGGCCAGACAAGATCCAACAGTTACAAGAAGGGTAATTTAAAGATTATTATCTGTTGAAATCTATCATTTGTAAAACAAGAATGTTCATTTTTTCCTTCTCATTACATGAGAAAATCTGCTTTTATAAAAAAAAGTTAGTCGCAAATATTTTTCACCCGAAAGATCTTTCCTGTCACTTCCCATTGATTTAAAATGCAGAAACAAAAAGTAGTTACCGTCAAATTTCTAAAAGTTGAAGCTTGTCATAGGAACCCAATGTTTAACTTTTAAGATTCTTCCTCTTCAGATCCTCCTGGTAGAATCTTTTGATATTTGGTAAACAGCATGTTTATCGGAGTCAGATTGAAGCTGGTTCTAATGAAGGGCCTGGATTCATATTTGGGCTCCCAATGGGAGCATCAAGTGAAGGTGTCAAGTTCAAATTTGTTCATATCAAGTCCCTGGATTCATATTTGTATTTATGTGACCCCAAATTTTAATATCGTGCAAAATGAGAAATATTCTTAAAAAATTTTCTTTTTAAGATCCACAGGTAAGAATCTTTTGATATATGGTGTACAGCATCCTTAGGAGGGGCAGATTTCAGTTTCAGGCCTTTAGATTACCCTAGTTTCACACTGTTTACAGGTGTGCCCAAATTAGAGAAGGTGTGAAGACATCAAGAAAAAATATAATCTATCTGTACCTCTTCTACTTTTGAGAATAACTTCCATCATAATATGACCATAGAAAGGCATGGCAATGCAACATAATAGGGTAAGACTGTTATTTCTGTTTTTAACCCTTTACCTAACATGAAAAGCAGACGACACTTGCAAAAAAAAATATTGAATAACTAATTTTTTTCATTTTTTGTCTCAAAAACATAGGTTATGACCCCTCGTTGGAACGAGCTCGACGAGCTCGTTCCAACGAGGGGTCATAACCTATGTTTTTGAGACAAAAAATGAAAATATTTTGAAAATTAATTGTCGATTTTTGAGAATAGCGCTGGCCGGTTTTGGCCGTTATGTTGGGTAAAGGGTTAATGTGCCCAATTTAGGGCAAAAGGGTGTGCCCAAAATAAATGGAATTTAAAGGTCTGAGTTTATTCATATCAAGTCATTGGGTCTGTAGTTGAACTCCCTGTGGGAGCCTGAATTTTAAGTTAGTCCAATATGAGGAATATTCTTTAAAAATATTTTCCTTCAGATAGAAGTCTCTGATATGTGGTATGAAACATCCTTAGTGAAGGAGAGGGGACTCAGATTTGTTCAAATTAAGTCCCTACAATCATATTTGGACTTATAAGGACCTGAATTTTAACATGGTATAAAATGAGGATTATTCTTTGAAAAAATTCATCTTCACATCCACCAGTCAGAATCTTTTGACATGTGTTATACAGCATCTGTAGGAGGGGCAGATTCAAGTTTGTTCAAATCAAGACCCTTGGTTCAAATTATGGGAGCCCATATTTTAAATTGGTGCAATATGAGAAAATTTAAAAAAAAAAAGCTTTTTCTACATATCAACCATTCAGAATCTTTTGATGTTTGATATTTATAGCATCCTTGAGGTGTGTGTGTGTGTTGGATGAGGGAGAGGGGACAGATTCGAAGCTTGTTTAAATCAAGTGCCTGAGTTCATGTGTGGGCTTTATAAAGTTGACTAGCCATCTATGCTGAATGTGACATTAAATCCTTCTTTAAACAGGGGTGTAATTGAGGCCCCTTTGGGTCTCTTGGAGTTTTTTTTGTGGGGTTGGGGATGGCAGGCAAGGGATACTGGTAGTTGTGTTTCATTGACTCAACCCAGTGCGTGAAAGATTCATTCATAATTTTTGCTTATCACATAAGAGGTGTAAATTCCTTTTGTTCATTATTTGACTTTGTTAAGGCCTCAGTTTGTATAAATGAGTGCTTCAGTGATCATTATGCTTCAGTTCCAAAATCCATTAAACTGCAAAATTTCCAGTCTTTTCAACACAAAATCCCTTTTTTTTGCCTTTCGGTTTTGGTTTTGTACAAAAACTCAGTTTTTTGTTCGGTTTTCGATTTTTCAAAATACATTGTAGAAATCCACATTTTGGAGGGTAATGTACACATAAAATGTGTATGTAATTTGTCATCCAAGTCATGAGGCTCATACAGCGTGTTGAGTCACCCAGGTTACTCAGTGTCCACCACTCTTCTCATGTACATATTGTGGTGGGATACTGTAATGGGCTACAGTGGTGGAGCCATGGGGTATCTAGGGAGACCAGTCCACCACCCCCACCCCCCTTCCCCCCCCCCCCAAAAAAAATTTCTTGCTCCTGCCCCCAGTACAAGTACAGTACCCTCAGTCCTGAGATTCCCCCCCCCCCCCCCCCCCCCCCCAACTCTTCACTGGCATTGTCCTCCAGGATTTCAAACCATGTCTCCCCCACTGGTGGGATATACCTTGTTCTGTCAGTGAGATTTGGGGCCTTGTCAAGAGGCAAAAATTTACAAGAAACGCTACATTTTAGCAAAAATCAACATTTCCTTATTTTTTAAGGAGTCGCTAAGTTCTCACCCTGGTTTTGGCAGATAATGTGCAATTGTTGTGCTTATTTCGGTAACTGTCACATCGCTTCAAAATAGACTGTCCCGTGTTTCTAAATGGTTCCTTCTTCAAATGACAGTAGAATAAAAGGAACACAAATCATATTTCTTGTGATTTTGATAACTATTATTGAAGTAAGGCGTGATATACGAGTCACTTTTATTGGTACATGTAAGTGACTCACTTCATTGTTTTCACAATATCTCTCCTAATTTCGACTGTAGAGGTTCGTTTTTGACTTTGATTTTGCCCAAACATAGAAATTGGGCGAAGTGAGCAGTGCCAAGGCGAACATATTACCAACTTCAAATCGCCCTCTTTGCTGATCCCTACATTGCTTTCATCTCAGTCAAGACAAACGATTGATGTTTTTGAAGGGAGATGGCTGCACAATGGAAGTTGGAAGTTTGCAACATTCCATCTTGGGATTCATTGTGTACACAAAATACATGTGGGAAAACATGTGTTGATTATAACAACTGCGTATTGGAATACAGCATTGACAGTTTATACCTGACAGGCCTGCAGTACTGCGCGATTCCTTAAAGTAAGTTCAAATAGTATACAAACAATTTGCAATAAGTTTAAAAAAAACTTTCAATAGTTATCTGCCATCCATTTAACAGGATATGTTCTATTTTAATTTAACCATTTTATTGTTGACAAAAAACTGTACTTTAATGCACAGCATTATTTCTAAGCATGTGATTTCAGAAAACGTGCCAGAAGTTGGCTAATTAACATAATTTACCAGTCATTTTCCCCATGTTAACTTTGAGATTTTTAAAACTCAATAAATTTTATGTTTACCTCCAATATAATTTACTATGCACCGTATGCAGATGATTTTGTGTCAATGATAATTTATATTACTTTTACACCATATATTGTCAGGTAACTTTCAACATCTGTTTGGTCGAATATGAGTGAGCCTGAGGCTGTGCCCGGTTCATTAAATTAACTTAACGATTCTTGAATTGTCTGTGTGGATTCTCAGGCAAGACTTTTTAATTTTTCTTATTCCTTTTGGTGGTGGTTCTGTGGATAGCGTTTAAGATATAAGCCACTATTTTAGAGGGATGTGCTGTCAATCCTCTCGAAGCAAGAATAAAAGGCACAGCGTTTACCTTTGCCTGACATTTTAGCCTTTGGCGTGTGGAGAGGATGTGATTGAAAGGTCATAAACATACCAATTTGGGGAGATTTGTTGAAACTGAAAGCCTCGTTTTTTTGTTAGGGTGCGGTTTGGTTTTGGTTTTGAACTAAAAACGAACCGAACTGAAAAACCACCCAGTCCTACTGTGTACATTTCAAAAACAGAAAATAAATGTTGATTATCAGCATTTTCAAACAATCTCTTGTATTTTGACACCCCTGATGTAGATTTCTATCAGGTGCCCATGGTATATGACAGGTTCAGGTAATTATGAACTCAAACATGCTTGATATAAAATGAAGTCCGGATTTTTTATTAACAATTTGAAAGATACATTGTTTTTACATCAAGACCCTATTGCAGAGTCAGATAGTTTTGTACCTTGTGCATCCATCCATGTGTGTATGTTGTATAAATATGAATTTATATGCATGTTTTCTCATTGAGCTCTGGCAAACTGGCTTAAATTGGTTAAATTTCTTGCTGCTTTAAAGGAAAAATTTTCTGTTTGAAATTTCATTGTTTTGACATCAAAGTTCAGAGGATTAAAATTATTTTAGGAGAAGTTCCTGGAAAATGCTTGAAAATTCTCTAGAAATGTCCTTAGAGGTCCTGGATATTTTCTCTCTCTTGTGTATGCGCTCCTGGCAAGAATTTTGTTATATGGATGCATTTGGACAATTGGTTATAACTTGTGTCATGCTTACCCCATGGGAAATGAAGCAGGATTTATTTACTGTGATAAACAATTTCTGATTTACTGGTAAAATAGGACCTGGTAACCAACTCCTGGGTTGGAAGTCCTAAAAGGTAGGCAGTTTCCGAGCGATAGGCTAAACTTGACTTTTTACCTTTATTGCAATCATGATGTAGCCATATATGCTGAAAATGATCTTACATAAATTTGTCAAGAAAGCTTCTTCTTTTTTCAGTATTATTATAGTATTAAGGATATATCCATCGGTGGGCGATGTGTTTGCAATGGCCATGCTGAATCATGTGATGCAGTGGATGAAGTGGATTCTAGAAAACTTGTATGTAATTGTCAGCACAATACTTGTGGAGCTCAGTGTGAATATTGTTGTCCTGGATTCACACAGAAAGAATGGCAGGTAGCAAGGTCTGATCGCCGGTTTGAATGTGAACGTAAGTAGTATTATTAAAGCCTAAAAAGAAGGTTACAAATATGTTTCTCAGGCCCTCCCACATTGTCATTTTGGCTGCCACATGCTAACTTTTTATACCAATGCAAACTTAAAAAAATAAAAATTGAATGGTTTATGTCGGATATTTTACCCATGTTAATAAAATTGATAAATTTGTCCTTTGTGTGTATCAGTGATTTGCAATGCTTTAGCTTATGAACTTTTGATGGAAAAGAAGTAATTACAAAAATAAAAAATAAAATAAAAAACTGCCCGCCTACATGCACTTTTACAAAAAATGGTTTGAGAAACAGTAGATCTACTTTATGGGGCCTAATCATGTAATTATTATTAGCTCAACTTTGACGTAACTCAAAATTGAGGTTATGCCATGGCCTGTCGTCCGTCTGTCCATCCATCAGTCATCAATTCAATATGGCTCGGGCTAGAGGTCGTATTTATGAACCTATCTTTACGAAACTTCGTGAGTACCTTTGTTATCACCGTGGGACGAGGACGAGTGTTTTTGGGTGCTGTCCGAAATTCAAGACGGCCACCAGCAGCCATTTTGTACCTTAGTTAGTGAAATCAGTTTTTTGTACAAAATTTCTGTATGAAAGTTCTGATTCGAATAAATTTTTGTCTGAATGTTTAGTAACATGGAATACATCACATATAATATGTTTTTTTTTTCTTGTGCTTAAATTTTGCAAATTAGATGAACTTCGATTTTTTCAGTGCTACATACACACAGTAAGTACACATGTCAATACGGCTCGGGCTAGGGGCTGTATTTATGAACCGATCTTTACGAAACTTTTGGGGTACCTTTGTTATCACCTTGGGACGAGAACAATTGTTTCTGGGTGTGGTCCAAAATTCAAGATGACTGCCAGCAGCCATTTTGTACCGAAATTAGGTCCAATCAGTTTTTGTACACAACTAATATACGGTGGCCATTTTGTACCGAAAAAAGGTCCAATCAGTTTTTTTATTTTAACACAACTTCTGTACGACTCAGGCTAGAGGCCGTATTTATGAACTGACGTTTATGAAACTTCTGGGGTACCTTTGTTATCACCTTGGGACGAGAACGAGTGGCCATTTTGTGCCGAAATTAGGTACAATCAGTTTTTTGTACAGAACTTGTATATGAAGGTTCTGATTTGAATAAATTTTTGCATGAATGTTTAGTAACATGGAATACATCACATATAATACAGGTTTTTTTCTCGTTCAGAAATTATGCAAATTAGATGAACTTTGATTTATTCAGTGCTACTTATACACAGTAAGTGCACATGTCAATACGGCTTGGGCTCGAGGCTCTATTTATGAACCGATCTTCACGAACCTTCTTGGGTAGCTTTGTTATCACCTTGGGACAAGAATGAATGTTTTTGGTTGTGGTCCAAAATTCAAGATGGCTGCCGGCGACCATTTTGTACCAAAATTAGGTACAATCAGTTTTTGGCACAGAACTTCTATATGAAGGTTCTGATTTGAATAAATTTTTGAATGAATGTTTAGTAACATGGAATACATCACATATAATACAGGTTTTTTTCTCGTGCAGAAATTCTGCAAATTAGATGAACTTTGATTTATTCGGTACTACTTATACATAGTAAGTGCACATGTCAATACAGCTCGGGCTAGAGGCTCTATTTATGAACCGATCTTCACGAAGCTTCTTGGGTACCTTTGTTATCACCTTGGGACAAGAACGAATGTTTTTGGGTGTGGTCCAAAATTCAAGATGGTTGCCGGTGGCCATTTTGTACCAAAATTAGGTACAATCAGTTTTTGGTACAGAACTACTATATGAAGGTTCTGATTTGAATAAATTTTTGAATGAATGTTTAGTAACATGGAATACATCACATATAATACAGGTTTTTTTCTCGTGTAGAAATTATGCAAATTAGATAAACTTTGATTTATTCAGTGCTACTTATACACAGTAAGTGCACATGTCAATGCGGCACAGGCTAGAGGCTGTATTTATGAGCCGATTTTCACGAAACTTCTTGGGTACCTTTGTTATCACCTTGGGACAGGAACGAGTGTTTTTGGGTACCTTTGTTACCACTGTGCTATGAGAACAAATATTTTTGGGTTCAGTCACACCCACTCTGGGACTCAAAGATTTCTTTTCTAGTTTAGCATCTAACTGTTGCCCACCTTTACAATACTTTACCTATTCATTTGTTACAGGCTACGATCAGCATTTATGTACAGACCCTTCCACTACTTTATATGTACCTTTGTTATCAGGTCATTACCTAGATGTGTGTCATTGCTGTGTCGCATACTATACATGTACATGTCTTACACAAGTTGAGCTACAGTGTCATTGACACTTTCATTTTATAGAATATAGTATACTATGCTGTAAACTTTGAAAGTGCTAATACAACAGAATCCATTTCTAAAAAAAACCCATTCTCTTCATATTTGTCTTAGTGGCAGGTAGTGCTCTGTGGTATACCGGCTTTTCGGTACAGTTTTGGTATTATGGGGATTCCGAAAGCCGTACCAAAACCAAATCAAAATATCGTTTATTTCAGTATTTATATTTTTGTGCGAAATTGACAGAAAGTCCACTCAATAAGGTGGGTTGTAAATCTAAAAGCCTATATATTTTGTGCGAATTGATAAGAAAACGTGCAAATGTGAACTTTGTAAGCGATGGGTAGCAGCAGACACTGGGAATAGGTCGGAGAAAGAAATAAAAAAAACGACGGCAGAAAAACAGAAAATGGCAAGTTGTGAACTTGGTACTTCCGTTTCTAAAGAATTACAGCCCGGTTCCAGTGTTTCTAACATTCAGACGGATTCAATATATTTTTTGAAAATTACTGTGCTATTTATTCACAGGGGACATTAGGGGTTGAGAGGGTGATTGACTTGTTGGAAATAAGCCACTGGCATGGACAATTAAATACGTTGACAACTTGACATACAAACGGTAATACTGCCTGTGGTTATCTCTTCTTGGCAATTTTTTTATAGCAATTCGTTCAATTCAGCATTGCTATTTTAAGTTGCTGATACTTTCAACAACTGATCATTTTATTAAAATACAAGCCCCCAAACTTTAATACCCTATCATCTGCTTTTTATTCTTTCGAATAAATAATTTATACTTCACACAGTGCACACTGGAAAGACGTGATTGACCTCAATTTAAGGACACATTAAAAAACAATGTACGGAAGTCAACAGGCAAGATGAGATTTAGCATTATTGAAGTTCATTTGATCAATCGAGGCACAGCAAGTGCTTTGAAAATGATTTGCTAGCTATTAGTAAATCATCGATTTGTACATTTTTTTTAGCTCAACTTTGGCGAAGCCAAATTTGAGCTTTTGTCATGGTCCGTCGTCCATCTGTCTGTACGTCAACAATTGGATACGGCTCAGGCTAGAGGCCGTATTTATGAACCGATCTTTACAAAACTTCTTGGGTACCTTTGTTATGACCGTGGGATGAGAAAGAGTGTTTTTGGGTGCGGTCCGAAATTCAAGATGGCTGCCAGCCGCCATTTTGTACCGATGATGCAGAAATCTGTATTTTTATACTGTACCAATGACCCAGACATAGCTGGTGCTAACTCTTAAAATATAGGGCCAAACACAAATTTTGCCCCCCCCCCCCCATCCCCAAAATTTGCATCTAAAACCAAAGAAAACATGTCCTGAATGGCCCTCCACACTTCACATCTACTGCGCATACGCAGTGTCAAGGACGTTCCGAAATTGGCGCCATTAATCATTCTCAGTTTGGCCCTTCATCAGTTAACATCTGACTGATCTTTGTGCTTGTAAATCTCAGTTTAAATGATGCCAGACACATAAATATTAGTGAAATGGTGATTCTAAGGAGGATATAGAAGGAGGAGAGGAATAATGTGTGACAGAATATTATCAGGGCTGTAACTTAAAATTTTTTAATGAAATTATGTTAAGTTACCTATTTTCGAGGCAGCAGCCATTTTGTTGTCATTCTTGTTATTTAGTTACACTGATTTTTTAGTGTTTTCCTCTCTCCCTTTCCTTTAAGTCCCCTCTTGCTATTTTCCCATGCTTTTGGCATAGTTTCTGTAATTATTATTACTAAAATTTATTGGGAGTTTTAGCTGAATAACAGAATGAATTCTGTTCTTTTTCCCATGTTTACGTCTTCACCTACGGGTGGTTAGGCATTGTGTTCTGCATCTACCATCTGAGGTTCTGCAGTTTCTTCCCTGGAAGTCTCTGTTTTGCATCAGATAGTGTATTTTTGGTAACTGATTTCGGGTCTGGGTGCCTGGAGTCTTATTTTAGTGTTTTTACACTCATTGTTTACATTTACAACAGCCCTCTGTGTGAGGGGGGATTTCTTGAAAATAATATCTTGATGTTAATTTAATCATGACTAGATACATTATTATTGTTCGTAAGTGTTGCATAAATTGTTTAAAATATTTTTAAATTTTTTGTCCACACTTAGGCTTGGGATCCATTGGGCCTTAACGTTACTTTTCAGAAACTTGGGCTGTTCTGAAAAAATATTTTTTCAAAATATTTTGATTTTAATTATTTTTTCTATGTTAAGGGATCATATTATTATTATGTATTTTGATTGTCAGGGGTTGGTGCGAGTACCAGGACTTCGTTTTCTTTTCACATTGAAAGGATTTTGATCAATTGTAATAAGAGGAAGTCTTCCTCTGACTTTTATAATCATTCTATATGTAGTCAGTGTACTCGCATTAACTCCTGTTCTGTATCTGATGATTTCGATGACAACATGGGAAGCGTATGTCACGGTATGTTAGTGGGGAATTGGACATTCTGGTCCTTTCCCCGCAGGGTCACTCTACTTTATCAATTTCTATTTCAGACGATCAAGATTAGGGTGATGTATCTGTGATGTCTTCCAACAGTGTGCCTCCGTCGTCACAATTAATGAAGGGCTAGTGGAAAAGTGCTCATGTAAATACGCCAATTGCCTAAGAGGACCCTAGTAGGTTCGACGGCGTTTGACGTCCGCTAGCTCGCCCGGTGTAGCATCCATTCATCGAATGGTTCGGCAGCCGGGTTCGTCCGTTGCGGTCTAGAAGGAGTTTTGGGGTGATACGAGCACTATAAATCAACCAAATGCACACCCAGTGACGGCGGATTAGAGGGAGAACGGAGGAAGCCTTTTAGTCCGGTTCATAGCTCGTTCTGGTCCATCCGGACGGCGAGCGAGAGAGGCCCCTCTCTCATACAACAACATCTGGCCCCAGTTTCGCATTCGGAGCATACGTCCGCCGCTCGGGACGCTCCGACATATAGTAAGTCCGGAGAGACTGTCAATAAGGCTTCCTCATTCTCATGGTAGCGCACACGACCGCTCTTGGCTACGTGACCTCGGATATCCAGTCAGCTTCGCCAGTCAGAGAATCATCGGCGACCAGGTCACACCATCCGGTAGCCAGGGACATGAGGCCTGCAGACTCCGGACGTTAGCATAGGAAAGTGTGCAGGAGTCAACGTACACGGAGCTTCCGGCGGCAATGCATCGTAAGACCGTTACTGCACAGGCCTCAGGGACGGACGTGCTATCCTAAATAGCACAGCTTATCGCAGCATCCCAGCAACAACTGAATCTGTCGCATAATGTTTTATCCGACGATGCTGGGTCGGGACGCTCCGCGGAAGCAGGTACGGACGGCCAAAAATTTCATCCGTTCCGACGGGATACCGAAAGGGATTCGGAGGATTTCGTGCTTTCCCTTTCAGAACAACATATGCTGTTGTGTATGTCATCTGACTTGATCTTCTACAGGTTCTTTCGTCGGACCAGAATGCTGCGATGCCGGATAAGAAACTGATAGCGTCGGTGGACTTAGAAATTTTTGGTTCGGTTCAGGGACATCGTCCCTCAGTTCCGACATAGTCCAATAATGTCACACAAACTTTCGAATTATTGAACGACGCTATATATTTATTATTATATGCTTGCTATTACCAAGTATTTCTGGTTTCTTGTTCGCAAAGTTACGGAGATGTCTTTCAGAAGTGTGCCTCTGTCGTCATAGTTAATGAAGAGCTAGCGGCAATAAGTGCTCATGGAATATGTCTATCGCCTAAGAGGTCCCTTGTAGGATCGACGGAGTGACATTCGCTAGCTCACCCGGTGTAGCGTACATTCATTGAATGGTTTGGCTGCCGGGTTCGTCCGTTGCGCTCTAGGAAGGAGATTTGGGTGATACGAGCACTATAATTACTTTAGTACTCACCCAGTGATGGCGGATTGAGGACAGATCGGAGGAAGCCTGTTAGTCCGGTTCCTGGCTTGTCCAGGTCCGTCCGGGCTGTGAGCGAGAGAGGTCCCTCTCTCGTCCAACAACATAGGGGACCGTATGTTGTGGTTCAGATATTTTACATTCGGAGCATATGTCCGTCGCTCGGGACGCTCCGTTATATTGACAGTCCAAGGGACTGTCGATAATGCTTCCTCATCCTCACAGCAGTGCACACGACCGCACATTGGCTATGTGACCTCGAGTATCCGATCAGTTTCGTCATTCAGTGATTCCACGCGAACAGGTCACGCCATCCGATAGCCAAGGGACACGAGGCCTATACACTCCGCTCGCATATTTGTAGTATGCACGGGGTAACGATCACGGAGTTTCCAGCGGCAATGCATCGTAGGACCGCTTCTCCACAGGCCTCAGTGACGGACGTGCTATCCGAGTTAGCACAGTTTTTTCGCAGCATCCCAGCAATCGACAGTTTCTTGGTCGAATCAGGAATTATCCGACGGCGCTGGGTCGGTGCGGTCTGCGGTTGCATCAGGTACGGACGACCAAACGCTTTATAGGGTCCGACAGGATGGCGAAAGGGATTCGAAAGATTTCGAGTTTTCTCTTTCGTAGCATCGGAAGCTGCCATACATATCTTACGGCATTATCTTCCAGTGATTGTTATTTCGGACTACATTGCTGCGATGTTGGATAAGAGACTTATAGCGTCATTGGACATGGAATTTTGGATCGGTTCAGGGACATTGTCCCTGACTTACCGACACAGTCCAATAATGTCATTAGAACATGTGTATTATTATCGACGCTATATATATATAAGCCTGCTACCAAGCATGATAGTTTAGTTTCTTGTCCGCAGTGTTCATTTCTGCCTTTTATCATTTATACGAATTATTTATTTTGGCAGAACAGGGCGTACCGAGAGTTCATATGCGTCTAGACGCCGTGGTTTAAGACTGGAAATAATCTTTTTCGCCGTCTATGTCTTTTCCAACCACAATGTTGGAAACGACAATGATGTCTAATAGACTTAATTTTGACGCTTTATCATACGTAATCCACCTTACTGAGGCGTTATCATTACGTCTTCAAGAGAAAGAATTCCGGGATATGATCCTCAGTGTGATTTCTTTTGAGGGCAGTAGTTTGTTCACGTATAATTCCGCCCTTCAGTGGCTGCTTGGAGTTGGTTAGATGTGACGCAGCCCTAGCTACATCCACGCGCGTGGATAGTAAGGTGAAGAACTCTCTCAGAGTCGCTTCGTTCTCGGAGAAGCTTCTCTTCGACGGCAACTTTTCAGCAATCCATGAATTGCTCGATTTACACGTTCTCTTGTCTATCTAGTGTAGCAAGAGATTCAGACTGGGGCAAACATTCAGTGGTTAACTCAGAGAGTGCCACTGCAGTTGCCGGATCCGAGTTTTATAATTATGACGGTTGCCAGTCAAACAGGTTGGGATATAATATTGATCCCAACGGATTCGAAGTGCCAGGGTCTTTGGGTTCCGCAGTCTCTAAGCAAGCACTTATCTTCCACGGAATAATGTTTTTTTAGGCTTGCTTTATGTCATTGGATGAACATTATTCAGAAACGCATGTCCAAATCCTGTCCGTTAATTCGACAGTAGTGGCGTATCTCCGGAACCAGGGAGGCACTCATTCGTTTCCGTTATTCAATTTAATGGAAAGAATCCTTCTGTTTGTTATAGTACACCAAGTTCTGCTTCGGTCCGTCATATTCCGGGTCGTCTGATTGTATTACCGGACTCCCGTTCACTTATGGGTCGCTTGTTGCCGTCAGAATGGACTCTCAACAAACAAGTATTCAATCAGATTTGCTATCAATGGGAGCGCCCAATGATAATTTATTTACGACACAACTTGCTAATCAATTGCAGACGTATGTGTTTGCTTGTCCGGATCTCTGAGCTTATGTTGTTAACGCTCTATTGATCTAATAGGACGGAATGATAGGATATGCGTATCCTCCTGCGCTGTTGTTTCAGCAAGTATTGCTAGGATAAACAACCACAATACATTTCTGTTGATAGCATCTCTGTCTTCACAGAGACCGTGGGTAAATTTACTCTGATGTCTACTGTGGGACTTAACGCAAAATCTTCCTCCATCAGAGGATCTTTTTTCGCTGGGTAAAATCGTGTCATCTTTATCACAACCCGCAAGGTCTCAACCTTCACGTATTCCATTGTGTGGTCCTTATTGCATTGTAAGCATTGTACTGGACGAGGTTTGGACGCGATTTCTTACTATAGGAGAACCTCTTCTTTGCTATACTATGCGGCTAAAGTGGAGGCTCTTCCGTCGTTGGTGTAGGGATCACTATGTTGATATTGTGGATCCCTCCATACTAGTCATTGCAACTTTTTAGTATACTTGTTTGACAAGATCTACTGCAGCCTGTTATTATTAAGGTTATAGGTTTATGTTACCTCATACCTATGCTCTCTATGATAGTTTACAATTGAGTCTTATGTCTCTTTATCTAAGTCAGTTAGTAACTTTTCGATAAATAGACTTAGAATCATTAGATTAAATTCCTATACGGAATTTAACTTCGGTTCTTATTTAGCTGAGTAATCATTTGAGCCTCTGGAAACAGTAGTTTTCAAATTCTGACCTTTTAGACAGTAATTCTGTTGGCTTCTCTTTTACTGAAGAGTCAGTGAGTTTCTTGCACTATCGGTGGACGATTCTCACTTTCGTAGTATCGGAAACACTATTTCCTTTACTATTAATGTTGGATTTTGGCATAAGAGTCAGGCTCCTAATTAATATCCAGAACCTATTGTTATTAAGGTCCTTCCATCTTCGTATGGGCATAGGCCTTTACTCTGTCCGGTTAGAGTTTATGTATTTATAAACAGATATCTGTTTATTACTACGGGCGTAGGCTTCTTCTGTCTTTGATGCCTAATAGAAGGACGTTACGCTCCATTCTATTGCTAATGGATTCAATTAACTATCGATACTGCTTATGGTATATCACTGACTCAGCAGTTGTGTTTGAGATTTCGGCTCATGAAGTAAGAGTTCTTCTACATCTTGGGCTTACATTAATAGTGTCGCTATTATAGATTTTTGAAGGCTGCTCATTGCGCTCAGCCATCCACATGAATTTTTATCTCAGAAATATCGAGTCCATTTCTGGTGGCCTCTATTGTTAGGTCTATTATCTACTGCTCAGAATGTCATTCATTTAACAGTTGCTACTATAGCTAGGTAGGCTGTCTGTTTCGGCAGTGACTCTGTTCTGCTGCCCTCTTCGCTCTGGGCTATTTGACCCAGGGCAAGAAAAAGGGGGGGGGGGGGGTTCCCTTGGGTCACCTGTTTTACTATGAAAACAAGGGGATACCCCCTCCGGAGTTAGTAATTCTGAGCTGTTATTGGGATGGTTGTTTAGTGAGAAGTTTATGTTTTAAATTCATTCAGGTCTTAGTTTTTAAAGTATAGCTTTTGAATATAGCACGTGTCAACGGACATTATTATACATTCCTCAGACACTTGTAAGGAGTATAAAGAGTCTCTATTCTCTAGACTCACTTTATTTATTGGCTTACTTTAAAAATTATTAGTATAAGGATTATACTAGATATTAATAGAGTACATGGATGTATGATGCTCAATTTTGGAAGGTGTTGTATCTTTCTAATTTATCATAAATAAGAAAGATACATGTAAGGCCTAATACTTCTTTTTCCCTAGAGGGGATGACTCTATTTTATATAATTGAGCGTATTCCATCTTGCTCTATGTCCTTGGCCCTCCAGCCTTTTTACTATTCAGCTATGTCTGGGTCATTGGTACAGTATAAAAATGTTAAAAAATTTATAGTAATTTATATATTTTTTATACTTACCAATGACTCAGACGGGGATGGCCCTCCCAGGAGTTGGGAACTCTTACCTCCCCGCTGAGTACATAGCGCTTACCAGGCACTGGTTATGAGAATGATTAATGGCGCCAATTTCGGAACGTCCTTGACACTGCGCATGCGCAGTAGAGGTGAAGTGTGGAGGGCCATTCAGGACATGTTTTCTTTGGTTTTAGATGCAAATTTTGGGGATTGGGGGGCAAAATTTGTGTTTGGCCCTATATTTTAAGAGTTAGCACCAGCTATGTCTGGGTCATTGGTAAGTATAAAAAATATATAAATTACTATAAATTTTTTAACTTTTTTGTACAGAACTTCCATATGAAAGCTCTGATTTGAATAATTTTTTGTATGAATGTTTAGTACCATGGGATACATCACATATAATACAGGTTTTTTTCTTGTGCGTAAATTGTGCAAATTAGACAAATTTTGATGTTTTTGGGGGTTACTTTCAGCACTGTAAGTGCAAATGCCAATACGGCTCGGGCTAGTGGCTGTATTTATGAACCGATCTTTACAAAACTTCTTGGGTACCTTTGGTATCACTGTGGGACGAGAACGAGTGTTTTGGGGTCCGGTCCAAAATTCAAGATGGCCGATGGCAGCCATTTTGTACAAAATTAGGTGCAGTCAGATTTTTGCACAGAACTTCCATATGAAAGTGCAGATTTGAATAATTTTTTGTGTGAATGTTTAGTACCATGGGATACATCACATATAATACGGGTTTTTTTCTCGTGCAGAAATTCTGCAAATTAGATGAACTTTGATTTTTTCAGTGCGACTTACACACAGTAAGTACACATGTCAATACGGCTCAGACTAGAGTCTGTATTTATGAACTGATCTTCACGAAATGTCTTGGGTACCTTTGTTATCACCTTGGGACGAGAACGAGTGTTTCTGGGTGCGGTCTAAAATTCAAGATGGCTGCCAGTGGCCATTTTGTACCGAAATTAGGTCTAATCAGTTTTTTGTACACAACTTCTATACAGCTCAGACTAGAGGCCATATTTATGAACCAATCTTTACGAAACCTCTTGGGTACCTTTGTTATCACCGTGGGATGAGAGTGAGTGTTTTTGGGTGTGGTCCGAAATTCAAGATGGCCACCAGCAGCCATTTTGTACCAAAATTAGTGCAATCAGTCTTTTGTACAAAACTTCTGTATGAAAGTTCTGATTTGAATAAATTTTTGTATGAATGTTTAGTAACATGGAATACATCACATATTCTAAGGGGTTTTTTTTCGTGCAGAAATTATGCAAATTAGATGAACTTTGATTTATTCAGTGCTACTTACACAATGTAAGCACACATGTCAATACGGCTCAGGGTAGAGGCTGTATTTATGAACCGATCTTCACAAAACTTCTTGGGTACCTTTGTTATCACCTTGGGATGAGAATGAGTGTTTCTGGGTACGGTCCAAAATTCAAGATGGCTGCCAGTGGCCATTTTGTACCGAAATTAGGTCCAATTAGTTTTTTGTCACAAGTTCTATACAGCTCGTATTTATGAACTGATCTTCACAAAACTTCTTGGGTACTTTTGTCTTCACCTTGGGACAGGAACGAGTGTGTTTTGGGGTGCCTTTGTTATCACTGTGCTATGAGAACAAATATTTGGGGTTCAGTCAGACCTACTCTGGGACTCAAAGATTTTTTTCTAGTTTATCATCTGACTGTCACCCACCTTTACAATACTTTACCTATACATTTGTTACAGGCAACAGTCAGTATTAATGTACAGACCATTACAATACTTTATATGTACCTTTGTTATCAGGTCATTACCTAGATGTTTGTCATTGCTGTGTCACATACTATACATGTACATGTCTTTGTCTTGACAAGTTGAACTACAGTGTCATTGACACTTTCTTTCTCATAGAAAATGAAAATTTACTCTAATTTATCACGGAAAATCATGGATTTTCTTGAATTTTCAGAAACGTGTATGAAGCCAGGAATCATAAGTGAACACTGATAGAGTGATTCCACTCAAAATACTCTATGATTGCAACTAGATGAATGTCATAAAAAATGTTATTTTACTTGTTTATTAAGGATGAACCCAACAATGAAAGGTGGGTGACACCATGTCATTGAAGCATTGCATGATGATTGGCAGTGATTGTACAGTGTTTTCACAACTGTGAACATCATAGAGAGATTAATTACAGTTGCATTACTTCAGTTTACTTGCATATTTGTGTGGATATTGGATACTGGATTCACTGGACAGGGGTCATTAATCTTGTTGCCACTTTGAACAGTGGGGGGTGGGAGAGTGACCAAGTCTTACTACCAGTGTTGACTTACTGAAAAGCTTTGAAGTTGAAGAACATATATAAATGTTTGTTCTACCTGATTCTTTGGAGGGGGTGGGGGGGGGGGTGGGGGGCAACGACTTGACTTCAGGAAGGGGCATAGTACAAAGGACATAGAGGCCAACTGATTAACTTAGCAAGTGATTTAATAAATCACTCAATTCGGTGTGATGATTCACACTAAATCGAGTATTTCATTATACAACTTGCTAGACTAATCAGTTTTCACTGTTGAATTAACTTGTCAATTTCATGAGTTGTCAGCGCTGAACCTGTTAAGTTTCTGTTGGTTGAATATTGAGAAACTGGGTCAGTTTGAGACAACTTTCAGTGTTCTGTGCATATACCGAAAAACGTACCGAAACCAAGGTATTTAGCTGAAATATACCGATACCGAACCTGAAATTTCAAGACTGCACAGCACAAGTGACAGGTAATGTTGGGAGATAATGTTAGGGCTGTTATCTTTCATTTCAGAGAATATTCTGAAAACCCTTTTTAGATACTGGCTTCAAATACGGCATCTTTCTTTCCACGACTGGTTGTGCTTTTGTCTATTCCAAATTTACAATTTTTTGATAAAATTTGTTTTTTTTGAAATTTGGTTTTCAATCCTTTCATACAAATTTAAACAGGATTTCTCTCCAGAGTTAAATTAAAACCCTTATATTAAATCTTAATTAATCAGAAGAGTTTAAGAATTTTTGGACCCCCACATAAAAACCTTCAGTTTAGATTTTTGTGAATTTGACCATTGGGTGATTTTTAGCTCACCTTGATGAAGTCAAGCTGAGCTTATCTAAACGCTCTCCGTCCATTGTCTGTCAACACCATGTTTTGACTTCTCCTTCAAAACCACTGGGTCAATCAAGTGAAAGTTTGTGTGAGTATGGTGCTGAGGAGGCATTGCGTTTTTGTTCATCTTAACATGCCCAGCCACATGGGTAGGGCCTGGGTGATTTTGCTCCACAATTTAAAAAAACAGATTTCTTATGGTAGCCCAAATTTTAACTTGGTGCAATTTGAGGAAATTTCTTTAAAAATCTTCTTCTCCAGACCCACCAGTCAGAATCCTTTCATATTTTTTTATACAACATCTCAAGGGGGATTAGATTCAAGTTTGTTCAAATCGAGAGCCATGGTTAATATTTGGGCTCCCTATGGGAGCCTGAATTTCAACTTGGTGCAATTTGAGGGAATTTTTAAAAATCTTCTTCATATTCACCAGTCAGAATCCTTTCATATTTGGTATACAACATCTCCAGGGGGGATCAGTTTCAAGTTTCTTCAACTTGAGTGTGTGGGTTAAGATTTGAGCTTAGTGTAATCCTGGGGATAATCTTTGAAAATCTTCAGATCCACCAGTCAGGGATCATATTTGGACTCTTTATGGTAGCCCAAATTTTAACTTGGTGCAATATGAGGAAATGTCTTTTAAAATCTTCTTCAGATCCACCAGTCAGAATCCTTTCATATTTGGTATACTACTAGAATTCTTAGTCCGATTTTAACTAAATTTGATATGCAGCATAAGTGGGAAATAGATATTTGATTTATATGAAAAAAATTAATCCTATCGTGGGACTCAATATGTGCTACAAATAGAAACATAATTCCAAGTTGATTGATGGATATCTAGAACGGCGGGATGTAGGGACATAGCCATCCGTGACATTCTTCTTGTTGGATCTACCATCATTTAGAAGTAGTCAGGCTTTGTTGCATTTTTTTAAAATTTCCTAGTGAGCTGTTTTGAATTTGCTGGATTTTTCTTTCAGCTTGTGAGTGTAACAATCATAGTGAAGACTGCTATTATGATGAAGAAGTGGCTAGACAAAACAAGAGTATGGATATTCATGGTAATTATGAAGGAGGTGGTGTTTGTCAGAATTGCAGAGACAATACCAGGGGTATCAACTGTGAAAAATGTGTTCTTGGATATTACAGGCCAGAAAATTACCCTGCAAACCTTACTGATTCTTGCCAACGTAAGTATTAAAAATTTGAAACATATTTTGTTTACTTTGGTTGATGAAAGTGGTGCTTAAATAATTGATGAACGTGTACCAGAACCACTTACAACCTTTGGGAAATATTTTGTAGTGGATTTAGGTAATGGGAGATATGAAGAATGTAACTTGTGGAAATTCTTAATAATATAATATACTCAGACCTGGTGATCAGTCTGAGTGTTTTATGCAAGGTTTGTGCAAGTTACATTCTGTCAGGCTCGAGTATTTCATACAAAATTTGTATTAGTTACATTCTGCATTAATAAAAAATATTTTTCTCTACTCCACGACTACATTATCACTGTTCAACAACCTCACATAGGCATATTGTCTGTTTCCAAGTAAGGGCAGTTAATCAGTTACAGAATGGTTCTAACGAAATGGTTAACGAGTGACAGGCTTCCCAAAGTGTTTCAGAACAGGATGAAAGTCTTTGTAGCCAACTGCCTCATTTTCAGCAATCTATTCTGTTGAAATACACAGAGATTGCTGTGGTGTTTGTGTGTTTCATTACTTTTATTGGTCAGTTTGAGTTGTCTGGATCATAGCGTTTTGGTTGAATTGTGTTAACAACGAGATGTATGGTTTGACGATGATCGGTGTGCGTCCGGGCAGCCGTCCAGGTATCCTTGCACTGTTAGCGCAATAACTTGAACAAATGTTCTCCAATTTGACCAATGTTTGCCATACAGATCTTTTTAGCTCATCTGACTGCAAGTCTTTAGTCTGTCGTCCATCGTCCATTAACTTTTGTAAACTTGAGTTCTTTTTCACAACCACTAGGCCCAATTCAAACATATATTGCACAGACCATCTATGGAGTATACCCTTTATATTTTGTTCAAATGAAGCAACTGCCATATTCAGGCACTGGTTAATGCCCCAAAAGCTTAAAAATCTTCTCACAAACCACGAGAGGGAATGCCTTGATATTTGGTATGGAACATCCTTTGGTGTTGAAGATTAAAATTTGTTCAAGAGAAGTTGGTAGGTCAATATTTGGGGAGGGGGGGTGGGGCCTATTTTTGGGCTCCACCCAAAATTTCTATTCTAGAACTGATGGGCCAATTTCTAACAAATTTGTCATGTAGTATAAGTTGATCCTAAGTAATTGATTGATGCCCGGAAATTTTTTTTTCACATTCCTGTGGCAACCCCAGGGGCTAAAAACAGAAAAAAATTTCCCAAACTACACAGAACAGAGAACTGTTATTTGGTATAAAGTATCCTTAGGACCAGTAGAATGAATTGGTTAAAAAAATTGCTGCCGGTTCTATCCGGGTGTTCTGTAGAGGGTATTGAAAAAATGATGAGTCAGTATTTTTGCAGTAAGATTTCCCTATACAAATTGTTAGAGTTTCCAATTTTATCTCTTTCATCAACTTCTGTCAACATCTACCTGTCAAACACACATGTTATTTGAGTATCGTAAGCTGGGATTGAAAATGATTCTGAAATGCTTTAACCCTCTCAAGACTTCCATAAGTGACAGAGGAAAAATTGATCTGATTCCTGTATGAATATCTTTAATTTAACCCTCTCAAGACTTCAGTGTGTTTTCCAAAGTTTATATTTCATGTTGAACTCTTTCAATACTGATCACATATATACTACTCAAAATTTGCTAAGCACCAACTATATCCATCTACCTGTTTTACGTTTTCATTGAAATATTGTAATGAAAAGTGTATATATTTTTTATTTAATTATATCTTCAGCTGCAGATGTGGTTTCAAAGATTTTGTTGATGCCCTGATCAAACCTTTTCAATGCTGTGCAAATATATGTTTTTTCTGGTTTCTTGGAAAAAAATTCTCTGATTACTGTATGAATATCTTTAATTTAACCCTCTCAAGACTTCAGTGTGAGTTAAAGATTTTATTTCATGTATTACAGTTAACGAAAACCTATTTCTGATTTCTTTAAAAATATTTTACCCACAAAAATAAGCCTCAATAAATTCTCTTTTCTGTTTTGTTTATTTTTGATGCTTGAAATGTTTTCACACAGACTTGAACAGTCCTTCGTGTGAGTAAATTTTACGGGTGCAAAAAAGTGCACTCGCAAATTGTGTTGCGAGTGCGATTGCACTCGCAAAATTCCCCAAAGTTTCACAACTGTGCATGTTTGAGACAGATGTG
This sequence comes from Pictodentalium vernedei, assembly GCA_031216915.1. Taxonomy (NCBI): domain Eukaryota; kingdom Metazoa; phylum Mollusca; class Scaphopoda; order Dentaliida; family Dentaliidae; genus Pictodentalium; species Pictodentalium vernedei. The sequence goes on along the minus strand of CM062291.1, from coordinate 115,505,013 downwards.
TTTAAACACAGCTATCGTACTCACCCGTGTCGAAGCCCATATTCGTGATTAGGCCCACCCTCGCTTTTTCAGATTTATGAACCAGAGTGCCCTACTCAAGTCAACCCCCGCCCCCCCCCCCCCCCCCCTAAGTTTCAAATTGGACGAAAGTTGTTTGAGACGTCAAATTTAATACAGGCATCAAATGGAAAAACAGGTGACTTGTTGCAACACTGTACTTACTCCGGTATCAAATAGAACTGTAATACTGTATTATGTATATTTTTGGGAGTTGGGGTTTTTGTGTTGTTAAATTTGTCCTTTGTGTAATACATTATGTCTGTGTTCAGTGTAATAAGTCTTTATTAAAAAATTATATATCCCAAGCAAAATTGACTTGTTTATTTTTTGTCGACCTCGTTTTGGAAGCTGTGACTGACTTGTTTCAAATAAGTGTGCAGACTGCTGTCAATAGTTGTCTGAAACACGCCCATAACATATAGTTTTCACAGTGGTCGAACATCATCACAAAGATTCTGATTGAACACTGCCACTTTCGAGTGGTGCACCACTCATTGTGAAAGAACACTGCCACTTTCGAGCGTGCACCACTCACTGTGAAAACGGGTGTTCAGAAATTAATGAGAAAGTGGTAATTAAAAATAAAAAATAATTACAACTCTGGTATTTGAGATTTATATAACAATTTAACCAGCGATATGATGTATGACTTATTGGTTTAATAAAACATGCTCATTTATCATTCCATCATGCTCTGCAACATGTGAAATTATGACTTTCAGTGTAAAATCTATTTTTTTAATTTTGCCAAGGGAGGCAACTATTTTGTTATTCATATTCCGCTGTGTAAATTTTATCTGGTCTTCATATTATGATTTTTTTTTATTGATTTTGTGTGAAGCTATATTTTGTTTATTCGTAATAAATATACATATTTTAAAAAAAAACCCAGCTATTTTTAAAGAGACTATGTTTGTTTTCAAGGGGGTGGTTTGCAGTGTTGATTGGCATACTTAACTTGCGTCCATTTCTAGCTTCGAGAGTAACCTGTACAAAAAATGAAAACAACACCGCATGGTTTTCTGTTTGTTTTATTCATTAAATTGAGAATTAAAACCCGAAATCTGAAAATGAAACGTATGTACAAGATAATTATGAGAATTTTTAAAGCAAATTCTGATTAAATTAGCGCTGTACTTTCGGTTTCGTTTACTGGATGAATGGGGATGTATAATGACATGCGCAGTGAACAAAGGAAACTGGAAATGTTTCAGTTTTCACTGACAATATCGATTCCGACCTCTTGCGGAGCAGATGGCGATATGAAGGGGGGTGGGGGGGGGGGGGGGGGATATAACAGCAGTTTTAATTTTGTTTTTGTTTTACCATTAACCAATGGACAATAACAAAATAGATGTCCATTCTGACTTGAAGCGTGGCAATGCTTGTGTGTTGAGTGCAATTTAAGTGAAGTTGAACTGTTCGATGACGGGTGCAATTTTTTGCGCTCGTCTTTTTTAAATTACGGGCGGGCGCGAGCGCAATAGCGCCCGTCTCACGCGAAGGACTGCTTGAATTTACTGGTGCCAGTCAAATTCTATTTCTCTAGTTTGAAATTTTTCTTATTCTTTAAAACCACTGGGCCAGATTCATTCATTTATGACACAGACCATCTTTGGAGTAAACCTTTTCTCCTGTGTTCAAATAAAGCTGCTGCCATCTTCAGGCTGGTGGAATTTACTCTTCTGATTATTTCCCCCAAAAATTACTATATCCCTTGGGGTGGGGGTTAATGCTCCTTAAGCCTTAAATGCTTTTAAAATCCTCTTTTTATAAGCCACCTGCAATAATGCTTAGATTTCTTATTTGGAACTTACTTCTGCGATGCAGATTCACTTTTTTTTCAAAGAAACCCAGTAAGTCCAAATTTGGGCTACACTCAAAATTTCTATTTTCAGATCCAATGGGCAGATGTGAACCAAATTTGTCATGTAGTATATAACTGGGTCATAAGTATTTCATTTATGCCAGAATTCTTTCTTTTTTTTTGGGGGGGGGGAGGGGGGTGGGGATAGAGAACAACATTAGTTCGGTTGTTGTTTTTTTTTTAATACTTCACAGAACAGAGCTTGCTTGGAAGCTTTCCTAGGACCAGCAGAAATGAATGGCCAAAAAAGTTGCCTTTGGTTGTGTTATAGCAAATCAAAAAATTGCTCTTGCTGCTGATCACTTACTGATAAAAACACTCATCTCTTTTGACAGCTTGAGCCAGGTGAGCATTTTAGGCTCACTTGAGCCTCTGGTTTATCTTTTGGAATGACGTGAAGTAACTATGCATTTGTACCATCACCAGATGCAGTGTTATTTACTATATTCAAGTTTACACATTTACTCTTGAAGTTACTGTAAAGCACAAATTTTGAATGGAGAATAATTTTAAAATCAGTGGAACATCCTGCATATATGTAAAATTGTTCACAGTTTTTTTCATGCCCACTCACTACAAATCCAAGTCACAATTAGAGTTATGCTAACTCTTTGCATGCTTCCAGTAGATATTCCTGCCAAGACAGCCATATATGTCACCCCAGAATTGCTGTAATCCTGCTTCAGTGTAACAAAATTTATCCGTGTCTTTCAGATAAGGCCTTTCCTAAATGTTTTGTGGGGTGTATTTGATTAAAAATTTTATCAAGTCTAGTCATGGCTGCTTTATAGAGGTAATGACCGGATTTCATGGAAAAATTTGAGTACTCGGCAGGTAAAGTGTAAAAAAGATTTTGACAAATCTTTTAATCTCAGAAGAGCTGCCAGAATCTGCCATTAAAAGAAAGACTCCATGACAATAGTCAAAATTACCACTGCAGAATTATGGCAAGCTTTTTGTGAGCTTGGAAGACTTGACTAGAGAATACTGCTAAACCTGTGGACTTACAGGTTATGATGTGATGTCCCTTTGTTAGAAAATTGGCCAGGCCCTTAGCCATTTTTCTTTAGTTTCCACCCTTCGAAAGAACTATGAACTGACCATTTATGTTATTGGGAAAATCTAGAATAGCTAGGAATAAACAGGGCTGCTGATGGTTTAGAATATTTACAATCACAATTTACTCTTTACCGGCACTGGGTGGATTTTACTGTCCAGTACAAAAATACCATTTTACCTGGCAGATCTATTCTTTTGCCTCTTGTTGGCTGATTGTACTCCAACAAATGAGATCATCATCTTTTTAATAGGTTGTATGAGGTCAGACCCAATTAAATTTTTCATCAAATCAAGTCATGGCTGCTTTACAGGAAAGAAATTCAAGAAAATACTCTACTGGGTGGCCCTTAAAGGCCTGGAGATTTTCATAAATTTTTGTTGCACTACACCCTGTGGCTTAACTGCTGTTTCTAGGCAAGTTTTAGCTGCCTATATAAGCGGCCGAGACTTACCTAGAAATAACTGCCAAGGTACTTGCAATGAAACTTTCACGCCTTTCCCAAGACTGCATTTTGGGGTACCTGTTTTGTCTTGGTAAAAAGTGATTAGTCAGAATTCGATTTTTAAAGGGTAAGAGTTAAAAGTGGTTAACCCTTTACCCAACGCAGACGATATCAAAATTTATTTTTTTAAATATCATTTTTTCAAATTTTTCAAAAAATTTCTACAAAACCATATCATGTGACCCCTCGTTGGAACGAGCTCAGCGGTTTTGTTGAAATTTTTTGAAAAATAATATTTTTTAAACTACTGAATTTCAATATTACGCGGGCGGATTCGGCCGATTCGTTGGGTAAAGGGTTAAAATTAAATGCAACAGTCATCAGAGCTGAGTACTAGTTGAAAACTGAGGGATGAAAACTTCATAAAAGTATTGCTCTGAATTGAAGGTGAAGATTAATTGATTTTTGAAACTCATTTGCATACTTTAAAGATTTTAGTCTAACATACAAACTAGAGATGAACACTTCTAATTCATGTTTTTGAGTTGAAGTGTAAAATTCTATTTTGCAAGATTGAAAAAGAATAACTGAAAGTTAAAAAAACAGTGGACTTTGTGTATCTTTTTCAGATCTGATATGATCTCTGTATTCTGATTTTCATTGCAGCATGTCAGTGTGATTTGCGTATTTCAACTGGAGAATGTGAACCAGATACTGGCCGCTGTTTATGCCGAGTAGAGTTTACTGGAGAAAACTGTGATGAGTTAGTATATTTATTTCAAGTGCATTGTTTCTTAACACTTGCTTTGTTGGGTTTGAACCATTTTATTCAAAATGCTGTTTTATAGTTGGAGTAGGTTAAAAAACAAATTTCTTTTGTGTGGCTATTTGTATGAAACAAAGAATCAACCAAGCATATGGTGTGAGGTTAGGATGTCTCCCTTTTGTTCCAGCTAAGAACGATGATGAACATTATTTATGCCCCCATAAAATAGCCTGAGGCATATAGTGTTACCTCTGTCTGTCCATCTTCCGATCATTCTAGCTTTCTGTCATTCCGAGATTGAGTTTTGGCTGTGGTTAGGTGATTTTTTTCACAGAGTTATTGACCTTGAACTTATGTCATTCTGTCATTCTGAAATGACCAACTGAAATCAAACTTGGCATGTTGGTTAAGCATGATGATCTTGTCATGGTAATCTTTCATGTATTATTTAAGTAAATGATATCAACAGCGACTGTGTTAATTTAATGTCATATATTACCATGCTTCCTGTATCAGGGTAATTTTGGGGGGGGGGGGGGGGGATTGGCTACCTCTAGTTATTGGATTTTTATGAAACTTAGTCTTAACTATCAGTATCAAGTGTACTTCTGTACTGTTCAAACTATACAGATGTATGTATATGCTCCTGTTTGGGTCTGAGCGGCTGAGCATCACTGGAAACTCTCTTGTGTTAAGAGTCTTGGAAGAATATATCATACATAGTGGGTGCTTTCACTGAGTTGCAGTATACATGTAACCTGTCCATGTGAAAGTTATTGTATGGATGTAAATGCAGATTATTCCATCCTGGTATATCGACAGGTGTTTCTGCATCAGTAAATACATCACAATAAGCATCTTGGACATTAGCCTTCCAGGGGAAATATACTGTGGACTGTCTGGAGTCCACCCTATACTGTTTTCCCGTGCCAACAGTATATTGCTGAAACTAAACATTAACTGATCTGAGCTGGAAGGGTGGTGCGAACAGTCCAGACACGGACTCATGTCTGTTAGCGATGATGGTACTGTTCGTTAATAGAGTCATAGACTACACTCAAGTGATCGCTACTGGTATGTAATACTGCTTTCAAGTTGGTTTCATCTGCAGCTTATTCTGCGTCTCTTTTCCATTAGTTTGTTTTTGTTTTCTGGATTGTTTTTTTTTGTTCTTTTTTTTTTCTTTTTCTTTTTTTTTTTTTTTTTTCTCTTTTTTTTCCTCTTTTTTCCCTTGTTCTCTTACTTTTCTCTTCCTACCCAACAACGACGATGAGTTCAAACAATATTTTACTCAGTTTTAGCAACCACCTATATACTTTGCTATTTTTGAAATGTTCCAGGCGACAGCTTATATAAGCTAAGTGCTTTCTGCTGAATCCTCTTCTTTGATATTGTCAGCTATTTCTATATGTCTTCCTGTAATGCATACCTTCTATTATAAATTTGGTACAGTTCATGTAATATTATCAATCTCTTGTATGTATTATATCATGTTCAATTCTGAATAAATATTGTTTAAACTAAGTGTAGATGTGCATGTGGTCAGGAATTTTTCAATGTGATGAATTTTGCATGGTTACAGCCCTTGGAAAAAGTAAAATTCCATCACAAAGACTTGTCCACTTAACTCATCCTACATTTTTTATTGGATTTTCATGAAACTTGATCTGAAGTATCAGTATCAAGTGTAGATGTGCATGTGGTCAGGCATTTTTGATCGACAAATTTTGTGTGGTTGCAGCCCTTGGTAAAAGCAAAATTTATGTCAGAAATGCTTGTCCGCTTAACTTCAGGATTTTTCTCTGGATTTCTACGAAACTTGGTGTGCAGTATCAGTATGATGTGTACATCTGCATATGGAAAGGAAGTTTCGATTCGAATAATTTTTCTAGAGTTATAGCCCTTGTTGACTTTGAATTTACCAAAATTGCAGGTTTTTGGAAGATATCTTCTGTTGTGATCCATATGGTTCCTTTAGCTGCAATGAACCAAATGAGATATTTAACCTTGTCCAGTGAAGTCCATTCACCATCTCAGTGTTTTTTCATCCATCTTTTCATCTGTCTTGATTACCTCATATGCTTATTCCCATCACAACATAAAAGTTGGTGAGGGATATGCATGTCGTTAGACTGTCTTGTTCACCATACAATGACATTACTGGCTGATTTCTGCTATGTTTCTTTGTCATGGGTACCTACAAATCAGGTTTGAGTTTGGTGCTCGTCAGGTGATTTTTCAGGGCTACAGCATTCATAGAAATATGTTGTGATAACAATGCAGTATGTCATTTTGAACTGAAAATCACACTTAAAAATACCCCGAAACAAGTGTGGTGGTGAAATTAACAAAGGAAAGGGTATGGAAATTGTAGAGAAAGTTGTGGAATAGTCATGGAATTTGATTCTCAAAAAAGTGTCTGAACCCTCTTAACTGGTAAAGTGCTGAGTTTTTTCTGACAACAAATCAAAGCTCATCATATACTGCTCTATTACATTTAATTGGATAGTGCCTTATAGGCACTATCCAATTAAATGTCAGAGAGCAAGGTATTGTATAAAAAATCTGATTCATATCAGTGACAATAAAGGCTTCCTCAGGCAGAATGTAGCTACAGACAGTTATTGCCTGTCACTTTTAGTAAAGCCCAAAATAGGGCTTCCAGCACTCTACCAGTTAAGGGTTCAACAAAATATTGTTCAGTTCCTAATTTCTTATTAGAATAAAGATAATTAACAAAAGTCGAAGATGAAAGATCCCTGTTATTTAAAATTGTTTGGTAGTCAGAATAGACATTCAATGAATATTGCAGAACAGTTTTATCGATTTTTAAACAAAACACAGAAAACATGCAAAATATTTAACAACGAACAGCTTTTTGAAGATTCTGTTCAGTGTTGTATTCACAATTCTGATTTCATGTATTTTTTTTTTTATCTGTGCAGAGGTGGCCTGTACAGAATCTGAAAGTTTCTCAGGATGTTCAATTTTTCTTGTGTTGGTTCCAATCTCAATCATTCGAGTCTCAGATTATTTTAATTTGTATTAAATTTGTTCTCTACTAGCAGAAAAACATACATTGCTTGGGAAGTGAGATGTGAATCATTAGATAGGATGGTGAAAATTTATAAATAAACAGCCCAATCCTATAAAAGACACTAAACCTTTTAGTTCTTTTTACATCGAATAATTTTCATTTTTTTCATATTTTAGGTGCAGTGTTGGATACTATGACTATCCAACATGTAAAGCTTGTGACTGTAGTATTTATGGGACCGAGGGTGGCATGTGTACTGTAGCAGGTGGTCAGTGTCCTTGTAAATCAAATTATGATGGGCGTGGTTGTGACATGTGTGCCTCAGGGTTCTACAACTACACAGATTGCATACGTAAGTAAATATTATGTAATGGATTCACAAACTTTACTGCCATACCTGTACCCTCTTTACCTTTAAAGGTTTAATTCTAAGACTTTCTTTGAAACAACTGCAAAGCACAAGTTGTGCACTGTCAAAGTGCAAAAAATGTTTATAAATATTTCCAGGTCTTAAGAGTTAATTAACCCTTTAACTTAAAAATCAGCTGCATTTGTCTGCATAATATGCAAATGCAGCCATTGAAAACATATTATTTTTCAAAGAAAACCAACAAGACCATATGTGACCTTTTATTGGAATGAGCTCATGCGAATGGGAGGGTCACATGATATGGTTTTATTGAAATTTTTTTGAGACTTTGAAAAAAACAATTATTAAAATAATAAATTTTGCTTTCCTGTGCTCTTGGTAAAGGGCTAAATATAAAATTTATCACACACCTATTTATGTAAAACACAGGATTTCCACTGTTCAGCCTGTGTGATAAAAATAAAGTTGTATCATACATGTGGTGATACAAAACATGTTCAATTTCATTTCCAACGTAAACAGAGAAGGAACTCGTCTAAATAAATCACGTCATCATTGGCCGAATGCACCGGAGTCAAGCCTGTTTGAAAATTCCAAGTTCTTCATTTAGATTTGTTTACCCGGGATATTTAAACAATCAGACTTGTGTCAAAAATTTACAAAATAAAAGAACTGCTGGTTCCTTAACAAATACTTTCCACACCTGGTCATATAGTTAAGGAATGTGCTAAACTTATTAGCTATTTTAAAACCTTTTTATAATTGTTGTGTTATTTCCTGCAGTTTAGTCAATATTTGAAGTTCGATCATCATTACCGTGACACTGATCTCTGTCAAATGGTTTTGACCAATGGAATACCATAAAAATTCAAAAGCAAATTAGGGTTGGTACCTCGCCCATTAACAGTGATGTCTTCTTGGCAACGAAGGAAAAGCAGCAATTATCAACTTAAAAAGTGCTTGTAGTTGTTACATGGGAGGTGTGTGCTTGCTTTGGCCCAGGATATCACTCGAGCCTTTGGCTCGTGATATCCTGGGCCAAAGCCATCTCGTGCGAAAATTCTTAACCCATTCAAACGTATGTGCGGTTCTGTATATGAGCAGTATGGCAGCAGTGAATTACTACTAACACACAGTGGTGATTTATTTACCAGCTGATGACTGTTTGAAGTTTATAAGAAAAGCACTAGCTGACAGTTTGCCGACGTTGCTTGGTATTCTCTCTGGGTAATACGGCTTCCTCCACCTGTAAAACTGTCCGACACTAGGTGATCCTGGCAGTCAGAAGTGTCATTAAACCACAATAAATAATGGAAAGATGGGAGCCATCAAATTTTTCCAAATTTTGTTTAAAAACATGGCCTCTAGTGGCTATCTTGGATTTGGCCAAAAATTGACTACAATTCCATTGGCACACCCTACAGGCTGCATCACTTTCATGATCTTTTTCAAATTTCATATATAGCTTGGAGTGATGTCAAGATGGGAGCTAGCAGATTTTTTCTGAAGTTCATTGAAAAATATGGCCACCAGCAGCCTTCTTTGATTTGGCATATGAATTGTCAACAATTCCATTAGAGCACCCTGCAGACTGCATCCCCTCCCAATGTTTTTCAAATTACATATGTAGCTTTGGTGTAATGTCTGGCTATTGAATTTTTCTGAATTTTGTTGAAAAAAATGGCTGTCAACAATTCCATTAGCACATCTTACAGGCCACATCTCACACCCGATCTTTTTCAAATTTTATGTGTATCTTTGATATGATGTATAGATGGGAGTTATCAAATTTTTCTGCATTTCATTGAAAAACATGGCCCCCACCATCCATCTTGGATTTGACATAAAAATTGTCAATTCCATTAGTACACCCAAAAAGGCAATATCCCTCACCCAAATTTTTCTAATTTTTTTATATGTGGCTTTGATGTGATGTCTTCTATTTTCTGTAGATACTTCAGTGAATGACTTGGCATTACTGGATCTTTCTATTTGGTTCAGTCCCTTCGTGGACAAGTTGAGCTGTAGTGTCATTGACACTTTCATTTTTTTTCCAAAATACCACTACAAAGATTCTCACTCTTTTTAGGTTGAACAATTCCATTGGGAATCATATGTAATATTTTAATGAAAAAAAAAAGAGAAATAAGGAGAGACATTTTATATGTAAAGCGAGATTATTAACAGATTATCTGTGGGATTTTCATGTTTTGTTGGATGATGAGATTAAAACCATTTAAGTGAGTTTTGTTGTCTCTTGTAATGATCTTCATTTTATAATAGTTTCTTAACCATCAGTGTGTTCTTTGCAGCTTGTACCTGTGATGAAACTGGTTCATCTTCACTGATCTGTGATTTAGAAGATGGTAGTTGTGTTTGTTATAAAGGTTATGCAGGACAGAATTGTGACCAATGTGACTCTGGATATTATGGAATAGATTGTGAAAGTAAGTATTGTATAAACTATTGAATGTAGATCTATGGAAAGAACGAGACACGATCATCTGCCTTCCCTCAGTACTTTATACTTGTGCACGAAAAATATTTCCAAAGTAAATTTTATACAGATTGATAAATCTTTTCTACAAAAACACTGTCACTGAATTTTTGGTCAAGTTTTTTTTTGAAAACTTGACCTGTAGTTTGATTATTTTGGTAGGTTGGAGGGCAGGCCCGCGGGCAAGCCTGCGGATTTCAGGCATAACCTTTCTCATTAGCATGATAGCCTGAACAAATATCAATGGACTGGGTCAATAAATCGGTATGTGAGACTTTCTTAATGATGTCTTGCTAGAGTTTGAAAACCGGCCTGATTCAGCAATCTTGAGTGGAGTTAGGGCCCTTAATTAGTTCATTTTTGCCAATTTTCAGCTTGTTTGTGCAATAACTTAGAACAAATATCAATGGATTTGATTTTCTTATAATGACAAGCTTCACAGGTGCGTAATCCTTGTTTAAGACAACTATATCTTAGCTGTCTACACTTGGATGTCAGTATGCTGAGCTTTTAAACGAAAGTAACACGTTGTTTGTAGCTTGAGAAAAATTCCATGTCGCATGTCCATGTTAGAGATGGTTTGATGTTTTGTGGTTCAGTTTCACTTTGTTTTTTTGTGGTAAAGAAAACTTCTGTTTTGGATTGGTTTTGCTTTTGCTCAATTTTTGTAATTATTGTGTGACAAACATCCATTCCTCATACGAAATTTTATGAAACTGATCACCTGTTGGCTATAAAATGAATATAAAGTGCAGCCTAGATTTTTATATAACAATGTTTTACATTATTGTTGACTGCTTCTACAGCTATGATAGTTATTAATGAAAAATTAATCTGAGGACTTCAGGGTTAATTGTAGCCAACATTTCTTGAAAGTACAAGTTTAGGTTCCCTTCTTGATTATAAGAGTGAGAATGACACTGTTCAAGCTGGAAATTTTTACCACCATTACCATAAGACAGTGTCTCTCAAGTCTCTGTTACAATAAAATTATAATCTTAAATGATTATTAAAGAGACTTGCATCAGGCCAGTTAGTAACTAGCCTTAGAATAAATGTTTTATGGAGAAACCATTTCTCCCAACCCAGATGGAAAAAAAAGTGGAGATTAAATAAGAAAAAGGTAGATGAAATTGCTTTAATATGATAGGCCTCCATGAGACCAGTTTGTTCTAATGTAAGCATTGTTCATTTTAGCTCATCCTAAAGATGATTTTGACTATTCACTCTTTGGCCATCATTTGTCTTCTTTCTTCATTCCATCATTTGTCCATTGGAACTTTAAATTATCTTTTCTGAAAAATTGCCAACTTTAAAATGACCTGTTTTTGAAAAACCTGCTCTTTATTCATCCAACATCTGTCATCTTTCGTACTTCTGTGCATCATGGCTTAAAATTACCTTTTCTGAAAAAACACTTGGCATAATGTTTTTGTATGTTCCTTACAGTGAGCAAACACAATCATTTGCATTTCATGTTACCCTGCCAATTTGAGGCTCCACAAAGGGAAAACTCTACAATTCATTTAGCTTTCTCAACTGTCTGTATCCCTCAACTGATCAACTTGAAATTACACTTGAATGTTTGGTATGACATTTGAATTAGTTCTGAAATGGTTAGCCAGATAACTGGTTTGCAACTGTTTTTTGGAGTAATTGGTTGGAAAAGCTGTCAACTGAATAACCGCTATACATATAGTTTATGGGATAGTGTCGGGAAAATAAATAATATTTGGCTGTGAGACGTTAGAATACATTTGTCAAAGGTACCAACATTTGTTCATTTGCACTTATGTATACTCGTTGTAATGTGAAGGAGTTAAGGTGTTGGAATGTTGATTGCTTGAACAATTATTTTTGGTCTCTTGGGCTGTCAAGTCATGGATAAATGTTTGTTACTCTGTATGTATCAAACTTCCAACTGTCGAGTGCATTGCAGGTTGTTTTCTGCATGGGCAGCAGTGAGCATGTGCCGGTCAGTGTAACATAGTCTGCAACAGACAAATTTGACTTTCTTTTCTTTGATGAGGTGTTCTTAATTGCAGATTACAATGCCAAAAAAATCCCTTAGTGTGAGTGATGCTGCTTCCAGTTTGGTACTTTACCACATGCTTCAGAAAAAACATGTTTTGATTTTATTGAACTGTTTAAAAGTATGAACTTAAATTATGTCATAAAGAAAACCTATTTTAAAATCTAGCATTTGAAAATTGTTTTTTCAATGGTCAATGTCAGACAACGAGGAACTCTTGGTCAATGGGGCATATAACAATTTCTTACCACACCACTTTCATGACTTGCAACATATTCCCGCCAAAAATTTCATTCCGAGGAATTGGTAAATGTAAACGTGGAACTGTTTTTGACATTTGTCTTAGCAGTGAACAGAAAAAGATACTCATGTATTCACCGTTTTATCACATCAACTTCAAGCTACTCAGGATAAGAGGCTCTTTGCTAATACAGTTAACTATGTCTATCTACAGTTTTCAAACTGGTTGGAAAATTCTTAACTAATATCAATGACAATTCTCCCTCACTTTAAATGCACACCGTGGGAATAAATCGCACACACAAACTTTGTTTCAGGTTCGCAGCATGCCGCGTGCCTATGATTTTCAAATGGTAGGGTCTAGTTTTGTGGCCAGGCAATACAGGGTGATCACAGTTATGATATATCATCACTATTATCTGGGACTATTGTTGTCATATAAATTTTTAACGATTGTTTGCACATCAGTGATTTCCGTTGGCACTCGATGGTGTTTGTTTGTTTACGTTTTGCGGAAGTGAGGTGACAGTGTATTGAACTGTTATCTCACCATGCCTTACTGATTTTGCATCGTAGACAATGCAATAAGACCAGTGGTTGAAATTAACGTTATGGATATCCAGTTGAAATCCAGTTATAGCCGACGGTTAGCTGGTTACAAAAATGGGCCATCCGTTTCAGCACTAATTTGGATGTGAGCTGTTGAAAAACTCTAAAAACATTATCACTGGTACCCATCTTAGATTTCACTGTTTAGTCCTTCACTGACCAATTCCTTTCATCCACTTTATTGTCTCTATCCCATAGCCGACAGAATGCATAATTTCAAAATGGGTTTACGTGGCATTTAGATATAAGCTATTGAGTTTCACATCTGAAGCTTGAAAAACATGGCTGCTATCTTGGATATCACTTTTAAATCCTTCTGCATACCTCAAAGCTAGCATCTCCTTGAAAAGTGAATTTCATATGCCGTTTGGGATGGCAAAAAGACATTGCACTCATCACTCAGTCAATCATCAATCACTTTTATGTGACTATTTTTCTGCTCCTGGAAAAAACTTTAGGGGAGCATATAGTCGCCGCTTTGTCCATCCATCCATCCACCATCCATCCATCCATCCATCCATCATCCATCCATCCATCCATCCATCCATCCATCCATCCATCCATCCATCCATCCATCCATCCATCCAAAACAAATGTTGTCTGGATGATAACTCTAGTTTGCTTTGATGTATGACCTTAGAATTTTGCAACATGACTACCTACCATGAAATGCAGGTCAAGTTCAAGTTTCACCTTTATAGAATTTACTGTTCCAGAGTTATGCTGCTTGAAAAGTCGCAAAATGGTAAAATCAATGGTTTCCGGATGATAATCTAGTTTGCTTTGATGTACTTACTACCTTATAATTTTGTAACATTTCTACCTTCCATGAAATGTGGGACAGGTTTAATTTTCACCATTATGACATTTACCGTTCCAGAGTTATGCCCCTTGAAAAGTTGCAAAATGGTTAAATCAATGGTCTCTGCATGATAACTCCAGATCGCTTTGACATACGATCTTATAATTTTGCAGCATTACTATATACCATGAAATGCAGGTCAAGTTTGATTGTCACCATTATGGTATTTACCAGTCCAGAGTTAAGTCCCTTGAAATGTGGCAAAATGGTAAAGTTGATAAAACATTTCTTATGGTATTTTATTAATTTATTTATTTATTTATTGGTGTGTAAGGTCACATACTTATGCACAATGACTAATCGTGACCATATTTTATTAATTGGGCATGTATAATGAAACCTGCTACATTTACCCTAATTAAGAAGTGAAATGTCTTCAAAAGCCAGTTTAATCTCCTTCCCAAGGAGCTTTTAATACAGGCTTTCTATGTACTGTTCCCCTTGTCATGTTACCTTGTCCTTCCACGCATTTTTCGTTGAGTTGTGTTAACAACCAAGACCTATGGTTTGGCGACAGTCGGTGTTCGTCCGGTGTCCTCACACTATTAGCGCAATAACTTGAACAAATGTTCTCTGATTTGACTAATATTTGCCATGCAGGTGTTTTGCAATATCTAGAGCGTGTTAAAAAACTGGCCCGGCCTGATTATTAGTTAGAGTCATGGGCCTTAATTAGTCTATTTTACGAAATTCTGAGCTTGTTAATGCAATAACTTGAACAAACCTTCTCTGATTTGACTAATATTTGCCATACAGCTCTTTTGCAATAATATCTCAAGCGAGTTCTGAAACTGGCCCGCATTATTAATTCGTTTGGAAGTTATGGGCCTTAATTAGTCAATTTTCACAAATTTTGAGCTAGTTAGTGAAATAATATGAACAAACATTCTCCAATTTCACTAATATTTGCCATACATGTCTTTTGCAATAATATTTCCATCGAATTCGAAATTGTCCCGGCCTTATTCTTCGTTACAGAGTTATGGGCCTTAATTAAATAACTTTTACGAATTTGAACTTGTTATAACTTGAACAAAGGTTCCAGATTTGACAACCAGGATATGATTGATGACCAGGTTATGGACATGCAATATTCTCTGACTGCTACCATAACTCGATGCCTGCATCTGTGATGCTCACCTCTTGTTGTTTTTTTTTTTTATAGGGCTTAAACCATTTCACAGTTCTGCATAAGAAAAAATCAGTATGTTGTTTCCATCAGTTTGCATTTCGGGGAGCATTTGTTAGCTGTGCCAACTTTTTACTTGTTTATTAAAGGGATAATATAGATTGCATTTTGCTTCATACTCTGATCTTGTCATTTAAAAATGTTAATCATATTTATGGGCTGGAAAGTAGATAGACATTTGCTTCTGATAATTGATCTTGTAAAGTTAGTCTTAATCTATTTTTTCAGAGTGTGACTGCAATCCAAGTGGAACAGTGGATGAAATTTGTACCAAGGAAGATGGTGCATGTCTTTGTAAACCTGGATATGCAGAGCCTAATTGTGCAAGCTGTCTTCCTGGTTACTATGGATTTCCAAATTGTACTGGTTTGTATTTTAAGTTTTTTCTTTCATTGATGTTATCCATATTTTTTATGTTTATCTTAAGCTGAAACATATAGACATAAATATAATTTACCTCTTAAATATATAAACATTTAATAAGAGGTAAACACTGAGGGCAATCTGATTTAGGACCCAGAAAAACTCATAAATGCAATTCGGATCACTCGATTTGAAATCTGAGCAAGATGATTCAATTTGATTTGAATCGTGCTGCTTCACATATTTTCAAATCATCAAAAGGTTCTCAATATCCTTCCTGTTGTCTCCTCTTTAATATTTTCCAAGTATCAGATGGTCAGACTGTAGTTCAAACAGGAACGGAAAGTATGCATTTTTTATGCCCACGACTTGAAAAGTCGAAGGGGTGTCTAGTGGAGACCTCCTGTCCATCTGTCTGTCCATCCATCCATCCATCCATCCATCCATCTGTACCAACATTTTCCCTTGTATCTTAGCCACTGCTACTCCAATTTGAATGATATTTGGTGTTGTGATAGAGCATCATGGGTAACGGATACCTGTGTGTGAGTTTCTTCCACACCTTTTTTCCAGAGTTTTGGCCCTTTTTCACTCATTTGACTTAGAAAAAGTTTTGCAGTCGGGGGGCATTAGCAGCGCTTTGCGATGCAGACCTCTTGTTTGCATTTCATCACAGCTTTGTCAGTGTTGAAAAAAAAAACTTACATTGGTTTCATCATCAGAAGTCTGCTTTGAAATCATTTCTCTTTCAAATTGAGTAAATAATAACAAACCTGACATTTTAGAACAAACAAGTCATTAACCCTTTAGCCAATGAATCTCCCATATCCGCCCGTGTAATTGGCAAATTCAGCAGCTGAGAAAATATTATTTTTCAAAAAATTTCAACAAAACCATATCATGTGACCCTTCTTTTGGAACGATCTCATCAAGCTCATTCCAAAGAGGGATCACATGATATGGTTTTGTTGAAATTTTTTGAAAAAATTTAAAAAATGATATTTAAAATAATAAATTTTGATATCGTCTGCGTTGGGTAAAGGGTTAATGAAACATGTTCAGATATAAACTCTGTATTTTTTACACTGCCAGCAGGAAGAATTTGGGGAATCATTTAATTTTAGTTATTTAAATAAATTTGTTTTCGTAAAGCTACAGTGCAGATCTTAAATCCGAGAGATAAAATATTATCACTCTTGTTTTTCAGTGGTACCAAGTAGTGAACTCCTTGCCGTCAGATGTTCATTCATTGACAGTACTCCCAAATGCACATGGAATGTGGAATATAACCTAGAATATCTTGCCTCTAACAAGTTTGGGTTTTAAAATTTCACTTGCAAGCTGTATTTCTGACAGGCATCTGTCATGAGGTGACCATGGCTGTAGAAAGTGTCGTAAAACGCCAATAAATAATTAAGTTTTCTGGCTGGCAAGCCAGAGTGGTCTCCCCTTTATTCGTTGATCTTTCAGAATGTTTGCAGATGATAATCACTTCACAGTAAACAGTTCAATTCTCTAATTTATTATTGATCTCAATTTTTTTTCTCCATGTAAATAAAAGTGTTTGATAAGCAGTATATATTTTACACAGTTTGATAGTGACTTAATATAGAATATATACTCTCGCCAATATTAGGCATGTAAAGATACACGTCTTGCGATATGCTACCCATCTCAACACACCAGTTATAATAAGAAAACATAGCTAGGTACTCTAACAATTTGTAATTTATAGTGTGTTCTGAGGGGAGTAATCCAAAATCTGTTGTGACTTTGTCGCTGTCTAATGCACACCTTGAGTCATTATCTTCTGCCACTCCAAATGTAGTTGATGTTCAATTTGATAACAACATTGAATATCAGAGCATGTCTTGTGTAAATTGCAATAATTCTTTGCCTTTCACTGAGCAGAAATGCCAAATGATGCATTATATCAAGCATTCAACAGCCATGTTACCACGTGATTTGCATGTATAGCAATGCAGAGATAATTGAAATGCCAGACCGATACATGTATCTTCAGAGCTCATACCAGTGATGCACTGCTGTATCTTTACACCCTTACTCAGTATGGAATTAACTGACTGTATATACCATATTAGGTCACTATGAAACTGTGTTACTAAGGCCTTAAAAAGTTAAAAATCTGTTTCTCAGGATCTCTTGCATGGTAAAAATTAAATGGTTTATGATCCCTGCGGGAACCCCAGGAAGTGGAGCAGTGCCTGTTCTATGCGGTAAACAGACTCTGCTTTACTGGTATAATAGGACCCAGTCACCAGTGCTTGTGAAGTGCAAACCCTTTCTAAAATGGGCAACATGGCTTATTAACGCTCACCCCTGTTCTTGAGTTGATACTCATGTTGTGGTCATGATTAGCTATTCTGCAAAAATATGTGACTTTAAACACCAATAAATAAATAAATAAATGGTTTATGTCCGATATTTTACACAAGTTAATAAAATTGATAAATTTGTCCCTTGAGTACAACAAGGCTTTTCAATGCTTTAGCATTGCAAAGCCTTGTTGCACTCAAGGGACGAAATACATCATCACTAATGCTATTCTGTACATCATGAGGCCTAAAACATAAAACATACCAATTACATGAACTTCTGATGGCAAAGAAATAATTACACAAATAAAAAATAAAATAAAAAAATGACCGGCCATATGCACTCTTACAAAACAGAGCCGGAAAGACAGATCTACTTTGTGGGACCTAATAACATGCTGTTTGACAGAGCTCAGAAAAACAGAATATAAAGAATTGCAATTTTTTCTTTACTTTTGTGAGTCTGTACAGGTCTGCTGAGGGGTTGAAATATTTGTCTTCAAAATAGAGAGGAATCAGCATGTGAATGACTGCAAGCAATTAAGTTTTTAAATGTTAGATTTCCTTGCAATCACGAGTGAGTTAATTCTGCCACCAAATCAAAAACATTGGGTATTCTTTTTATTTTATACATTACAATGTTTTAATTGCAGTCAAAGACATATTTTAGTTTTATTAAAGCATGTAAATGCCAAAAAGGTGCAGTGATATGAATCAAAACTTATTGCATAGTACAAGTCAATTTCCAAGAGATATCTTATATCTGTCCGACAATAGATATCAGATCATTTGTTAAACATTTTCCGCTTTCTTATAAGGTATCAGTTCATAAAAAAAGGAGTTGCATCTTGCAAAAAAAAAAAAAAAAATAGAATCCGTTCATTGCCAACTCTTGAGTAGCATTTAAAGTTTGTGTTTTCATACTCTGCTTCTACCCTTTTACCTAACACAATTTGTGAAGTTTCCTTGAGATATATATTTTCTTGACTGAAAGGGTTGCATATGACTAATTTTTTATGAGAAAACTTCTCACCGAACTGTCCAGTGGAGCCCACTTAATTGGATATCTCTTTAACTGAATAATTCTGTTAATTGAATATAATTTCCCAACACAAAACCATTTACCATACCTCCACTACAAATCTGACCTGTTAATTAAATATAGGTTATAGAGTAAACTCCTGTTAACCCTTTACCCAACGCAGATGACATCAAAATTTATTATTTTAAATATCATTTTTTTTTAAAAATTCCACCAAAACCATATCATGTGACCCCTGAGGGGTCACATGATATGGTTTTGTTGAAATTTAAAAAAAAAAAATTTTTTCAACTGCCGAATTTGCATATTACGCGGGCAGATGCGGGCGATTCATTGGGTAAAGGGTTAATTGAATAAAAAATCTTGCAACCTGTCAAGAAATTACCCTGTGTCACCCCAGTTTTCCTTTGTTTGTAGACCTATTTGGCCTCAGTACATCCAATACAGGCATATAAACTATTATATCTTGTTTGACAGATCGCATGGAGCTCTGTCAAACAAGATATAATAGAATAAATGCTAAGTTTATCTCTAGAATACAGGAAAGTGACGCAAACCCTGTTAATTGAATTCTCCTGTTTATTGAATAATTTTTATAGGCAAAGCGGCTATTCAATTAACAGGGTTCCACTGCAATTAACACCCCTTGTTTCAAAGGGTGTGATTTTTAGCTCAGCTTGACTTTGTCAAGCTGAGCTAATCCTGTCGCTCTCCATCTGTCGTCTGTCCATCTTAGCATCGTCTGTCTG
This sequence comes from Pictodentalium vernedei, assembly GCA_031216915.1. NCBI lineage: Eukaryota > Metazoa > Mollusca > Scaphopoda > Dentaliida > Dentaliidae > Pictodentalium > Pictodentalium vernedei. The sequence continues at coordinate 115,485,492 of CM062291.1, read as the reverse complement.
TCCATCGTCCATCAACACCATGTTTTGGTCTTCTCCTCCTAAACCAATGAACTACAGTGTCATCAAAAGCACTATTTCTACATGATATTAGTTGTATTGGGAAATGCTTAATTTTGAAACCCTTCCATCTATGCAAAGATGATTTCAGTTAATAAATAGATTTAGTTGTTTCAATTCTATGAGAGCATAAATGTCAGAATTAAACATAAAAATGCTGCTGATGTGGCATAAAGCACCAGTAAATAAATAAACAATTGATACTTAATATTTGCAGAATGTGGTTGTGATGGCAATGGTTCTTTTGATAACATTTGTGACAGTAAAGGACAGTGTCAGTGCAAAGTGAATTTTGTTGGATTACAGTGCAACCAGTGTCGACCAGGCAACTATAGATATCCCGACTGTATTGGTGGGTATCTTATTTTATTGCATGCATTATCCCCCACCCAAACAAATTTTGACAGGGAATATCAAAATAAGTCCCATGGGTGCGTGTATTCATCTATCTGTCAGACTGCAAATTTTGTGAACATGATATTCTAGAACAATTGTCAGATTTTGATAAAACTTGGCATTGGCCCACTTCCATGGATGAGCCCAGCCAACGTTCAGAAAAACATATTTAATTGGAAGACACCCAAAAATAAGCCCACCACAGATTTTCTAATATTATTTATCAGGTACATGTAATACGTAATTACACCAACCATAGTGATTTCCCAAGTTTCCCGTCGAAATAAAATGTAACCTTTTTTTGTTTATATATTCAATTTATTCATTACTATAACATTGTGCCTAAAATAAAATTTTAGAATTATTTTGCTGTGTTGTTTTTTTGCTAGCACTTTCTTTTTTCATTGCAGCTGAATTGAATTCAAAAATGTCTTTCTGTTGTAAGTTTTGTTTGTTCACTCTTTGCTAAGCCTTTATATTTAGAAATGAACAAGAAATTCCCAGTTCATAATTAATTATTCCAGATGGTATGGCCACACCAGATATCGGTTTTTATTAGTTGTTAAATGAGTTGTTTGATTATCTAAAGCAGTCATATTGAAAAGGCACTTCAAGAGAGAAATATAACTGTACCTTCATTTTGTCAAATATGGCATGAAAAGCTGTTTGAAAACAACACATACATGAAGCCAAATTGGAGGTTCTCTATGCATACCATGGTGGTATGATTAAATATAGCTTTTTTTATGAGCACGCACATGTCATTTTATTTAAATTTAATGTTGCGTGTTTGTTCAACTGCGATTTGAAATCAGATCAGTAGCATTTGTGATCTTTGATACTGTGTACAAAAGAGACAGCTTTGTAAATAAATTGGGCTATCAGCCTTCCAAAGTCCTAAGTAAATTAGTTGTTTATGAATCCTATCATCCATACGTAATTGTTATATACTGGAAACGAAAATTAAAGTGATTGAATGGCATCGTCAGAATAGTGAAAATCAGACTAAAACTTCTAAACAATTTAATTAATGTGGACTGTGAAACGAATTTACCTGTTGAACTGGAACTATGATAAATTTAAAATGACAACAAAGTCTGCTACTTCTGTTAAGAAATCCCTGAACATAGGAAAAGAGCCATTGTCAGTTGAACTGGACCAGGTTATATTTCACTGGTTGTGTGAGGAGAGGGAAGCAGGTGGGTCTGTTTTGAATCTTATGCTGCAGAGAAAGGCCGGAGAAGTTGCTGCTCAACTAAAACTTAAGGGTTTCCAAATCAAATGGATGGCTCAGTAGGTAGAAGAAAAGGTTCATTGTCGGTATTTGAAAAGGGACGAATGATTCTCAGAAGCAGAAAGTATCTGCAGATTTCAAGGAGACAAAGTCAGTAGAGCTTTTCTGATACTAAGTCATCCTTCGAATGTCTGTCTGTCTGTCCATTGTCAACATTTTGTTTGCCAGGGTCATAATTTCTTAACCGCTGAAGATTTTTAGCTCACCAACAATTTGACTTTTTTGTCAGTGTGGACTTTGAAAATTTAAATTTCTGACCTGTTTTGCTATACATGAGTGGAGGCTACCATATAAGACTTTAACCCTTGCCCGGATATTTTTTGGAGATTTTGGACTTTTTTTTAATGCAATGTTAGACTTTTTTTTTCAGTGTGGACTTGGAAAATTTCTGACTTGTTTTTCTATGCATGGGTGGAGGCTACCACCGGTAGGCTGTGACTTTTATATTTCATATATGTGTTAAATGCATCAATATAAGACACCATTAGCCCATGTCCAGACATTTTTTTGGAGATTTTGGACTTTTTTAATCCAATGTTAGACTTTTTTGTAAGTGTGGATTTAGAAAATTTCTGACCTATTTTGCTATACATGTACATGACCGGACATTTTTTGGCAGATTTGTAATAGGCCTAGGTTTATTGCATGCAATGCTTTGGTGAGCTAATGGGAATAGACACCCCCTCTTATTTGATGAAACTTTATACCAATATGTAATTTCAAAAGACAGTGTTTCAGGAATTATAATGTGGTGTCTGTCTGCCAAGGTCACAGGCCCTATGATAAGGTGACACTCAGAAAAACTTTGACATTTGTTTGTCAGGGCCATAATTTCCTAACTACTGAATATTTTTTAATGAAACTATATACCAGTATGTAATATCAAAAGACAGCGTGTTATGAATTATTATATGGTGTGTGACCCTCAAGGTCAAGGTCACAGACCCTATGATAAGGTGACACTTAGAAAAACTTTGACGTTTGTCCGGGCCATAATTTCTTAACTACAGAATATTAGCTCTGCCTGACAGAATGTCAGTGGACCTTTTCTAATGCTAAGTTGTACGTTGTCTGTCTATCCTTCTGTACAATGCCTGTTCATCCATCATCAACATTTTGTTTGTCCGGTCCATATAATTTGATTTAATTGGCAGTTCTTGTTCATATTTGGTACAATTATTGCTCGTGACTCAAAGGTGTGCCGTGACATTGATCCAATGTCACATCATCAAGGTGAAGGTCACAGACAGCAAAACATGGATATTATTATACAGCCCTTGCCTGGTTCATATAATTTGGTATGATTGACAGATCGTATGTATAGTTGGTACGATTATTTCTCTTGACAAAAAAGTGTGTTGCGACTTTGATCCAAGGTCATACCATCAAGGTCAAGTCACAGACAACAAAACTTTGATATTGTTATGCAGCCCTTGTCTGGGCTGTATAATTGAAGCTGTGTGACTGATCTTGTTCACACTTCACACCATTGTTACCCATAACCTAACCTTGTGTCATGACTTTGACCCATTATCATATCTTGGAAGGTTAAGGTCACAAGCAGAAACACTTGGATTCTTGTCTTCTATTCAGCTTCCCTTAAAAGCATTTACCCTCGGCAGAGCTATCTAGGCATAGCTGCCTCTTGTATATATTTATACCTCCAGAAAACGAAGTTTTAGGGGGGGTATATAGGTGTCAACTTGTAGGTCTTCATCGTTGGTCTGTTGCATATGTAAACTACTTCCACAGTTTTAGCCGCATTTTCATGAAACATCATAAAGATGATCAACATGATGAGGAGCCGTGCGTGATATAATTTTTTTTTACTGATTCTGGATGACTGGTGTCCATATTGGATTTTTTTTATGTAAACTTGTGGAGCGAACTACTTCCACAGTTTTAGCTGCATTTTCATGAAACTTCACAGATATTATCAACATGATGAGGAGAAGTATGTGACATAATTTTTTTTCCGCTCGGTTTCAAGATGGCCGACTGATGGCCATACTCGATTTTTTTTTTACTTGGGAAAATTGAATGCTCCTTTTCAGTCACAGTCACACACACTAGGTGGTATGCCACGGTGGGGGTATAGCGGGCAACAGACCATCTCTAGTCTAAATTGGGCTGTGTTCAAACTACAGTAGAATTGCCACACCATTTTATGCAAATAAACTTGTGCATTATATGAAGGAATATATCAAATAAGAATTCTGAACAAGAGTAACACATTCATACTTCACATTCCAACTTGTAAGTCCAAGAGATACAAATATTTAAACCAACTGAAGAATAAAACTATTTATAAATTAACCATTTACCTAACAAATCAGCTGCATCTTTCAATGCAATTTACAAATTGAGCTGTTAAAAAACATTAGTTCCTAAAAATTTACACAAAACTATATCCTGTGGTCCCTCATTGACAAGCTCATCATAAATATAACTAAAGTGATTTTCAATACCAACAATGTAGATGAAATACATGATGGGGCATGACTTGCACCATACTAACAACTGCTAAACAACAATGCGGGATGTTTAAAGTTTAAGTATTGTTTCAGTTAGAATAATATTTAACTTTTTTGCATATATTTAGAACTTAACCTTTGCAGAATAAATAATTTAATTGTGTCATTTCATCATGTTAATAAGTGAGTCTTTTCTACAAATAAGGCGAAAATTTGTTGCTATTTTGATAACCTGAAAACGCATTTTACTTGTCTCATTTTAGCATGTGAATGCGATATTTATGGTTCAGAGAAACAGTCGTGTGACCTGGAGACTGGCCAGTGTGACTGTTACCACAATTTTATGGGACCCAAATGTGCCAAGTGTTCGGAAAACTTTTACAACTTTCCAGTTTGTGAAGGTAAGTATGACCCATTTGATTAACTCAAGCCACAGAGAATGCACATGTTAGTATGTTTTATCCAACACCCCTGCTACCATAGAAAATGATAAACAAGAGGTTTTTTATTTAAGTGTCTCAAGTACCTCTGCTTAAGTGTACTATTTATTGGAATTCTATTATGCAGTCATATCTTCGCTTCATCGACAGTCACATTTTATATTCAGAAAATTTCAACCTTCCCAAAATTACTGCCTCTGTAGGACATAAATCTCTTCTTTGTTGGCAAGATGTATATGGCATATGCTTTGGGGCATCTTAAATATATTCAAAACTGGTAGCCGTAAACTTAACTTCAAACTGTGGCTCACATAACTCACTTTGATTTGTTGTACAGTATTTCCCACTTAATTGTCATTTGCATGTTAACCCTTTACCTAACACAGTATTTTAAAAAAATAAATTTCACATTTTCCATAAACAAATTTAACAATTTTTCAATAAACCCATACAAATATGAATATCATTAGAACCAGCTCGATGAGCTGGTTCTAATAATATCCATATTTGTATGGTTTTATTTAGAAAATGTCAAGATATTTTTGGCTATTGTAGGCTTATTCTGGTTTTCTGTCCTTTTTGGCTGCTATGTTAGGTAAAGGGTCAATTCTTTGCCTTATTTAAGAGCCATATCTGGCCATTGCTGTGGACAGAAAATGCCATTCGGCTCTCAATATTTTTTTCAGTTTTTGCGTGTGAACACCCAATTCAATAAGTTCACCCTGCTAATTCCCTGGGGGCATTAAACATTATTTTTTTTTTTGGGGTTAAAAAAAGAAAAAACTTTTACTTATTCAATAATTTGTCAAAAGTTGTGTTCGGTCAAGAGTTAATAGAGAAAATGTCACTTTCATACAATTGTCACCTATCAGACCATTTACCATACCTTTTGCATAAATTTGATCTGTTAATTGCAATAGGTTATGGAGAAAATTCATGTTACAGAATAAAAATAAATTTCTTCCATTCAATATTTCAAGTTTGTCAAGTTTATAGGGTGTTTGTACCCCTAGTACATGTACTCTTAATGTATTTATTCCTCTACATTGGGGTTTGACAAAGAACTTGTTCATGCAAGATGTTATTGATGTTAAATGCTCAATTTTTACCCTGAAAAAGTCGAGAAAAGTGAACAAATTTCTGCTGTATATTATTATCCCTAGTTAAGGGACTATTCTGTTAACATGGTTCCATGACATACAGCTTTTGAAGTTTTTCCTTGGGTAGGAAAGGACTTCAGTTACAGTACATGTTTAAAATGAGACCTGGAGAAAACTGCGTCTTTCAATAGATTGCTTCTTCTGAGATTGTAGTTTTGAGACTGTAGTTCATTTCAAACCTGACAATATAAAGAGCACATGCATGCACATACTCAGTTGAAAAAGTCAAGCCAACAAAGTGATTTTTCGTTAGAGTTATGGGCCTTAATACATCAGTTTTTACATATTTTGAGCTCGATAGCACAAAAACTTGAACAAATGTTCTTCGATTTGACTAATATTTGCCATGCAGGTCTTTTGCAATAATATCTCAAGCAAGTTCAAAAACTGGCATGGCCCAAATTTTTGTTAGAGTTATGGGCCTAAAGTTGTAATTTTTTTTTAAGAATTTTTAGCTTGTTAGCGTAATAATTTGACAAACATTCTCCGATTTGACTAATATTTGTCAAACAGGACTTTTGCAACAGTATCACAAGTGAGTTCGAAAACTGGCCCGGTCCGATTTCTCATTACATAGTTATGGGCCTTAATTAATTAATTTGTACGAATTTTGAGCTCATTGGTGTCAATTTTTACGAATTTTGAGCTCAGTGCAATGACATTTCTGATTTTCAGTAGAGAGTGCATGAAGAAGGTAGACCAAAACTTGATGCCTACATCTCTGATGCGCACCTCTGGTCTTTAAATTTCTTTGCAAAATTTGTCTGGTAAATTTATGTATTTCCAACGCACTGTAAATGAACTTCAAGTCACAACAGATTGAGTAGATGTCCTGACATGCACAGACCATTGAAAGGATTTGTAATTTTGATTTGGCTCTAATATGTTGATCTGTATTTTTGCATTTATCTTTTGCAGAATGTAATTGTAATCCTGCTGGAGCCAAAGAGGTTCCTGGATATCCACTTGGAGGATGTGGATCTGTACCCCCTGGACAACTCTGTGAATGCAAAGAGCAAGTAACAGGACGTATATGTGATAAATGTAAGCCAGGCTCATGGAATTTGCAAATCTACAATTCAGAAGGATGCGAAGGTACTTTTTTCTGTATTGTTTTGAGGTTCTTTTGAATTGTGTAAATTCAGAAGACAAGGTCCACATTCTCAACATACAAAAGTCTTAAAATTTTATTTTATAGTTGGACCGTTTTTCAGCTTAACTTAGACGTAGTTAAATTTGAGGTTTTGTCATGGCCCCGTCGTTCATCTGGCATCCGTCGATCAACAATTCAAGGCCGTATTTATGAACTGATCTTTACAAAACTTCTTGTGTGCCTTTGTCATCACCGTGGGACAAGAACAAGTGTTTTTTGGGTGCGGTCCAAAATTCAAGATGGCTGCCTGCAGCCATTTTGTACCAGAATTAGTACAATCAGTGTTTTGTACAGAACTTCTGTATGAAAGTTCTGATATGAATAAATTTTTGTATGAATGTTTAGTAACATGGAATACATCACATACAATACGTTTTTTTTTCTCATGCAGAAATTATGCAAATTAGATGAACTTTGACTTACTCAGTGCTACTTATACACAGTAAGTACACGTCAATACAACTGCTCGGGCTGTATTTATGAACCGATCTTCACGAAACCTCTTGGGTACCTTTGTTATCACCTTGGGACGAGAACAAGTGTTTTGGGGTGTGAAATTCAAGATGGCTGCTGGCAGCCATTTTGTACCGAAATTAGGTACAATCAGTTTTTTGTACAGAACTTCTTCTATACGGCTTGGGCTAGAGGCTGTATTTATGAACCAATCTTTACAAAACCTTTGTTATCACCGGGACCAGGGTGGCTCAGTGGTAGACTGTTGGACTTCTATGCTAGAGGTCCCGAGTTTGTTTCCTGTCCAGGATGACCTGCGTTGTGTCCTTGGGCAAGGCACTTTATCCTGGTTGCCTACATGGGGTCACAATGACACCGTGTACTAAGGCGTACTGCACGGTGATGGTGCACATGTCTTTAATGCTGTAACTCTGCTTGAGCGGAGCTTGAACAGAGTTAGTATGATGAGGAGCTGACAGTTGCTCGTCATTGCTCAGTGGTTCTCAGGCTTCCTCCACCCGTAAAACTGTCATCATTAACCATTGTGCATAAGTATGTGACCTTAAACACCAATAAATAAATTGTTATCACCGTGGGACGAGAATGAGTGTTTTTGGGTGCGGTCCAAAATTCAAGATGGTTGCCGGCAGACATTTTGTACCGAAATTAGTGCAATCAGTTTTTTGTACAGAACTTCTGTATGAAAGTTCTGATTTCAATAAATTTTTGTATGAATGTTTAGTAACATGGAATACATCACGTATAATACAGGTTTTTTCTCGTGCAGAAATTATGCAAATTGGATGAACTTTGTTGATTTATTCAGTGCTACTTATACACATTAAGTGCACGTGTCAATACAGCTCGGGCTAGAGGCTGTATTTTTGAACTGATCTTCACTAAACCTCTTGGGCACCTTTGTTATCACCTTGGGATGAGGACGAGTGTTTTTGGGTGCGGTCCAAAATTCAAGATGGCTGCTGGGGCCATTTTATACCAAAATTAGGTGCAATCAGTTTTTTTGTACAGAACTTCTAGGACTACTTTTGTTATCATCATGGGATGAGACTGAGTGCTTTTGCGCTCGGCCAAAAATTCAAAATGCCAGTCGGCAGTCATATTTAGTGGAATTGTGTGTATTATATTTTTTGTATAGAACCTGTAAAAAAGTTTTTTTATGTCACTAATGTTTGCAATAAATTTATTGAGTGCCTTTGTTATCACTCTGGTATGAGAAAAAATATTTTGTGGTTCAGTCAGACCCACTCGGGACTTAAAAGGGAGATAATTAAAAATCTTTTCCAAAAACACTAGACAAAATGATGTTTCTTGAATTCAGCATCCCTTGGATGTGTATATTCAAATATGTTGCTGTGTTAATATTTGCTGTTGTTTGGGGAGGGTAAACATTATTAGCACAACCCGATTTTCTATTTCCAATGTGAAAAATAAAACCTCCTCACTCATGGGAACCCTATGAGCTCAAGATAAAAAATTCAAATACCTATATTTTAAGAAGGACTGGACAAATCTTTATTAATTAGTAAGAATCAACCTTAGAAGGATTTGAATCAAACAGGCCAAAACAATTGCTAACATTTGGCTTATATTGCACCATACAAGGATCCCCATTGTAACATTAACCCCATTGAGATTTCTTTTCTAGTTTAGCATCTAACTGTCGCCCACCTTTACAATCCTTTATCTGTACATTTGTTACAGGCTACGGTCAGTATTTATGTACAGGCCTTTTCAATACTTTACATTTTCCAACATACTAACTGTACATGCAGAGTTAGCAACAGTTGAAGGCAAGTGCACTATCGATGTACAATATGCTTTAATACACAGCCCCACCGTACCCCCGTGTGGGCAATCAGGATTAACTCCTTGCATGCTGCTGGCGGTTATTCCCACCCAGGATATAATTTCTCTTGCCACTGAAATGAGGATAATTTGGGTTCATTTAATCAATTTTTCCTTCAGTAAATTGAATGGATTTTTTCACCAATGATTTCTTAAGTTAAATTTAGATGAATTTTTCATCAAATCTAGTCATGGCTGCTTTGATGAAAAATATTTTTAAATACTCAGCAGGTTAAGAGTTAAGTTTCTTGACCAAGGATACAATGGAGTTACTACTGATCTTGATCAAACCATTATCCTTTTGATCTGTAGTTCAGTGCTTCAACCACTGAGCCACCATGCTCCACATAGTAGACAGATCATGAGGACATCTTACATGGATGTCCAACATGACATGCTCTTTCAGACACATATCAAGTTGTGCTGTCTGTTCATTCCACTCATCAGTTATGCCCCCTTTGTATTGCATCTGTCCATCTGTATGTACATCCATTAAGTCAGCTCCAAGCATGACTTAGCTGATTAGTCAGATCCTAATTAATTTTACATGAATATTCAACATGACATGTTCTTTCAGACGCATATCAAGTGATGCTGTCTACACATTCCATTTGTGAATTTTGCCCCTTTTTATAGGTGGATAGGCATTTTTTGTACATCTAGAGTGTGACAGTGCTTTGAAGAGTCAGATTCTTAATGAAATCTTAGTGCTAAACAGCGTAACATGCCCTTTCAGACATGTGTTAAGCTATGCTGTATGCACCTTTTGATTGGGCGCTATTCCTCTTTACCATTGAAAATTACTGTCCATCCACACACAGCCCAACCCTCTGCTAGGTACATCCTTTTCATGTCAATTCAAGGATAAAAGCATCCGTCCCATCTTTATTTTGACAGAATATTTATTTAGAGGTCATAATGGATGATTTTGATATATTTGCCTCGTTTTCAGCAAATTTTTGATAAGATTAAAGTCACATTTCAGAGACTATTTAGTGTTACACAGTAAAAAAAGATATTGACAAAAAACTTCCACAAAATCATTTCTTGAGGTATAGAAATAGTGCTTTTGCCTGTGCCTTTTTCCAACAACTACTACCGGGTATTCAGTACTTTTCATATCCACTATTTTTATAAATGCTGCTTTTGGTCAGGGTTAAGCACAAATCTAATTTCATGCAAGTTTAATAAAACTCATTTTTCTATTTTAGTTTGTCAGTGTTATGAACCAGGAACAGTGGCTGGTATCAATGTTTGTCATCAGGAAACAGGACAGTGTATGTGCAAAGTTGATGTTGGCAGTCAGAATTGTAGAGAATGTGCAGATGGATTCTACAACTTGCAAAGCAGCAACCTCTTTGGATGTACTGGTAAGAAGCAAATGAATCTGCAATCATACCATAGTGTTTAAATTTTTTATCTACTGAAAGTATGAATCAAGAGTTAACCTTCAGTTTTGAGATCTAAAATTATTGGGTGCTAACATTGTTTCCAACCTGCCAAACCAATACTTGTTGCTGCATTCATTTCCCTTAAATAATTTTTATATGCCCGTTTTTAAAAAAAATGGTTGTTCATTGGAGCCAACTTAATTGTATATCTCTTAATTAAATAATTCTGTTGAATGAATATAATTTCAAAACACTGAGCCATTTAACATACCTTCAGTGCAAAATTGGTTGGTTAATTACATATAGGTTATAGAGAAAACTTCTGTTAACTGAATAAAAAATCTCATCATGTGTCAAAGAATTACTCTGACAACCATTGAATTCCCAATTTGGCTTCAGGACATCCAATATAGGCATTTATTTTTAGCTCACCTGAGCGAAGCTCAAGGGGAGCTTAACTAATCACTTTCTGTCCGTCGTCCGTCGTCCGTCGTCCGGCGTCCGTCGTCCGTCGTCCGTCGTCGTCCGTCCGGCGTTAACTTTACATTATCGACTTCTCCTCCTAAACCACTAGACCAATTTTATTCAAATGTTGGCTAAATGTTTATTACCTAATGCCAATTCAGATTTGTTCAAATGAAGTTGCCCCTCCTCCTGGGTGGTGCCACACCCCCAAGGGGCACCAAAATCTTTGTAAATCTTCTTCTCATGAACCAGCAGTAGCAGAGACTTGATATTTGGTGTGCAGCTTCCTTTTGAGGTGTAGACTCAGATTTGTTCAAGAGAAGTTTGTGGGGCTATACTTGACGTTGTTATGAGAGGGGCAAAATTTTTTGCCCCACCCAAAATTTCTATTTTCCAAACCGAGAGGCTGATTTGAACCAAATTTTATGTGAGGGCTTATTGGGTCATGAGTACTTGATTTATGCAAAAAAAAATTTTCCCGCAGCCCCGTGGGAACCACAGGAGCTAAAAATAGAAAAAATTTAAAACGCCCATATCTCCAAAACTGCACGGCACTGAGAATTTTTATTTGGTGTGCAGCTTCCTTAGGACCAACAGAAAGGATTGGTAAAAAAAAATTGCCATCGGTTTTATCATAGGGTACAGTTTCGGGACTTTGAAAAAGTGCTGAGTCAGCACTTTTTAACACTGTAGGCAATGGGAAAAACATTAAAAAATCTTCTTCTCCAGATCCAGCAGGCAGAATCTTTTGATATTTGGTATGCAACATTGTAGGGTGGATCTGATTCAAGTTTGTTCAAATCGGCCCCCTGGGTTCATATTTGGGCTCAGTATAGGAGTCCGATTTCGAACTTAGTGCATTTCAGGCAAATTTCTTAAAAAATCTTCTTCTCCAGATCCAGCAGGCAGAATCTTTTGATATTTGGTATGCAACATTGTGGGGTGGATCTGATTCAAGTTTGTTCAAATCGGCCCCCTGGGTTTATATTTGGGTTCAGTATAGGAGCCCAAATTTGAACTTACTGCATTTCAGGCAAATTTCTTTGAAAATCTTCTTCTCCAGATCCAGCAGGCAGAATCTTTTGATATTTGGTATGCAACATTGTAGGGTGGATCTGATTCAAGTTTGTTCAAATCGGCTCCCTAGATTCATATTTGGGCTCACTATAGGAGCTCGAATTCGAATTTAGTGCATTTCAGGCAAATTTCTTCAAAAATCTTCTTCTCCAGATCCAGCAGGCAGAATCTTTTGATATTTGGTATGCAATGTTGCGGGGTAGATCTGATTCAAGTTTGTTCAAATCGGCCCCCTGGATACATATTTGGGCTTACTATAGAAGCCCGAATTCGAACTTAGTGCATTTCAGGCAAATTTCTTAAAAAATCTTCTTCTCCAGATCCAGCAGGCAGAATCTTTTCATATTTGGTAAGCAACATTGTGGGGTGGATCTGATTCAAGATTGTTCAAATCGGCCCCCTGGGTTAATATTTGGGCTCAGTATAGGAGCCCAATTTCGAACTTAGTGCATTTCAGGCAAATTTCTTAAAAAATCTTCTTCTCCAGATCCAGCAGGCAGAATCTTTTGATATTTGGTATGCAACATTGTAGGGTGGATCTGATTCAAGTTTGTTCAAATCGGCCCCCTGGGTTCATATTTGGGCTCAGTATAGGAGCCCGATTTCGAACTTAGTGCATTTAGGCAAATTTCTTAAAAAATCTTCTTCTCCAGATCCAGAAGGCAGAATCTTTTGATATTTGGTATGCAACATTGTGGGGTGGATCTGATTCAAGTTTGTTCAAATCGGCTTCCTAGATTCATATTTGGGCTCACTATAGAAGCTCGAATTTGAACTTAGTGCATTTCATGCAAATTTCTTAAAAAATCTTCTTCTCCAGATCCAGCAGGCAGAATCTTTTCATATTTGGTAAGCAACATTGTGGGGTGGATCTGATTCAAGTTTGTTCAAATCGGCCCCCTGGGTTTATATTTGGGCTCAGTATAGGAGCCCAAATTTGAACTTAGTGCATTTCAAGCAAATTTATTAAAAAATCTTCTTCTCCAGATCCAGCAGGCAGAATCTTTTGATATTTGGTATGCAACATTGTGGGGTGGATCTGATTCAAGTTTGTTCAAATCGGCTTCCTAGATTCATATTTGGGCTCACTATAGAAGCTCGAATTCGAACTTAGTGCATTTCAGGCAAATTTCTTAAAAAATCATCTTCTCCAGATCCAGCAGGCAGAATCTTTTGATATTTGGTATGCAACATTGCGGGGTGGATCTGATTCAAGTTTGTTCAAATCAGCCACCTGGATTCATATTTGGGCTCACTATAGAAGCTCGAATTCAAACTTAGTGCATTTCGGGCAAATTTCTTCAAAAATCTTCTTCTCCAGATCCAGCAGGCAGAATCTTTTGATATTTGGTATGCAACATTGCGGGGTGGATCTGATTCAAGTTTGTTCAAATCGGCCCCCTGGATTCATATTTGGGCTTAATATAGAAGCCCGAATTCGCACTTAGTGCATTTCAGGCAAATTTCTTCAAAAATCTTCTTCTCCAGATCCAGCAGGCAGAATCTTTTGATATTTGGTATGCAACATTGCGGGGTGGATCTGATTCAAGTTTGTTCAAATCGGCCCCCTGGATTCATATTTGGGCTTAATATAGAAGCCCGAATTCGCACTTAGTGCATTTCGGGCAAATTTATTAAAAAATCTTCTTCTCCAGATCCAGCAGGCAGAATCTTTTGATATTTGGTATGCAACATTGTGGGGTGGATCTGATTCAAGTTTGTTCAAATCGGCTTCCTAGTTTCATATTTGGGCTCACTATAGAAGCTTGAATTCGAACTTAGTGCATTTCAGGCAAATTTCTTAAAAAATCTTCTTCTCCAGATCCAGCTTCAGAATCTTTTCATATTTGGTAAGCAACATTGTGGGGTGGATCTGATTCAAGTTTGTTCAAATCGGCCCCCTGGGTTTATATTTGGGCTCCGTATAGGAGCCCAAATTTTAACTTAGTGCGTTTCAGGCATATTTCTTAAAAAATCTTCTTCTCCAGATCCAGCAGGCAGAATCTTTTGATATTTGGTATGCAACATTGTAGGGTGGATCTGATTGTGATTCATGAACGTATTTATTTGTAAAGTTGATAGAATCTTAGACAAAATTTGCAGAAAAGATCTACTATAGAAGGGGTGGTATCCAGGGTGAACCGTTTACCCAAATCTAGCAGTACTAATGCATTATTCACACAAATCTTCGTTCAAATTTTATGACCCCTCATTGGAACACACGCATTCAGCTCATTCCAACAAAGGTCATATGCCATGTTTTCGAGACAAAGGAATAAAAATTTTAGTTATTCATGAAATTTTTAGGCAACTGTTGTCTGTTATTCACATTGCTTCATGAAATTTCAGTACTTTTAGAAGTTACCTCAGTAATCAAGGGTTAATTCCCCTTAATTAAATGTTGCCTCTAAAAAACAACCACTTTGCATATCTTACCTTTTTACCAGCATAACTGCCAAAACTTGTCAGCATTCTTCGCAAAAATCGCTATTCAAATTTTAATTTTTGTCTCTTAAACATACATGTACTTATCGCTTGTAAATACCCCATTGGAATGAGCTTTTTGAGCTCATTCCAATGAGAGGTCGCACACCATGCTTTTTGAGTCAAAAAAGCAATTTTTTTAGTTATTCCAGAATTTCGTACGTAAAACACAGCTTTATGACTTCACATTAAAATGAGCTCTCTAAGCTTGTTCCAATCAACATTCACGCACTATGTCTTTCACACAAAAAATAAAATTTTCCATTTATTCAGGAATTTTGTTTGCAAGAACACTCTTACCCCCCCCCCCCCCCCCCCACAAACACACACACACAAACACACACACACACACACACAAACACAGACACACACATCTAAAAGTTCGTCAGCAAAAAAACAGTTACTTCAATTTTTAAATGCATTATAGGAACAACTTGCCTAATCAAATTTAAATACTTTTGCATCATTCTGTATCTAGAACAAACCATTTACCATATCTTTACGCAAAATTCTCCAGCATCATTCACAAAAAAACACCATTATTTATATATTCACATTTCTGTCTCAAAAATATACCTGATCTTCCCATACCCCTATTGGAATAAGCTGTTTGAGCTTGTTCCAATGATGATAAAAAAAAATAAAATTTGTGAAAATTTTTGTTTTCTTGCATGCAAATATATACATGTAGCACATGGAAGATATCCACAGTTGGGGAGAGATGTCCAAGGCTATCTCTTCACATTCCTTGTTTGTGCTTCATGCTAAACCAGTTTGTCTGCAGAGATAAATTTGCTTTATTAAAAATCATTGGAGATTGGCCACACACCAATGATTTTAAATAAAACTAATTTTAGGTAACAAATGTTGAACTTCAAACAAAATCTATCACTCAACCAGTTAATGTTGATGAGGCATGACATGGTGAAGGTGACCTAAAATACTTCTTAGAGTCACTTTGTCAGGTGAGCGATTAAGGCCACGTGGGGCCTCTTGTTTTATATCTTGTTTGACTGAGCTCTAAGAGATTTAATTGAACAAATGCTCATTTTAACACTAGAATATCGGAAAATGACCAAATTCCTGTTAATTGAATGCTCCTGTCAATTGAATATTTCTCACAGTCAAAGTAGTTATTCAATTAACAAAATTCCATTGTATTATGTTGTGGGTTTGACCCTCCATCTTGGCCAAACTCCCATATCAAGATGAAACTTACTTAATGTGTACCATCACAGAGGTCAAAAGAAAGGATCAGCTTGCACATTAACTTAACATTAAACTCCGTTACATTGACCCCATCTCATTTTCATGTGTGTTATCGTTATCAATGGATGAGATCCATGGCAAGTCGACAGTAAATGAATCTGTTACCAAGTTTACTGATCTCGCACATAAACTCAATGATCAATTTGTACCTGAAAAGTCCAGAATGTGTTCAGGCACCACCACTCCCCGCTGGTATATTAATGAAATCACAGACATGCAAAATGCCTGTGACGGACATTTGAGTTACAATGAAGAATTTCAAAACATACACAGGGAAATGTTTGTAAACCAAAGATCATGGTCAATCGGTTAATCCATCTAGCAAAAAAAGACTATTTCCCCATCATCATATCAGATAATAACAAGAGACCCAATGTGTTGTCTGAAGTGATTGATAAGCTTCTCCATTGCAAGCCAAAGGAAACCCTACCAGAACACTCAGCAGAAGATTTAGCTGATAAATTTTCCGACTTTTTTTTATAAACAAAATTGACACCATTCGGTGCAGTCTCGGTCCAGTTGTGCAGGGTGACATTTCATCACACCCTCACCCACCTCATGTGGAGTCGCCGACTCTAGAATTGTTCCTCCATCTTGGCCAAATGAGTTGACTGAGATTGTGATGAAAGTGCCATCCAAACAATGCAAATTTGATGTTATTTCAAAACTACTGAAATCTTGTCTTACCAATTTTATGCCATGGTTTAAGGTAATTGTGAATAAGTCATTAGCATCAGAAGTTTTTCCATCATCTATGAAAGAGGCTCTAGTCACACCAGTCATTAAGAAGCCTGGTTTGGATCCTGAAATCTTGAAAAACTATCGTCTCATTTCTTTCCTCTCATTTCTGTTCAATGTAATCGAGCGTGCAGTCGCCAAGCAGATCCACAAACACATATCTCGCTGCAATCTCAAGGAAGATTTTCAGTCAGCATACAGGTCCTGCAGTACTGAAATTGCCCTTCTATGTGAGCAGAATGGCATTCTCCTCTCCATGGACAAACAGCAAGTTTCCTGTCTGGTATTGCTCAATCTAAGTGCAGAGTTCGCAACTATCGACCACAGTGTACTTCTTAATAGACTTGCTACCCAGCTTTGTATCATTTGTACTGCCCTGGAATGGTTTCGATAGTACCTTACTGTCACAGTTTTAAACTCAAAAGAGCCTCTTTTGAAGTTTGGTGTTCCCCAGGGGTCAGTGCTATACATCATTTATGTTCTGCCCCAAGGAGATATCATCTGCATCCATGGACTGTCATTCCATTGCTATGCTGGTGACACACAGCTGCATGTACACTTCACTCCAGAGTCTGATACAATGGCCAATTTATTTATTTATTTATTTATTGGTGTTTAGGGTCTCATATTTCTGCACAATAGCTAACCATGACCATGACAGTTTTACGGGTGGAGGAAGCCGGAGTACCCGGAGAGAACCACCGAGCAATGGCGTGCAACTGTCAGCTCCCCAACATACTAACTCCACACAAGTAGGGTTAGCATTGGTTGAAGACAGGTGCACCATCGACGTGTAGTACGCCTTAGTACACAATATCACTGCGCCCCCACATGGGCAATGGGGGTGAAGTGTCTTGCCCAAGGACACAACGCGGTTGCCGCAGCTGGGATTCGAACCAAGGACCTCTTGGCTTGTGATACAATGGCCAAAGGAAAACTCCAAAAATATTGAGCTGATATTAGATCGTGGATGGCTGAAAATTACTTAAAACTGAATTCCGACAAAATTGAAATAATTTATATCGGGTTGAGTAATCAATTACCCAAATGTTCAAGATCTGATCTTAACTGGTTGAGTGCAAGAAGCCACTATCAGGCCTTTCACAAAAATGAGGGTACCAAAGCAAAAGCCATTGTTTTCTTCGCTCATGTTTCATGAGGGCACTCTTCTGTAATTTGTAGTAGAACATTTTTTTAATAACAAATTCAGACCGCAAAAAATATTCTAGCCCTCAACCAGTTAACATTGAAGGCAGTACTGTGTCTCCATCAGCCAGAGTACACAACCTCGGATATTTCATCATGGATGAGAATTTATCGGCAGGAAAACATGTCTTGCATGTATGCAGGGCTTCGTACTTCGTCATCTCTGGAATATCAGGAGGGTATGGGGCATGATTAATGCGGCAACGGCTAAACTTTTCCATGCCTTCATTACAAATCACATAGATTATTGCAACTCTGTCCTTCTATTCGGTTTTGAACAGAGCATCATTGACAAAATTGACACAATACAAAAATGTTAAAAAAAAGTATGTTATCACTATGAGCAATCGATCTTACCATATGACACCTATTCTTGAAAATCTCCATTGGCTGCCTCCCAGGGAATGAATTAAATTTAAAATTCTTACATTAACATGGAAATGCGTAAATGGCAAGGGCCTGTCTTATCTGGCCACTTTGGTTTCACGTTAGTAAAACCAAAGTTTTACTAACGTGAAACCAAAGTTAGTAAGGCCATAAAAAAAAGAACCTCTGTTTCTCAGGCCCGTGCGCATGGTCATTTTTGGTGCGCATGCAACCTTTTTATGACACCAAAAAATCTTCAAAAAAAATCTGAGATATTGTGCTCATTTCGGTAAATCGATATTGATGCGTTCGCAAATTTTAAATTAACACACTTCAAGCTTTTTCTACATCATACTTTAATAAAGTGGGTGGGTTTTAGCAATATTCACGACAGAAAGTGTTTTATTCTGTAAAAGGTAAGTCATAATGACAGCAAGAAGGAAGGTGTCTTTCAGTCTGACAACAAACAGTCACAAAGTGGAATGGTCGAATCGCACCACGTTTGATTCGCACCAACCCTCAGAAAGTCTGCAAAGTCAGGTGCTATGTTGAATGGAACACAGACTCCTGGCATTTATTTTTAGTAACATTTGTATTGTAAATAGCCGTCATTGGGAATTTGTGTACTGTTATTTGAAACCGTTGCGAGTTTCCCAGTTAATTTAAATAAATGCATTTGAGATGCAGGATAATTGGATAACTAATAGTAACCATTGCTTGATATAAAAGTAACAGACATAGTTGAAAATAAATCGCATATAGGCAGGTGTGTGCAGTCGATTTGGTTAATAAAAACACACAAACATTCGTTTTGTATTTCATTTTCAGATTTCTGAAAAATATGATTTATGGATGAACTGTCCGTTCAAATGGGTTGTGATAATTTTGAATATAATGGGGAAAATTGTGATTCCCGATTTTATTAGGCAGGTTGTGAAAGGATTTTTTTTTGTTGGTAAAATAAAACTGTGAAAGTTGGCACTTCGACATTTGATTTGTCCCAGAGACGGTTCACCCACGAGGTGTTTCGTCCTGTGTCATAATTTTCACGTTTCACTGAAAAAACAAACATTCAAACCCCACTTCATTTATGACCCAACACCCCTACGGTGAATAACCAATATATTTGCGAAATTTTGCGTGGTCCACCAGGTGTTTGGGTGGGCATCGAATTACCGCAAACAACCTCTCGGGGAGAAAATAAAAAGAAAAAAAAGACCGCCCGCCCACATGCTTTTTTGGAAAAAAATGGCCTGAGAAACAGACAATCAACTTTGTATGGCCTAAAACTTTGGTTTTACAAACTTTGGTTTCCTTGCAACAGCTGGTGATAGAGCCTTTTTAATGGCTGCTCTATTTCTTTGGATCCAGCTTCTGACTGGGCTGAAATCACCCCAGAGTTTTCTATCCTTCAGATCGGCTCACAAAACATTTGTTCCAGCGGGTATACAATCTTCCAATAAAGGCCACTGACCAATGCTTCGTCTGCTTGAGACACAGGCAGTGAAATTGAAATGCAGAATTTATTATTTTTTTTTTGTAAAACCCAAGCTGTATGAGGATTTTTGGCTTTAAACTTCATTTATTATTATTATTAGCTCACCTGACTTTCAGTCAGGAGAGCTATAGTGATCACTCACCGTCCGTCGTCCATCATCCGGCGTCAGGCGTCCATGAACATGGTGTTTGCGTCTTCTCCTCCCAAACCGCTGAACCAATTTAATTGATATTTGAGATAATAGTTTGTTATGACATCGCAATTTGATTTTGTTCAAATCAAGTTGCCCTGCCCGTGGGTAGGGCCACACCCAAAAAGTGTGCTGAAATCTTAAAAAATCTTCTTCTCATGAACCAGCAGTAGCAGAGACTTGATATTTGGTGTGCAGCTTCCTTTTGAGGTGTAGACTCAGATTTGTTCAAGAGAAGTTTGTGGGGCTATACTTGGCGTCGTTATGGGAGGGGCAAAATTTTTGGCCCCGCCCGAAATTTCTATTTTCCAAACCGAGAAGCTGATTTGAACCAAATTTTATGTGAGGGCTTATTGGGTCATAAGTACCTAATTTATGCTGATTTTTTTTTTCTCGTAGCCCCATGGGAACCGCAGGAGCTAAAAATAGAAAAAAATTAAAACGCCCATATCTCCAAAACTGCACGGCACCGAGAATTTTTATTTGGTCTGAAGCTTCCTTAAGACCAACAGAAAGAATTGGTAAAATAAAATTGCCATCGGTTTTATCATAGGGTACAGTTTCGGGACTTTGAAAAAGTGCTGAGTCAGCACTTTTTAACACTGTAGGCAATGGGAAAAACATTAAAAAATCTTCTTCTCCAGATCCAGCAGGCAGAATCTTTTGATATTTGGTATGCAACATTGGAGGGTGGATCTGATTCAAGTATGTTCAAATCGGCCCCCTGGGTTCATATTTGGGCTCAGTATAGGAGCCCGATTTCAAACTTAGTGCATTTCAGGCAAATTTCTTAAAAAATCTTCTTCTCCAGATCCAGCAGGCAGAATCTTTTGATATTTGGTATGCAACATTGTGGGGTGGATCTGATTCAAGTTAGTTCAAATCGGCCCCCTGAGTTTATATTTGGGCTCAGTATAGGAGCCCAAATTTGAACTTAGTGCATTTCAGGCAAATTTCTTTGAAAATCTTCTTCTCCAGATCCAGCAGGCAGAATCTTTTGATATTTGGTATGCAACATTGTGGGGTGGATCTGATTCAAGTTTGTTTAAATCGGCCCCTTGGGTGTATATTTGGGCTCAGTATAGGAGCCCAAATTTGAACTTAGTGCTTTTCAGGCAAATTTGTTAAAAAATCTTCTTCTCCAGATCCAGCAGACAGAATCTTTTGATATTTGGTATGCAACATTGTGGGGGTGGATCTGATTCTATTTTGTTCAAATCGGCTCCCTAGATTCATATTTGGGCTCACTATAGAAGCTCGAATTTGAACTTAGTGCATTTCAGGCAAATTTCTTCAAAAATCTTCTTCTCCAGATCCTGCAGGCAGAATCTTTTGATATTTGGTATGCAACATTGTGGGGTGGATCTGATTCCAGTTTGTTCAAATCGGCCACCTGGATTCATATTTGGGCTCACGATAGAAGCCCAAATTCGAACTTAGTGCATTTCAGGCAAATTTCTTTGAAAATCTTCTTCTCAAGATCCAGCAGGCAGAATCTTGTGATATTTGGTATGCAGCATCCTTAGTGGGGTGAGATTCAAGTTTGTTCAAGCCATGTCCCTAGGTCCATATTTGGGCTCACTGTGGGAGCTTGAATTGTAACTTCGTTCGAAATGAGGAATTTTCTTAAAAAATCTTCTTCTTCAGATCCAGCAGTCCGAATGGTTTGATATGTGGTGAGTAGCATCCTTGGTGGGGAGGGGGGGGATTCAAGTGTGTTAAAGCCAAGTCCATGGGTCCATATGTGGGCTCCCTGTGGGAGCCCAAATTATAACTTAGTCAATATGAGGAATTTTTCTTTAAAAATCTTCTTCTTCAGATTCAGCAGTTGGAATGTTTTGATATTTGGCATGGAGCAACCTTGGGGGCTGAGATTCAAGTTTGTTCAAGCCAAGTCCCTTGGTTCATATTTGGGCTCACTATGGGAGCCTGAATGACAACTTAGTTCAAAATGAGGAATTTTCTTTAAAAATCTTCAGATCCAGCAGATGAATGCTTTTGATATTTTTTATGCAGCATCCTTAGGGGGTAAGATTCAAGTTTGTTCAAGCCATGTCCCTAGGTCCATATTTGGGCTGATTGTGGGAGCTTGAATTGTAACTTGGTTCAAAATGAGGAATTTTCTTTAAAAATCTTCTTCTTCAGATCCAGCAGTCGGAATGTTTTGATATTTGGTGTGCAGAATCCTTAGGGGTGTGAGATTCAGGTTTGTTAAAGCCAATTCCCTGGGTTCATATATGGGCTCCCTGTGGGAGCCCGAATTATGACTTAGTTCAGTATGAGGAATATTCTTTAAAAATCTTTTTTTAGATCCACTGGTCAGAATATTTGGATATTTGGTTTCAGCTTTTCTTAGGAGGAGCAGATACAACTTGTGGAAATCAATTCTCTGGGTTGATATTTAGGCTACCATGTCAGGTGAGCGCCCTCAGGCCCCCTGGGGCCTCTTGTTATTATTATTATTATTATTATTATTATTATTATTATTATTATTATTATTATTATTATTATTATAAGATAAAAGTTATTTTACATTTGTACCACCACCAGAAGTTATGGTGCATGTAAACTTAAGGGTTGAGTCCCTACAGTCAAGGTCACAGAGATCAAAAGAAGTAATCGGCATGCATGTCAACTTTTTCTTGAATGGTCCATAACTTTTTTATGGAAACTGCTATCACATATGTAGCACTGACCAATAGTGTGTGGTGTACAAAATTCAATATTAAGCCCTCTGAGGTCAAGGTCACAGATAGAGATCAAACCAAAAGATCTGCATCCAAATACATATTTTGATGTCACAGATTAACTTCAAAACCATACCCCGAGGTCCAGGTCACAGGCATAGGTCAAAAGAAGGACTGGACCTGGATATTAACTTTCTTGTAGCCTGCTTTGTAACATTTTAGTGGAATTAAAGATGAAGTCAAGATGAAACTGATATTTAATGTGTACTACCAACAGAAGATGTTTTTCAAGTCCAGTCCCTTGCATTTATTTGGAAAGCTTTAGAAGGGTAAAACTCGTCTTTTAATGATAGCACCACCAGATGGTGAATTATCTGAAAATTTCAATACCAAGTCAGTCCACAAATACATACATGTTGCACCAGTCTACAGTGAGTTGCACAGAGCTCCCAAAGTGAGTATCCTAGATAAAGATGAACAGAATGAATCGGTATGGATGTTAACTCTCGACACTCTTCAATTAAATGTGACAAAACAGTTCTAGATGAACAAATGCCGACTACAAAAAAAAACAAGCATTCAAGAAGTCAAGGGTTATGTGGTTAAAGTTTTGTATTTATGCTCATAACAGATCAATGCTGTTTTCTAACGAATCTATGGAATGTTATGAGCCGTCTATTTCAGAGGTAGATTAGTAATATGGACGGTGTTAACCTGCAAAGGCATAAACTTTGTTGCCTTGGTACAGGTCTCTAGCCATGCTCCTGTTATACAGTTTTCCACTGAGCAGTGGAACTACACAGGCATGTTTTCTTCTGAACTCCCTGGGTGATCCCCGGAAAGTAGAACAGTATTTGTTTACTGCGTGAAACAAGTTTTCTTTTACAGTTAACCCTTCATGGACTAATTATGACTTTGATTGCTTTTAGCCTTTTACTGCAATGAAACAGGTGCTCCAACATGCTGTCACTGAGTTATCTCAAAACACAAAATTGTCAGTACTTTGGCAGTTGCTTTTAGGCAAATCTTGGCAAAGACTTGCCTAAAAACAACTGCAAACTACAGGATGTTGATTGTCAAAGCCTAGCAAAAATAAATGTTTCTTCGCAAGGCAAGGGCAGTGCCAAGGCTTTATAAGTTGTCACATGAGTATCACTTGACACATGGGTTGCCGTTTTATTTCTGAATCATTAGAAGAGTGTTCCTTCATATTGCAGTTATTTAACATATTTTTAAATGAACAAATATATCTTGTTACCCTTTACTCAATGTGCACAATATAAAAATTTGTTATTTTGATTTTTAGCTGCGACTAGCAGCTCTATAAGTGGCAATGTCGGTCTGTCTGACTGTCTGTCAGTCTGTCGGTCGGTCGGTCGGTCGGTCGGTCTGTCTGTGACCAACGAGTTTCAAAACTCAATAACTTTTGAAATACTTGATGGAATGACTTTATATTTGGCATGTAAGTGTATCTTATTGATGTCTAGCCACTGTTCAATGCATGTGTTGTTCCAAATATTTTTCTTGGAGTTATGGCCCTTGATGAACTTAGAATTTTTTGAGATTGCACCACCTGTCACAGCTACGGCGTCGATGTCGCGATTTTTTTTTTCAATTTTATTAACAAAATTTGAATGAAACCTAATTTTGTGTCTCCTTATTGGAATGTGCTTGATGAGCTCATTCCAGTGAGGGGTGAGTGGAATATGGTTTTGTTGAAATTTATTTAAAAGTGATGTTTTTCCATCTTCTCTGTTTATATATTATGTCAGTGGATGCAGATGATACATTAGGTAAAGGGTTAAATGAAAAATTCCAAGTGTGTCAGAGTGTGTAGTGGGTTTAGTGTAGGGAAGATAAAATAATGAATATTTTGAAAATAGAATTGGCATATTTGATACTTTTTTCTAGAATGTGATTGTGATATGGGTGGATCAATAAATCCCTTCTGTGATCGAAGAACAGGTCAGTGTAGATGTCGAGCTAGAGTGATGGGCAGAAGGTGTGATGAGTGAGTATACTTTCTCTGTATTGCTTTTTTCAGAAATGTTATGTACTTGCCAATCAAAATATAAAAAGAAATACAAATTTGTCCTACTGAAAGACAAGCAGGCATGGTGACTCAGTAGGTAGAGGTGCAGGCTGCAAGCTGAGAGGTCCACGGTTCAAATCCCACCTGCGGCAACCATGTATCCTTGGGCAAGACACTTCACCCCCATTACCCACTTGGGGCTTTTGTGTACTAAGGCATACTGCACATAAATGGTTCACTAGTCTTCAACAAATGTTAACCCTGCTTGCGTGGAGTTAGTATGTTGGGGAGCTGACAGTTGCTGGCCATTGCTCGGTGGTTCTCTCCGGGTACTCGAGCTTCCTCCACCCATAAAACTCGTGTTAAAATCTAGAATACAAGAAAGTGACCAAATCCCTGTTAATTGAATACTCCTGTTAATTGAATAATTTCCACTGGCAAAGTGGCTATTCAATTAACAGGGCACCACTGTAATGGTTTCTCAGACAATTTTCCCTGTAATGAAAGTCCTGAAAATTGTTTGAATTTTTTCAGTTTTTCTTTTCTCTCCAGAAAGCATTCAAGTCATTCAACAGCTATTTTCTCATGTGAAAGTAGCTATAATATTTATTATTCATCAAAGCTTTGAAAGAGTCAGCTTCAGTCAGTGTTGACAGACATACATGTACTATATAGTCATAAATATTTTGTTCTGTTAACCCAACATAAGGGGGCGCGGTGGCTCAGTTGGTAGAGGTGCAGGCTGCAAGCCGAGAGGTCCTCGGTTCAAATCCCACCTGCGGCAACCGCGTTGTGTCCTTGGGCAAGACACTTCACCCCGATTGCCTCCATGGGGGCACGATGACGCTGTGTACTGAGGCGTACTGCACGTCGATGGTGCGCATGTCTTCAACCAATCTAACCCTGCCTGTGCTGCGGTGCAGAGTTCAGAGTTACGATGTTTCTAACCCTGCCTGTGCTGCGGTGCAGAGTTCAGAGTTACGATGTTGGAGAGCTGACAGCTGCTCGTCGTTGCTCGGTGGTTCTCTCCGGGTACTCCGGCTTCCTCCACCCCTAAAACTGTCACGGTCACGATTAGCCATTGTGCATAAGTATGTGACCTTAAACACCAATAAATAAATAAATAACCCAACATAACAGCCAAAACTGACCAGCGCTATTCAGAAAAATCACATCATCAACATACTAATTCATTCTTTGTGTTTTTTACCTGCGTCGCCAGCGGCAGAGCAGGTCTAGTAACCGCTCGACTCCGTCCGTCAGTCCATCCGAAACAAATCTTCTGTCAAAGTTTTCTTGGCTTCTATGAAAGGGAATGATTTTATATTTGGTCTTCTGCTTCATAATGATGAGTTGTATCGTGTATCTAATTTTCAGATCTGCCGTGCGGCCACTTCCTGTTTGCCGATACTTTGAAGTCTGTTCAGCTCTGTAATCAGTTGAATGCAGCGACGCAGGTCCAGACCCGGTATTGGGCTTGGCTTGTTATTATGTGTACCCATACTATGTATGGTACACATAATTCCGGCATCCGGGGTGGCCATCCGTCATTCGTCCATCCTTTGTCCGTCCGTCCGTCTGTCCATCTGTCTGTCCGTCCATCTGTCTGTCTGTCTGTCTGTCTGTCTGTCTGTCTGTCTGTCTGTCTGTCTGTCTGTCTGTCTGTCTGTCTGTCTGTCTGTCTGTCTGTCTGTCTGTCTGTCCGGCATCCGTATCCATTTCTTTGGCATTCGATAACTTGAAAAATATTGCTTGGATTGTCAAGTTACTTTATATTTGTGTTCAGGTTACTGATGTGTCGAGCTGTATAGTTTTTGGTGTAAATCTGATAATTTGATCCTGAGATATTAACCCTTTATCCTTCAAATTGAAAATTCCTCCAATCCCTTTGGCATTCGATAACTTGAAAAATATTTCTTGGATTGTCTAGTTACTTTATATTTGTGTTCAGGTTACTGATTTGCCGAGCTGTGTAGTTTTTAGTGTAAATCTGATGATTTCATCCCAAGATATTAACCCTTTATCCTTCAAATTGAAAATTCCTCCAATCCATTTGGCATTCGAAAACTTGAAAAATGTTGCTTGGATTGTCAAGTTACTTTATATTTGTGTTCATGTTACTGATGTACCGAGCTATATAGTTTTTGGTGTAAATCTGTTATTTTGATCCTGAGATATTAACCCTTTATCCTTCAGATTGAAAATTCCTCCAATCCCTTTGGCATTCGATAACTTGAAAAATATTGCTTGGATTGTCAAGTTACTTTATATTTGTGTTCGGGTTACTGATGTGCCGAGCTGCATAGTTTTTGGTGTAAATCTGATAATTTAATCCTGAGATATTAACCCTTTATCCTTCAAATTGAAAATTCCTCCAATCCCTTTGGCATGAGATAACTCAAAAAATATCAATCCAGTTGTCATGTTACTTTATATATTTATTCAGGTTACTGATGTGCTGTGCTGTATAGTTTTTTATGTAAATCTGATAATTTGATCCGGAGATATTAACCCTTTATCCATCAAATTAGACACTCCTCCAATCCATTTCTGTATGTACCCATACCATGTATGGTGTACATAATGTCGGAATCCGTGGTGGCCCTCCATCATACAGCTTTCTATTAGTTGAGCGTATGGGTACACATCTTTTTGTGTATATGTTAGATTTTCTCGATGAGAACTGGCAAATGAGTAATTATTAGTTGGAGTGAGATGAGCAGGGCCTTCATTTGTTATGTACATTTCCTTTTTAGCCTGAAGGTCACTTGTTTTAAAAATACTTCCAACATTTTTTTCAGACCAATTCAGACACATTACTACCCAACATTGCATCAGTTGAAGTATGAAATTGAAGATGGACGATCACCACTTGGTCATGCAGTGAAATATGCCTTCAATGAGTCACATTTTGCAAATTTTTCATGGAAAGGATATGCCATTTTGAACCAAGTACAGGTATTGAATTAAACTTAATACATGCATCTTTCATATTACCTGCACGACATGGTTTACAAATGAAACTTACTTTTATTCAGGAGCTGTGTCTCCAACATGTGATAAAGACAAAGTGTTGTAAACATGCCAGAATATTATACATTCCGATTATTTACATGACTCATAATCTTAACCATTTACCTAACATGAAAAGCAGATGACACTTGCAAAAAAAAAAAAAAATTCTTGAATAACTAATTTTTTTCATTTTTTGTCTCAAAAACATTGGTCATGAAACCTCATTGGAATGAGCTCAATGAGCTCGTTCCAATGAGGGTTCATAACCTATGTTTTTGAGCCAAAAAATGAAAAAATAATGACAATCGATTGGCTATTTCTTAGAATAACACTGGCCGGTTTTGACCGTTACATTGGGTAAAGGGTTAAAGAATCCTGTCATAAAGTTACTTTTTTACAACACCATTATATTCAAGTGGCAATGTCGGTCTGTCTGTCGGTCGGTCTGTCTATGACCAGCGAGTTTCAAAACTCAATAACTTATGAAATACTTGATGGAATGACTTATTTGAAAATATTTGGCATGTAAGTGTATCTTATTGATGTCTAGCCACTGTTCAATGCATGTGTTGTTCCAAATATTTTTCTTTGAGTTATGGCCCTTGATGAACTTAGAATTTTGTGACTAACGAGTTTCTAAAAGAATAACTTTCAAACTACCTAGTGGAATGACTTCATATTTGATATGCAAGTGTATCTCATTCATGTCTAGCCCATGTCCGATGCAAATGTTGTTCCAAATATTTTTCTTGTTTTTTTTTCACCATCACCTGTAAATTGTCCCTGAGAATATTTTTGGGACTTGCAGATTGCACCACCCGTCGCAGCTACGGCGTCGATGTCGCGTTTTTTTACCCTGTGATTATTGTGTGCATTCAACATTATCTGATAAAATACAGGTATTGAAAAATAGTCAGGGTACCCATGCATGGAAACTCTCCCACAGCATGTAAGAACGTATCTGATTAGTTGTTATATATTCCTGTTAATGATGCGAATGAGGCAGTGGAATGCTACTTTGAGCAAATAAAATGCTTCACAAAACAACAGTGTCTCGCAAGAAATTGAACAGATCGTCAAGTTGATATTTTTCTAAAAAAATCTAAGCTTCATTCACTTAATTCAAGTTCAGTCTTAATATGAATACAGAACACACTACAGGTAGAGTACAGGAGACAGAGATCAACGACCCTTGTTGGAGTTCTTCTCTGTTTCATAGCACTTGTGAAACACCTGAAAAGTTCTTAAAATCTTCACCAGCTGTTCAAGTTTATAGAGTTAAAAAGTATGAAACAGTTGGGCTCAGTTTGATGATCTTGGCTGCGGTAGCTCATTAATTCTTATAAATACAAACAAATGTTTTCAGACAATGGGTATCAGTATTTTTTCCTAAACAACTAAAGAGTTGTTTTCTTTCAAAACTGAAACCAGTGGGCTGAATTTAACCAAATTTTATATGCACTTTCCTTATATGTCCGTTCATGTTAGTTCAAATAAGGTTGATACACCCACAGGGGGCACCACAAGGGGCATAATTCCGCTAGCACCCACAAAATGTTTTTTTTTAAATTAAAAAATCTTCTTATTCAGAACTGCCAATCAGAGTCATTTGATACTTGGTATACAACACTCTTAAAGGTTTGTTTGAAACAAGTCCCTGGGTTCATATTTGGGCTCCGTACAGGAACCCACATTTTAACTTGTTGCAATGTGAGAAAATTTATTTAAAAATCCTCATCTTCAGATCTACCAGTCAAAATCTCATGATATTTGGTACTGCAGCTTTAGGGAGGTTAGCTTGAAGTTTGTTCAAATTAAGTCCCTGGACGCATATTTGGGCTCTCTGTTGGAGCCTGAATTTTAACTTAGTGTAACATAAGGAATATTTTCTTCTTCTTCTTCAGATCCCTCAATCAAAATCTATTGGTATTCAGTATGTAGCATAAATATGTGACCTTAAACACCAATAAACACATAAATATAGTGGGGTGAGATTCAAGTTTGTTCAAATCAAGTCTCTGGGTTCATATTTGGGCTTCATACGGGAACCCGAATTTTACCTTGGTGCAATATGAAGAGATTTATTTAAAAATCTTCTTCAGGTATACCGGTCAAAATCTCTTGACATTTGGTATACTGCATCTTTACGGGGGTCAGCAAGAAGTTTGTCCAAATTAAGTCCCTGGAGGTCATATTTGGGCTCAGTGTGGGAGCCCAAATTCTAACTTAGTATAACCTGAGTAATATATTTTAAAAATCTTCTTCAGATCCATCAGTCAGAATGTTTTGATGTTTGGTATGCAGCATTCTTAGTGTGGTGAGATTCAAGTTTGTTGAAATCAAGTCCCTGGGTTTATATTTGGGCTCCCTATGGGAACTCAAATTTTAACTTTGTGCAATATGAAGAAAGTTATTTAAAAGTCTTGTTCAGATCTACCAGTCAGAATCTCTTGATATTTGATATATTGTATCTTTAGGGGATCATCTTTCAGTTTGCTCAAATTAAGTCCCTGGAGTCATATTTGGCTCACCCCGGTAACCCAAATTTTAACTTAGTGTAGCATGAGGACTATTTTTTTAAAATCTTCTTCAGATCCATCAGTCAGAATCTTTTGATATTTGTTATGTAACATCCTTAGTGGGTTGAGATTCTAGTTTCTTCAAACCACGTTCCTGGGTTCATATTTGAGTTCCCTTTGGGGACCTGAATTTTAACTGCGTGCAATATGGGGAAACTTTTTAAAACATATATTTTTATACTGTACCAATGACCCAGACTTAGCTGGTGCTAACTCCAACAAAACCAGGGCCAAACACAAATTTTGCCCCCCAATCCCCAAAATTTGCATCCAAAACAAAAAGAAATCATGTCCTAAAGGACCTCCATACTACGCATCTACTGCGCATGCGCAGTGACGCAGTCGTCCCGAAATTGGCGCCAATTATCATTCTCTGTTTGGCCCTTCATCAGTCAACATCTCACTGATCTTTGTGCTTGTAAATCTCAGTTTAAAGGATGCCAGACACGTAATTTTTGGAGAAAATGTGATTCTAAGGAGGATAGAAGGAGGAGAGGAAAAAGAAGTGGCAAAAAAATAATCAGGGCTGTACTTAAAATTTTTTGATGAAATTATGTTAAGTTGCCTATTTTCGAGGCATGGGCCTCTTGTTGTCATTCTTGCTAATTGTTGCACTGCTTATTCAGTGTTTCCTCTCCCCTAGCCTTCTAAAGTCCCCCCTGGCAATTCTCCCATGCTTTTGGCATATTTTTGAGAAATTTCATTTCTAAAATTTCCTGGGAGAGTTGCTTGGTTACAGAATGTTTTCTGTTATTTTCCCCATAGTTACGTTTTCACCCATGGGTGTATAACGTTTGTGTTCTGCATCTTCCATCTGATGTTCTACAGATTCTCCCCTGGGAGTCTCTGTTTTGCATCAGATAGAGTGTAATTGAAGACTGATTCCGGGCCAGTTTTTTCAGTGCCTGGAGTCATGTTTTCTAGTGTGTTTATACACTGTTTGTTTTCATTGGCAACAGCCTTTTTTGAGGGGGGCTGTTTGCCTTTGTGGTACTTTATCTCATTATAAGATACATTTATATTATCCGAAAGTGTCTCATTAATTATTTTATATAAATTTAAAATTTTTGACCACACTTTGCCATCGGATCCATCGGGGCTCAACGTTACTTTTCAGCAACTTTGGCTTCTCTGAAAAAATATTTTTTCAAAATTATTTTGTTTTGCAATTGTTTTTTCATTTATTAATGGATCATGTTATTATGTATCTTTGTGTCAGGGGTTTTTGCGAGTAACTAGGACTTATTGTTGTTCTTTCACAATGAAGGGAAGTTGTTCAAATTGTAATAGGAAGTAATCTTCCTCTGACTTTCATGATCATTGTATTAATTGTAGTCGGTGTTCTCGCATTAATCCCTGTCCTATATGTGAACATTGGGATGAGAAACATTGGAAACATGTGTCACGATATGTTGTTTCTGGAGAAAGAGCGATCCCGGCTCTTTCTCCACAAGGTCACTCTACTCTCTCAGTTTCTATTTCAGAGGAACCAGAACAGGGTGATGTTTCCATGTTATCTTCTTCAAGTGTGCGTCCGTCGTCACAAATGAATTCAGAGCTAGCGGCAAAAGTGCTCATGGAGATTAGACAAATGTCGTCCGCTAGCTCGCCCGGTGTAGCGTCCATTCACCGAATGGTTCGGCAGCCGGGTTCGTCCGATGCGGTCCAAGAGGAAATTTTGGGTGATGCGAGCACTATAAACATAATAGATGCACACCCAGTGACGGCGGATAGTAAGCGAGAACGGAGGAAGCCTTTTAGTCCGGTTCCTAGCTCGTCCAGGTCCAGCCGGGCCGCGAGCGAGAGAGGTCCCTCTCTCGTACAACAACATCTGGGACCAGATGTTGTGGTACAAAATGTGTCTTTAGCGGAGCATACGTCCGTCGCTCGGGACGCTCCGTTGTATAAGCAGTCCGCAGAGACTGTTAAGGCTTCCTCTTCTCGTCAGCGCACACGACCGCACCTTGGCTGCGTGACCGCCGATATATTACCAGCTTCGCCGATGAAGGATTCTTCGGCGACCAGGTCACACCATCCGGCAGCCAGGGATTCGAGACCGATGGACTCCGGACGTTCGCATAGGAAAAGTATGCGGGAGCCATCTGATGCGGAGCTGCCCTCGGCGAAGCAGCGAAAGACTGCGCCTCTGCAGGTCTCTACGCCGGACATTCTTGTGCAGATGGCACAGCTTATCGCAGCATCCCAGCAGCCGACAGAAACGGTGTCGGATCGAGAATTATCCGACGGCGCTGGGTCGGTACACTCCGCCGAAGCATCGGGGGCGGACGACCGGGAACATCGTGAGGTCCGACCGGATGGTGAAAGGGATACGGATGACTTGGAGCTATCCCTTTCGGAACAACATAAAGCTGCTGTAGACTTCATCCGGCACTTTCTCCCTCAAGTTGTTCCGTCGGGCCAGACTGCTGCGCTTCCGGACAAGAGAATTATAGCGTCATTGGACTCTGAATTTTTTGAGCGGTTTAGGGACATCGCTCCCGAGTTTCCGTCGCAGTCCAATAATGTTGCTAGAACATTTGAATTATTGAACGACGCTATATTCAAACTTGCTTCCAGGACGGGGAAAGCAGGTTTCTTGTCCGCTAATACTCTCAACCTGCCTTTCATTAATGCAAGGAATAAATTCGATACGGCAGGACAGGGTATACCCAGAGTTCCTCTGCGTATGGACGACGAGGCGGAAGACTTAGAGCTATCATTACCGTCGTCAGCTTCTATTCCAACCGCGGTGTTGGAAACAGCTATTGCGTCTAACAGAGCCAATTTAGATGCCTTATCTTACGCAGATCACCTTACTAAGGCGTTATCACTGCGCCTTCAAGGGGAAGAGTTTCAGGATATACAATCCTCTTTAAGACTTCTTTCAAGGGCAGTAGCTTATTCCATGTGTAACTCCGCCCTTTCAGTGGCAAATCTGGAGTTGGTTAGACGTGACGCAGCCCTAGCTACATCCACACTAGTGGATTCTAAGGTGAAGAACTCTCTTAGAGTCGCTTCGGTCTCAGGAGAACTTCTCTTTGACGGCAAGCTTTCCGCTTTTTATGATAAAATTAAAAAGAAAGCTAATGATTCTCTGTTGTACAGATCGGCTCCTAAAAAGTCGGATACAGCAGACACGAATAAGACAGGCACTTCTGGGTCTAATGCGCCCAAGAGAGGTTCCTATAGAGGTTCCGGTGCGTCCTCTTGGTCTTATTCGAGAGACCGCCAGGATAGCGACTCTCGTTCGGGACGTCCTTCAGGCCGGGACAATCGGTCGGACGCCCCGAGGTCGACGAGGCGAGGTGCGGGTCGTGGAAGACGTGGTTTCTCCTACCGCAGGCCTCGCAGGTCCAGGAGGTGATGGCTTAAACCTCTATCGCGTTCCGGTTGGCGGAAGGTTGTCAAGTTTTTCACAAGAGTGGGCGTCGATTACGGACGACCCTTGGGTGAGAGGAGTGACTTCGGAAGGTCTAAAGATATCCTTCAAACGAAAGCCTCCATTAACTCGAAGTCCAAAGTGGACTCATCTTCCGTCAAATCCACAGAAAAGAGACGCTCTGTTATCAGAGGTGCAGTCTCTTTTAATGAAGAACGCGGTAGAGGTCGTAGAAAACCAGGAATCTCTGGGATTCTACAGCCATCTGTTTCTGGTTCCGAAACCAGACGGCTCGTTCCGTCCAGTCATAGATTTGAGCTGGATAAACAAGCTGATCGTCGCTCCGAAGTTTTATATGGAGACGATTCGATCGGTCAGAGCGAGTATTCGGGTGAACGATTATGCTACGAGCATAGATCTCAAAGATGCGTACTTTCACGTCATGGTACATCCGACATCCCGAAAGTATCTACGCTATGCAGTCCTGGGAGTGGTGTATCAATTCCGGACGATGTGCTTCGGATTGAATCTAGCACCCTGGGCTTTCACTCGGGTAATGAACTCGGTAATGATCTACTTCCGAGCTCATTCGTCTGCGGTAACGTCGGCCTACCTGGACGACATTCTTCAGAGGTACGGCAACGAGTTAACGCTTCAGAACGATGTTCAGAATCTTCTTCTATTGCTCCGACGTCTCGGTTTTATAGTAAACGAGGAGAAGTCGGATCTGGTGCCGTCCAAGTCATTCACTCATCTGGGAATGAGCTTCGAGACGCACAACAATCTCGTTCGTCTGCCGTTAACCAGAGCGAAATTAGTCAGTTGTTACGCTCGCTATTGTCTGCACGCAGACAAAGTCACGGCGAGAGAATTCATGAGACTGATAGGTCTGTGCGGAGCCGCCGCGGATCTCATTCCGATGGGGCGGCTACGCACACATCCTCTTCAAATTTTCCTGACTCAGAATTGGAGTGTGAAAATTCATTCGCTCGATGTAGACGTTCTCTTGTCAGATCAAGTGAAACAAGAGATTCAGACTTGGGCAAACATTCAGTGGTTAACTCAAGGAGTTCCGCTGCAGTTGCCGGATCCGAGTTTTACCGTTATGACGGATGCCAGTCAAACAGGTTGGGGTGCATCATTAATCCCAACGGATTCGAGATGCCAGGGTCTTTGGGATCCGCAATTCCTGTACAAGCACATAAACATCAAGGAAATGATGTCAATTTGGCTTGCGTTACGTCACTGGATGGACATTATTCACGATGCTCATGTCCAAATCCTATCCGACAATACGACAGTAGTGGCGTATATACGGAATCAGGGAGGCACTCATTCAGTTCCGTTGTTCAATCTAACGGAAAGAATCCTTCTGTTTGCGTTAGAACATCACGTTCTTCTTTCGGTCCGTCACATACCGGGTCGTCTGAATGTGCTAGCAGACTCCCTTTCACGAAAGGGTCGCTTGTTGCCGTCGGAGTGGACTCTCAACAAACAAGTATTCAATCAGATTTGCTACCAATGGGAACGGCCAATGATAGACTTATTTGCGACACATCTCAACAATCAGTTGCAGACGTATGTGTCCCCGTGTCCGGATCCAAGAGCATTTGCAGTAGACGCTCTGTCGATCCCTTGGGACGGAATGATAGGATATGCGTATCCTCCAGCGCCGTTAATTCAACAAGTATTGCTAAAGATAAAACAATCTCAATGCAAGATTCTGTTGGTAGCATCTCTGTCGCCACAGAGACCGTGGATAAATCTACTCAGGTGTCTGTTGTGGGACCTACCGCGGAAGCTTCCTCAACGAGAGGATCTTCTTTCGCAGGGGAAATCGCGCCAACTCCATCACAACCCGCAAGGTCTCAACCTTCACGTTTTTCCGTTGTGCGGTCCTTCTTGCATGGCAAGCACTTTACAGGACGAGCAGTGGACGCGATTTCTAACTGTAGGAGGACCTCCTCTTCGCTAAACTATGCGGCTAAGTGGAAGGTTTTTCGTCGTTGGTGTAGGGATCATTCTGTAGATATATTTGATCCCTCTATACCAGACATTGCAAACTTTTTAGTATACTTGTTTGACGAAATCAAACTGCAGCCTGTTACTATAAAGGGTTATAGATCTATGTTATCTGATACCTATGCACATCATGATAGTTTACAAATTGGATCTAATGTCTCTTTATCGAAGTTGGTTAGAAACTTTTCGATAAATAGACCCAGAACTCTTAGATTAATTCCTGAGTGGAATTTAGATTGGGTTCTCCTTAAATTGAAGGAAAAGCCATTTGAACCTCTTGGGACAGTAGATTTCAAATTCTTATCTTATAAGACAGCTTTTCTCTTAGCTTTCTCTTCTGCCAGAAGAGTCAGTGAGCTTCATGCACTATCGGTGGATGATTCTCATTATCGTAGTGTTGGGAACACTATCACCTTCACTACTAATGTGGGTTTTTTAGCTAAGAATCAGGCTCCTAATAAATATCCGGAACCTATTGTTATTAAGGCTCTTCCGTCTTCAGACGGGCGTAGGCCTTTACTCTGTCCTGTTAGAGCACTACGTATCTATAAACAGAGGTCTCAGTTTATCAGAAAGGGGCGGAAACGTTTCTTTCTGTCTTTGATGCCTAATAGAAGGGACATTTCAGTCCATTCTATTGCTAGATGGATTCAGTTAACTATCCGTACTGCTTATGAAGATTTATCTTCTTCTCAGCAGTCTGTGCTTAAGATTTCTGCTCATGAAGTAAGAGCTCTTTCTACTTCCTGGGCTTATGCTAATAGTGTTGCTATTACAGATTTAATGAAGGCTGCTTATTGGTCTCAGCCATCCACATTTACGAATTTTTATCTCAGAAATATTGAGTCCATTTCTGGAGACCTGCATTGTTTAGGTCCGTTATCTGTTGCTCAGAATGTCGTCCACTAAACAGTTGCAACTATAGTTATGCAGGCTTTCTGTTCCGGCAGTGACTCCGTCCGGCTGCCCTCTTCGCTCTGGGCTATTTGACCCAGGGCAAGGGGAAGGGGGGGGGGGGGCGGGTGTTCCCTTAGGTCACCTGCTTTATAGTGAAAAGCAAGGGAATGCCTCCTCCATGTCAGTATTTCTGAGTCGCTTCCGGGATGGTTTTAAAGTGTAATATTAATGTTTAAATTCATTCATGTCTTATTTTTAAAGTGTAGCTCGGTGTGAAGCATTTGTATATGTCAAGTGTCAAACGGGCTTTAATATACAATACTCGGACACTTTTAAATGATTATAAAGAGTCTCAATTCTCTGGACTACTTTATTTATTGGCTTGCTTTAAAAATAATTAGTATAAGGGTTATACTGGATGTTAATAGAGAACATGAATGTTATTGTGCTCAATTATTAAGGGTAGTGTATCTTTCTAATTTAATATTAAATAAGAAAGATACATGTAAAGCCTAATACTCCTTTTCTCCTTAAGGGGTTACCTCTTTACTATATAGTTGAGCTTATTGGATTTTCCTCTATGTCCTAGGCCCTCCAGCCTGTTTACTATTCAGCTAAGTCTGGGTCATTGGTACAGTATAAAAATGTTAAAAAATTTATAGCAATTTATATATTTTTTATACTTCCCAATGACCCAGACGGGGATGGCCCTCCCTGGAGTTGGGAACTCTTGCCTCCCCGCTGAGTACATAGCGCTGACCAGGCACTGCCAGTAAGAATGATAATTGGCGCCAATTTCGGGACGACTGCGTCACTGCGCATGCGCAGTAGATGCGTAGTATGGAGGTCCTTTAGGACATGATTTCTTTTTGTTTTGGATGCAAATTTTGGGGATTGGGGGGAAAAATTTGTGTTTGGCCCTGGTTTTGTTGGAGTTAGCACCAGCTAAGTCTGGGTCATTGGTAAGTATAAAAAATATATAAATTTTTTAACTTTCTTCAGATCCACTGATCAGAATCTGTTGATGATTGGTATAGAGCCTCCTTAGGATTGGTCATATTGAAGTTTGTTTAAATCAAGTCTCTGGGATCCCTATGGGAACTTGAACTTTAACTTAGTGCAATATGAGGAATATTCTTCCTAAATCTTCTTCTTCAGATCTACCAGTCCGAATCTTTTGATATGCAGTATCCTTACAAGGTTCAGATTCAAGTTTGTTTAATTCAAGTCCCTATAATCATTTTTTTTTAGATTCCTCATGGTGCATTGGGGTGCATTAAACAGCTGTTAAGCCATAGATCTTCTGGTAATGTGATACCTGATGGTAAACAGTTGCATAACATTACACCAGTCCTTGAAGATTGAGAAAGAAAAAAAAAATCTCCAAGAAGTTAAGATAATTTTGTGTTCCATGTATTTATAATGTACGTCTTTAGTTAAATCTAAGCGTATTGGTATTGCCATTGGGAATCATTTTGGAGCATAACATTTAACAGTGAATGTGCAATTTTGATAATTTTTTCTTATGTTATTAAATGCCTTTGATTTTATTTTTTGTAGCCAGAAGTTCATCTTAACTTTATTGTCCAGAAACCCAGTGTTTATCTAATGATATTTCGGTATATCAACAATAATAAGAAAGATGTTAAGGGACAGATCACTCTCACTCCTGAATTTGTAGAAGATGTCCCTATACAAATTAGTGAGGTGACATTTAATCCTTCTAGCAATCCAGATTTCATAACTGTTGCAGGTGAAGGTGAAACTTATCACCCATTTGTATTGGATCCTGGACGATGGACAGCTTCAGTTAAAGTACCTGATGATATCCTTTTGGTTAGTATTTGCTTATTTGTTATTCTTGCATTTTTTTACTTGTATAGTGCGGGAAGCCATGATCGTGGCTCTCCTGAAACGTGCAGGAAACCATGATCATGGCTTTGGAGTGGTAACTGTGAAAGTATGGCTGTCTTCTTTTGAAATAAGGTAAGAATGTTTGTTCAACATAAGCCCTTGTACATATACTTTTGACACATTTCTAAAAATCTGGTAGCACTTTCAAACAGAAAGTATTTAGCTCACTGAAGGGAGCTCAACTTATCACTTGCCGTCCGTCGTCTGTCGTCGTGAACATATTTCAAACGACTTCTGCTCTGAAACCACTGGTCCGATTTTCACGAAACTTCATGTGGATGTTCATTACTATATGGCAATTCACGTTTGTTCAAATGAAATGGCCACGCCCCTTGGGGGCTCTGTATGGGGCATAACTCTGATAGCACCATATGAATTATAGAAAAATTATTAAAAAATCTTCTTCTCCAGAACCAGTGGGCAGAATCATTTGATATTTGGTATACAGCATTATGGGGTGGATCTGATTCAAGTTTGTTCAAATCGGCCCCCTGGATTCATATTTGGGCTCACTATAGAAGCTCAAATTCGAACTTCGTGCATTTCAGGCAAATTTCTTAAATCTTTTTCTCCAGATCCAGCAGGCAGAATCTTTTGATATTTGGTATGCAACATTGTGGGGGTGGATCTGATTTAAGTTTGTTCAAATCGGCCTCCTGGATTCATATTTGGCTTCACTATAGAAGCTCGAATTGGAACTTAGTGCATTTCAGGCAAATTTCTTAAAAAAAATCTTCTTCTCCAGATCCAGCAGGCAGAATCTTTTGATATTTGGTATGTAACATTGTGGGGTGGATCTAATTCAAGTTTGTTCAAATTGGCCCCCTGGGTTCATATTTGGGCTCAGTATAGTATAGAGCCCAAATTTGAACTTAGTGCATTTCAGGCAAATTTCTTTAAAAATGTTCTCAAGATCCAGCAGGCAGAATCTTTTGATATTGGGTATGCAGCATGCTTAGAGGGTGAAATTCAAGTTTGTTCTAGCCAAATCCCTGGGTTCATATTTGGGCTCACTGTGGTACCCTGAATTATAACTTAGTTCAAAATGAGGAATTTTCTTTAAAAATCTTCTTCTTCAGATCCAGCAGTCGGAATGTTTTGATATTTGGTATGCAGCATCTTTAGGGGGGGTGAGATTCAAGTTTGTTCAAACCATGTCCCTAGGTCCATATTTGGGCTCACTGTGGGAGCCTGAATGATAACTTAGTTCAAAATGAGGAATTTTCTTTAAGAATCTTCTTCTTCAGATCCAGCAGTTGGAATGTTTTGATATTTGGTATGCAGAATCCTTAGGGGGTTGAGATTAAAGTTTGTTCAAGCCATATCCCTAGGTCCATATTTG
Source organism: Pictodentalium vernedei (assembly GCA_031216915.1). NCBI lineage: Eukaryota > Metazoa > Mollusca > Scaphopoda > Dentaliida > Dentaliidae > Pictodentalium > Pictodentalium vernedei. The sequence continues at coordinate 115,445,648 of CM062291.1, read as the reverse complement.
GGCTCACTGTGGGAGCTTGAATTGTAACTTAGTTCGAAATGAGGAATTTTCTTAAAAAATCTTCTTCAGCTCCAGCAGTCGGAATGTTTTGATATGTGGTGTGTAGCATCCTGGGGGGGGGGGGGGGGGGGGGGGTGGGGGGGGGAGGGGGGGGATTCAAGTTTGTTAAAGCCAAGTCCCTGGGTCCATATTTTGGCTCCCTGTGGGAACCCGAATTATGACTTAGTCAATATGAGGAATTTTTCTTTAAAAATCTTCTTCTTCAGATTCAGCAGTCAGGATGTTTTGATATTTGGCATGCAGCATACTTAGGGGGTGAGATTCAAGTTTGTTCAAGCCAAGTCCCTGGGTTCATATTTGGGCTCACTATCGGAGCCTGGGGGGGGGGGGGGGGTCAGATTCCAGGTTGTTCAATTCGAGTGCCTAGGTTAATATTTGGGCTCCATATGGGTTTGTTAAAGCCAAGTCCCTGGGTCCATATTTTGGCTCCCTGTGGGAACCCGAATTATAACTTAGTCAATATGAGGAATTTTTCTTTAAAAATCTTCTTCTTCAGATTCAGCAGTCAGGATGTTTTGATATTTGGCATGCAGCATACTTAGGGGGTGAGATTCAAGTTTGTTCAAGCCAAGTCCCTGGGTTCATATTTGGGCTCACTATCGGAGCCCGAATGATAACTTAGTTCAAAATGAGGAATTTTCTTTTAAAATCTTCTTCAGATCCAGCAGATGAATGCTTTTGATATTTGGTATGCAGCATCCTTAGGGGGGTAAGATTCAAGTTTGTTCAAGCCATGTCCCTAGTTCCATAAAATTTGTCTCTCATGACTTCATTCCTTTGTAGTGTTGATGAACCATGTCTAACTGAATGTGACCCCAAATACTTCTTTGAACCACTTTGTATGAATCACTTTGCCCGGTGAGCGATTAAGGCCCCTTGGGGCCTCTTGTTATTTACCTGTTTGCTCATCAATCTTTCAAAATGCATGTTCCTGTACAAGCACACCTGTCATACAAACTACCCTGTCCCCAAAGAAATTTGATTATTGCCTGTGATTTTACTTCATATCCATGAACAAATGTCACAATATTTTGGTCAGCTACTAAAAAACAAATCTCTATCCAAAAATTTTACATATAAAAGTCTCCATATGTGGAAGGGCTTGTCCATTGGTTGGAGTTTTACAAAAAACATGTCAACACTCTTTTATTTTTTTCGACTTATTTTTAGCTCATCTTGACAAAGTCAGGCTGAGCTAATCTCATCGCTCTCCGTTCGTCGTCTGTCGTCCGTCGTCTAAAATTTCTATTTTCTGAACTGATGGTCCAAATTTGGTTTGTGGTATTAATACGTCATAAGTACTTGACCCATGCAAAAAAAAAAATTCCTGCATCCTCATGGGAACCCTGAGAGCTAAAAATAGAAATATTTTCAAATGCCCATATTTCCCAAACCACATGGAACAGAGAGCTGTTATTTGGTATGAAGTATCCTTAGGACCAGTAGAATTGAATGGTAAAAAAAAATTGCCATCGGTTATGTTAGGGTGTTCTGTAATGGGCATCGAAAAAATGCTGAGTCAGCATATTTGCAAAAATTAAAAAAAATCTTTTCTCCAGATCCAGTCATCAGAATCTTTTGATATTTGGTATGCAGCATTCATAGGGGGGTCAGATAAAAGTTTGTTGAAATAAAGCATATTGGTTCATATTTGGGCTCTCTACAGGAGCCCGAAGTTTTAACATAGGGTAATATGGGGAATATTCTTTAAAAATCATCTTCTTCAGAACCACCAGTCAGAATCTTTTAATGTTTGGTATACATCATTGTTATGAGGGTCAGATTCTAGATTGTTCAAACCAAGTCCCTAGGTTAATATTTGGGCTTCCTACGGAAGCTCAAATTTTATCTTTGTTCAATATGGAGGGTAATTTAAAAAAAATCTTCTTCTTCAGATCCACCTGCCAGAATGCTTTGATATTTGGTATGCAACATCTCTAAGGGGGTCAGATTCAAGTTTGTTCAAATCAGATCCCTAGGTATATATTTGGGCTCACTATGGTAGCCCAAATGTTTACTTAGTGCAATATGAGGAAATTTCTTTAAAAATCTTCTTCTTCAGATCCACCAGTCAGAATGCTTTCATATATGGTATACAACATCTCTAGGGGGGAGGGGGGGGGGGGGGGGGGGGTCAGATTCCAGGTTGTTCAATTCGAGTGCCTAGGTTAATATTTGGGTTCCATATGGGAACATGAAATTTAACTTAGTACAATATGAGGGAATTTCTTCAAAAATCTTCTTCTTCAGATCCACTCGTCAGAATGCTTTCACATTCGGTATACAACATCTCTAGGGGGGTCAGATTCAAATCGGATCCATAAGTTAATATTTGGGCTCGCTATGGTAGCCCAACTTTGAACTTAGTGCAATTCGAAGAAATTTCTTTACAATTTCTCTTCTTCTGATCCAACAGTCAGAATGCTTTCATATTCGGTACACAACATCCCTAAGGAAGTCAGATTCAACTGTGTTCAAAGCAAGAGCCTGGGTTAATATTTGGGCTCTCTATGGGAGCTGGAATTGGCCATTTTGCTGAAGAATCAAAAATTTTGTATTCAGTACCCTCTAGAGGTGTGTAACTAAGATTAATCCACATAGGTTGTATCAAAGTGCTTCATAGGGGAGCTCTGCATTTTACTTTATGATCAACTGAAGAAAAGGTATGATGCCCAGATTATTTTTGTCATTCCTGAGGGACTCGAGGATTGACAGTGTAGCCTATGGAGAAGGCTTGCTTAATGTAGACTCATTCTTTGACTCTGTTTAAATTGTGTTCTGTTCAAGATGAGTGCTTCAGGCTCTGTGGGGCCTCTTGTTTTGCTACCTGTTTACTCATTAAGGAATTACCTTTTTTCCTGTGTTGCAATGTATCTGTAACTTAATTGAATAAGGTAGGAAAAAAATTAAGCAGTCAAAAAACTTTATGTAGCAAACAGAAAGTATGTAGCTACACATTGGTTTCTCGAACAGAAAAAAAACAAAACCCTAATTTAATTGTGATTTCCTACCTGTTTTTACCCGTTTGCTCATTTACTGCAAAACACCTGCATGAAGCCTTCAAAGCAACCACAAGTTACCTTTTATAAATGTACTTGTCCATGGGCCAAAATTTTATTATTAACATGCCAACACATTTTTGCATTTTAATATTTTTTTTACCTGGATTTTCATTTAGTTATTACCTTTCTACCTGTGTTATCTGCAACACCTGTACTATAGGGTAATTTAAAATAATAAAACATTGAAGAAAATTTAATTACCTACAAATGTATATATAAATGTTGATAGGTTTTGATAGGTTTTGCAAGAGAAAGGGTAGAAAAGGCATAGACATAAGAGTTCTTCATTATTTAAAAAAAACTTTTGAAAAAAAAAAATTCCTCTGAACAGTGTGTAAGAACTGTAGCACCCAACCAGTTAATGTGAATGACACTGAATTTGATCCATAGAAAACCCTTTTGAATAGCCACTTTGCCAGTGGAAAGTATTCAATTAACTCCTCACCTACATTACCAGTAGATGACAGTTTTGAAAAATTTCTTGAATAGGTCAGAATTTTAATTTTTGGCCTAAAAACATAGATTATGACCCTCAGTGGAATGAGCTTGTTCCACATAGTTGTCATAAACTATGTTTTTGAGACTGAAATGAAAATTTAATATAATTTGAATGGTTAATTTTGTGAACGATGCTGGCCGGTTATGTTCTGTAGATTAGGTAAACGGTTAACAGAAACATTAACCAAACTTGTCATTTCCCAATATTCTGTTAAAACACTGAGTACTTATTCTGTTGTATGTTGTTTGACAGATCTTGAGCTTTGTCAAATTAGAGCCAGAGATCAGCAATCACTATTGTTGCAAATTGCTTTTCCCTGGCAAATTCAAAATACATATATTGCCAATACTAAGTCTAATCTGTTGATATCTAGATCATTTCCTATTTACACGCTGCTGGCGGATATTCACCCCTATGACAAGGCATCGTTTGTCACTGAAATAAGTATAATTTGGTCTTAATTAAATTGCTACCTGTAAATTAAACCAACGTTTTGACCAATGATTCCTTAAGTTAAATTTTCAGGATTTTTTTTTTATCAAATCTAGTCACGGCTGCTTTACAGCAGCCATGACTAGACTTGATGAAAATATTTACGAATATACTCAATAGGTTAAGAGTTAAGCATAATTCATGTTTAAATGGGAGAACATAGAAACCTTCTCTAGTAAACATTTCCTCAATGTGAAGAACAAGAACAATGGGGAAAACCCATAACAAGGAGGTAGTAGACCCTTACTAAGCAAAATATAATGAAAAATATCAGAAAGAGATGCTTTAAGGGTGTGATTATTGATGGTTTTCTCTCCCACCAGACTGCAATGTGGTGGGTTCTTGTTAGCAATTGTGCCCTTATTAGACAATCTAAAGGCCTGGCTTCTGCCACTAATTTAGTTGAGGAATTCACATGGAGCATAATCGGAGTGGCCATTGAATTCACTGGTCTAATAAAAATACCATTTTTCATTATTTGTTTTTCAACAGTATCTTATGATTCTGTATCTTGATGTGAAAGTTTCTCCTCTCTTTCTGTGATGGCTATGCACTTTGGCATTTTTAATTGAATATATAGATCACAAATTTGGTATCTTTTCCCATGGGAAGTGAAGCAGTGCCTGTTCATTGCGGTAAACAGACTCTGTTTTACTGGTAAAATAGGACCCAGTCACCAATGCTTGGGAGGTGCATACCCTCTCTAAAATGGGCAACATAGCTTATTAATTCTCACCCTGGTCTTGAGTTGATACTCATTTTGTGGTCATGATTAGAAATTGTGCAAAAATATGTGACCTTAAACACCAGTAAATAAATAAATATATTAGGTATCTTGGGATATTTTTGTATTGGAATTGACAAGGAATGTGTTTTGGTTGTGCCTGATTGCCACTTAATACCAGGCTTTGTTATTCGGTACATATAGATATTGATAAGATCATTTGATTTTCTTTCTGTTCTGTTTTCCCCAACCAATAACATGGAAAATCATTGCTGTTGTCCTTGACCTCCCATGTGAAATGCCAGGTACTTTGAATAGTCTTCTGTATATTTCTCATGTTTAACACTTTGCCTAAAGAACTGACCGAATCAAATTGAGCAGCTGAAAAAAAAATTTCCAAAAGTTTCTACAAAACCATATCATGTGACCCCTCATTGGAACAGTCTGGTCGAGCAATTTCCAATGAGGTGGTCACATGATATGGTTTTGTTGAAATTTCTTCAAAAATTTGAATAAAAGTTTAAAAACAAATATTTTAATAAAAAAAATTTATATTGTGTGCATTGGGTTAATTATTATGAGCTGTTATAATTTTTGCCTTTGACAAGCATGACTCTGTAAAGCTTCAAATTATAGTTGGAGGGTTCAACTTTTCTGCTGTTATCTGTTTGTTTCAAAACCTGTTGATTTGGAGTTTGACATATGCATGTGCATAGAGCATATAAACAACATATCTCTGTTACACTTTTAATGTCATTTGATTAGACAGCTGTGCCTATGGTTTCAGTTAACATGACATATATTTGAAACAGTACTGAGATAACCACAGTAGAAAAGTGATATTCCAGGAATCATACATCTGGCACTATTCCATTTCAAAAACTTTCATTTCACCTGTGAAAATGTACGTGGTGAAGCAGTATATCAACAAACTTCAGTTAATGTGTAACGATTTCCAATCCATCATGATAGATTTTGTGTGACCTGATATATATGTGATCTTGGGTTCAATATTAGACCATTGTTTTGTTATTCACCACAGAATATAATTTGTGAAGCCATCATGATGATCATCCTTTCCATCACTATGTAAATCAGGGTTCCCATTCAAATGAAAAGTCAGGAGACAACTTACATAAGCTATCAGCTTCATGTTGAATCCCCTCCCTCATTATGCTAACTACTTATGTCTGCCGCTATTTTGTGTACTTATGTATTTTATCTATAACCTGTATTGTCTAAATTGCCACACATTTAAACTCTGTACACAAATAACAAACTTTTTTGAATAAATATTGTTTAAACTAAATGAAAAGTCCTTGAATTTCAGCCCATTCCTTGAGAAGTGCTTGAATTTGTTTCTATCGTTGAAAAGTATTTGATTTTCCACCACATTACTTGAAAAGTACTTTAATTCAGTTTACCTATAACCTCTGAGACAAGAAGTTTCACGATAACCCACCTCAGTCTGGCGTCTAGATTCCAGACCATTGCCATTTATTTTGTGCGTTTCTGTCAGTAATCTGATAATATTCTGTGATGTAATACACTGTTGGAAAGGGCTCAGAGAGTCCTTTCCAACAGTGTGCTACATCACAGAAGTTCATCATTATGTGATCATAATAGGTTTTATCATCATGATGGTTCTGGGATACATAACATGAATCAAATGGCAATTCGAGTAGAGATATATTTTTATACTGTACCAATGACCCAGACATAGCTGGTGCTAACTCTTAAAATATAGGGCCAAACACAAATTTTGCCCCCCAATCCCCAAAATTTGCATCTAAAACTAAAGAAAACATGTCCTGAAAGGCCCTCCACCCTTCGCCCCCACTGCGCATGCGCAGTGTCAAGGACGTTCCGAAATTGGCGCCATTAATCATTCTAAGTTTGGCCCTTCATCAGTTAACATCTGACTGATCTTTGTGCTTTTAAATCTCAGTTTAAATGATGCCAGACACATAAATATTAGTGAAATGGTGATTCTAAGGAGGATAGAAAAGGAGGAGAGGAAAAGAATGTGTGACAGAATATTATCAGGGCTGTAACTTAAAATTTTTTAATGAAATTATGTTAAGTTACCTATTTTCAAGGCAGCAGCCATTTTGTTGTCATTCTGATTATTTAGTTACACTGTTTTTTCAAGTGTTTTCCTCTCTCCCTGTCCTTTAAGTTCCCCCTTGCTATTCTCCCATGCTTTTGGCATAGTTTCTGTAATTATTATTACTAAAATTTCTTGGGAGTTTTAGCTGAATAACAGAATGAATTCTGTTCTTTCCCCATGTTCCCCATTTTTTCAAAATATTTTGATTTCAATTATTTTTTCTATATTAATGGATCATATTATTATTATGTATTTTGATTGCCAGGGGTTAGTGCGAGTACCAGGACTTGTTTTCTTTTCACATTGAAAGGATATTGATCAATTGTTTTAAGAGGAAGTCTTCCTCTGACCTTATTATCATTCTATATGTGGTCAGTGTACTCGCATTAACTCCTGTTCTGTATCGTATGATTTCGATGACAATATGGGAAGCGTATGTCACGGTATGTTGTTGGGGATTTGGACACTCCGGTCCTTTCCCCGCAGGGTCACTCTACTTTATCAATTTCTATTTCAGACGATCAAGATTAGGGTGATGTATCTGTGATGTCTTCCAACAGTGTGCCTCCGTCGTCACAATTAATGAAGGGCTAGCGGAAAAGTGCTCATGTAATACGCCAATTGCCTAAGAGGACCCTAGTAGGTTCGACGGCCTTTGACGTCCGCTAGCTCGCCCGGTGTAGCGTCCATTCACCGAATGGTTCGGCAGCCGGGTTCGTCCGTTGCGGTCTAGAAGGAATTTTGGGGTGATGCGAGCACTATAAAATTATCTTAATGCACACCCAGTGACAGCGGATCGGAGGGAGAACGGAGGAAGCCTTTTAGTCCGGTTCATAGCTCGTTCCGGTCCATCCGGACGGCAAGCGAGAGAGGCCCCTCTCTCGTTCAACAACATCTGGCCCCAGATGTTGTGGTACAAATGTGTCACTAGCGGAGCATACGTCCGTCGCTCGGGACGCTCCGTTGTATAGGCAGTCCGCTGAGACTGCTAAGGCTTCCTCTTCTCGTCAGCGCACACGACCGCACCTTGGCTGCGTGACCGCCGATATATTACCAGCTTCGCCGATCAAGGATTCTTCGGCGACCAGGTCACACCATCCGGCAGCCAGGGATTCGAGACCGATGGACTCCGGACGTTCGCATAGGAAAAGTATGCGGGAGCCATCTGATGCGGAGCTGCCCTCGGCGAAGCAGCGATAGACTGTGCCTCCGCAGGTCTCAACGCCGGACATTTTTGTGCACATAGCACAGCTTATCGCAGCATCCCAGCAGCCGACAGAAACGGTGTCGGATCGAGAATTATCCGACAGCGCTGGGTCGGTAGCCGGGAACTCGAGGCCTGCAGACTCCGGACGTTCGCATAGGAAGTGTGCGGGAGTCAACGTACATGGAGCTTCCAGCGGCAATGCATCGTAAGTCCGCTACTGCACAGGCCTCGGGAACGGACGTGCTTTCCTTAATAGCACAGTTTATCGCAGCATCCCAGCATCAACTGAATCTGTCGCATATATTTTATCCGACGATGCTGGGTCGGGACGCTCCGCGGAAGCGGGTACGGACGTCCGATAGTTTCATCCGGTCCGACAGGATACCGAAAGGGATTCGGAGGATTTCAAGCTTTCCCTTTCGGAACAACATATGCTGCGATGCCGGATAAGAAACTGATAGCGTCGGTGGGCTTAGAAATTTTTGGTTCGGTTCAGGGACATCGTCCCTCAGTTCCGACATAGTCCAATAATGTCACACAAACTTTCGAATTATTGAACGACGCTATATATATTATTATTTTATGCTTGCTATCCAAGCATTTCTGGTTTCTTGTTCGAAGAGTTATGGAGATGTCTTTCAAAAGTGTGCCTCTGTCGTCATAGTTAATGAAGAGTTAGCGGCAATAAGTGCTCATGGAATATGTCTATCGCTTACGGAGTGACATTCGCTAGCTCACCCGGTGTAGCGTACATTCATCGAATGGTTCGGCTGCCGGGTTCGTCCGTTGCGGTCTAGGAAGGAGATTTGGGTGATGCGAGCACTTTAATTACTTTAGTACTCACCCAGTGACGGCAGATTGAGGACAGATCGGAGGAAGCCAACAACATAGGGGACCGCATGTTGTGGTTCAGATATTTTACATTCGGAGCATATGTCCGTTGCTCGGGACGCTCCGTTATATTGACAGTCCGAGAGACTGTCTTTAATGCTTCCTCATCCTCACAGCAGGGCACACGACCGCACATTGGCTACGTGACCTCGAGTATCCGATCAGTTTCGGCATTCAGTGATTCCACGGCGAATAGGTCGCGCCATCCGGTAGCCAAGGGACACGAGGCCTATACACTCCGTTCGCTCGCATATTGGAAGTATGCACGGGGTAACGATCTCGGAGCTTCCTGCGGCAATCCATCGTAAGACCGCTTCTCCTCAGGCCTCAGTGACGGACGTGCTATCCGAGTTAGCACAGTTGTTTCGCAGCATCCCAGCAATTGACAGTTTCTCGGTCGAATTAGGAATTATCCGACGGCGCTGGGTCGGTGCGGTCCGCGGTTGCATCAGCTACGGACGACCGAACGCTTTATAGGGTCCGACAGGATGGCGAAAGGGATTCGAAAGATTTCGAGTTTTCCCTTTAGTAGTATCGGAAGATGCCTTTCATATCTTCTGGCATTTCTTCCAGTGATTATTTTTCGGACTTCATTGCTGCGATCTTGGATAAGAGACTTATAGCGTCATTGGACTCGGATTTTTCGATCGGTACAGGGACATTGTCCCTGACTTACCGACGCAGTCCAATATTGTCATTACAACATGTGTTTTATTTTTCGACGCTATATATATTTATATATATATACAAGCCTGCTACTAAGCATGATAGTTTAGTTTCTTGTCCGCGTGGCTCATTTCTGCCATTTTATCATTTTTACAAATAGTTTATTTTGGCAGAGCAGGGCATACCGAGAGTTTGTATGCGTCTAGACGGTATGATTAAAGACTGCATATATTCTTTTTTCGCCGTTTATGTCTTTTCCAATTTCAATGTTGGGAACGACATTATGTATAGTAGACTTAACTTAGACGCTTTATTATACGTAATCCGCCTTACTGAGGCGTTATCATTACGTCTTCAAGAAAAGATTTACGGGATATTATTCTCAATGTAATTTCTTTTGAGGGCAGTAGTTTGTTCACGTATAACTCCGCCCTTCAGTGGCTGATTGGAATTGGTTAGACGTGACGCAGCCCTAGCTACATCCACACGCGTGGATAGTAAGGTTAAGAACTCTCTCAGAGTCGCTTCGTTCTCGGAGGAGCTTCTCTTCGACGGCAACTTTCCGGCAATCCATGAATTGCTTGATTTATACATTCTCTTGTCTATCTAGTGTTACAAGAGATTCAGACTGGGGCAAACATTCGGTGGTTGACTCAGAGAGTGCCGCCGCAGTTGCCGGACCCGAGTGTGGCTGTTATGACGGTTGCCAGTCAAACAGATTGGGATATATACTGATCCCTACGGATTCGAAGTGCCAGGGTCTTTGGGTTCCGCAGTCTTTTAGCTATCAGTTTAACTTCCGCGGAATAATGTTTTTTAGGCTTGCTTTATGTCATTGCATGAACATTATTCAGAAACGCATGCCCAAATTCCTGTCCTTTAATTCGACAGTAGTGGCGTATCTCCGGAACCAGGGAGGCACTCTTTCGTTTCCGTTATTCAATTTAATGGAAAGAATCCGTCTGTTGGTTATAGTACACCAAGTTCAGTTTTGGTCCGTCATATTCTGGGTCGTCTGATTGTTTTATCGGACTCCCGTTCTCTTACGGGTCGCTTGTTGCTGTCAGAATGGACTCTCAACAAACAAGTATTCAATCAGATTTGCTATCTATGGGAGCGCCCAATGATGTTTTATTTATGACACAGCTTGCTAATCAATTGCAGACGTATGTGTTGGCTTGTCCAGATCTCTGAGCTAATACTGTTAACGCTCTATTGATCTATAGGACGGAATGATAGGATACGCGTATCCTCCGGCGCTGTTGTTTTAGCAGGTATTGCTAAGATAAACAACCACAATACATTTCTGTTGATAGCATCTCTATCTTCACAGAGATCATGAGTAATTTACTCTCTTATCTACTGTGGATCTTAACGTGAAATCTTCCTCTATGTGAGGATCTTTTTTCACTGGGTAAATCGTGTCATCTTTATCACAACCAGCAAGGTCGCAACCTTCATGTATTCCGTTGTGTGGTCCGTATTGCACTGTAAGCACTGTACTGGACGAGCTTTGGACGCGATTTCTTACTATAGGAGATCCTCTTCTTCGCTATTCTATGCGACTAAAGTGGAGGCTCTTCCGTCGTGGTGTAGGGATCATTATGTTCATATTGTTGATCCCTCCATACTACTCATTGCTATTTTTTAGTATACTTGTTTCACAAGATCTACTGCAGCCTGTTATTATTTAGGTTATAGGTTTATGTTACCTCATACCTATGCACTCTACGATAGTTTACAATTGAGTCTTTTGTCTCTTTATCTAAGTCAGTTAGTAACTTTTTGATAAATAGACTTAGAATCTTTAGATTAAATTCCTATACGGATTTTAACTTCGGTTCTTATTTAGCTAAGTAATCATTTGAGCCTCTGGAAACAGTAGTTTTCAAATTCTGACCTTTTAGACAGTAAATTCTTTTGGTTTCTCTTTTACTGTAGAGTCAGTGAGTTTCATGCACTATCGATGGATGATTTTCACTTTCATAGTTTCGGAATCAATACTTCCGTTACTATTTAGGTTGGATTGTTGCATAAGAGTTAGGCTCCTATTATCCGGAACCTATTATTTTAAGGTCCTTCCGTCTTCGTATGGGCATAGGCCTTTACTCTTTCCGGGTACAGTTTATGTATTTATAAACAGATATCTGTTTATTACAAGGGCGTAAGCTTCTTCTGTCTTTGATGTCTAGTAGAAGGACGTTACGCTCCATTTTATTGTTAATGGATTCTATTAACTAGCGTACTGCTTATGGTATATCATTGACTTAGCAGTTGTGCTTAAGATTTCGGCTCATGAAGTAAGAGTTCTTCTACTTCTTGGGCTTACTTTAATAGTGTCGCTATTATAGAATTTTGAAGGCCGCTCATTGCGCTCAGCCATCCACATTCATGAATTTTATCTTAGAAATATCGAGTCAATTTCTTGAGGCCTCTTTTGTTAGGTCTATTATCTACTGCTCAGAATGTCATTCTCTTAACAGTTGCTACTATAGCTAGGTAGGCTGTCTGTTTCGGCAGTGTCTCCGTTCGGCTGCCCTCTTCGCTCTGGGCTATTTGACCCAGGGCAAGAAAAAGGGGGGGGGGGAGGGTGTTCCCTTGGGTCACCTGTTTTTACTATGAAAACAAGGGGATACCTCCTCCGGAGTTAGTAATTCTGAGCTGTTATTGGGATGGTTGTTTAGTGAGAAGTTTAAGTTTATAAAATTCATTCAAGTCTTAGTTTTTAAAGTATAGCTTTTGAATATTGCATATGTCAATGGACATGATTATGCAATTCTCAGACACTTTTAGGAGTATAAGAGTCTCTATTCTCTAGACTTACTTTATTATTGGCTTACTTTAAAAAATTATTAGTATAAGGATTATATTGGATATTAATAGAGTACATGGATGTATGAAGCTCAATTTTTGGAAGGTGTTGTATCTTCTATTTTATCATAAATAAGAAAGATACATGTAAGGCCTATTACTTCTTTTCCCTACAGGGGATGACTCTATTTTATTTTATTGAGCGTATTCCATTTTGCTCTATGTCCTTGGCCCTCCAGCCTTTTTACTATTCAGCTATGTCTGGGTCATTGGTACAGTATAAAAATGTTAAAAAATTTATAGTAATTTATATATTTTTTATACTTACCAATGACCCAGACGGGGATGGCCCTCCCAGGAGTTGGAAACTCTTGCCTCCCCGCTGAGTACATAGCGCTTACCAGGCACTGGTTATTAGAATGATTAATGGCGCCAATTTCGGAACGTCCTTGACACTGCGCATGCGCAGTGGGGGCGAAGGGTGGAGGGCCTTTCAGGACATGTTTTCTTTAGTTTTAGATGCAAATTTTGGGGATTGGGGGGCAAAATTTGTGTTTGGCCCTATATTTTAAGAGTTAGTACCAGCTATGTCTGGGTCATTGGTAAGTATAAAAAATATATAAATTACTATAAATTTTTTAACTTTTCGAAGATATAGTAATGTAAGGGAACTAAAAAGTGTTCACCTTATTTTTAGGTAAATGAAATGACCGTTTGGCCAATGTGTACAGTGCTGATAGTCCTGGAAAATCATAGTCAAATTCCTTAGAAAGTGCTTAAATAGTGCTTGAATTTGATTCTCTGATATTAGTGGGAACTCTGTAAATAACAGAAACTAATTTGTATTTGCAGGATTACTTCGTGTTGATTCCTCAACGGTATTATGAAGGAACAGTACTACAAAGTCCAGTTTACATGCCATGTGGTCTTAATTATGAAAACAGTTCGGAACCGTAAGTCTTATATCCACGTGATATAGTGAAGAATTCCGTTTTTGGTTTCTTATAATTTTTGGTTAGTGCTCCGTTGTTTAGATTTTTCTTTTGCTTATGGAAATTCTATATACTTGTTGATTTTATTTTGATTTGTTAGGTATAACATGCATTTGGTGACAATCAGTTTTGTCTTCCTCAGATTTCCAACGACTTATTCGCTGTACTGCATTGAAGTTTGATAATATTGATAGAAGGCGAAAGATAGAATTTCTGTTAAAATCATATACAGTGGAGGCCACTTAATTGGATATCTCTTAACTGAATAACCCTGTTTATTGAATATAATTTCCCAGCACAAAACCATTTACCATATCTCCAGTACAAATTTGATCTGTTATTTGAATGTAGGTTATAGAGCAAACTCCTGATAATTGAATAAAAAATCTTGTAACCTGTCGAGAAATTACCCTGACTCTTACCAGTTTTTCTTTGTTTATAGACCTATTTGGCCTCAGTACATCCAACACAGGCATATAATCTATTATATCTTGTTTGACAGAGCTCATGGAGCTCTGTCAAACAAGATATAATAAAAAAATAAATAAATATCTAGAATACAGGAAAGTGACACAATCCCTGTTAATTGAATACTCCTGTTAATTGAACAATTTTCATTGGCAAAGTGGCTATAAATTACCAGGGTTCCACTGTACTAACAAATGTGTAATACGTACAGGTTATGCCATACAAGCAGCCCATTGCTTCTAATACACAAAGTCGTTGAAGATTTTTTATGGCACAGAATTTAGAGTGCGCAGATAATCTGCAATTTTCCATGTACAGGGTTTAATCCATGAAAATATTGAAAGGTTTTTTTTGAGGGGATTCACTGATGCCACCAAAACCTGTTTAGTTTGAGCAAACTGCATCATAATCTCATTGACCTCAAAACATCCTTATGCCTGACAATATGTAGGGCACCACTGGTCTGTGAAGGTGATTAAAACAGTCCTGGAAGGATGCTTTATGTCAAATCCAGAAAACATTATCCACTGCAGTTTAGTATCTACAAGTACGAATGTACTATGTTCCGGACTTGAACTCTGTGCTGATGGGGCTGAATTTAGTATCATGGTTTATTATGCCCCCGAACTGCGAATGAGGATTTGGAGTTATCTAGTGAAGCCCTCCATCCATCCGTCCATCTGTCTGCCTGTTCATCTGTCCGTCTACCCAAACAAACCTTTTGCAATGTAATTTCAAAGCCATAGTTCAGATTTGGATCTTCTTTGGTATGCTGATAGACTAACATGGGGGAATGAATATGCGCAAGGAACTGGTTCCATCCAATAATTTTTCCCAGAGTTATGGTCCTTTTTCAGTCTTTCGACTTAGAAAATGTTTCTGTCCCACAATACCTGTAAGGGTACTTCAAACATGCCTATGGGTCAGGGCAGTGGCCCATACTTTGCATTACCCTTGTTTCTTTTGTCATTGTTTGGTGATATGCACCATGGTGGTATGCACTGGGGCAGTGGCTCACCTCTTGTATTTTTATACTATAAACCAATGGCCCAGACTAGCTGGTGCAAACTCAAAAGTTATCAAGGGCCAAACACAAATTTTGAACCCCCCGATCCCCAAAATTTGCTTGCAAAACCGAAAATTAAAAGTCCGGAATAATAGCCACAATAACAACCACAATAACAAAATTGTTTCTCGCAGCAGCACCATTTTTCTGAATTGAACAGAGATATAATTCCACAGTATGTTAAAGATTAAAACTTAAAATCATTTACAAAACTTGACAAAATTTGAAGCATGCAAACTTAACAATAAAACATCTTTCTGCGCTTAACCCCTAGGGCTGGAGATTTTAAAATATTTTGTCACACTTTGACAGTCCACATCCTGCTGGTTTGCAGTCGCTTCTAAGGAAGTCTTGGCTGCCTGTAAAGGCAACCAAGACTTGCCTTGGATCAACTGCCAAGGTTACTTCAAATATATTTTGCTAATTTACCTAAAGACAGCATGTTGGCACACCTGTAATTTTGCAGTAAAAATGATCAAAGTTTGAAGCTGGCCTTTAAGGGTTTAGTTTGTTTCCCCATTGTATATTTCTGGGAAGTGAAGCTGTATACAGCAGAGTGGACATTTGAGTTTGATTGAATTGGCAAAACAAAATCCAGTCTGTAACGCTCTGTCAGCTACCTAAAGTTGTCAATGACATAAATGCATAAAAATAGTTCAGTGTTCTTGTGCCGTCATCATTCTATACTCGGATATGCCAATGCAAATAGGTTTAATTGTGATAATCACAATAATTTTTCATTTTGAAACAATAAATAGTGAAAACATTAAGCAGTATATTATTCCAAATGGAATTCATTCATCTATAAAAAATCTTGAGGTTTAGACAGAACTTTAAAAATTTATCATTTCATTTTCTTTCAGTTGTCTACATTTCAACTACTTGGACACAAATGAATTTCCATATGTTAAAGGATCTTCTGGGTATTACTTATCACCAGATGGAGAGGTGGTGCCCACACAGTTGTTCACTGAGCTAAAAGGTGCAGAACCTGCATACATAGATTTCAGCCAGGTAATTATCAGTAAAAACACCATCATTCAGTGCTTTATTTCCATCAAAACAAGACAAACAAAAATAGTACACCCCAAATGTAATATTAAGATGCTTTGTTAGGAAGATGATACTGTCACAGTGCAGATGTTAAAGTGATTTTGATAAATGTATATAATTTTCTTCAAATGAATGTATTTATTTGTGCGATGTCAAAAAGTTTACTTATCAGCTTTTGTATCAATTGCATGATGTACAGTGATGAAAATAACCTGTATGATAATCAAAAACATGTACTCTGCGTCTCAGACCAGCATGCATTCTAGACTTTGATAAACTCAGGAAGGTGAAATTACTGAATGGAAAAAAAACATTGCATCCAATTCCTGACACCAGTATCCAATAACAGTGTGCATAATTTGACAAGAACTCTCGATTCATTCGTGTGGTGGTTACGCAAATTTTAATCTACATAAACAGATGACCGGTTAGCCAAAAGTTGCATCTTGAATGGTAAAGTCTGAGTAATCTAACTGGTAGAGTGCTAAATTGTTTCTCAGCCTCAAGATTTGTTCACACATTTTTGTCTTGTTACAATTTATGGAAGAGTGGCACTCTCCCATAAATTGTAACAATGCAAATCGATGGAGATGAAGTAATTTTACTTCCAAGATAATATGAAGATAATATGAAAGACATCAACATAATATGAAGCTTTTTTAGCTCATCTTGACAAAGTCAAGCTGAGCTAATCTCATCGCTCTCCGTCCGTCGTCTGTCGTCCGTCAACACCATGTTTTGGTCTCCTCCTCCAAAACCATTGGGCCAATTCAAGTGAAAGTTTGTGTGAGTGATGGTCCCAAAGAGGCATTTCATTTTTGTTCAACTCTCAACTGGGGGGGTCAAATAAAAGTTTGTTGAAATAAAGCTCATTCGTTCATATTTGGGCTCTCTACAGGAGCCTGAAGTTTTAACATAGGGTAATATGAGGAATATTCTTTAAAAATCTTCTTCAGAACCACCAGTCAGAATCTTTTAATGTTTGGTTATACATCATTGTTATAAGGGTCAGATTCTAGATTGTTCAAACCAAGTACCTAGGTTAATTTTTTTTTTTTTTTTTTATTTTGGGTTTAACGACACATTAACAGCCAGGGTCATATCATGTCGGTGACAGTTTTACGGGTGGAGGAAGCCGGAGTACCCGGAGAGAACCACCGAGCAATGACGAGCAGCTGTCAGCTCCCCAACATCGTAACTCTGAACTCTGCACCACGGCACAGGCAGGGTTAGATTGGTTGAAGACACGCGCACCATCGACGTGCAGTACGCCTTAGTACACAGCGTCATCGTGCCCCCATGTAGGCAAGTGGGGTGAAGTGTCTTGCCCAAGGACACAACGCGGTTGCCGCAGGTGGGATTCGAACCGAGGACCTCTCGGCTTGCAGCCTGCACCTCTACCTACTGAGCCACCGCACCCCCACCTAGGTTAATAGCCCAAATTTTATCTTTGTTCAATATGGAGGGTAATTTTAAAAAATCTTCTTCTTCGGATCCACCAGTCAGAATGCTTTGATATTTGGTATGCAACATCTCTAAGGGGGTCAGATTCAAGTTTGTTCAATTCAGATCTCTAGGTATATATTTGGGCTCACTATGGTAGCCTAAATTTTTACTTAGTGCAATATGAGGAAATTTCTTTAAAAATCTTCTTCTTCAGATCCACCAGTCGAAATGTTTTCATATTTGGTATACAACATCTCTATGGGGGTCAGTTTCCAGGTTGTTCAATTTGAGTGCCAAGGTTAATATTTGGGCTCCATATGGGAACGTGAAATTTAACTTAGTACAACATGAGGGAATTTCTTCAAAAATCTTCTTCTTCAGATCCACTCGTCAGAATGCTTTCACACTTGGTAAACAACATCTCTAGGGGGGGTCAGATTCAAGTTTGTTCAAATAGGATCCATAAGTTAATATTTGGACTTGCTATGGAAGCCCAAATTTGAACTTAGTGCAATTCGAAGAAATTTCTTTACCAGTTCTATTCTTCAGATCCAACAGTCAGAATGCTTTTATATTCGGAACACAACATCTCTAGGGAAGTCAGATTCAACTGTGTTTAAATCAAGATCATGGGTTAATATTTGGGCTCTCTATGGGAGCCGGAATTGGCCATTTTTCTGAAGAATCAAAAATTTTGTATTCAGTACCCTCTAGCAGTGTGTAACTAAAATTAATCCACATAGGTTGTATCAAGGGGCTTCATAGGGGAGCGCTACATTTTACTTTATGATCAACTGAAGAAAAGGCTTGATGCCCAGATTATTTTTGTCACTCCTGAGGGCTCAAGGATTGACAGTGTAGCCTATGGAGATGGCTTGCTTAATGTAGACTCATTCTTTGACTCTGTTTAAATTGTGTTCTGTTCAAGATGAGTGCTTCAGGCCCTGTGGGGCCTCTTGTTTTTACTTCAGTTCAGAATAAAGCCCAAATATAGGCTTCTAACACTCTACCAGTTAACCAGTCTTTCTTGTGTCTTGATAGATTTTTAGACTTGCCTTGAGAGGTTATATATACTACTCAAAGTTTGCTAGGCACCAAGTACATCCAACTACCTGTTTTACGTTTTAGTTGAAATATTGTAATGAAAAGTGTATATATTTTTAGCTCACTTGAACGAAGCTCAAGGGGAGCTTTACTGATCACTTTCCGTCCGTCATCTGTCGTAAACTTTACAAAACCGACTTCTCCAAAACTACTAGCCCAATTTTATTCAAATGTTGGGTAAATGTTTATTACCTAATGCCAATTCGGATTTGTTCAAATGAAGTTGGTCCTTTCCCTGGGTGGTGCCACGCCCCCAAGGGGCACCAAAATCTTTAAAAATATTCTCATGAACCAGCAGTAGCAGAGACTTGATATTTGGTGTGCAGCTTCCTTTTGTGTTGTAGACTCAGATTTGCTTAAGAGAAGTTCGAGGAGCTATATTTGCCTTTGTTTTGGGAGAGGCAAGAATTTTTGCCCCACCCAAAATTTCTGTTTTTCAAACCAAGAGGCAGATTTGAACCAAATTTGATATGAGGGCTTATTGTGTCATAAGTACTTAATTTATGCCCAAAAATGTTTTTCCGTCACTCCATGGGAACCGCAGGAGCTAAAAATAGAAAAAAATTAAAACGCCCATATCTCCAAAACTACACAGCACTGAGAATTCTTATCTGGTGTGAAGCTTCCTTAGGACCAACAGAATGGAATCTATCAATAAGAATCTTTTGATATTTGGTATGCAGCATCCTTAGGGGTGGTGAGATTCAAGTTTGTTCAAGCCAAGTCCCTGGGTTCATATTTAGACTGAAAATTTGGGGTCCCGGTCCGGACTTAGAAATTTTAGTTTTTTTATGCATTTCGGTCAATTTTAAGACCAATAAAATTTTTTTTTTTACACTGAAAATTTGGGGTCCTGGTGGGACTTAGAAATTTTGGATCAAAATCCGGAAATTAGTTTTTTGGTTTTTTATGCGTTTTGGTCAATTTTTAAAAAGAAGAAAAAAAAAAAATTTTTAGTCTGAAAATATTTTGTTTGGGACTTTGAAAATTTCCGAACAAAAATGAAAAAAAATCTGTTTTTTATGCGGTTATCTTAATTTTGGGACGTAAAAGTGCAGGAACTGAAAATAGAAGGAAAATCCTGTGTATTGTGTGGGCACAATCGCTTCATCAAGTTGGTATATGCTTTTCTTAGGAGGGGTGTGTGCAGCTTATTCAAGTCAAGTCCCTGGTTTGATATTTAGACTACCATGTCAGGTGAGCGCCCTCAGGCCCCCTGGGGCCTCTTGTTTATTTAATTACATCTTTAATGATTTAGGCCACACAAAGTAGATCTTCTGTTTCTCAGGCCATTATTTGTGAAATTGCATGCGGGGGCGAGCGTTTTTTTATTTTATTTTTTATTTCAGTGATTACTTCTTTGCCATCAAAAGTTCATGTTCTTGGTTCAAGTTTTAGGCCTCATAATCTACAGCATAGCATGGGTGGTGGTGTATTTTATCCATTGAGTACATAAAGGGATTGCAATGCTAAAGCATTGCAAAGCCTTCTTGCACTCAGGGACAAATTCATCAGTTTTTTTAACTTGCGTAAAATATCTGACATAAACCATTTAATTTTTATTTTTTTTAAGTTTAAATTGGTTATAAAAAGAGAGCATGCGGCAGCCAAAAGGACCATGCGGGAGGGCCTGAGAAACAGACTTTTTATTTTTTTAGGCCTTAAGTACAGAAATTAAGATTTTATTTGTGTTTGACATTATTATTTAGCTTTTGAATACGAATACCATGGAAAATGGTTATTTTTGGTAAAAGAGAACATTTTTCAATATGCCAAAAAGTTGATGGAGCGAAATGGTATGGCTTCAATATCGAGTATGAGACCCATTACTGTTAATTATAGCTTGACAACGCCTTCTCATGCTCCCAATCAGGTTCCTGGTGGTCCTTTGTGGGATGTTGTTCCATTCTTGGACCAGCATGGCACCAAGCTCCTGGACACTTCTTGGCTGGACTGGACGGGCTGAAATTGCAAGCTGCAACTCATTCCAGACATATTCGATTGGATTGACGTCAGGGGATCTTGCTGGCCAGTCCATACGCTCAATCTCCTCCCTCTGTCGGTACTCCCCGACAGCATGGGCAACATGAGGACGGGCATTATCGTCCATCAGAATGAACCTATCACCCACTGCACCTGCATACAATCTGACGTGGACATCCAGGATCTCATCAATATACTGCTGTGCAGTCAATGTACCACGTTCAAGGACACAGAGCTCTGTACGTCCATCCCAGCTGATGCCGCCCCAGACCATGATTGACCCTCCACCATAGCGATCACGCTCAGCAATGTTGACTGCAAGGAATCGCTCTCCTGGTCTTCTCCATACCCTAGAACGCCTATCTGTGTCGTCTAGGCAGTAAATTGACTCATCTGTTAAAAGGACAGGTTGCCAATCTTCTCGGTTCCATCCAACGTGGTCCATGGCCCATCCTTATCATGCTTGGTGGTGGTCCTGGGACAGCAGAATGTGAATACATGGTCTTCTCGATCGGAGACCACCTTCATGCAACCTTGCCCGGATAGTCTGCGTCGAAACATCTACCCTGGATGCATTCTGAAGGTCACTGCAAAGCTGGGTTGCTGTGGCAAAGCGGTTCCTAGGGGCCTGAATGATCAAAAACCGGTCTTCAGCTGCAGATGTTGCCTATATCTGCCACCACCATGCCGTCTTGCTGGTGTGCCATACTGCTGAAATCTTGCCCAGGCTCTTGCTCCACCATCCCTACAGCCCGTCACATTTCTGCTTCAGACAAATGTCATTTGCATTTGCCATATTCAATCTTTAAATCACAAGTTTGTGTTGAAATGAAGGTTGAATACCCTACCCATGCCATGTACATGTAGACAGTACACGAAAACATCATGAAAATCAAGAGGTACATGCTTTCCATGACTGTCATGAAAAGTCTGCCTGTCAAGAGAGCTAATGTAAACTCTGGGGACCATCTCAATACATTCCTCAATCATGTCCACCAAAAATATCGCAAATATGTCACAAGCAAATTTCACAATGATGTATAAAATATTTGCTGCTTAGCAAACTTTGAGTATTATATATTCAATTCCACACACTATGTGAATACTTGTTAATGATGAAAAAGCCGTTTCCCAAGAATTTTTACATAGCCGAGCGTTCGGTTAGCCATCTCCAAACCACATGAACGGTCAGTCGGTTAGAGTCATTTTTGAAATTTTACACACTGTAATAATTTCTATGCCCAGGTAATTCTGTGGTGTGGCTTGGAAATTATTAGATATATCCTACTACTAATAATTTAGGAGCTCGAGAATAAGTGTACCTCAGTTACAAATCCAGTGCACTCATAGATGTGTGAACTTTAAAGAGCACCTTGGAAATGAAGCACTGATCATTGTATTTTGTATTGTATTTAGTTTGGACTGCCAGATACATCAAAGGTGGCATGAAGACAAGTTGCTAGGGCATCACTCTTGATTATAAAACTTATTTAGGACTTTGCCAAAAACTAAGTACAGTTAGCCCCTCCACTGATTCTTTGCCCAGCTCTCCAAGTGAAGTGTTCTTCAAGTCTAGTGCATTTTTAGTGAATACCACTGCAAATATAGGCCAATAAACCAATTTTAATGAAACTTCTCAAACTTGATTATTAGCAAGTGACATGCACATACTTTCAAATTAAAATGTTGCAAATAATTTTCAACTGATTTATTAGTTCACCAACGAATTTGTATGAGCTGGTATCATGACCCAAGGCGTGTCGGCATCAACACTTGTGTTAAAGTTATTGTAAGAGCTCACTTTGATTTTCCGCCCTGTTACTATACACCTCATACTGTTTCTATGGCTTACAATTCCCACAGACCCTTACCCAGTGATATTTTTTCGATTTTTAGTGTTTTAGCAATATTAGACTTTTTTGTAAGTGTGGACTTAGAAAATTTCTGCCCTGTTTTGCTATTCATGAGTGGAGGCTACCACCAGTATGCTGTGGTCTTTATATTTCATATATGTGTTAAATGCATCAATATAAGACAACATTAACCCTTGTCTGGACATTTTTGGAGATTTTGGACTTTTTCTAATGCAATGTTTGACTTTTTTGTAAGTATGGACTTAGAAAATTTCTGACCTGTTTTGCTATACATGACCTGTTTTGCTATACATGAGGGAGGCTTCCACCAGTATTCTGTTGCTTTTATATTTCATATATGTGTTAAATGCATCGATATAAGACGACATTAACCCTTGGCCGGACATTTGGACATTTTTAATGGAATGTTAGACTTTTTTGTAAGTGTGGACATTTTTAATGCAATGTTAGACTTTTTTGTAAGTGTGAACTTCGAAAATTTCTAACTTATTTTGCTATACATGACCTGTTTTGCTATACATGAGGGAGGCTTCCACCAGTATGCTGTTGCTTTTATATTTCATATATGTGTTAAATGCATCGATATAAGACGAAATTAACCCTTGGCCGGACATTTGGACATTTTTAATGGAATGTTAGACTTTTTTGTAAGTGTGGACATTTTTGATGCAATGTTAGACTTTTTTGTAAGTGTGGACTTCAAAAATTTCTGACCTGTTTTTCTATACATGTACATGACCGGATATTTTTTGCAGATTTGTAATAAACCAAGGTTTAATGCATGCCATGTGTTGGTGAGCTAATGGGGATGGACACCCTCCTCTTGTTAGGGTTTCAATATGAAATTTTGTGCCTTGATTTTGATGAAACAGCATGATTACCAGTAAGTAGACATGTGCATAGTCCTATGCTTAGTCTGCAACCATTTTTAACCAGGTTATCTCCTCTTGAACCTATATTTAACATTGATTTCTGTATTCTCTATGAAATTATTGTGTGTTCACAGCATCCAAAATTTGTGAACTAAATTCAGTAAATCTGTTTGTTTTTTTCTCTCAAATTGACGTGAGTATGAGCTATTGGGATGGGTTGTGATCCTTCATCTGTCCGTCCACAATTCCTTTAAAAGACCCTACAGACCCTATAGGCCGCATCTCTCACCTGATCAGTTTCAAATTTCATACATAGCTTTGGGGTGATATCTAGATGGGATCTATCATATTTTTTCAAATTTCTTTAAAAAACATTGCTGGTGATAGCCATCTTGGATTTTGCATATAAATTGTTGACAATTCCATTAGCACACCCTAGTACCGCATCTCTCACCCAATTTTTTTCAAATTTTATATCTAGCTTTTGTGTGATGTCTAAATGAGAGCTATCAATTTTTTCTGAATTTTGTTGAAAAACATGGCCACCAGTGGCCATCTTGGATTTGGCATATAAATTGTCAACAATTCCATTAGCACATCCTGCAGACAGCATCTCTCAACCAATCTTTTTCAAATTTCATATGTAGCTTTTGTGTGATGTTTAAATGGGAGGGGGGCATGGTGGCTCAGTAGGTAGAGGTGCAGGCTGCAAGCCGTGAAGCCCTCGGTTCGAATCCCACCTGCGGCAACCGTGTTGTGTCCTTGGGCAAGACACTTCACCCCCATTGCCCACGTGGGGGCACAGTGATGTTGTGTACTAAGGCGTACTGCACGTCGATGGTGCACTGTCTTCAACCAATGCTAACCCTGCTTGTGTGGAGTTAGTATGTTGGGGAGCTGACAGTTGTTCGCCGTTGCTCAGTGGTTCTCTCTGGGTGCTCTGGCTTCCTTCACCCGTAAAACTGTCGAGGTCATGATTAGCCATTGTGCAGAAATATGTGACCTTAAACACCAATAAATAAATAAATATATTTAAATGGGAGCTATAGAATTTTTCTAAATTTCATTGAAAAACATGGCCACCAATGGCCATCTTGGATTTGGCATATAAATTGTCAACAGTTCCATTAGCACACCCTACACACAGCATCTCTCAACCAATTTTTTTCAAATTTCATATGTAGCTTTGGTGTGATGTCTAGACGGGAGCTATAGAATTTTTCTAAATTTTGTTGAAAAACATGGCCACCAGTGGCTATCTTGGATTTGGCAAATTGTCAACAATTCCATTAGCACACTCTAAAGGCTGCATCCCTCACCTGATCTTTTTATCTGATTTCATATGAAGCTCTGGTGTCATGTCTTTTCTGTTTTCAGTAGATACTTGAATGGCATTACTGGAACTTTCTGTTTAGCTTTGTCCCTTCTTGGTCAAGTTGAGCTGCAGTGTCATTGACACTTTCATTTACATAATCAATAGCGGGACGACACATATATACTTCTAAAGTTTTAATTAAGGTTTAATATTGATTTCTTTATGAAATGAATGAATTCAGATCTGGTATGCCAGTGCAGGTGTTTATCAGTGCCCTCCCCGCAGATCAAGTGCATAGTATTTATTATGTAAGTTATTAGTTCTGCTTTTTCTTTTCCCCATAAAGAAAATATTTGTAGTCATTGTGAACTATTTAGAAATTTTTTTTTTTTTTTCAGAAATCATTGTCATTAGATATTCCTATAGCTGAGCCTGGCCTTTATGTTATAACACTCAACTATTTCACTCCAGTTTCCAACAGCACACAAGAAGTTCTGGCTAAAGTTAGTCCTACATTAAGTGGAGTGACCGATGCTTCCATTACCTTATACAAGTGTACTTACAGGTAATAATAAGATATCATGTATGCTATTTGTTCCATTTTTCCCCATAAGAAGGTGTATGATTCTTCATTCATTCATTATTTCTTCATTTATAGTTTTCATGAGTACTGATGTCAAATCAATTTCATTTGTTTCTCATTTATTCTTGTCAGCAGTTGACCAATGAGAGATAATGTTTCCGTTTAATTTGTTTTATGTGAAGTCAGTAATCACCTTTTGTGTGCTTATTTAATAAATTAATGGTTGGATCAGGTTTAACTTGTGTCATTAAAAATAACAAGATGTATGATAAGAATATCATTCAGAGTACAGCTTATGACACTTGAATTAATCCTTTACTCTACATAATTGCAATATGTGGACAGTATTTCATAAAAATGGCAATTAAAATTTTATTTGTTTTTCAATTTTTCCTCCAGAACATGACCTCATTGTTAAAAACCTTGTAAAGTCATTTCATTGAGGGAGTCATAAGCATTTTTAGCTCAACATGACAAAGTCAAGCTGAGCTATTGCCATCACTTCTCGTCCGTCGGTGTAAGTACGCACGTTAATATGTACGTCCACAATTTCCTTTGGCACACCTCACAGGTCGCATTTATGATCAGATCACTTTGAAACTTGGTATGCTTGTTTGGGATGACCTTTAGATGGGAGCTATGGATTTTCTTCCATTTCCGTCCATCAAAAATTGTTGCTGCGGCCAACGTTCTTAGAACTTAGTTTAGTCAGACCACAATATTTCCCTTTGGCACACCCTACAGGGCACATTTATGATTGGATTGCTTTGAAACCTGGTATGCTTGTTTAGGGTGACTTCTAGATGGGAGCTATCGATTTTCTTCCAATTCCCGTCAAAATATGTTGCCACGGCCAACATTCTTAGAACTTAGTTTAGTCAGACCTCAATATTTCCATTTGGCACACCCTACAGGGCACATTTATGATCGGATTGCTTTGAAACCTGGTATGCTTGTTTGGGGAGACCTCTAGATGGGAGCTATCGATTTTTTTCAATTTCTGTCAAAAAATGTTGCCGCAGCCAACGTTCTTAGAACTTAGAAGACCTCAATATTTTCCTTTGGCACACCCTACAGTGCACATTTATGATCGGATTGCTTTGAAACCTGACATGCTTGTTTGGGGTGACCTCTAGATGGGAGCTATTGATTTTCTTCCATTTCCGTCCATCTAAATATGTTGCCGCTGGCAACGATCTTTGAACTTAGTTTCATCACGCATCAATATATTCCTTTGGCATGCCATAAAGGGCACATTTATGATCAGATCGGTTTGAAACTTTGTATGCTTGTTTGGGGTTACCTCTAGATGGGAGCTTTCGATTTTCGTCAAAAAATGTTGCCACTGGCAATGACCTTCGATGGACATAGTAAAAACTTAATGCAGTTAAGCATCAATATTTCCCTTTGACACACCCTGCAGAGCACATTTATGATTGGATCGCTTGCAAACTTGGTGTGCTTGTGTGGGGTGACATCTATATGGGAGCTGTCGATTTTCTTCCATTTCTGTCAAAAAATGTTGCCACTGACCTTTGAACTTAGTTTACACACCCTTCAGGGCACATTTATGATTGGATCACTTTGAAACTTGGTATGTGTGTTTGGGGTGACCTCTATATGTGAGCTATTGCTTTTTTTCATTTCCATAAAAAATTATTGTCGTTATCACTAGCCTTTGAACTTACTGCATTTGTGCATCAACTTATCCCTTTTGCACTCTCTGCAGGGTATATTTATGAATTTCCATAAAAAAACCCAAAAAACCATTGCCACAAGCAATGACCTTCTGCTTAGTGCATTTGTGCATTAACATCTTCCTTTGGCATGCCTCCGAGGGCACATTCATTATCAGGTTGTTTTGAAACTTTGTATGCTTTATGCAGGGTGATAAAGATAGGAGCTATTGATTTTCTTTTCATTTCCATCAAAAACTGTTGCTCTTAGCAACAATCGTTGAATTTATTGCATTTGTGCATCAACATTCTTTGACATGGCCTACAGGTCACATTTATCATAGGATTGTTTTTGAACTTGGTGTGCTCATTAGGCAAGACCTTTAGATAAGAGCTATTGATTAGCATTCATTTCTGTGAAATAAAGTTACCATTTACAATAACCTCTGAACATACTGCATTTGTGTATCAACATTCTTCCTTTAGCCAGTCTTACAGTTTACATTTGAAAATGCATGGATTACTCTGACGTTGTGGACACACAATGCTGTTATGTTGAAATTTCATCAAATAACATTGGTACCAATGATCTTCAATTTTGCCATTTCATTTATAACTTAACAAGTTCAAGTTTGTCAAGTTGAGCTACAGTGTCATTGACACTTTCATTTTAATTTTCAATTAATCCAAATTATTCAAGAATTTTTTTTTTTTTTTTACAAAGGTCTTCTAGTCATGTTAGGAATGGTTTTAACCTCTATTTCTACTTGATAAATTTAAGGATTTAATTTTTAGAGGTAGAGAATAAATAGTTCAACGAAGTATTCTTACAGTATAGGCTCAGTTATATGTGAATTGTAAGAATCTGTGGATATTTAATATATTTGATGTTCTGCAAACTCTTGATCATATTTGATTTGGAAAACTTCAGTGCTTTCTGAATTTGTGACTAAGAGCAGTTGAAAATTTCAGTTGAAACTACGAGGATTCACATAGTTATGGATTAAATTTGGGCTGCAGCCATGTTTAATCTGTTGTTAAATATGAACATGATACACAAGCAGGAATGAAAGTCTGTCCATTGGTAAGTATAAGAAAGGCATAATTTCATCCTTATTATACGAGGTCTATACACAGGGCATTTATGTTCAAAATAATACCTTCATTCCACAACCAGAAGGCTGCCGACTGTAGTTATTATTTTATCTTCCCTATATATTGATATTGGACTGACTCATCTCAATGTATGTGAACACAAAGGCAATGCCATTCCAGGAAACAAAGGTTCAAAGGGTTAATGCTGTGCCATGTAAGTTGCAAATCATATAAGATAAAGGGTCAGAAGTAGCTGTTCAACTAGTAGCTGGTCAAAGCTAAAGGTTATTTTAATTTTTTTAATTCTTTACAGTGTCATGTGTCGTCAAGTGTTGAAGGATGCTAATGCAATGGTTGCTGTGTTCAACATCAAGGATGAGAAAGTTACTTTAACTGTTACAGGAGATTCAGATATTAATGCTGCTATTGTGAGTATATGCACAGATGAACTCACTTAAATGGATATCTCTTAATTGAATAACCTTGTTGACTGTATATAAGTTTTGGAGCAAACACCTGTTAGTTGAATAAAAAAAACCTTGTAATACGTCGAGACATTATCCAGACAGTCTCCAAATTCCCCTTGTGTATTGACCTATTCGACTTCATTACATCCACACAAGCTTTTAATCTATTATATCTTGTTTTGCAGAGCTCCATGTACTCTGTCAAGCAAGAAAAAATAGAATAAGTGCTCAGTTTATCTCTAGAAATTAGGAAGGTGACCAGTCCCTATTAATTGAAAATGTTGTTAATTAAATAATTTTCTTTGACTGATTGGCTATTCATTTAACAGAGTTCCACTGTATTGTACAATTTTTAATGTGTAAGAAGGATTATACTGGACATGGCATACTCCTCAGGAACAGTTGTTTAGATATTTTATCAATGTCTTCTACAACAAAATCACAGAAGTGTGTCCTGTGATATGGCTTTGTTGCATGTAACTTCGAAACACCTAACCATTTACCATACTTTCATTGACCCCTCACTGAAATGAGCTTGTTGGCTTGTTCTAATGTAAATTAAATGATATGGTTTTGACAGATTCTTTTTTTTTTAATTTGAAGAAAACATTTTTTTGGTATTGTGTGTGTTGGGGAAAGGGTTAATCATGTTCAACAAATCTTTCGTGCTCTAAACGACTCCCAAAATTAACTATATGTCAGTCTGCAATGTTTTGGTAAATGTCAGAGTGGACTATGGGTTCAAAGGCAACACAACATGTACAACCTGTCATTTTTGTGGATAGGTGGTTTATAGCAAACACACATGTCTTCAGCATTAAGCATCTTCTCTGTACCAGGTAAATGATTTCTAAAGCAACAAGCATGCTATTTGTATCAGGCATTAGTAATAAATAACTAGGGACCTCCAGTCGCAACAGACGATGTAATGTCTGAATGGTTATTGTTAAGAGTACTGAATTCTTGTGTTGTCATAAAACAAAACTGCCTTGAGGCATGATTTCTGAACATGTTTGGCAAAATGTCATCATCAGCTGGGAGTTCACAACTCAGGCCTTAGAATTGTGCCGATTTTCAAGAAATGGTATTGAATCTCACAAACTCCAGCTGGAAATCAAATTTCAGTTCTTAAATAATTTAGAGTTTGAGAATACTGTTATACCCTTTTGAGTGCAACTGGTACATATTCCATAATAAAAAACAACTCATTCATTTACTAGATTTTAACTCTCAGGGGTTTTGTCTCAATTTTGATGAGTCATGCTGATGGAAGTTACAGTACGCTGGGAGTGGTTTCTAGTGAGGTCTTGGCTGCCTGTACAGGCAGCCAAGACTTCACTAGACACCACAGCTAAGTCAAAGTGTTAACTTATTGTGAGAGAGCAAAAAAAAATAGTGAGTAGAATTCTTCCTGCCTTTAAGGACACGTTCAGAATTTATGACAAAAAATCAAATGGACATTTTGTGGGAATTGAAGTTGATTCTCGTTTTTCTTGCAAGAGTCATTTAAGAGAATCAGTACTGGATCTCATATGAATTTCAAGCCCTGCAGCAATGAAAAAAATAGGGAAAAAGTTATTACAATACCAGGCACAGAGACCTAACCAAGTTTATTGTGAACTGCAGTTTTACTCTTACAGCACTGCAGCTAGTTTTTTGAGCACTGGCATCAAGACTGCTTTGAATAATGGGAAGCATTCAATTCAAATAATCTGTCAGGTAGATCAGTTATATTTTCAGCCTTCGGCAATTGGTTACTCAACCCTACAAATTCAATATTTATTCTTCCACTTCATGACATTGAATTTCCATTGCTGATGCCAATCTGTAATATCAGCCATTAGAATAAACCTGCACAAATTAGTCAAGTGATATTGTCCTTGGCCATTCACTCCCTTCAATAAAATAGGGTAACCATATTTTTAGATGCCTATATACTCATGTGGGAACCTGGGAAGTGGAGCAGTGCTTGTTTACTGTGATAAACAAGTTCTGCTTTACTGATGAAATAGGTTCCAGAACCAATGTCTGGGATATGTTGGTTAAACTTGTCTTTATACCTATGTTGCAGTCATGATATAGGCATAAAGGCTGAAAGTGACCCTAAACCCCAATAAATAAATAAGTTGCCTATATTATTTGACCTTGAACAAATATCTGAAAGTTACTTGTAGAACCATTACTGTTCAAAGTTACCCCCAACTGTTTTCATCCCCCAGGGAAGCCTTGTGAAGTTAAGCAGTGCTTGTTTGCTTTGGTACTCTGTTTTACTGGTAAAATTGGACATTGTCACCAAAGGGGATGAGGTTCACTAAAATGGGCCGCATGAATATAAACGGTTGACTAAAGTTGACTTTTATCTTCATGTTGCGGTCACGATCCATTGTGCAGAAATATGTGACCTTAAACACCAATAAATAAATAAATAACTGTTTTCAGTTGATAAATTAACTTAGTTCATTTTTTTTTATCACAGGATTCTGCTGTTGCAATTCCTTACTCTCAGTGGTCCATCAGATATGTGCGTCCAAGCATTAAATGCATTTACATAAATGGAGTGTAAGTACCTAATTATTTTGTTTCTGAGGGCTTTTTTTCATTTTTGATAACCACATTTTTCTTTCCTTCTTTATCAAGTGTTTATAAATGTTTATGTTGGTAGTAACCTGGTAATACCAGTATAGTTTTAGTACCTTGATTGATATTCAAATCACTGTAAACTTGGAGTCATGGTATAAACCAAACTACAACCATCTTCTATGATACACAACAGCATTTATTAATGAGATACACTTGGCTTTTTTGACAGAAAGAAAATCTAAATTAATAAAAAGACTCATAACTGATTTTTTGAAAGTTAACTCTTTGTCACACTTTTGAGCAGAAAAAATCAAAATGAAACTATTCTCTCTGGGTGTAACATTTCTATTTGAAAAGTCTGTTGATATTTTTACCTGCGTCGCCAGCGGCGAAGCAGGTCTAGTAACTGCTCGACTCCATCCGTCAGTCTGTCTGAAACACTTTTTCCGTCAAGGTTTTCTTGGCTTCTATGAAAGGGAATGATTTTATATTTGGTCTGCTGCTTCATAATGATGAGTTGTATCGCGTAAGCAATTTTCAGATCTGCCGTGCAGCCACTTCCTGTTTGCCGATACTTTGAAATTTTACTGTACCCACTGAACATTGAAATTTTCCGTCAAGGTTTTCTCGGCTTCTATGCAAGGGATTGATTTTATATTTGGTCTGCTGCTTCATAATGATGAGTTGTATCGTGTAAGCAATTTTCAGATCTGCCGTGCAGCCACTTCCTGTTTGCCGATACTTTGAAATTTTACTGTACCCACTAAGCATTGAAGTTTTCCGTCAAGGTTTTCTCGGCTTCTATGCAAGGGATTGATTTTATATTTGGTCTGCTGCTTCATAATGATGAGTTGTATCGTGTATGCAATTTTCAGATCTGCCGTGCAGCCACTTCCTGTTTGCCGATTCAATTGCATGCAGCGATGCAAGTCCAGACCCGGTATTGGTCTTGGCTTGTTTTTACCTGTGTATCATTTACAAATTTTAGGTGTATTGATTCTGGTTATTCAACACCACCCTCATCTGTCCGTATTGAAGTGGAATCGTCTCGAAATGAAGATCTTCTGACTACAGACTTTCCAGAGGATATATATGACAAGAGTGCCAAACTGATCAAATTAAATGAATCACTGGTAAGGTTTTACAAAAAAAATTTTTCCTGATATTTGAAACCTAATTTTGGACAATTACTTTTGTTGCGTGTTTCACGCAAAATGTGTATTTTTCTGATATATCACTATATGTTGGAAGCGTTTATATGGCAAGTATTCATTGTACATGTACTGATTAGGCTTATCTAATTTTGCAGGAATGACATTTTGTTTGAAGACGTATAGATAAATCATCTGTTATGTATGTATGTTCTTTGTGAGCAGCTGTATTATCGAACACCTTACCAACAAGGAAATATTTCTAATTACTTGGCATTATTTAGAATTTGCTTGAATGCATGGTTTTCCATTCCGAAATGGGACAATGTTGGTAAACTTGTTCGATTACAGTGTGATCAATAAAAAGGGTTAATTCTTAACATGCAGAGAGGTAGGAGATAGATTCTCACTTGACAAAGTCAAGCTCAGCTTTTCTAATTGCTCTCCGCCTGTCATCCGTTGTCAGTCTGTCCTCCGTCAACATCATGTTTTGGTCTTCTCCAAAGCCACTGGGCCAATTCAAGTGAAAGTTTGTGTGAATGATGGTTGCAAAGGGGCATTGTATTTCTGTTAGACTCAACATGCCCAGCCCCATAAGGCGGTGCTGGGGGGAAATGCTCCAGAATATTTTAAAAGCTTCTCATGGACCAGTGGGTACAATGACTTGATATTTGTTTTTGAGCTTCTGTTTGAGGTGTAGAATCAAATTTGTTCAAACGAAGTTTGGGAAGCAATATTTGGCTTCGTAATGGGAGGGGCAAGATTTTTGGCCCTGCTTGAAATTTCTATTTTCTGAATCGATGGTCCGATTTGAACCAAATTTGGTATGTGGTATGATTTAATTGGGTCATAAATACTTGACTCCTGCAAAAAACAAAAAAATTCCTGGCATCCCCGTGCGACCTCCAGGAGCTAAAAATAGAAATATTTTCAAACACCCATATTTCCCAAACCACACGGAACAGAGAACTGTTATTTGGTAAAAATCATCCTTAGGACCAGTAGAACTGAATGGTAACCCTTAGGACCAGTAGAATTGAATGGTAAAAAAAAAAATTCCATCGGTTATGTTAGGGTGTCCTGTGGGGGTGGGAGGCATCGAAAAAAATGCTGAGTCTGCATATTTGCAAAATATTTTAAAAATCTTTTCTCCAGAACCAAATTTTTAACTTAGGGCAATATGGGGACTATTCTTTAAAAATCTTCGTCAAAACCACCAGTCAGAATCTTCTAATGTTTGGTATACATCATTGTTATGAGGGTCAGATTAAAGATTGTTCAAACCAAGTCCCCAGGTTAATATTTGGGTTACCTATGGAAATATGGTGGGAAAATGCTCCAGTATACAACATCTCTAGGGGTTTCAGATTCAAGTTTGTTCAAATCGGGTTTGTAAGTTAATATTTGGGTTCGCTATGGTAGCTCAAATTTTAACTTAGTGCAGTATGAGGAAATTTCTTCAAAAATTTTCTTTTTCAGATCCATCAGTCAGAATGTTTTCATATTTGGTATGCAACATCTCACATTCAACTTTGTTCAGTTTGAGTGCCTGGGTTAATATTTGGGCTCCCTATGAGAACCCCAATTTTAACTTTGAGCAATATGAGAGAATTTCTTCAAAATTCTTCTTCTTCAGATTCACTAGTCAGAATCAGACCTGTTAACCTCTGAAGGTGACTGTCAGTAAGATTTTGATGAGCTCTCTGTGAGATTTGGATGCTTGTCAGTGAGATTTTTGCGCACGGCCAATACATCAATATTTTCCTTGTTATGCCTTCCACGGTCCCACCTGGGCACCCCCCCCCCCCCCCCAACCCAAATGCATTATATTTCATTTTAATAATTTATTTTAACACTTTTAATGGTATTTGTCAGTAAAAGCATACAAATATGGATATCACTGGTCCAGCCCCCCCCCACCCCAGGGACAATGCCTCCTCCCCCCCCAAGACACATTCACAAATGTGAGTGGATGCCTATCTAGTCTTTGTCTATACCAACACCTCCCACCCTCCCCCCTCAGTTCAGCCATTTTTCCTTGCTCATGCAAGCCCATCCCGGTGCTTCAATACATGGAGGCTGAAACATCTTGGGCCAAAACGTCCCATGACCAAAACGTTCAAGAACCAACACAAGCATTCCTTCATGCCGTTTATTCCTGTAAATTCTTTGTTCAGTCTGTACATTTTTAGTAAGAAAATATTCATTCTTATTATCTTTTGACAGGTTTTATTGTACAAAAAAAATTACTCAATACTAACAATACATATTGTTTTGTTTAAAAAAAAAACACCTGTTGTTGCCGGTACAATGAAGTTGTGTGTGATTGCGGTAATTTCGTTTTTTTGAATTTTGAATTGTGTTTATTTAAAAAAATATTTGAACTGTGTTTTGTATTACTTACGTTAGAGAAGGTGCCCTCAGTATTCATAACTCCCATTGTGAAAAAAAAGCAAAGAAAATAATCCTGTTGGTTCAAAATGAAGACAAAATACACAGCTGGACATTATTCTAAATCTGTTTGTATATAAGTAAGGGGAGGTAACTTAATTCTTGTGATATAACTTACAACAGATTTTTTTCAGTTTTCAACAAACTTTCAGTTATATTTTTTTTTACACAAAATGGGTAAATTTGGTATGAACCATAACAATAGTATATATAATAGGTCTGCTGAAGTTAATTATACTTGAGAGATTATATTTTTATTTAATTTATATTTCGAGTTTATATAATTTTGATTTCATGTAACTGCAACAGTATGAGAATATATTTGGCATGTAAAGCATGCATGTAAAATGTGATGGTTTTCAGGACAACTATTTTGAAAAGTGTCAAATCGGGAGAAAATAGGATGTGATCGTGAGAGCGTGAGTTGGTGCCTCAAACCAGGAGACTAACGATGAAACCGGGAGAGTTAACAGGTCTGGTCAGAATGCTTTCATATTTGGTTTACAGCATCTATAAAGAGTCAGATTCAAGTTTGTTCAAATTTGGTTCCTAGGTTCATATTTGGGCTCCCTATGGTAGCCCACATTTTAACTTAGTGCAATGTGAGAAAATTTCTTTAAAAATCTTCTTAAGATCCACCAGTCAGAATGCTTTTATATTTGGTGTACAACATCTCTAGGTGGGTTAGATTCAAGTTTGATCAAACAAGGTCCGTAGGTTAATATTTGGGCTCACTATGGTAGCCCAAATTTTAACTTAGTGCAATATGAGGAAATTTCTTTAAAAATATTCTTCTTCAGATCCACCACTCAGAATGCTTTTATATTTTGTGTACAACATCTGTGTGTGTGTGGAGGGTGGGATTCTTTGTTCAAATTGAGTGCTTGGGTTAATATTTGGGCTCCTATGGGAGCCAGAATTTTCCATGTTGCTGAAGAATTAGAATTTTTTGTATTCAGTATCATCTAGAGGTGTGTAATTAAGATTAAATCCAGGGGCTTAATAGGGGAGCTCCACTTTTTACATTATGATCAAATGGAGAAAAGGCATGAGCCTTTGACTATTTTAATCACTTCTGAAGGGCTCAAGGATTGACAATGTATTCTTTGGAGATGGATTGCTTATTGTAGATTCTTTCTTAGACTGTTTATATCGTGTTCTGTTCCAGGTGAAAGCTTCAGGTTCTGTGGGGCCTGTTGTTTTTATAGCTTTGGCTTAATTTTGGGGTGAAGGGGTTAAAAATTAAGTGTTTGGCCTAAATTCGCACGAAGTCATTGCCAACATGTCTGGGTCAGTGGTAGGTATGATAAATACAGAAATTACTTGAAATTTCCATTTTTTTGGAGAACCACAAGATGTCAAGTTCGAAATAAAAAAAAAAACAAAAAAAACAAATGTTTTTGGCTAGTTATTTTTAGAACATCCATATTTTTTTAAATGACTTTCCTTAACTTTCCATGACGTTTTTTAAAATAAGTCAGAATTTCAAGCACATTCAAAGGCCTGGAATTCAAACCTAAAATTCACACACTTGAAAGCACTTCTGACAAACCCTTTTGAATAGGATCCAAATAAAATTTGAACAGCTCTGACTGGATATTGCCATTATGTTAAGGTAGAGTTTAAGGAAGCAAGACCTGATGGAGTGAAAGGTTTACTGCTGCAATAACCAAAACAATGGAAGAGATATCAATCACCCGCCTTAAGTCTAATGTCCCAAATTTACTAAAGGCTGATAATCTCAATATTTTTACACTACTGCATGACAACAGTTTACCAGGCAGGAATATTTTTTCACGAGATAACCAAAAAAGTGCATCTTTTTCTCTGCCACAACCCACAGTCCAAGACTCTTCATTTGATTGAACTCATCAAATGGTAGTCACATTCTTTATTTGGAAAAAAATTAACAAAACTATCACAATTTGAATGATTTCTGGATACAGCATTGGGCAGATTTGATGGTTCAGTAGATTTAAGTAACCATAAAGTAGAACCCGAGAAAATATATTCAGGTAAATTCTTGGCTTGGTCAAAATCTGTACTATAAAGCTGTGGTATTTTTGTTTTTAAAATTGCATGTTTTTCTGTTCTTTTGAACAATACCTGCACCTGATGCTGTTCCTTGAGAAGAACTCTTGAGAGAGCTTTCCAAGGATCAGTGTCATGTCAGGTTTAAGGGTTTGGAACGTATGTATAAGA
This sequence comes from Pictodentalium vernedei, assembly GCA_031216915.1. Classification (NCBI taxonomy): domain Eukaryota; kingdom Metazoa; phylum Mollusca; class Scaphopoda; order Dentaliida; family Dentaliidae; genus Pictodentalium; species Pictodentalium vernedei. Next base: position 115,408,748 of record CM062291.1, on the reverse strand, counting down.
ATTGTTAATCTCCTACACGCTGATGTCAAAATTTCAATTCACAGTATTTTACCATAATGCAACAAGCAATTTAACCAATTCAATCTTGTTTGTCTGTCAAACAAGATTTAATTGGTTAAATTTCAAGTAGCATTATGGAAAAATTTGCACCACAAGTTTTGATTTTTTGACAGTGTGCAGAGGTTTAACTGGTTGCTATACAAATATCAAAGATAATAAAACTAATTCAGTGCAGAGATCCTAGAGAGTGTTTGAAAATTCTCTCTTCAGCTCACAGTGAAAAGCTGCGTGTGATGAATCTGGTGGAATGCTCTCATGGTTATAATGATGTAAAATTCTTTTTATAAAGTTGATAGTGATATTCCCTATTAGAGTGTATAATTCCCCATTTGACTGTCCACATGTTATGTTTTTGTATCCCATAATTCCCCTGTTTTGGGTTTAATAGTGTGGTGTAATGAATATGGTAACTCACTTGTGAAACACCAAGGTGTTTTACATTTTGCGTACAAAAAGAATATTTCAGTACATACACATTTACATATATACCTGACAACCTGTTTTACAACCCATTGTACCTTGCCAGACACTAGATGGATGGTATTCTTAAACATGGAAATCATGGTTTAACCTGTAAAGGCTAAGAGATTTTTATACAATTTTGCTTTGTTTTAACTCTTCATCTTATGGCTCTTTAGTTAGTTGCATTATGGAAAAATTTGCAAATCAAATTTTGATATTTTGACATCAGTGTGCAGAAGCTTAACTGGTATTTATACAAATATCAAAGATAATAAAACTAATTCAGTGCAGAGGTCCTACAAAGTGCTTAAAAATTCTCTCCAAAAGTCCTTGTAAGCCTTTGATTTTTTTTCTCCTGCAGAGAAGGGATATAGTGAAGAACTCGGATCATTGCATTTGCCCTTTCTTCCATCCATCTGTCTGTATATCTTTCCATCTGTCTGGATGCTTGTTTATGTGACAAGTTTGACAATAACTTATCAGAGTTCAGTATTTTTTTGTAGGCTACTAACAAGTTCGATTACTGCCAGTATTTGATGGAAAGTCACTTGAAAGTGCGAGAGGACTCCGAAGCTGGATATCCCATATGAATTTGATAACTGAATATAATGATTAGTTAACTGTCTTACCGATTTTGCTTGATTTGAGCTTCGTCAGAGACTTTTGTCTTGTGTGGTAGCTCTCACATATTTATGTACAAAGCCTGGCGGGTAGAATTGCCGGGTAGAGGTGGTGGGTAGAACTGCTCGATTGTTACAGCTAATGTTTTTTGACAGGTAGGAAAAGCTGGTAATAAGGGACACGCCAACAGCGTTCCACTTGAATCGACATGACCACACCACTGAGGATCTCGATTTCCCCATTATACAGGTACTTAACTCCGACCCGGAAGCATCGAGTACTGTGAAACAAAGGCGTAAACGTGAAATAGAATGGATATACAGACTGACAATGCTCATACCACTCGGTTTGAACAGAAAGGACTTCTCGTCATTTTTTAATGCTTAATAATTTTTATAGCTTTCTGTTCTTCACGCCACCTGCCCGTTCGAGAATACGCACAATGTAGACGCAAACATGTCACAATTAAGACTACGTTACAATGACTTTGCCTGAGAGAGAGTCAATTACAAGTCATTCCATTCACCATGGTTGAAACCTGTATTATCTGCAGCGCAATTTATGCAACTAAGGAGGGACTGCGTCGACACAAGAGATTCGAACATTTAAGAATTGGGTTCTACTCTTGCAATGACTGTAACCTAACCTTCAAGAGGAAAGAGTACTACACCAAACATTTAAAACATAAACGACACTTTCAACAAATACAATTAAACCAGATGGCAACTCAACAACTTACAAGTGGCACTGATATACTCGGCATTGCAGTGAGGGAGATCTTAACACCTGCTCCGGCAAGATTAACGAATCAGGGAAATACCAACAGAAACACTGGATGTTATTCCACCTGATGAACAGGATGAACTGGCTTCAACTCCACCCCTGCAATGTCGGACCTCCAACAGTGGACACAACTTATTACATGAAGACCCCCTCAACTGCCATATTAATGCCAACATCGGATCACCGCACCCGAAGATAGCATCACACAAGGGCAATACCCTGCCAAACACAGACTCTGTCACCATCTCAAGCCTGTATAACACGGGCAAAGTACTCAGATATTCCGCCGATATCCTCATTACCCCTCAGAACAGATATATATTTAATGAAGAAATTACAACACAGTGATTTATATTTTTCTTTAATATCTGTGGTCAACATAATGGTAAACGAATTCTTGTTCTTTTTATCCTGCAATTCATGACTTTGATACCATATTCATATCATAGATCTCAACCAGATTTCTGTGATTTACTTGTCACCCAATTTTCTCTCGTAGCTTGGGTTAAATCTGAAAGATATAATTACCTAAAAAAGGTAACGTAAATCAATACACTCCAAACTTATCCACATGCTAATTTAGCAGATCTTCTCCCGCCACATCAACCCGTCAGATCTACCCGCTTTTCCTACCTGCCAAAAAACGTTTTCTGTAACAATCGAGCAGTTCTACCCGCCACCTCTACCCAGCAATTCTACCCCCTAGGCTTTGTAGATAAATATGTGAGAGCTACCACACGACAAAAGTCTCTGATGAAGCTCAAATCGAGTGAAACCGGTTAGACAGTTAACTAATCATTAATCACTTTCGAGTGACTTTTCCTATACTTATCAATTAGACTCTACAAGATGGACATGGCTTCAGATGTACCGGCCAGAAGCTCCTTCAGTAACCTTAACTTGGGTTCCAGCACAAGCAACATCACCATTCTAATGGCAGAAACGATGGACCGCCTAAACAAGCGCCAGAAACTCAATGAAGAACAGTATGTTGGAGAAACCCAACTAAATTTTTATGTCCGTATACGTAAACGTTTAGCTGATATCCAACAAATAAGGGACATGCCAACAGTGTTCCACTTTAACCAACATGACCACACCATTGAGGATCTCGGTTTCCGCATTATACAGGTACTTAACTCTGACGCGGAAGCGGAAACAAAGGCGTAAATGTAAAATAGAATGGATATACACACTGAAAATGCTCATACCACTCAGCTTGAACAGAAAGGACTTCTAGTCCCTTTTTAATGCCAGTATTTGACAGCAATTAAGAGAATTAATGCCTTTTGTTGATTAACTTTTGCTTGAAATTTTATTGTTTATGAAATAAATTGAACAGTAGTGATCAGATTTTAACATGCTGCTTTCTGTTGATCCTGTCATGGACATTTATGGAAACCATGATGATTTCTCCAAAAATAGGGAGAGGGATTGCACTTTGATTATTCCATTTTACTTGAACTTTAATGTTTTTATGATTACTAGATTTCAATAAATTTTTTCTATGGCCTTCATAGTAAGATAATCTTGGGATAAGTTTGAAACCATGGTGATTTGTTGAAAATGGAAAGAATTATTGCCCTTTGTTTCTTCCATTTTACTGGGAATTTTTATATTTATGTGATAACTTGAATAGTTCTTATCAGAAGTCAATAAATGTTAGTCCTTTATCACAATCTTGCTTATTCCATGACTCATCATGGATGCTGGGGGATTTTCTTCATTGTGTAATGGGCATCATGATCATTGGGGTATTTGCTTATTTGCTTCACAGTGTGATGCTTTTTTCCACTTGTTTTCTCTGTCAGGGGTGTGCAAGCCCTTCTGAATCAATTTACTTTATATACAGTTGGTTTAAATCTTGTTCATATATTTCTTTCAGACTGCTTTTGATGTGAATGCCACAGTGAGAGCACCAACACAGTATGTCATCTTAATGCATTATTATATGCCAGGAAGTCCAACATCACACGTCAATGTTGATGTACATAACAATGGACAGGTTTATAAAGGTTAGTACAATCACCTATCTGTGCAAATGTTTCTTTTCTGTAACTAATATTCAGAAATTTTGAATATAAACCCCCCCCCCTTCCACTCAAACACAAGTTACAACTTAGTACTACAAGTGAAGTTACCGCTGTGGGTCTTGTAACAATTTTCCCACTTTCACGGTTCCAATTATTCCAAAGAGGGTTGCTCGACTGTACAAGACCGAAGCGTCTATTTACTATGCAGTGACTTCCCAAACTGCAATTATTAAAAGATACACCAATTGAACAATACTCGTTAGTACTGATCAACGGGTGATGGTTAATACTACAGAGAACAGGGATTGATCGAATGGCATTTCTAAGTGTTTTCAAAATTATGTTGTTGCACAATAATGCGGAAAACAAAGGCCATGGGACATAGTTACAAGTAACTATGCCGAGACATTTCAAAGGTTAACAATCTGTTAATTTATCTTATCACACAGCACAATTTTAATCCGAATTGTACCACTTTAAAAATGAACCACGATCGACTAAAAATAAAAACCGTCGTCTACCGCAACAGTCGACGGTTAGTTGATTAATCAAATAATTGCAACAACCCCAGTGATGGGAGGGGCAAGAATTTTCGCCCTGCCGAAAATTTCTATTTTCAAAACCGAGAGGCTGATTTGAACCAAATTTGATATGAGGGCTTATCTGGTCATAAGTACTTAATTTATGCCCAAAAAGATTTTTCCCGTCGCCCCATGGGAACTGCAGGAGCTAAAACTAGAAAAAATTTAAAACGCCTATATCTCCAAAACTATTCGGCATTGAGAATTCTTATTTAGTGTGAAGCTTCAGGGCAGAGCATTCTGAGAGTTCTCTGTGTCTAGATGACCAGGTCAGGAACTAGTATTGTTTATCTGTCGTCTATGTCAATTCCAACCATGATGTTGGAAATAACAATATCGTCTAGCAGGGACAGCTTAGACGCATTATCGTATGCAGATCACCTTACCAGAACATTTTCATTACGTCTCAAAGCAAAAAGAATTCTAGGATGTACAACCTCCTTAAGAGTTCTTTCAAGGGCCTCACGTAACCTCCGTCCTTTAGTGGCATTATGGAGTTGTTTGGACGTGATGCGGCCCTGGCTACATCCACGCGTGTAGATAGGTGAAAAACTCTCTCAGAGTCGCTCTGGTCTCCGGAGAGTTTTCTGCGATGGCAAGCTTTCCACAGTTTATGATCAATTAACTAAGAAAGCTTTAGACTCTCTGCTATTTAAATTCGCTTCCATATAGTCGGATTCAGCAGAGAAGAATAGGACAGGCACTTCTGGGACGAATACGTCCAAGGAAAGTTCCTACAGAGGTTCCCATTCATCCTGTAGGTCTTATTCTAGAGACCGTCAGAGTAGTGACTCAGATAGGGGCCGTAATTCCTGTCAGACGCCCCTAGGTCGACGAGGCGAGGTGCGGGCCGTAGAGGACATGGCTTCTCCTTCCGCAAGCCTCGCAGGACCAGGAGGTAATGGTTTTATCCTCTGTCGTGTTTTAGTGAGCAGAAGACTATCGAGTTTCTCAATTATTTGAGATTAGATTACGGACGTATCTTGGATTCAAGGGGTGTTTTCGGAAGGACTATATTGTTCCTCAAACGAAATCCTCTGTTAACTCGGAGTCCAGGATGGACTCAGCTTCCGTCAGTCAGTAGAATAGAGGCTCGCTTCCATCAGAAGTCCAGTCTCTTCTGGAATGATTGCGATAGAGTTCGCAGAAATCCAGGATTTTAAAGGTTTCTACAACCATCCTTTTCTGGTTCCAAAACCAGACGGCTCTTTCTGTCCACTCATAATCTGAGCTGGATAACAAGCTGATCGTGGCTCTAAGTTTCAATATGGAGTCCATCCGATTGGTCAGAGCGAGTATTCGGGTGTACGACTATGCTACATGCATAGATTTCTAGTTACTTACTTTCACGTCATGGTACATCAGGCGTTCAGAAAGTATCTTTGCTTCTTTATTATAGGAATTGTGTTTCAGCACCAACCAATGTGTTCCGGTCTGAATCTAGTTTCTGGGCTTTCACTCGAATAACAAACTCGGTAATGCCTCATTTCCGAGCTCATTCATCTGCGGTATTGTCCGCCTTCCTGGACGACATTCTTCAGAGGTATGGCAAGGAGTTAACGCTTCAGAACGATGTGCAGATTCTGCTTCTTTTGATCCGACGTCTCGGTTTCTTAAGTAAACGAGGAGAAGTCGGATCTGGTTTCGTCCAAGTCATTTACCCACTGGGGGATGAGCTTCGAGACGCATAACATTCTCATTCATCTGCCGTTAACCAGAGCAAAATTAATCAGTCGTTATGCTCGCTATTGTCTTCGCTCAGACAAGGTCTTAGCGAGAGATCTCATGTGACTGATATGTTGTGCGGATCTGCCGTGATTTTATTCCAATGGGGCGGTTACGCATTTGTCCTCTCCAAATTTCTTTTAATTCAGAATTGGAGGGTGAAGTTTCTTTCGCTCAATACGGACATCTTCTTGTCAAATCAAATGAATAAGAGATTCAGACTTGGGCAAGTTTTCAGTGCTTAACTCAAGTAGTTCCACTGCAATTGCCGGATCCGAGTTTTCAGTTTTGACGGATGCCAGTCAAACGGTTTGGGTAGTTTCATTGAACCCAATGGATTAAAGTGCCAGGATCTTTTGTTTCCGTAGTTCCTTATCAAGCACACAAACATCAAGAATGATGTCATTTTGGCTTGCGCTACGTTATTGGAGGAACGTTATTCAGAATGTTCATATGCTAATTCTGTCCGACAACTAGACGGTATTAGCGTATATTTTCGGAATTATGGAGGCACTCATTCCATCCTGTTATTTATGTTAACGGATTGAATCTTTCGGTTGGTACTAGAACATCAAGTTCTGCTACTGGTCTGTCATATTCCGGGTCGTCTGAATGTATTAGCGGACTCCCTTCACGGAGAGGCCGTTTGTTGCCACCAGAATGGACTTCCAACAAACAAGTTTTCAATCAGATTTCTACCAAGGAGAGCGGCCAATGATCAACTTATTTGCGACGCATCTCAACAATCAGTTGCAGATGTATGTATCATAATGTTTCGATCTTCGAGCGTTTGCAGTAAACGCTCTATCGTTCTTGTGAGATGGAATAATAAGATATACGTATCTTCCAGCGCCGTTGATTCAACAGATATTGCTCAAATATAATTATTTCAATGCAAATTCTGTTGGTAGCTTCTCTAGCTCCACAAAGACTGTGGATTAATTTACTCAGGCGTCTGTTGTGGGATATGCAGTGGAAGCTTCCTCCACATTTCGGTCCATTCTATGGTCAGATGGATTCAATCTACTATCAGTTCTTCTTATGATTATATCTTCATTCAGCAGTCTGTGCTTTAGTTTTAAGCTCATGAAGTAGGAGTTCTTCTACACCATGGGCTTAGACTAATAATGTTGCTATTACAGATCTATTGAGGGCTGCATATTGGTCTTAGCCCTCCATTTTCACGATTTTGTATCTGAGAATATTGAGTCCTTTCTGCAGATCTTCATTGTTTAGGTCCGTTATTTTTTACTCAGGATGTCGTCTACTAAACAGTGGCAACTATATGTGTATAGGCCTTCGGTTCCGGCAGTGACTCTGTCCTGCTGCCCTCTTTGCTCTGGAGTATTTGATCCAGGGTAAGGGTGGGGGGGGGGGGGGGGTGTTCCCTTAGGTCACCTGCTTTATAGTGTAAAGCAAGGGAATACCTCCCTTGGAGTCAGTAATTCCGAGTCGGTTCTGATTTGATTTTAAGGGTAAATCCTATGCTTACTCATCTGTGTAATATTTTTTAAGTGTTGATTGGTGTGAAGTATCTGTATAAATCACATGATTAATTGGGTGTTAATATACAATCCTCGAACACTTTTAAATGAGTATATGGAGTCTCATTTATCTAGACTCCCGTATTTATTGGCTTTCCTTTAAAAAATATTAGTATAAAGGGTTATACTAGATGTTTATAGAGATCATTGATATTATTGTGCTCAATTACAGAATGGTGTTGTGTCTTTCTTTGTTGATACAAATAAGAAAGATACATGTAGCCTATCTATCTATCTCTCCTTTTCTCATTGAGGGGATAGGTCTGTTATAGGTAATTGAGTCTATTGGATTTTCCTTTTGTCCTTGGCCCTCCAACCTTTTTACTATTCAGCTAAGTCTGGGTCATTGGTACAGTATAAAAATGTTAAAAAATTTACAGTAATTTATATATTTTTTATACTAACCAATGACCCAGATGGGGATGGCCCTCCCAGGAGTTGGGAACTCTTTCCTCCCCGCTGCGTACATAATGCTTACCAGGCACTGGTTGTAAGAATGACTTTTGGCAGAAGTTTCGAGACCTCCTTGACACTGCGCATGCGCAGTGGAGTAAAAGTATGGAGGACCATATAGGACATGTATTTTTCGGTTTTAGATGCAAATTTTGGGGATTGGGGGGTAAAATTTGCGTTTTGCCCTAAATATTTTAGAGTTAGCACCAGCGAAGTCTGGGTCATTGGTAAGTATAAAAAATATATAAATTACTATAAGTTTCTTAACTTTTTTTTTTTTTTTTGCCCCAGTTTCACATTGTGCATTTACAAAATTGATTGAATTTCTCAAATCTGGATTGTCAAATCATTTCAGAATGGTTCGTGTTGCCTGCTTTCCACATTAGAAATTCTTATATTTTTGTCAGACTTTCTAATTCTTATGTAGTCACATCTACTTAAAATTCATTTACACTGACTGATTTAACTCTTGGTATTGAGATCAAGGAGGACCAAAATCTCACTAGAACTTGTTCCAGAGAGGGATCATAAGTTATGTTTTTGTGGAAAAAAAATAATTGACTTAATGAAAGAAATAATTTACTTCAAATGACATTTTTTGTGCATATTGCTGGCCATTATGTTGAGTAACAGTTTAAAGGAAGACATTCCAAAAGGAAATCAAGGCATTCAGTGCTGCTGCTCAGAGTCGATTTGATACTGAACAGTTAATATTATGGATATTATTATGTGTACCCATACCATGTATGGTACACATAATGTCGGTATCCGGGATGGCCCTCCGTCATTCGTCCATCCTTTGTCTGTCCGTCAGCCTGTCTGTCTGTTAGTCTGGCATCTGTATCCATTTCTTTGGCATTCGATAACTTGAAAAATATTGCTTGGATTGTCATGTTACTTTATATTTGTGTTCAGGTTACTGATGTGCCAAGCTGTATAGTTTTTTGTGTAAATCTGATAATTTGATCCTGAGATATTAACCCTTTATCCTTCAAATTGAGAATTCTTCCAATCTCTTTGGCATGAGATAACTCAAAAAAATATCAACCCAATTGTCATGTTATTTTATACATATCTTCAGGTTACTGATGTGCCATGCTGTGTAGTTTTTGGTGTAAATCTGATAATTTGATTCTGAGATATTAACCCTTTATCCATCAAATTGAAAATTCCTCCAATCATTTTTTGAAAAATATTGCTTGGATTGTCTTGTTACTTTATATATATCTTCAGGTTACTGATGTTCCGAGCTGTATAGTTTTTGGTGTAAATCTGATAATTTGATCCTGACAAAATGCCATCACATGGATTTTACCTGTCCACAAAATTGGTCTTGAGATAATAACAGCTTTCTACTAGTTGCACGGTTGGGTACACATCTGACGATTTAATCGGCTTATTTTTTTCTTTTTCTTGTAGGAGTTTTCACGCCAACATATTGCACTAGTGTTTCTGGTTGTCGAGGTTTAGTGTATTTTGATAAGAATAACTACATAGTAGACTTGAGAAATGTTGATTCACGCATTGTTTTCAACACGACTGGTACAGAAAATGTTTGGCTGGTGAGTAACTTCCTGTATTCCTTGACCATTACAGCCTTATTTTGACTTAGTGGCTGAGAAAAAGCATTTAATCATATGATTATGGGGAGGTTTTCCAGAAAATAGACATAGTGCTCTGAAATTGATTTCTGGACTCTAGTTTCTTTACAGGTAGATAGACGAATTACTAGGTTTACAGGGTGCGATGAGGTGGTGATTTTACGAAAGTGTCCTAGACTCAAGGGCTTAATTCTTGACTGGTAGTGTGCTGAATTATTTTTCAAAGGTGATTTCAAACATGAGTATTTTTTTTAAAGATACTATACTGCCAACAAGTGGAGCTTTAGTTATTAAGATTTGTTCATTGATAATTTTGTTACTATTTATTGGGGGGAGTGACTGTTGACGCTCTCCAATAAATTGCAAAAATGCAATTTTATATGAACATACCTTTATCTGCTGCTCCACAAATGACAAGCTAATTCATACAGTGTAAAGCCACTAAAGTGGCTTTCAGCACTCTTCAGAAGAGCCCTGATAGGGGCTTCTAGCACTCAACCATTTAAAGGTTTAAGCCTTACAGATTAAGGGGCTATATAAGTAATGGAATTTTGTTTATTTTGAAATTTCTCACCTCTGATATTCCTTCATTTCAAATTAAATATTCACAAAATGTACATCAAAATGAAGGTTGAGATGTATAGAACCCGAAACACATGTGTAATCAACTCATAGAGTCGACTGTAGGCACCACTGGTTCCTGGAAGTCGTACCGTATTCGTACCAGAACTGATAATTTAATAATATTTCACGAGAACAACTTGTGGCCATATGTGCTTTACATATCCAAGAACAAAGCTAGGGTATCAAAATTCTTCAAAACACAGCGATAGAGCTGCATGGGGTAAATTCCCAAACCATTGCTTTTGTTTACATATGAATTTACTTTCGATTTCCGATCGACATCATCGGACGGAAAAAGCATTTATATACAACGCCGTCTGAAATCAAATAATGAGAAAGATCTCCCTAATACAGTATACTGTTATTAGCTAGAGACTGCACAGTTGCCATATTCAATGCAAGGTATCATGATACCTGTTGAAATTTCTTAGAATTATGATTTTGTTTTTTGATGGAAATTCATGGTATCGAGTGATTTGCACATGTCTGTTGAGCATTGAAACCATCTTCAATAAAAAATGCAGACAGTGTTGTCCTTTTCCAAAATGCAGTCCTATCGCTGCACTCGAAAGTGTTTTGAATGCCTAGCTTTGTTATTAAATATCTAAAGCACATTCGGCCACGAGTTGTTCTTGCGAAATATTATTTTATCAGTTCTGGTACGAATGCGATAGCAGACTTCCAGGAACCAGTGGTACCTGCTGTCAACTCTATGAGTTGATTACATATGTGTTTCGTGTTCTATACATCTCAACCTTCATTTTGATGTATAATTTGTGAAAATTTAATCTGAATTTAAAGAATATCAGAGGTGAGTATTTCAAAATAAACAAAATTCCATTATTTATATAGCGCCTTAATTCCACCTTTTGATTATGTTTTACTGCCATGCAACAGGTACCCATTTAATCTTGCAGCTTAGATTCTAAATATCTTAGAAGTTGTTTCGAGACAAGTCTTGGCTGCCTATTTACCAACAGTATTTGAGGTTTGTCCATGAATGCCTAAGATTTTTAGTCATTTTTGCTACACTTTAATATTCTACATCCTGTAGCTTTGTGGTTGTTTCTAGGCTAGTCTTGGCTGCCTATGTAGTCTTAGCTAAAAGCTTCGCATTTAAATAGCTGTTGCATTGTGATGTCATTATACCTCCCTCAAACAAAGTTTGGGGGGGGGGGGGGTATATAGGAATCACCCTGTCTGTCCGTCCGTCCGTCTGTCCATCCTTATAAGCGCAACTCCTAAACCGTTTGAAGAATTATCATGAAACTTTACTTTTACACAATGGAAGAACTCCATATGAAGATGTGCATGAAGCAATATAATTCCGTTCTGACATTTCCAAGGGGAGATAATCTAACTTATACATTTCAATTGCTACATCATATGGTTGTGTCCTTGTAAGCGCAACAAGTGAGGTGCGGGGGTATCACTTTGTGAGCTTGCTCACAGTACCTCTAGTTATGAATTCTTTCAGATAGGTAATATTATTATACCCCCACGTCCATCTTAGCATCTATCCATCCATCCATCTGGGCAGACATATGGGGTTTTGGTGGGGTTAGGGTCAGTAAAGGGTAGAGTTATGGGTTGCTAAAATTTTTCACCCAAAAGGTTGTTTTAATACATTGGACATGCATTTTAGATAAAATAGACTAGGAATATATTGAATTTTCATTAGTCTAGGGTGGGGTTTAGAATTGGGGTATGGGGGGGGGGGGGGGTAGAGTTAGGATCAGTAAAGGTCAGGGTTTGCTACCACCCCAAAAATTTTCCCAAAATTCACTTGTTTTAATATAATGGACATCCATTTTATTGTAGTCCCATAAAAATAGCCACATAACTACCAATTGTCAGAATGTCCGTCTGTGCATCCATGTGTGAGTCCGTCCGAGAATATTCATAACTTAAGTAAATTATTATTTTTTATAATATTTGTTGATCATAGGTATGCCCACACTAGTTATTTTTTATTTTTTTTTTTTATTATTACTTGTTCACTTAGAAATTGTGTCTGTCCGAGCCAAATTTTTTCTGTTCAGCCTGTATCTCGGGTATCAAATGTTCTATTGCAATGAAATTTGCCATGAACACTGCTTATGGTATAGGCTTAAGAAAAAGGATTCAACGATATTTCTCACATTCTCCTTTTTAGAGTTATCCCCCTTTTTTGACTTAGAAATTGTAGGAAATAGACATTATTTGTCTGTTCAGCCTGTATCTCAGGTATGGGTTATCGGATTTCAGTGAAATATGGCATGCAGTTTGCCTATGACAAAGGTTTCTGCCTCATTGCATAAAACTTCCAAACACCAAACAATTTACCATAACTTTTGACTTGGAAATTGTTGGAAATTGTTGAAGACTTTTGAAGAAAATGGGGGGAGTGGGGGGGGGGGGGGGGTATACTGGATTGGGGTTATCGGATTTCAGGGAAATATGGCATGCAGTTTGCCTATGACAAAGGCTTCTGCCTCATTGCATAAAACTTTCAAGCACCAAACAATTTACCATATCTTTTGACATAGAAATTGTTGGAAATTGTTGAAAACTTTCGAAGAAAATGTGGGGGGGGGGGGGGGGATACTGGATTGCATCCGTCCATCTGTGCATCCGTCCGTCAGACCATACGAGAATATTCATAAATAATGTTGGTCATAGGTATGCCCACACTAGGGGGTACACCACATGGGGGTATGCAAAGGACGAAAGTCCAGCTCTTGTTTTGGTAATACTTGCTAAGCAAGTCTTGGCAGTTTGCACAGACAGCAAAGGCTAGTTGTGAAACCACCATTGATGAATCTCATGTAGATTTCTAAAATTGTAAAAATTAACAGAAATGACTAAATTCTAGAAGGCTATCAAGACAAACTTAAGTTTTCAATAATTTTCCATTGCCTTATTCTTGAAAGAATGTTAGAGTATATTATTGGCAAGTCACTAGGTCTTTGACTCATGTCTTGTGCTTGTCAGTTCACCTGAGTTCTTTTCATACATCACCTGTCATCCACTGTCCAGGAAGATGATATTTACGACTTCTCCAGAACTTCAAGACCTATGTTATTGAAATATGAGGGAGTTGTCTGTTATGATCAGGTCGGGTTTCAATGTTGTTCAAATTAAGCTGCTGCTCCCTATAAAGAGTGGGTGGAGGAGAATTCCCCTAAAATCTTCTCATGAGCTGATATGGATGGAATTTGTTGATATTTGGTATTCAGCATCTTTTTGGGGTGGAGACTGAAGTTAGTCGAAGGAAGTTTGACTGGCAGTATTTTCAGTTCTTGGAGGGGCAAGTATTTTGGTCCTGCCTAAATTTTCAATTTTTCAAACCCCTGTGTTGATTTGAATTAGGTCTGGAACCCATCATAGATTGGTAACATGCACTTAACTTCTGTCCCCAAAATTACCTGGTTGCCTATTGGGGAACCCTTGTAGGTTGAAAATGGATCAAAATTTCCAGTTGGGTTTTCCTCCAACCAATTGATTTTTGGTCTGAAATTTCTTCAGGAAGAGCATAATTAGACTATTCAAAAAACTTATGATCTATTTTGTTTAGTTTGGGGTGGGGGGGGGGGGGGGGTTGGGGGGTTGGCAGGGCTCATTTTGGGGTCCTTAATTTTAACACTATAGGTAATCTGAGGAAACGTTCATAAGTCTTCTAATTCAAAACTACTGCTCCAAAAGCTTTAATATTTAATTTATACCATCCCTGTAAGGATGTTTCACAAGTTCATTCGAATCAACCATTTTGGATCACATATATGGATGTTATGGGCCCCCTGGATATTAACACTGTTAGTAATGAAGAAATTATTTTAAAACTCGTCTTCTCCCACCCACTGCTCAAAATGCCACCATATTTGATATATCACTCTCCAGATGATTTACATGTTTGTTCAAACCAAACCCCTGTGATCACATTTAGGCATGTTAAGGGCCCTATAAATATTAGAACTTAGTGTAATGGGGCAAAATTTTCACACAAACCACTGGGCAGATGTCTTTATTTGTGAAATACAGCACCTTTGATATGAGGTGTATCAGTTTGTTCAAGTTAAGACCTTGGAGTTACATTTAGAGGTGTTACGAAATACACCACCATGCATGCTATTCTGGACTGTAGATTATGAGGCCTAAGACATAAAACAACCAAGAACAAACAGGTAGTCATAAAGATGCCATTTGAGACGGAAACTTTATGATTCCACCATCCTGTCAGATTTGTTTTTCATTTAAATTTAAATTCCAAGCATTAACGTTTTGCCTGACATGAAAATAAGTGAAACGGGTCAGAATTTGAGAAAGCAACAGCCCATTTTCAAGGAGAAGTTGCAAACTTTAGAATACGCCATTTACTTTCAGTAAAACAGATACCCATTTCACAATCTAAATAACTTGACAAGTTGACATTAGTACCCGAAAAGAGCAAACTCTAAATCCCAGAATCATTCATTTACAAGCACTGAAGAGATTATGCAAATTACCGACAAGATCATCACCATGTCCATTATTCCTGTCAGTTTGCATTGAATTATCATTGTCAGAGAGTCACTGAATTCTGAGAATTCCCATTGCTTCGAAAAACAACTCAGCCATTTGCGTTTTGCACGTGTAAGTGTAGTTTGGATTTTTACTTTCATTCTATTCAAATTTCCAATTCACACTTTGTATGACAGGTATGTGCAGCTAACGTTTTATTAATATTAATACAAAAATGGGTTCCCCAACATCAACTGAGCTTTGAGCGAACTGATACTTTGCAGGTGTCATAGTCCGTTCTTTTTCAATAACAGTGTTGTACTCCTCAGCATGATGATTTGGTATGTGGCGATATAGGTTGGAGGTATTTACACACTGGGCAATGACTGACTTATTGCATAATTGGCATATGGCATTTCTATCGTTGTTTCTTATTGATAT
This sequence comes from Pictodentalium vernedei, assembly GCA_031216915.1. Taxonomy (NCBI): domain Eukaryota; kingdom Metazoa; phylum Mollusca; class Scaphopoda; order Dentaliida; family Dentaliidae; genus Pictodentalium; species Pictodentalium vernedei. The sequence continues at coordinate 115,393,341 of CM062291.1, read as the reverse complement.
GCTACCATGCGTTTTAGCTGACATTTTGTTGATTGTACAAAATTTATGGCGTGCTATATGTGAATATTCAAAAGTTATGCAAAACCGAAAAGGTACGGTTTTTAATCTCTTTTTCTGTTCAGTTTTGGTTTTGGTTTCCACTAAAAAAACGAGTTTCGGTTCTGTGAAACCAAGCAGCTCTAAAATTAATACTACTGAATATTTTGGACGCTATTCATTTTTATAACATTGTCTGTCTTATTTTTACTTTTAGGACTACTTTTTACTAATTCCTGCTAAGCAGTTTGACAAATCTGAATTGGATTATTCCCCAATTGACAATTCTGGAAAATTTATTGCAGATTGCTTCAAAGAGAAATATGATATACAGTGAGTATTTAAAGTGTTAAAATGGTATATGAAGAGTTGTCTAAACTCTTTTTGTATTGTGTTCAACCTTCGTCATTTGAAATGCAAGTAAAATTTAATCGGCTTTGAAGTTGACATGTGATGTTGGACTACCTGGTATGTAATAATGCTTCAAGATGACCTTCTCTGTTGGTGTTCTCACAGTGGCATTCACATCAAAAACAGCCAGAATGAAATGTATAAACAAAGATATAAACCAACTGTACATAAAGTGAAGTGTTTGAGCAGGGTTCTTACTCCTGAGAGAGAAAATAAAAAAAAGCATTGTACTATGAAGAAACTAAAAAAAAAGTTCTGCACCTGCTTTAATTAAGAAATGTGTATATTAAGAATGTTCATCTACCATTGTGCAATAGTGCACAGGTATGCATCTCAGTACAGCCTTTTTCTAGGTACCAAATGTTACAAAATTCTATTAATTGATCAGCTAAATTGTCAGCAAACTATATTCTGTTAACAATAATTTTCCATGACTTCTGAATTTATTAAAAACTTAATTCATATTATTGTTTCTGCCATATCAAACTTGGTATAGTGTGTACTTAATTCTTCAGTTGTTATATGGAAGGTCAGAGGGTTTGTGGGTTTTTTTTAGAACACACAAAATATTTTATTCAGTCTAACAGAATTCTCAAGCTGCAAAAAAGAGCTGTCCCGAATCATAACTAGAAAAGCATATAACTCGGAACGTCGACCCTCTTTTCAGAGATTGTGGCATTCTAAAATTTAAAGATGTCTGTAGTCTTCTCGCCTCCCTCTTTATGCCTGAGTGGATGAACGAAAAACTTCCTATGTCATTCGATGGCACCTTTCAGATCTACAGAAACCCTTGAATGCAAGGCAGACTGTTAAATTAGAAATGCACAAACCAAGAACCCAATTTTCTGCAGAATTGCCCTTTTCCCACTCCTTTTCAAACATTTTGAATAGTATAGACCTGCTAACTTACCAATATAGTACACCTAAGTTTAATAAATCATTAATGCTTAAAGCTTTAAGCTCTTATTCCCATCCTAACTCCAAGTGTGACAACCCAGCTTGTCCCGGTTGTATCATCCGTTAAAATCCTTTGGTACCTCATCCTCCTTCTCCCAACATTTGATCTTTTGATCCCATCTAGCCCCATGAATCAAAAACAAAAAATTATCAGATATTCCTGTCTTTGAAAAGAATTTTCATTACACTGATGCCAAACAGACCTGATATACATTTTTGGGAATGGCAAGAAGACAGCATTTCAGGCTATGTCATTTCCATGCTGTATACTAGCTTATGTTCTTGTAATGTTATGTTGTTTCTGGATTGCTACTGCAGGAAAGGGATACAGTTAACCCACAACACTCTAATGTCATAATATCATAATTTCATTTTGCACAGTTTTCCAGTAATGCAGACAGAAATTTAACCAATTCAGTCTTGTTTGACAGAGTTCATTGAGCTCAATGAAACAAGATTGAATTGGTTTAAATTTCTAGTAGCATTATGGAAAAAAGTTTACTGCTTGAAATTCTTTGTTTTGAAATGAGAGTGTGGTTTATTGGAATTTTATGCCAGTTTCATTTAACTTTTTCTGACATGACTATGCCAAAAAGCTTCTGGAGTTTTGTTTTCTGCCATAAAAAGAACTTATGGCACCTTAATGGAATGAGCTCAGTAAAAATGTTCCAATGATGTATCATACACTCTGTTTTTTAGTTAAACATTGGAAAAATTTGAAAGGCAAGTTCTGTGAACAGTTCTGTCTGGTTATGGCCGTTAAGTTAGGTAAAAGTATAACAAAGTCTTTTCTTATAGCCTTCATGGCAACTCTTGACACAATAACGCTAGAAGTTCATTCCAATGAGGGGCCATAAACTATGTTGAAAGGCAGAAATTGAAAAAAATGTAATAGCATCTGAATGGTGTTTTTAGCTCACCTGAGCAAAGCTCAAGGGGAGCTTTACTGATCATTTTCCATGCGTCGTCTGGCGTTAACTTTACATTATCGACTTCTTCTCACAAACAACTCAACCAAATTGAACCAAATCTGGTGTGCATGTTCCCTATCACATGTCAATTCAAGTTTATTCAAATCAAGTTGACCCATCCCTTGGTAGGGCCACGCCCAAAAAGTGAGCCTAAATCATAAAAAATCTTCTCATGAACCAGCAATAGCAGAGACTTGATTTTAGGTGTGCAGCTTCCTTTTGAGGTGTAGACTCAGATTTGTTCAAGAGAAGTTCTAGAGGCTATATTTCCTTTCGTTATGGGAGGGGCAAGAATTTTTGCCCAGCCCAAAATTTCTGTATTTTTATACTGTACCAGTGACCCAGACATAGCTGGTGCTAATTCTCAAAATCTTGGGCCAAATACAAATTTTGCCCCCCCAATCCCCAAAATTTGCACCTAAAACCGAAAATAACATGTCCTAAATGGTCCTCCATACTTTTCCTCCACTGCGCATGCGCAGTGTCAAGGAGGTCTCGAAATTGGTGCCAATTATCATTCTTTGTTTGGCCCTTCATCACTTCACATCTGACTGATATTTGTGCTTGTAAATCTCAGTTTAAATGATGCCAGACACATAAATATTAGAGAAATGGTGGATCTAATGAGGAAATAGAAGGAGGAGAGGAAAAATTAGTGGCAGGAAATAATCAGGGCTGTAACTTAAAATTTTTTTATGAAATTATGTTATGTTACCTAATTTCAAGGCATGGGCCTGTTGTTGTCATTCTTGCTATAAAGTTACACTGCTTGTTCAGTGTTTCCTCTCTCCCTTTCCTTTAGTCCCCGCTTGCTATTCTCCCATGCTTTTGGCATATTTTCTGTAATATTACTAAAATTTCTTGGGAGTTTTAGCTTTGTAACAGAATGAATTCTGTTTTTTCCCCATGTTTACGTCCTCACCCATGGGTGTTTAGGAGTTGTGTTCTGCATCTACCATCTGATGTTCTGCAGTTTCTTCCTGGGAAGTCTCTGTTTTGCATCAGATAGTGTTGTAATTGGTAACTGATTTGCCATGTTTATCAGTGCCTGGAGTCATGTTTCCGGTTTTTATACACTTCTTGTTTACATTGACAACGGTTTCTGTTGAGAGTGATTTCTTGTCTTTGTATTAGTTTAATCATAACAAGATACATTATTATTATACGTAAGTGTAATTAAGTATTATTATACGCAAGATACATTATTATTATACCTAGTAGGATCGACGGCATTGGCGTCCGCTAGCTCTCCCGGTGTAGTGACCATTCATCGAAAGGCTCGGCAGCCGGGTTCGTCCGTTGTGGTCCAGGAAGGAGATTTGGGTGATGCGAGCACTATATTAACACAAAGTGCACACCCAGTGACGACGGATCAGAGGATAGAACGGAGGAAGCCTATTAGTCCGGTTCCTAGCTCGTCCAGGTCCATCCGGGCTATTATGTCTAATAGAGTTAACTTAGACGCTTTATCATACGCAGATCACCTTACTAAAGCGTTATCATTACGTCTTCAAGGGAAAGAATTCCAGGATATACAATCCTCATTAAAAGTTCTTTCAAGGGCAATAGCTTATTCCACGTATAACTCCGCCCTTTCAGTGGCAAACCTGGAGTTGGTTAGACGTGACGCGACCCTAGCTACATCCACGCGCATGGATGGTAAGGTGAAAAACTCTCTCGGAGTCGCTTCGGTCTCCGGAGAGCTTCTCTTCGATGGCAAGCTTTCAGCAATCTATGATCAGATAACTAAGAAAGCTTCGGATTCTCTGTTATTCAAATCCGCTTCTAAAAAGTCGGATACAGCAGAAAAGAGTAAGACAGGCACTTCTGGGACAAGTACACCCAAGGGAAGTTCCTACAGAGGTTCCTTTGCGTCATCTAGGTCTTATTCTAGAGATCGTCAAGGCAGCGACTCAGGTGGGGGACGTTATTCTGACCGAGATAACCAGTCAGACATCCCTAGGTCGATGGGGCGAGGTGCGGGTCGTGGAGGACGTAGTTTCTCCTTCCGCAAGCCTTGCAGGTCCAGGAGGTGATGGTATGAACCTCTATTGTGTTCCGGTAGACGGAAGATTGTCAAGTTTTATAAACAATTGGGCGTCAATTACGGACGACCCCTGGGTTCGAGGGGTAATTTAGGAAGGACTAAGAATATCCTTCAAACGAAAGCCTCCATTAACTCAAAGTCCAAAATGGACTCAGCTTCCGTCAAATCCGCAGAAAAGAGACGCTCTTCTATCAGAAGAATAGTCTCTTCTGGAGAAGAACGCGGTAGTCGTAGAAGACCAGGAATCACCGGGTTTCAACAGCCATCTGTTTCTGGTTCCGAAACCAGACGGCTCGTTCCGTCCAGTCATAGATCTGAGCTGGATAAACAAGCTGATCGTCGCTCCGAAGTTCTATATGGAGACAATTCGATCAGTCAGAGCGAGTATTCGGGTGAACGACTATGCTACAAGCATAGATCTCAAGGATGCGTACTTTCACGTCATGGTACATCCGACATTCAGAAAGTATCTACGCTTCCCAGTCCTAGGAGTTGTATATCAGTTCCGAGCGATGTGCCTCGGTTTGAACCTAGCGCTCTGAGCTTTCACTTGAATAATGAACTCTGTAATGATACATTTCCGAGCTCATTCGTCTGTGGTAACGTCGGCCTACCTGGACGACATTCTTCAGAGCTACGGCAACGAGTTAACGCTTCAGAATGATGTGCAGAATCTGCTTCTATTACTCTGACGTCTCGGTTTTATAATAAACGAGGAGAAGTCGAATCTGGTGCCGTCCAAGTCATTCACCCACTTGGGAATGAGCTTCGAGACGCACAACAATCTCGTTCATCTGCCGTTAACCAGAGCGAAATTAATCAGTTGTTACGTTCGCTATTGTCATCACTCAGACAAAGTCACAGCGAGAGAATTCATGAGACTGATAGGTCTGTGCGGAGCCGCTGCGGATCTCATTCCGATGGGGCGGTTACGCACTCGTCCTCTCCAAATTTTCTTGACTCAGAATTGGAGAGTAAAGATTCATTCGCTCGATATAGACGTTCTCTTGTCAAATCAAGTGAAACAAGAGATTCAGACTTGGGCAAACATTCAGTGGTTGACTCAGGGAGTTCCACTGCAGTTGCCAGATCCGAGTTTTACTATTATGACGGATGCCAGTCAAACAGGTTGGGGTGTAACATTGATCCCAATGGATTCGAAGTGCCAGGGTCTTTGGGATCTGCAGTTTCTAGGCAAGCACATAAACATCAAAGAAATGATGTCAATTTGGCTTGCACTACGTCATTGGATGAACATTATTCAGAAAGCACATGTCCAAATCCTGTCCGACAATACGATAGTAGTAGCGTATGTTCGGAACCAGGGAGGCACTCATTTCGTTCCGTTATTCAATTTAACGGAAAGAATCCTTCTGTTTGTACTAGAACACCAAGTTCTACTTTTGGTCCGTCATATTCCGGGTCGTCTGAATGTATTAGCAGACTCCCTTTCACGGAAGGGTCGCTTGTTGCCGTCAGAATGGACTCTCAACAAACAGGTATTCAATCAGTTTTGCTACCAATGGGAGCAGCCAATGATAGACTTATTTGCGACACAGCTCAACAATCAGTTGCAGACGTATGTGTCACCATGTCCAGATCCTCGAGCATATGCAGTAGACGCTCTATCGATCTCGTGGGATGGAATGATAGGATATGCGTATCCTCCAGCGCCGTTGATTCAGCAGATATTGCTAAAGATAAAACAATCTCAATGCAAAATTCTGTTGGTAGCATCTCTGTCTCCACAGACACCGTGGATAAATCTACTCAGGTGTCTGCTGTGGGATATACCGCGGAAGCTTCCTCCACGAGAGGATCTTCTTTCGCAGGGGAAATCGCGTCAATTACATCACAACCCGCAAGGTCTCAACCTTCACGTATTTCCGTTGTGCGGTCCTTCTTGCACGGCAAGCATTTTACAGGACGAGCAGTGGACGCAATTTCTAACTGTAGGAGGACCTCCTATTCGCCAAACTATGCGGCTAAGTGGAAGGTCTTTTGTCGTTGGTGTAGGGATCATTCTGTTGACATTTTTGATCCCTCCATTCCAGACATTGCACACTTTCTAGTATACTTGTTTGATGAGATCAAACTGCAGCCTGTTACTATTAAAGGTTATAGGTCTATGTTATCTGATACCTATGCACACCATGATAGTTTACAAATTGGATCTAATGTCTATTTATCTAAATTAGAAACTTCTCGATAAATAGACCCAGAACCCTTAGATTAATTCCTAAATGGAATTTAGCTTGGGTTCTTCTTAAACTAAAAGAAAAGCCATTTGAGCCTCTTGAGACAGTGGACTTCAAATTCTTATCTTATAAGACAGCATTTCTCTTAGCTTTCTCTTCTGCTAGAAGAGTCAGTGAGCTTCATGCACTATCTGTGGACGATTCTCACTATCGTAGTGTCGGGAACACTATTACCTTTACTACTAATGTTGGATTTTTGGCTAAGAATCAGGCTCCTAATAAATATCCGGAACCTATTGTTATTAAGGCCCTTCCATCTTCAGATGGGCATAGGCCTTTACTCTGTCCGGTTAGAGCTTTACGTATTTATAAACAAAGATCTCAGTTTATCAGAAAGGGAGGAAAACGCTTCTTTCTGTCACTGATGCCTAATAGAAAGGACATTACGGTCCATTCTATTGCTAGATGGATTCAATTAACTATCCGTACTGCTTACGATAATCTATCTTCAACTCAGCAGTCTGTGCTTAAGATTTCGGCTCATGAAGTAAGAGCTCTTTCTCCATCTTGGGCTTCCGCAAATAGTGTTGCTATTACAGATTTAATGAAGGCTGCATATTGGTCTCAGCCATCCACATTCACGAATTTTTATCTCAGAAATATTGAGTCCATTTCTGGAGACCTGCATTGTTTAGGTCCGTTATCTGTTGCTCAGAATGTCATCCACAAAACAGTTGCAACTATAGTTATGTAGGCTTTCTGTTCTGGCAGTGACTCTGTCCTGCTGCCCTCTTTGCTCTGGGGTATTTGACCCAGAGCAAGGGGAAGGGGGGGGGGGGGGAGGGTGTTCCCTTAGGTCACCTGCTTTATAGTGAAAAGCAAGGGGATACCTCCTCTGGAGTCCGTAATTCTGAGTCGGAACCGGGATGGTTTTAAAGTGTAAAACTAATGTTTAATTTCATTCATGTCATATTTTTGAAGTGTAGCTCGGTGTGAAGCATTTGTATATGTCACGTGTCAAACGGGCGTTAATATACAATCCTTGGACACTTTTACTGAGTATAAAGAGTCTCAATTCTCTGGACTTACTTTATTTATTGGCTTACTTTAAAAATAATTAGTATAAAGGGTTATACTGGATGTTAATAGAGAACATGGATGTTATTATGCTTAATTATGAAAGGTGTTGTGTCTTTCTAATTTGTCATAAATAAGAAAGATACATGTAAAGCCTAATCCTCCTTTTCTCCTCGAGGAGATAACTCTATTATATATAGTTGAGCTTATTGGATTTTCCTCTATGTCCTAGGCCCTCCAGCCTTTTTTTCTATTCAGCTATGTCTGGGTCATTGGTACAGTATAAAAATGTTAAAAAATTTATAGTAATTTATATATTTTTTATACTTACCAATGACCCAGACGGGGATGGCCCTCCCAGGAGTTGGGAACTCTTACCTCCCCGCTGAGTACATAGTGCTGACCAGGCACTGCTTGTAAGAATGATAATTGGCGCCAATTTCAAGACCTCCTTGACACTGCGCATGCGCAGTGGAGGAAAAGTATGGAGGACCATTTAGGACATGTTATTTTCGGTTTTATATGCAAATTTGGGGGATTGGGGGGCAAAATTTGTGTTTGCCCTAGATTTTGAGAATTAGCACCAGCTATGTCTGGGTCATTGGTAAGTATAAAAAATATATAAATTACTATAAATTTTTTAACTTTCCAAACCGAGAGGCTGATTTGAATCAAATTTGACATGAGATTTTATTGGGACATAAGTAGTTAATGTATGCCAAAAAAAATTTTCCGCAGGAACTGAAAATAAACAGAAATTAAAACGCCCATATCTCCAAAACTACACAGCACTGAGCATTCTTATTTGGTGTGAAGCTTCTTTAGGACAAACAGAATGGAATGGTAAAAAAAAAGTGCTATCGGTTTTATCATGGGATACTGTTTTGGGACTTTGAAAAAGTGCTGAGTCAGCATTTTTTAACACTGTGGGTAATGGGAAAAACATTTGTCTACTTTTCTCCCAAACCATGGCTCCAAAAGCTTTCAGATTTCACATATAACATCTGTTTGTTTCACATGTTTATTGAAATCAATTCCCTGGGTCCATATTTGGGCTCTATGGGAGCCCAAATGTTTGAATTAGTACAGTATGAGGAATGTTCTTTAAAAATCTTCTTCTTCAGATCTACCAATAAGAATCTTTTGATATTTGGTATGCAGCATCCTTAGGGGGGTGAGATTCAAGTTTGTTCAAGCCAAGTCCCGGGGTTCATATTTAGGCTGAAAATTTGGGGTCCGGGTAGGACTTGGAAAATTTTGGACCAAAATCCGGAAAATGAGTTTTTTTTATTTTTGCATTTCGGTCAATTTTTAAAAAAATCTGTTTTTTATGTGTTTAGCTCAATTTTGGGATGTAAATGTGTAAGAACTGAAAATAGAAGGAAAATCCTGTGTATTGTGTGGGCACAATCGCTTCATCTAGTTGGAATATGCTTTTCTTAGGAGGGGCATATGCAGCTTATTCAAGTCATGTCTCTGGTTTCATATTTAGACTACCATGTTAGGTGAGCCCCTCCAGGCCCCCTGGGGCCTCTTGTTTTTTGAATGGCGCTGACTAGATATGACTTTTACATTAGGTAAGGAATAAACTGAATTCTTATCTGTTAAAACACAGATAACTGCATATCTGTAACTGATATTCTTCTTAAACACTAATGTCAGTGATGTCAAAATAGCACAATTTCAAGCAGAAATTATTTCTGATAATGTAATTAGGAATTTAACCCTCTAACCAAATGACTCGGTCACATCAGTCCATAAAATATACAAATTCAGCAGTTGAAAAATTTGGGTTTTTTTTTAAAAAAAAAAAAGTCAATAAAACCATAATCCAGCTCTTTCCAGTAAGGTTCCCATGATATGAGTTTGTCGACATTTTTGAAAAAAAAAATTAAAAATGATATTTAAAATAATAAATTTTGATATCGTCTGCATTGGATAAAGAGTTAAACAATTCAGTCTTGTTCAACACTTAAAGGCCTATTTCTGACTTTTAATGACCCCTGAACACATGCCTTTAACATGCCATCATGAGTAGGTCCTGCTGACAATAAACAAATTACTTATGCAGTAGTTTCTAGCCAAGACTTGACCAGAAATCACTGTTGAGCCACAGGACGTGTATAGGCTGTGGTCAGGTATGAATTCAGGACATTTGTCCAGTCCCTTAAGGGTTGGCAGAGCCCAATAAGTTCTATCAAACTGGATTTAATTGGTTAAATTCCTATTTGCATTACCAGGGATGGTATCCCCCCATTAGTCAGACACCCCAGTTGTCAGACAGTTTATAATCACAGATTATTGGGTTGTTTGAACAGCTAATCCCTTACTTATAACCTTCAGAATAAAGTGGGATATTCCAATAAGTCAGACAGAAAAGAAACAATTAATTAACTTTTAGCGATTTATTTCTTCACCAGTGTGTTTTAGAAATAAACAGAAAATAAATAGAAAATAAATGACAATAAAATTATGAAATAGGTGACAGTAACATGAAAATCACACACATAAATAGTTTTTTTGTGATAATTAAACAGAAAATCATATTGTATGAAATAAAGAAAATAAATAGGAAATAAATCACAATAAAAAGAAAAATATGAAATACAACAAGAAAAGATTTCTAGACATGAATAATCATACAAATAGTTTTTCTTTATCAAATAAACAGAAAAAACAGTAAAATGAAAAATCAGAAGAACAATAAAGAAAATATTTAGACTTGTTTTATAGTAAATAAATAAAAATTCATATTTCATGATAACTCATTTTTAACGTAAATAAATAGAAAACCATGTTTTATAAAAAAAAAAAAGGAAACAAATATTAACAAAATGAAAAATGTGAGGTACACATCATAAACGTTCTTTGATATACATCTCCAGTGGATACAGGTCTTCCATACAGCATTATTATTGTAAGTAATGTATTCTACACACTGTAAACTTGCCATTTTGATGCCTATTGTTGAATGAGTGAATGGTTATGCCTGTTGATGGGTGCATTCAACTGTATATAGACAAGCATCGTTGTTACCATGTAAACAACAGCAAAACATTTGAAAAAGAAAATTATTTCAAAGAGATTTCTGTTTTTACAAAACTTATGTGTGATTCTTTAATTTTGATTAGTTATCAATAAATAGTCAAACATCAATTTTACAAGAAAATGAAAAAAACAACAGCAAACTGGAAAAAAAAAAAAAATTATTTTCAAATTTTAGATCAAAGTTATCAGTGTTATTACACAATATATGTGCCAAACAAAATGTTGAAACTAAATTTTATTCGGATTGTATACATCTGGGTTGTTCCATTTATAACAATAGGTAATCATCTATTTTAACTTCAGCTAATCCCCAATTAACTGTCTGACAGCTGGGGTGTATGACAGTTGGGTGTCTGACTAATGGGGTAAACCCCAGGGATGGGGAAGGGTAGTAAAAATTTGCAATACATTAGGTAGGGGAAGGTGGTTGGTACCGAGGACCTGATAACACATATTTTCCTCATCATGTAATTTTTTTATGATATCAAATGATGAGAATACCTATAATATAGCTATTATGAAAATTGACCCTTCCAAGGTTGAGATTTCAAGAAAAATAATCTGTAGTGAGTGATATGGGAGTGGGCACTAATTTTTGTATCCAAGAGGACATTCTAAATTTTTAAAATGAACCAAAATGACCAGATCACTCGTGAAGGTCAGGTGCAGTGTGGTGGCATCAATTAAACACTTGTCCTTGATTTTAGGAGCAAGAGAGGTGTGCATATATCTGCAGTCATAGGCCATTTCCACACATTCATGCTGTGAGATCTCTTTTGCTCATTAATGGGGAGAAATGGATAATGTTTTTTCATATTTGTTAAAAAATAAACAAAAACACCACCTCTCTGGCCACAAGAACTCCTGGAGAGCCTTTAGTCCATCCTATATTGAATGTGACAATGCTTATAATCATTCTGGCTCATATAAGATGGTCCAAAACTGATCTGAAGCACATGTTTTATCTACCTATCACAAGAAACTAACTCAGTAGTACATTTTGCATGTAAACTGTACATGAACAAGATATGCAGGAGCACCCTGCTTGTGTGGTATTCCAGAAATCACTTTCATGTTTCAATTATGGTAAGTTCATGGAGTTATCTGGATGTATATGAAAAAGAAATATTGAAGACAAACTCTTTATTTTACACAAGGCAGTATGGTAAATTTGTCTACCAATGTTTTTGATTTTACTCTTGATAATTCCATAATTTTAATCATAAGAAGAGTCATTTTTTTGTAGTTTAAACATCGGCCACATAGCATTGCAGGGTTACCTAAGTATTTTGAACAGCAGATTCAGGTAAAAGACAGTTGACAGTGTGGAACAAAGAAAAGCATGATAAAATGTATGTTTTGCTTGTTCACCACAATGGGACTGACATTAGTGGTTCGACTACACCGAGGGAGACATTTGAGTGCGATTCACTGGGGGTTAATCTAAAAAAAACTAGGGAATGATTTAGCAGTCAAAGTCTAGAAGGCCATTTTCCACTCAGTCCAAGATTTGCCAAAAGTCAGCTTGAAGAGTGAAAACATATTTCAGCAACACAACAGCACTTTTGAAATAGCTGGCTGGGACACTTTAAAAACACTGTGCTCACTTATTTAATATTTTCCTTTGAGGTCACCATTTCAATAATTATAGGTAAATGTCCTAAGAGCATTCAACCTACCATTTTTACCGTGAATAATACTTGAGGCATAAAGCAACTGATCCATCTTATACCCATTAAATTTCACTTTGAACTTGTGGAATTCACATTTCTTTCAGAGAAGGGACCATCACAGGGGTGTAATTTTTCAGTTTTTATCTGATTTCAATTTTTTTTCTTGCCCAACTTCATATTTTTATTTCTTTAAATTTACATGAAAATGGTCCTTCAGACCATTTTCTTGTAAATTTAAAGAAATAAAATGGCAACAAAAGCTGTATTTCTACAGGACGTCAGTTCTATGGAGATATAAAGCTTGATTTTGCAACCTTTCCACCATGCAAACATGATTTTAGTTTTTTTCATCTGGTCCCAATCACATCCCTGCCATCACAAAGCTATGACAGGATTCATTGTATGTGACTGTCATGATGCTTCGTAGTTTTTCAGTACATAGAAAGGGGTGGTACTGGGTGGGGTGGGTGGGGGTGCCTGGGGACTCAACCTTTATTGTGAGCTTGTTTGTGATACCCTAGTCCCCCTTTTGCAGTGAATTCTGATCTATAGAGCAACATGTCTTGAAATCAGAGGTATTTGGGGATGGGTATTTAATACTGAATGGGAAAAAATGCAAATTAGATGGGAGGGTGGGTAACAAAAATAGGGATGTAAAAAAATTTGACCTGAAGTCTTGTAATTTTTTGATCAGATCTGATCACAAAAAAATATAATTCACTATATTCACCAAGTTCTTCAAATTTTCATACAAAATGGTTTTTGTTAAGAGAAGAAATTTGATATTTTCTCAAAATGTTTCAGTAGGTGAGATGTTCATTTGAGTCAACATATATTTCTTCTATGATCAGTATTACAAAAAACAGATCAACTTTTAAAAGTTTGTATGGTAAATGGTTTGTAGTTAGGGAAATATTTTCAATTAAAAATATTCAGTCATTCATTATGGACGGTGGGCTTTCTGCTGCCTGAATATTTCTAACAGAAGTTTTCTTATTGTCAGTACGCTAATATCCCATGTTTCAGTGATACTGTACACTATTATATTACCTGATTGGTCATATCAGTGCATCTAATGAGCAGAATCGTATGGAAAAATGCGATGTAAAAGTCACATTCCATTTTCTCTGCTTATGCTAGGATATAAAGTGCTAATTAAGAGTACTTCAGAACTGCTAATAAAATTTTTTAAAACATCAGACAGCCTGAATATTGGTGAATTATTTTATTTATTTCAGTTCATACCCTTCAGAGTTTTGTAGACATGCCATCTTCAGTGTCACCACTGATTTTAATGAGGGTTCTTTGAGGTGCAACTGTGATATTGATGGATCAATGGGTTTTAATTGTGAGGCATATGGTGGACAGTGTCCATGTAAAGAGAATGTAATTGGTCGAACATGTTCTGCTTGTAAACCTGGATTTTATGGTTTTCCAGATTGTCATCGTAAGTACCTTGTCTTGTTTGTAAAAAATATTCAAGTTTCTTAACTGGTTGAGGGCTAGATTATTTTGGTTGGTCTGAATTTGTTCATCCAAATTTGTTTTATTACAAATTATTGGTGTGTGCCTGCACGCTCTCCAATAATTTATAATAAAACAAATTTAGATAAAGAGAATGTAACATGCGCAAGGAAAATGTTGGCTTTTGCTCTGGTACCCTCATTAGCTTAACTTGACAAAGTCAAGATAAGCTATTGCCATCATGCGTGCGGAAGTCTGTTTGTGAGTCTGTTAGTCTGTGAACATTTTCCTTTAGCACGGGCTACACCCCGCAGTTCTTGTCTGATCGTCACAAAATTTCATATGCAGGTTTGGGGTAATGTCTAGATGAGAACGTCCCCTTTTGGTCGCGATCGGTCAACCAGTATGGTAGCCCGAGCCCAAAACCCCAAAACTATTAGCACAGTCTAGAGGTCGTATTTATGAAGGGATTTCATTGTAACTTGGTAGGATGCCTCTGTATAATGCCTAGATGAGAACTTCCCCTCTTGGGCATGATCTGTGAACCGTGATGGCTGCCTAAACCCGAAACCCAAAAACTTTTAGCACAGTCTGCAGGTCATGTTTAATATGGAGGGATTTCATTGTAACTTGGTAGGATGACTCCTTATGATGTCTAGATGAGAATTTCCCCATTTGGGCGTGATCTGCCAACCGTGACGACTGCCCGAGCCCAAAACCCAGAAACCTTTAGCACAGTCCACAGGTCATATTTATTGAGGAATTTCATTGTAACTTGGTGGGTTGACTTCATATAATGTCTAGATGAGAAAGTCCCCTTTTGGACGTGATTGGGCAACTGTGATGGCTACAGGGGCCCGAAGCCCGAAAATCTTCAGCACAGTCTACGGGTCATAATGTCAAGATGAGAACATCCCATTTTGATCACGATCATTCAGCCTTGATGGGTGCCCGAGCCCAAAAACCTTTAGCATAGGCAAAAGGGCATATTTATGGAAGGATTTCATTGTAACCTGTTAGGTTGACTCCATATAATGCCTAGATGATGACATCCCCTTTTGGTCGTGCTTGGTCAACTGTGATGACTACAGGTGCCCGAAGCCCGAAAACCTTGAGCACAGTCTACAGGTCATATTTATGAAGGGATTTCATTGTAACTTCGTAGGATCACTCCAGATGATACCCAGATGAGATTGTCCCCTTTGGTTGCGATCATTCAACCATGATGGCTGTCCGAGCCCAAAGTCCGAAAACCTTTAGCACAGTCTACAGGTCATATTTATGAAGGGATTTCATTGTAACTTGGTAGGTTGACTTCATATAATGTCTAGATGAGAACGTCCCCTTTTATTTACACGATTGGTCAACTGTGACGGCTACAGGGGCCCGAAGCCTGAAAACCTTTAGAACAGTCTACAGGTCATAATTATGAAGGGATTTCATTCTAGCTTGGTAGGATGACTCCAAATAATGTCTAGATGAGAAAATCCCCTTTTGGTCATGATCATTCAGCCTTGATGGCTGCCCGAGCCCAAAAACCTTTATCATAGTCTATAGGTCGTATTTTTGGAAGGATTTCATTGTAACTTGTTAGGTTGACTCCATATAATGCCTAGATGATGACATCCCCTTTTGGTCGTTATTGGTCACCTGTGATTGCTACAGGTGCCTCAACCCCGAAAATCTTGAGCACAGTCTACAGGTCATATTTGTGAAGGGATTTCATTGTAACTTTGTAGGATCACTCCAGATCATGCCCAGGTGAGAATGTCCCCTTTTGGTTGCTATCATTCAACCATTATGGCTGCCCGAGCCCGAAGCCTGAATACCTTTAGCACAGTCTACAGGTCATATTTATGAAGGGATTTCATTGTAACTTGGTAGGTTTGACTTCAAATAAGGTCTAGATGAGAATGTCCCCTTTTGGGCAACTGTGACAGCTACAGGGGCCCAAAGCCCAAAAACCTTTAGAATAGTCTACAGGTCATAATTATGAATGGATTTTATTGTAGCTTGGTAGGATGACTCCAAATAATGTCTAAATGAGAACGTCCCCTTTTGGTCGTGATCATTCAGCCTTGATGGCTGCCCGAGCCCAAAAACCTTTAGCATAGTCTATAGGTCGTATTTATAGAAGGATTTCATTGTAACTTGTTAGGTTGACTCCATATAATGCCTAGATGATGACATCCCCTTTTGGTCGTGATGGCTACAGGTGCCCGAAGCCCGAAAATCTTGAGCGCAGTCTACAGGTCATGTTTATGAAGGAATTTCATTGTAACTTAGTAGGATCATTCCAGATGATGCCCAGATGGGAATGTCCCCATTTGGTTGCGATCATTCAACCATGATGGCCGCCCCTAGCCCAAAGCCCGAAAACCTTTAGCACAGTCTTCAGTTCATATTTATGAAGGGATTTCATTGTAACTTGGTAGGTTGACTTCATATAATGTCAGATGAGAACAGCCCCTTTTGGACACCATTAGGTAACTGTGATGGCTACAGGGGCCTGAAGCCTGAAAACCTTTAGCACAGTCTACAGGTGATATTTATGAAGGGATTTCATTGTACTGTGAAATAATGGACCTGTCGGCCTCCGTATTCATTCTGAGTTTCAAAACAATTATTTAAATTGCTTCTTGAATACGAAGTGCCAGTTTGATTTTGTTGTGTTTTGCAACTCAGGGCATTTAATTTCAAGGACGAATGGCGTCCCTCACCTTGGAGTGAAATTATTGTATAAATCAACTTTGTCACGTAAGAACATACCTCGTTTCGAATTCCTGGAATCGTTTTGAGTATAAATTGATCCGTGAAAATCCCAAGTAAAACTTCTCATGCGGGAAATCGGCATTTTATTCCAGTAGATAAACACAAATTTGGTCACAGCCATTTCTCTTTTCACTCAAAACTCGGCCACCGTCATGCGCGTTGGAGTATTTCCTGTGTCCTACATTTTAACCGCTTCATTGTAGAAAAAGGGAAATATTCACACGAGTAAGATTATCTGCAATGAATTCAAGGGATATTCACGACGAGAAATGTTCTTAAATTTTATTTATGCAGGTGCCTAATGCATGCATGCATCAACGTTACGCAGTAACTTTAAAACAACCATAATTCAGAAGAATCCACGTTGAGAGTATTATCACGTGACCCCACAAAAATTGTGGAATTTCCTGATCTATAAAAAGCCGTGCAGACGTCGTTTTGACGCCGGGTAATTCCTAGCGAAAACAACTACTTCTCAAACCAACTAAAACTCTCATCACCATTTACAAAACAAGCAAAGGTGCGTTTTCAAGAAAATAATGATTAGTACGGCTATTTTGGTGACAGGCCTTGTATTTTAAAAGGCTACATGGGAAGTGATGATCTGTTTCACAGGGCTAGAATGAACCTCATTCTAGCCCAGTGTAAACATTTTCCCCACTTGGCTAATTTGATGAACTGTAAAAACAAGTGTTATTAAATTGAACGTTCAGGTATTTACCTGGTGAATAATCAAATAATTCATTTATATCGGGATCCAGTTTTATCAAGCTACAAAATTGTCATATTATTATTGAAACTTCCAGCAATTATCTTAAAAGATACATGTAGTAGTATTTAGAATTAAGAATAAGATATTTCATAGCATAATTATGATAACGGTGCCCAATTTAGTTTTCTGCTGTCAAATTCCAAGTGGGTTATTCCATACTTGGTGCAGTTGTAGATATTTTAATCAGATTACACCGCCATAATTAAATGCTATTTAATTAACCCATTCCATCTTGTATTCAAATCAAAGCAACACTGAATCAGGACTGATCACGAGTTGGAATTGCCTGAAGGTTTATTGGACAAGTGGACAGTGCTGATTCATTTTCTGACACTTACTGTGTCACTAGTAATTATTTATTAACCCAGTCCGTCCAAATACAATACCTGTATATACTGTATATAAAAATATGAATATAAAAATAAATTATAAAGTTGTGTTTTACACAAGACTTCTTTTCCTTCCTTGTAAGACTTCATGTGCTCAATAGTCAGTCAGATTCCCCTACGGTGTAGGATAGGTTAACTTGGGAGACCACTTATCCGATACAGTATCTTGTCTTATTTCATAATCCTTTCACAAACATTGAACATTATACTTTTTTTCAAACACAACACACAAGTTAAGCTACAGTGTCATTGACACTTTCATTTTTTTAAAGCCCTCATAGTGGCTTCTTTCTAGCACTCAGCCGTTAAATGATATTTCCATTAACTATTTTTCATTTGTTGTTTTTATCAGCTCACCTGACTGAAAGTCAGTGGGTGCTTAAGTGATCACATTCTGTCTGTCTCATCCATTTGCCATCCATCCGTTCGGTGTGAACTTTATATTATCATCTTCTCATAAACCACTGAACCGAGTTGAACCAAATTTGATATACATGGTCTTTAACGTATAGTCGTGAGAGAACCATAAGGTTCTATCTTCCACTGGAAGATAGAACTTTATGGTTCTCACGCGACGATATGTCAATTCAAGTTTGTTCAAATAAAGTTTCCTCTCTCCATAGGGAGGAAATATGCTCCAGAATTTAAAAAAAATCATCTTCTCATGAACCAATGGGTACAGTGACTTGATATTTTTGTATAGATTTCCTTTTGAGGTGTAAAATCAAGTTTATTCAAACGAAATTCATGGAGCAATGTTTGCCTTCATAATGGGAGGGACAAGATTTTTTTACCCCACCCAAAACTTCTATTTTCTGAATCGACTGTCCGTTGTGAACCAAATTTGGTATGTGGTGTTATGGAGTCATAAGTACGTGATTGATGCAAAAAATCCAGGAGCTATTAATAGAAATATTTTCAAACGCCGATATTTCCCAAACCACACGGGAACAGAGAACTGTTATTTGATATGAAGCATCCTTATTGCCAGTAAAATGAATGGTAAAAAAAAATAATCGCCATTGGTTGTGTCGGGGTGTTCTGTGGGGTTGGGGGTGGGGCATCAAAAACATGCTGAGTCAGCATTTTTGCAAAAATTTAAAGATTTTTTCCAGAACCACTGATCAACATTTTTGGATATTTGGTATACAGCATCCATTGGGGGGTTCAGATACAAGTATGTTCAAATTAAGTACCTTGGTTCATATTTGGGCTCAGAACAGGAGCCCAAATCTTAACTTAGGGTAATATGGGAAATAAATTTTTTTAAAAAAACTTCTTCAGATCCACTAGTCAGAATCTTTTAATATTTGGTATACATCATTTTACAAGGGTCAAATTCAAGTTTATATTTGGGCTTCCTATGGCGGGCCCAAATTTTATCTTGGTGCAATATGGGGAATAATCTTTAAAATCTTCTTTGGATCCACCAGTCAAAATCTTATGATGTTTAGTGTGTTTCAGCCTTAATTGGGTCAGATTTCTTCAAATCAAGTCCCTGGTTTTAAATTTGGGTACCCAATGGAAACCTAAATTTTGACTTGGTGCAATATGAGAACTATTCTTTAAAAGATCTTCTTCAGTTCCACCAGTCAGTCTGTTGATATATGATATTCAGCATCCATAGTTGGGTGGAATTCAAGTTTCTCCAAATCAAATACCTGGGTTCATATTTGGGCTTTTTCTTTAAAAATCTTCATATCCACCAGGCAAAATCTTTTGATATTTAGTATATAGGATTACTATGATTCCTAGATTTAAGTTTGCTCAAAGTGTAAAGCTGTAGATGCTGAAAGTGACCATGAATGTCAATAAATAAATTTAACAATTTAAAAAAAAAATTCAGGGTCCATTTGAAAGATGGTGGGATGGTTGACAATTCTACTTATTTTATTACACATTCTTGCTGAAAGCAATACAAATTATATCACAGTGGAAAGATTCTTTTCATGTCAAAATCACTGAACGTTTCAAAATTGTCCCTCAGGTGCAATGCGGTTTTAATCTGCAATTCTAATATTTTTAACACTTTAGTTGCTGACATATTCTAATTATTTTGTTTATATATTTACAGCATGTGATTGTCCAGTAGGATTATGCGATCCTTTTACTGGAACTTGTGATTGTCCACCAAGAGTTGCAGGAGAGAAATGTGACAGGTGTGAGCCTGAAACTTACGGTTATGATTCATTTATAGGATGCCAGGTAAGGCTTTAGTTTTGTAACTTCTGAAATAAATGTAGAACCATTTAACTCATTGCATGCTGCTGATGTGTATTTGATAATGGTGTCAAAATATACCCTTTTGATGGATAGGGTTGTTCAGTGACTTTCCCACTCTGTGGAGAGGCTTACTCTGTGCAGGTTAAGGACAGTACTGTTAAACTTTCCAATACCACATAGTCTACTTGGCAGTCAATTTCATTCTTAACTGGTAGAGTGCTAGAAGCCACTATCAGGGCTTTAATATGAAGAGCAGGTACCCCAGCCTAAAGGTGTCATATTCTGTGGATGTGCTTCACATTATCTTAGAAGCGAAATTACTTAGTCTATATGGGTTTGCCTCATTACAGTTTATGGGAGAGTGCCTCTTGGCACTCTCCCATAAATTGTAACAAGGCAAAGACTCCTGAACAAATTTTGATAACCAAAAATAACTTAGCACTCTACCAGTTAATCGAAGTTGTTACTTGCATGACATTTTTAAAAAGGTAATTTCAAACTGGAACAAATTTTATTTCAAATCTTCAGTTAAGTTCTTTCTTGGTTCTGCAAGCATTGTTGAAAAAAAAATTGTTACATGTACAAAATATGCATTGCATTCGTGACTTGATAAATTGATTCACAGTTCTCATTTCACAATGTGCCTGCTAAGCTTTGCTACTTCATTTGATAAATATAAAAATCTGTTCAAACAGGACAAAAGTTTAAATTTAACATAAACTTGTGTATGAATTTGTCTATTTAACTATGTACAAAAATAAAGTACAAAGAGATGAATATTTTAAGAAAATAAAATGTGGAGAGTGTGTAAAAAAACTAAAACAAAATTTCAATGAGATGTTCATTTTGTTTGTTTTTTAGGAATGTAATTGTGTTCCACAAGGTGTTGTAGATGGCAACTTGAACTGCAATTTGACCACTGGACAGTGCAAGTAAGTTGTTAAGCATATTGGCTTAGTTGTTGTCATGAATTAAGGGATATTTATAAAGAAATGTTGTTTGTAGCATTCTTAGCAAAAAGTTTCCTGTTCAGGTTTCCAGTACATGAATTTTTAAGAGCCTTGGTTCACACAGCTCTTGAAAAACCCTTGAAAATTGTTTGGATTTTAAAATACTTGGATCAGAAATTGTTCATTAAAAAACTCTTGAGAATTTAAAAAAAATGTTTTTATAGAAAATCTTGTAAAACCCACTAATTTCTGTCAGTACCTAAATGTTAAGGTATAATACAAAGAGCTTTTTTAGCTCACCTACTTCTGAAAGAAGTGGTGAGTTATTGTCGTGACCTCGGGCGTCAGCATCGGCATCCGGCATGTCCAATATAGTAAGATTTAATGTTAAGGTTAATTTCTCAAAGATCAGTGGGCTCAGGCCTTTGATATTGCATATGTAGGTTGTAGGGGACTATCAGAACAGTATTTAACCCTGATACTACGACTTTTTTCCAAATTTCACCTAAAATTTTCTGCCAAAACTTGTAAGAATTTGCGTTTAGGTGTTGTAAGAATTTGCGTTAAAGTCAGCTTTTGTGCAGATTGTGCTGCTCTAACTTCTCATTACTGTTGATTTTCATATTTCAATAACAGCTGTAGGTATTAACCCTACTGTATGCAGAAATTAACGGAAATTTTCTTTTTTTTCAGTCAAAATTTTCATGTTTTTCCCAGACTTAGTAAATTTTAAGTTGTAAAACTTTGTAAACTTTGTGTTTAGGTGAGTTGTGTTTCTATGTGGCTTTCCAGGTGATTAATATTCTACACTTGGGTTACTGAACTCCATTGCAGTAATATTTAACCCTCATTACATGCATATTTGAGGAATTTGAGGCTGATTTTCTGCCAAAACTTGTAAGAATTAGCATTTATGTGTTGTAAGAATTTGCGTTAAAGTCAGCTTTTGTGCAGATTGTGGTGCCTTCACCTCTCATTACTGTTTATTTTCTCATTTCAATAACTACTTTAGGTATTAACCCTACTGTATGCAGAAATTTAACTGATTTCTTTTCTTTTTTTCAGTCACAATGTTCACGTTTTTCTCTGACTTACTCAATTTTAAGTTCTTAAAATTTGTGTTAAGGTGAGTTCGGTTTCTATGTGTCTTTCCAGGCAATTGATATTGTACACATGGGTTACTGAACTACATTGCGGTAATGTTGCGCCCTCATTACATGCATATTTGAGGAATTTGAAGGGGATTTTTGGGACTTATATTCACTGTCTTTAAAAAAAAATTTTTTTAACTTTTTTTTTTTATTAAATACTTTCTCATACTTGTTACTAGTAACATTAAGACTTATTTTTTTAGTTGTTGATGTGATGTATTTTTGTTGCTACTTATAGTCACTTTCTTGAACGAATGTTTTTCTGCAACTCCTCTTTAACCAATGAATGTACTTCAATTACAATTTCAGTGATTCTTCATTACATAATGCCATTTTGCACCTCCTATTTTATTTTTTGATCTGATGTATTTTTATTAGCTCTCCTACTTCTATTACAAGTGATGAGCTTATATGGTGACCTCGGGTGTCAGCATCGGCGTCCAGCGTGTCCAGTATTGTAAGATTTAATGTTAAGATTATTTTTTCAAAGATCACTGGCCTCAGGCCTTTCATATTGCATATGTATGTTGTAGGCGACTATCAGCACATTATTTAACCCTGATACTACGACTTTCTTTCAAATTTCACCTACAATTTTCAGCTAAAACTTGTTGTAAGAATTTGCGTTTAAGTGTTGTAAGAATTTGCGTTAATGTCAGCTTTTGTGCAGATTGTGCTGCTTTAACTTCTCATTACTGTTGATTTTCATATTTCAATAACAACTGTACGTATTAACCCGACTGTATGCAGAAATTTAACTGCAATTTCTTCTTTTAAAATAAATTTATGAAAGCCTTTCCTAATTCTTATTTATGATTTAATATCTGGCCTCACAATTCATATTCTTAATCATAAACATTTCTAAAAGAAAAAAAATGCTTTTATATCCAATGATTCTATGTTGAATTGATATATAATAAATGCAGAACTACAGACTTTCCAAAGCCATCACATAAACCACATTAATCATTTGATGTCTAGTTATTAATGATTTATATTAACTAAATATTAGGCATGTTACATTGGAACGACATTATCAAGCGCGAATGTAGGTGAGCATTGGGATGTAACATCCCTCTTGTTTTCATTGGACTCAGGCTTTTGAATAGCCACAAATCATTTCGATTTAAAAAAAGTGCAGCAAATAATTTGTGATTGGTTTAAGTTTGGCTTGGCTTTTTTGCCCAGCCAAACTTGACCCAACCAAAAATTATTTTTTGTTTCAGGTATCGCGGAACTAAATATTGAAACTAGAGTGAACCGCCTTAAAATGATGCAATCTCTAAAAATAAACAGCCTTGGGAAAATCTGTTGTTTCAATAAAAGTTTGAAACATTCTATTGACATCTTGCATTATTGTTGAATATTCCTGATAAAAAAGAGGGTGATTTGATGACTTTTGGACCTAAAAAATAAATTTACTTTTTGTGTGTTTTTGTAGGGAATTCCCTGAAAAATATGTGCACGTGACCGGTACTTCCCTTTGTGTCAGTTTTTCTCTCTTATTTGTTGCATGACCCCCTGTTTTCAGATCAGAAAAAGTTGTCTGAAGGGCTATACTTGACAGAGATATTTGAATGCCAAAATTAAAGTGATGCGATCATATTTTTTTCCACCTGAAAGTTATAATGGTCGCTTATGGGAAAATATTTAGTTCTGTGAGACCTATAGGAAATATGTTTTTTGGCTTCCAGACCAGATTCACTTATTATTTTGGGGGATTATTTCACATTTAAATATTTATTTGGGGACCATACGCCTTACCAAACCATTTTATTGTTTTGAGAAGTTACATTTTTGTCACAGTCAGCAATTAAAGCTATATATTTCCAAAACTAAGGCTGTTCATGCAAGAAAATTCAAATCTTGAGCAAGTTTATTCCCCAGGAGCACACTATAACCTCTGGCAGCTGCTAACTAACAGCCTATCTTACCCTATTAACATATTTATTTAAACCATGGTTTCTCCTCATATTTCTAGGGGCAGGGAGGATTCCAAATCTTCCAACCCCCTCCCAAATCACCATTCAAACACAGACAGAAAACCTACACTGCCCTTCTATTCACTATTATTTAGAAGTTTTTCTCTTCTATATTATGCTCTTCAAAATGTTGGAAAACAATTCCTTCATTGAAAGAGTATCCTGGAACACAAATTTGAGGAAGGGGTGGGGCTACAGTGGAAAATAACATAATAAAATTACAAATGTGAGTGAATGGCATTTTTGCATAGCTACCAATATAGTTGTCTAGTACTAGTGCTGCCATGGTTCACCTGATACAGCATAAATTTACAGTGACAGTTGTGAAATATTGCTCTTTCCCTGAACCAAGTCCTCTCTCCCACACATATTTAACCCTTCTGCTGATGATAAACATTTGGAAAGACTGAACAGCATGTTTTTAGAGATTGAAGTTAGTATCATACACTTTCAGTTTCTTATGATTTACTTTGAGGCTTCATCACTCATGGTCCACTGAGTTATTTTTCAATTTAACAACCTTGCCCTGGCTCTTCCACTATATTTTTCATTGTATGCCATTCAGTACTCTCATGTAGACCTCCTACATGTGTGACTGCTAGCCTATCTGTCTGTCTGTCTGTCTCTTCATCAGACATGGCGTTTCTTTGCTTTTCACTTGCCTGGATCTACATTTTCAATAATTGGCAGCTGACTAACTTTCACCCCCCCCCCCCCCCCCCCCCCCACACACACACACACACAAGTATATTAAACATCAAATACCACTATATTCTTGAAGCAAATGTCTGATTCATCCTCTTTGGAAACATGTTTTCAACAATTTCAATCTTTTTGCCAGAATGGGTGTCTGTGCGGATTAAAACAAAGGTTATGAAAGTGCACTTATGGGAACTTGCAGCATAAGCATAGCACTATAGAATCAATATTTGATGGTTTTAGGCATCTTACCAGTGTTATGAGATATCACAGTAGCAGGTACTGGTCATTCTTTTGGAAAAAAACACTGTTTTATGTTTTGTCAGTGCCATACCAATGACTCTATGTGCCTTTACTGAGAAAACTGAGGCTTTTCCTTTACAAAAATTGCAAAATATTCATCAATACAATGTGAAATGTCTTCAGAAGCCAGACTGTGATTTAAAAACTATTACAGATGGGAAAGTTCATATCACAGTAGGTTTGTTTGGGTCAATATCAATTAAATTATGAATTATGTCACATATTTTGATGAAAAGGAGCATACCGGGGGTCCTATTCAGGGCAACATTTTACTACATCAGACGGTGGAATAAAATTTGACATCAGTTGTTAGGATAAACTGGTAGAGTCCTCTCATATTGGTGAAATATATAGCTGCATCCCCAGTTTTGGAAACAAAATTGACATCCATATTGTTCCATGGGGGTTGGGACACTGTTTTGCTTGCAGTATGGTTAAATGAGACAGATTTTTTCTGAAAATATTTTGTGCTGATGCAGATGTTAGTTTTATTTTGGGATCAGGGTAGTTTTTTAAAGAAAGCTGTAAATTCTCATCCTTCTCAGTTAATTTATAAAGTAACAGGATAGAAAAATCTTTTGGAGGCAATACCAGTTTTCAAGCCCACTTGACAAAGTTTGGACACTTTTCCTTAAAAGAGCAAATTTTCCATGTTTTTGACTCAGCCAAAGCCAAAAGATGGATTCTAATGCAGAAATGACTCTTTTATCTCATGGAAGTGGTAAAATGTCTCTTTGGTGGGGTTGGGGATGATTATAGGTATCGCGGAACTAAATATTGAAATTAGAGTGAACCGCCTTAAAATGTTGCACTCGGAAATGACGCAATCTCTAAAAATAAACAGCCTTGGGAAAATCTGTTGTTTCAATAAAAGTTTGAAACATTCTATTGACATCTTGCATTATTGTTGAATATTCCTGACAAAAAAGAGGGTGATTTGATGACTTTTGGACCTAAAAAATACAATTTACTTTTTGTGTGTTTTTGTAGGGAATTCCCTGAAAAGTATGTGCATGTGACCGGTACTTCCCTTTGTGTCAGTTTTTCTCTCTTATTTGTTGCATGACCCCCTGTTTTCAGATCAGAAAAAGTTGTCTGAAGGGCTATACTTGACAGAGATATTTGAATGCCAAAATTAAAGTGATGCGATCATATTCTTTTCCACCTGAACGTTATAATGGTCGCCTGTGGGAAAATATTTAGTTCTGTGACAGTCCTTGACAAACTATTGTTTGGTCTTAGGGGAAAAACTCTTGAATTTTTTGCTAAAGATGTATGTATCATGGTCTTGCAACTGTGGCTGATTTACAGGTTACACCTATTTTACTCTCCTAGCTGAAACTTTGTGACGTTGCACAGTATTTGTTTACTTTGTTTGACTTATTATTCTATACATGAACTTGAAAAATTGGACAGAATTGGCGTAATTGCTACAACTGGACAACATTATTAAATTTTCTTTACAGCTGTCTACCAAATGTTGGTGGAATGAGGTGTGACCATTGCCTTTTGGGATTCCATTCATTTCCATGGTGTCAGGAGTGTGATTGTGATCACAGAGGAACAATTGCAGAAATTTGTGATCAAGAGAGTGGCTTCTGTATTTGTAAAGTGAGTAACAGTGACATTTCTGCTCTTCAAGTCTTTAAGTCACACAGTACCTTTTCTGCTACCTTGCTCCAACACTCCATCAATATAGTAAATACCATTAAAAGAGCTGTTGTGTTAATTGAAAACCCAGCTTGATTGGGTTTTCTGTGAAAATTCAAATATAGTGGAGCCAACTTAATTGGATATCCCTTAGCTGGCTGAGTGCTAGAAGCCACTATCAGGGCTTTAAAAAAAATGGTTCCAGTGGACAAGCCAACATTTTCCTCACTTGTGTTCCCTATTCATTCAAATGGAAATATTATATTTTTATACTGTACCAATGACCCAGACTTAGCTGGTGCTAACTCTAACAAAACCAGGGCCAAACACAAATTTTGCCCCCCAATCCCCAAAATTTGCATCCAAAACAAAAAGAAATCATGTCCTAAAGGACCTCCATACTACGCCTCTACTGCGCATGCGCAGTGACGCAGTCGTCCCGAAATTGGCGCCAATTATCATTCTCTGTTTGGCCCTTCATCAGTCAACATCTCACTGATCTTTGTGCTTGTAAATCTCAGTTTAAAGGATGCCAGACACGTAATTTTTGGAGAAAATGTGATTCTAAGGAGGATAGAAGGAGGAGAGGAAAAAGAAGTGGCAAAAAATAATCAGGGCTGTACTTAAAATTTTTTGATGAAATTATGTTAAGTTGCCTATTTTCGAGGCATGGGCCTCTTGTTGTCATTCTTGCTAATTGTTGCACTGCTTATTCAGTGTTTCCTCTCCCCTAGCCTTCTAAAGTCCCCCCTGGCAATTCTCCCATGCTTTTGGCATATTTTTGAGAAATTTCATTTCTAAAATTTCCTGGGAGAGTTGCTTGGTTACAGAATGTTTTCTGTTATTTTCCCCATAGTTACGTTTTCACCCATGGGTGTATAACGTTTGTGTTCTGCATCTTCCATCTGATGTTCTACAGATTCTCCCCTGGGAGTCTCTGTTTTGCATCAGATAGAGTGTAATTGATGACTGATTCCGGGCCAGTTTTTTCAGTGCCTGGAGTCATGTTTTCTAGTGTGTTTACACTGTTTGTTTTCATTGGCAACAGCCTTTTTTGAGGGGGGCTGTTTGCCTTTGTGGTACTTTATCTCATTATAAGATACATTTATATTATCCGAAAGTGTCTCATTAATTATTTTATATAAATTTAAAATTTTTGACCACACTTTGCCATCGGATCCATCGGGGCTCAACGTTACTTTTCAGCAACTTGGGCTTCTCTGAAAAAATATTTTTTCAAAATTATTTTGTTTTGCAATTGTTTTTTCATTTATTAATGGATCATGTTATTATGTATCTTTGTGTCAGGGGTTTTTGCGAGTAACTAGGACTTATTGTTGTTCTTTCACAATGAAGGGACGTTGTTCAAATTGTAATAGGAAGAAATCTTCCTCTGACTTTCATGATCATTGTATTAATTGTAGTCAGTGTTCTTGCATTAATCCCTGTCCTATATGTGAACATTGGGATGAGAAACATTGGAAACGTGTGTCACGATATGTTGTTTCTGGAGAAAGAGCGATGCCGGCTCTTTCTCCACAAGGTCACTCTACTCTCTCAGTTTCTATTTCAGAGGAACCAGAACAGGGTGATGTTTCCATGTTATCTTCTTCAAGTGTGCGTCCGTCGTCACAAATGAATTCAGAGCTAGCGGCAAAAGTGCTCATGGAGATTAGACAAATGTCGTCCGCTAGCTCGCCCGGTGTAGCATCCATTCACCGAATGGTTCGGCAGCCGGGTTCGTCCGATGCGGTCCAAGAGGAAATTTTGGGTGATGCGAGCACTATAAACATAATAGATGCACACCCAGTGACGGCGGATAGTAAGCGACAACGGAGGAAGCCTTTTAGTCCGGTTCCTAGATCGTCCAGGTCCAGCCGGGCTGCGAGCGAGAGAGGTCCCTCTCTCGTACAACAACAACTGGGACCAGATGTTGTGGTACAAAATGTGTCTTTAGCGGAGCATACGTCCGTCGCTCGGGACGCTCCGTTGTATAAGCAGTCCGCAGAGACTGTTAAGGCTTCCTCTTCTCGTCAGCGCACACGACCGCACCTTGGCTGCGTGACCGCCGATATATTACCAGCTTCGCCGATGAAGGATTCTTCGGCGACCAGGTCACACCATCCGGCAGCCAGGGATTCGAGACCGATGGACTCCGGACGTTCGCATAGGAAAAGTATGCGGGAGCCATCTGATGCGGAGCTGCCCTCGGCGAAGCAGTGACATTCTTGTGCAGATAGCACAGCTTATCGCAGCATCCCAGCAGCCGACAGAAACGGTGTCGGATCGAGAATTATCCGACGGCGCTGGGTCGGTACGCTCCGCCGAAGCATCGGGGGCGGACGACCGGGAACATCGTGAGGTCCGACCGGATGGTGGAAGGGATACGGATGACTTGGAGCTATCCCTTTCGGAACAACATAAAGCTGCCGTGGACTTCATCCGGCACTTTCTCCCTCAAGTTGTTCCGTCGGGCCAGACTGCTGCGCTTCCGGACAAGAGAATTATAGCGTCATTGGACTCTGAATTTTTTGAGCAGTTCAGGGACATCGCTCCCGAGTTTCCGTCGCAGTCCAATAATGTTGCTAGAACATTTGAATTATTGAACGACGCTATATTTAAACTTGCTTCCAGGACGGGGAAAGCAGGTTTCTTGTCCGCTAATACTCTCAACCTGCCTTTCATTAATGCAAGGAATAAATTCGATACGGCAGGACAGGGTATACCGAGAGTTCCTCTGCGTATGGACGACGAGGCGGAAGACTTAGAGCTATCATTACCGTCGTCAGCTTCTATTCCAACCGCGGTGTTGGAAACAGCTATTGCGTCTAACAGAGCCAATTTAGATGCCTTATCTTACGCAGATCACCTTACTAAGGCGTTATCACTGTGCCTTCAAGGGGAAGAGTTTCAGGATATACAATCCTCTTTAAGACTTCTTTCAAGGGCAGTAGCTTATTCCACGTGTAACTCCGCCCTTTCAGTGGCAAATCTGGAGTTGGTTAGACGTGACGCAGCCCTAGCTACATCCACACTAGTAGATTCTAAGGTGAAGAACTCTCTTAGAGTCGCTTCGGTCTCAGGAGAACTTCTCTTTGACGGCAAGCTTTCCGCTATTTATGATAAAATTAAAAAGAAAGCTAATGATTCTCTGTTGTTCAGATCGGCTCCTAAAAAGTCGGATACAGCAGACACGAATAAGACAGGCACTTCTGGGTCTAATGCGCCCAAGAGAGGTTCCTATAGAGGTTCCAGTGCGTCCTCTTGGTCTTATTCGAGAGACCGTCAGGATAGCGACTCTCGTTCGGGACGTCCTTCAGGCCGGGACAATCGGTCGGACGCCCCGAGGTCGACGAGGCGAGGTGCGGGTCGTGGAAGACGTGGTTTCTCCTACCGCAGGCCTCGCAGGTCCAGGAGGTGATGGCTTAAACCTCTATCGCGTTCCGGTTGGCGGAAGGTTGTCGAGTTTTTCACAAGAGTGGGCGTCGATTACGGACGACCCTTGGGTGAGAGGAGTGACTTCGGAAGGTCTAAAGATATCCTTCAAACGAAAGCCTCCATTAACTCGAAGTCCAAAGTGGACTCATCTTCCGTCAAATCCACAGAAAAGAGACGCTCTGTTATCAGAGGTGCAGTCTCTTTTAATGAAGAACGCGGTAGAGGTCGTAGAAAACCAGGAATCTCTGGGATTCTACAGCCATCTGTTTCTGGTTCCGAAACCAGACGGCTCGTTCCGTCCAGTCATAGATTTGAGCTGGATAAACAAGCTGATCGTCGCTCCGAAGTTTTATATGGAGACGATTCGATCGGTCAGAGCGAGTATTCGGGTGAACGATTATGCAACGAGCATAGATCTCAAAGATGCGTACTTTCACGTCATGGTACATCCGACATTCCGAAAGTATCTACGCTTTGCAGTCCTGGGAGTGGTGTATCAATTCCGGGCGATGTGCTTCGGATTGAATCTAGCACCCTGGGCTTTCACTCGGGTAATGAACTCGGTAATGATCTACTTCCGAGCTCATTCGTCTGCGGTAACGTCGGCCTACCTGGACGACATTCTTCAGAGGTACGGCAACGAGTTAACGCTTCAGAACGATGTTCAGAATCTTCTTCTATTGCTCCGACGTCTCGGTTTTATAGTAAACGAGGAGAAGTCGGATCTGGTGCCGTCCAAGTCATTCACTCATCTGGGAATGAGCTTCGAGACGCACAACAATCTCGTTCGTCTGCCGTTAACCAGAGCGAAATTAGTCAGTTGTTACGCTCGCTATTGTCTGCACGCAGACAAAGTCACGGCGAGAGAATTTATGAGACTGATAGGTCTGTGCGGAGCCGCCGCGGATCTCATTCCGATGGGGCGGCTACGCACACGTCTTCTTCAAATTTTCCTGACTCAGAATTGGAGTGTGAAAATTCATTCGCTCGATGTAGACGTTCTCTTGTCAGATCAAGTGAAACAAGAGATTCAGACTTGGGCAAACATTCAGTGGTTAACTCAAGGAGTTCCGCTGCAGTTGCCGGATCCGAGTTTTACCGTTATGACGGATGCCAGTCAAACAGGTTGGGGTGCATCATTAATCCCAACGGATTCGAGATGCCAGGGTCTTTGGGATCCGCAATTCCTGTGCAAGCACATAAACATCAAGGAAATGATGTCAATTTGGCTTGCGTTACGTCACTGGATGGACATTATTCACGATGCTCATGTCCAAATCCTATCCGACAATACGACAGTAGTGGCGTATATACGGAATCAGGGAGGCACTCATTCAGTTCCGTTGTTCAATCTAACGGAAAGAATCCTTCTGTTTGCGTTAGAACATCACGTTCTTCTTTCGGTCCGTCACATACCGGGTCGTCTGAATGTGCTAGCAGACTCCCTTTCACGAAAGGGTCGCTTGTTGCCGTCGGAGTGGACTCTCAACAAACAAGTATTCAATCAGATTTGCTACCAATGGGAACGGCCAATGATAGACTTATTTGCGACACATCTCAACAATCAGTTGCAGACGTATGTGTCTCCGTGTCCGGATCCAAGAGCATTTGCAGTAGACGCTCTGTCGATCCCTTGGGACGGAATGATAGGATATGCGTATCCTCCAGCGCCGTTAATTCAACAAGTATTGCTAAAGATAAAACAATCTCAATGCAAGATTCTGTTGGTAGCATCTCTGTCGCCACAGAGACCGTGGATAAATCTACTCAGGTGTCTGTTGTGGGACCTACCGCGGAAGCTTCCTCCACGAGAGGATCTTCTTTCGCAGGGGAAATCGCGCCAACTCCATCACAACCCGCAAGGTCTCAACCTTCACGTTTTTCCGTTGTGCGGTCCTTCTTGCATGGCAAGCACTTTACAGGACGAGCAGTGGACGCGATTTCTAACTGTAGGAGGACCTCCTCTTCGCTAAACTATGCGGCTAAGTGGAAGGTTTTTCGTCGTTGGTGTAGGGATCATTCTGTAGATATATTTGATCCCTCTATACCAGACATTGCAGACTTTCTAGTATACTTGTTTGACGAAATCAAACTGCAGCCTGTTACTATAAAGGG
Organism: Pictodentalium vernedei; assembly: GCA_031216915.1. Classification (NCBI taxonomy): domain Eukaryota; kingdom Metazoa; phylum Mollusca; class Scaphopoda; order Dentaliida; family Dentaliidae; genus Pictodentalium; species Pictodentalium vernedei. Next base: position 115,361,015 of record CM062291.1, on the reverse strand, counting down.
TTATAGATCTATGTTATCTGATACCTATGCACATCATGATAGTTTACAAATTGGATCTAATGTCTCTTTATCGAAGTTGGTTAGAAACTTTTCGATAAATAGACCCAGAACTCTTAGATTAATTCCTATGTGGAATTTAGCTTGGGTTCTCCTTAAATTGAAGGAAAAGCCATTTGAACCTCTTGGGACAGTAGATTTCAAATTCTTATCTTATAAGACAGCTTTTCTCTTAGCTTTCTCTTCTGCCAGAAGAGTCAGTGAGCTTCATGCACTATCGGTGGATGATTCTCATTATCGTAGTGTTGGGAACACTATCACCTTCACTACTAATGTGGGTTTTTTAGCTAAGAATCAGGCTCCTAATAAATATCCGGAACCTATTGTTATTAAGGCTCTTCCGTCTTCAGACGGGCGTAGGCCTTTACTCTGTCCTGTTAGAGCACTATGTATCTATAAACAGAGATCTCAGTTTATCAGAAAGGGACGGAAACATTTCTTTCTGTCTTTGATGCCTAATAGAAAGGACATTTCAGTCCATTCTATTGCTAGATGGATTCAGTTAACTATCCGTACTGCTTATGAAGATTTATCTTCTTCTCAGCAGTCTGTGCTTAAGATTTCTGCTCATGAAGTAAGAGCTCTTTCTACTTCCTGGGCTTATGCTAATAGTGTTGCTATTACAGATTTAATGAAGGCTGCTTATTGGTCTCAGCCATCCACATTTACGAATTTTTATCTCAGAAATATTGAGTCCATTTCTGGAGACCTGCATTGTTTAGGTCTGTTATCTGTTGCTCAGAATGTCGTCCACTAAACAGTTGCAACTATAGTTATGCAGGCTTTCTGTTCCGGCAGTGACTCCGTCCGGCTGCCCTCTTCGCTCTGGGCTATTTGACCCAGGGCAAGGGGAAGGGGGGGGGGGGGGCGGGTGTTCCCTTAGGTCACCTGCATTATAGTGAAAAGCAAGGGAATGCCTCCTCCAAGTCAGTATTTCTGAGTCGCTTCCGGGATGGTTTTAAAGTGTAATATTAATGTTTAAATTCATTCATGTCTTATTTTTAAAGTGTAGCTCGGTGTGAAGCATTTGTATATGTCAAGTGTCAAACGGGCTTTAATATACAATACTCGGACACTTTTAAATGATTATAAAGAGTCTCAATTCTCTGGACTACTTTATTTATTGGCTTGCTTTAAAAATAATTAGTATAAGGGTTATACTGGATGTTAATAGAGAACATGAATGTTATTGTGCTCAATTATTAAGGGTAGTGTATCTTTCTAATTTAATATTAAATAAGAAAGATACATGTAAAGCCTAATACTCCTTTTCTCCTTAAGGGGTTACCTCTTTACTATATAGTTGAGCTTATTGGATTTTCCTCTATGTCCTAGGCCCTCCAGCCTGTTTACTATTCAGCTAAGTCTGGGTCATTGGTACAGTATAAAAATGTTAAAAAATTTATAGTAATTTATATATTTTTTATACTTACCAATGACCCAGACGGGGATGGCCCTCCCTGGAGTTGGGAACTCTTGCCTCCCCGCTGAGTACATAGCGCTGACCAGGCACTGCCAGTAAGAATGATAATTGGCGCCAATTTCGGGACGACTGCGTCACTGCGCATGCGCAGTAGAGGCGTAGTATGGAGGTCCTTTAGGACATGATTTCTTTTTGTTTTGGATGCAAATTTTGGGGATTGGGGGGCAAAATTTGTGTTTGGCCCTGGTTTTGTTAGAGTTAGCACCAGCTAAGTCTGGGTCATTGGTAAGTATAAAAAATATATAAATTACTATAAATTTTTTAACTTTTTTTATACAAATTTGTTCTATTACAAATTATTGCCAGTAATTTGCGATAAAACAAATTTTTAACAAATTCAGACCATCAAAAATAATCTAGCCCTCAACCAGTTAATTGAATAAAACTTCCAATGACAAAAATAAAATTTGCTGTGCCTTCAGTAAAGATTGGACCTGTTAATTATCCCCCGCCAAAACAAAGTTTGTGGGGGATATCCCAGTCAGTGGACGTTGGATTTAAATGATCTTTGGTATGCGGATAGACCACCATGGAGAAAGGATATTCACAAGTAACAGGTTTTGTCCATTTTTTTCCCTGGAGTTATGGGCCTTTTTTTTGACTTAACAAATCCTTGGGTGATACCGGTAGTGTTGCACTTTGTTGTATTTAAGTTATAGAATCAACTCCTTTTAACTAAATAAACATTTGTGTAAGTCACCACATTCCCTTGTTTATAGACCAATTTGGCTTCAAATATTCAATCTTGGCATTTAAGAGCTCTGTCTAACAAGATATAATAGATTAAATGCCAAGATTGAATATTTGAAGTCAAATTGGTCTATAAACAAGGGTAATATGGTGACTTACACAAATGAGCTCTGTCAAACAAGATATAATAGAATAAATGCTCAGTTATATCTCTGGAATATAGAAGTGACAAATTCCAATTGAGTACTTCTGTTAATTGAATGATTTTCACTTGCGAAGTGTTTTTTTCAATTAACAGGATTCCACTGTATAACAAAACTTTTAATTCTTCCATATAAAACTATCAAGGTTGATACAATAGTTAACACAAGTTTTAACCTTTGTGGTCGTGGGCAATTTTCCAGAATTTTTCCCCACGCCACACCTTATGAGTCTAGTGGCTCCGCAGTGGCTTCCTCTTAAGTTATGGCTGCCTATACAAGTAGCCAAGACCTGACTAGAAAACCACTGCTAGGGTAATTATGCATTTGCCCTCAGGACTTCTTCATGATTACATGTTGGGACCCCTTATCTCAGGCTATAAGCTTTCAAAATTCAGAACTATACCTTTTGGAGTTAAAACTCAGCAATTTGCTAAAATATGGTGAACTGCAATATAATCTTATAGCAAGTGCATAAAAGCACGCTAACCTGCACAAGAAAATGTATTTGAATAAAGTATTTTCCATCAGTGATGTGTCATAGAAATAAGATATTGACATGTGTAAGAAAGAAATAGTGCAGGTAATCATATGAAAAGTTCTCTTTCACTTTTTTCACTTTGATAATGCCAGCTCCTGTCATTGATTTTTTAAAAGCTCTCTCTCGGAGCATTCCAAGAGCCTTCCAAGTCTCAATGGCAGTAGGTATTATTATCAATCAGAGAAATAAATAGACAAGAAATTTTTTTGCAACTATCTAGCCATGAACTGAGAATGAAATGTTTTTGCAACTATCTTATCTGTGTACTGCACCAATTCCATAGAATGTTTTGAAATTATGTGCAGATTATTTCATTACGTGACAAGGTTATGCTTCCGATCCAAAATAGGACCTCCAAACATCATTTCTCTGCAAAACAGCTGTTGATAATTAGGGAAAAAAGCACATCGCTCCCAAACTACACAAATAAAAATAAAATCGTTAAAATTTATTTCGAAATATGGTAGAAAATGACTTTTGAGGGCATTTTTGATCTTGCATGAATATTTGTGAAGACCTCGTTACTTTTTGTCGATGTCGGTGTTTCTTTGATCCCGTAATTTTTGGATACCAATTAGCACATTTTTCCAACCAGTCGGTCAAATATTATTTTTAATATCATAGGGAAATTTTAAAAACGCATTTCATTTCGAATATATTGAGTAAACATCAGTGCATTTCGTCCTTGAATTTTTACAATCCAACTATTATTAGCGAAGTTACGCCAAAAATGGAAATAATAAAAAAAATCTCATTTGTAACAGGTTGAAGAACCTTTCGAAAAGAGTCATTCAAATACACACCTTTTTATTCTGCAGTGGTAGACATATTCTGGGCAATGAAAAAGAACTTTCCACAATTTGGTTGCGTTTCCAAGTATTCACATAAAGGACAGCTGACGTCGACATAACAGGTTGAGAACAACGTAGTTTCGTTACCCACTAAACGGGCCAAATTGCCAGAGTTATTAGACCACAGACGTCTGGAAACCTGATCTAAATTACCCTATCTCAAAACACCTCATTCTTATATGCACCCCTCTACCCCGAAATATATAATACACACATCTGAGTGTTATTTCCTTTGGAAATGTGTGTGGTTGGGAGAGGGGGAGGGGGGGCATATATAAGGTGGAGGTGTGACGTCGAGGGTCATGTGATATTAATCAGGTCTCCAGATGTCTGTGGTTGGACTAGGCAGTGGGACCTGGGGGCGGGATGCACAGCAACTCCGAATGACGACATCCCCTTTAATCCGAAGATGATATACAACATTTCTCAATAAAAAAATTAAGCGTTCAACGGGTAATGTTGGATTTCAATGTGTGCAGAGAACGAGCCGGTCCACTGCGAACTCGCCCAGTGACGCAGCAAAGCATCCATGTTTTACAAGGCGAAGTTCCCACTCAATGTGGCGAGGCAAAAATATAAAAAGGCTACCCAAAAGACGGGTGCAGAATGTTAATCTGCCCCCTCCCTCCCCCCCCCCCAAAAAAAAAATGTTCTTGGTAAAAACAAATGCAGTGGAAGACCAGACGGGTGTAGATATCATCTGACTGGTTGGTTGGTTGAGGAGGGGGGGGGGGGGGGGCGGCTTTAAGTACAAATTCAGTTCAGGCAGAGAGCCAACTGTTATATAGGCCTGCCATCTTGCCATCAGAGGGTGCAGTTGCGTAGGCCAACCCCACAAACATTTAATGTCTGTGTTTCCGTCTCCTAATGTTCAGTGTGTTGCTGTAAGCTTACTATTTGTGGGCCTAGGCCTATTAAAAAATCCCGGTGAACTTGGGTGGGGTGGGAATCTTACGCAGCATCAAGTGGGATATGCAAGCATCTTTACCCATGTGAAAAATCACTTCAATGAACTGAGGGTTGTTGAACGACAACCTACGGTCCATCTGCAGAAATAGTGTTGTGTTCGGTGTCCCTTTTCCACTGAAGCTGAGAGCATATTTTGTGAGTGGAATCCTCACTCATCGAAAGTTTCAGCAGAGACCCTGATGTGATGAGATGGGACGCGATGTGTCTGAATGTGTCTGAGATCAGTTAAAAATTATAAATTGGCAGAATTTGGGAGAGTTTTCAGTTTCCCGTCAGAACTCAGCAAAATTAGAAGAAACACACACATATATTTTATATTTCGTTCAAAAACGATGCGTATAGCTTAAGGTTTGTTGCTTTGGACCACTGAGAAAAGTAGACCCAGGCTGTTGTAATATAACTGAATATAACACAACACATAACATGATCAATTATTGAATTCTCGCGGCAACAATAAAATTTGGTAGCAATAACATTTTCTAATCCAAACTAATCCTTTAATTACCCTTCCAAAGATGTGAAACGAGCCGACAATAGCTACTTACTGTTTCTAAAACAGCCTCTGATCGCAATGAAAACATTGACCGGTGCCAAGAGATAAAGCCTAAATTACTCCTTTGAAGTTTATTCTTTTGAGATTTCCAACATCAGAAACTGGTTAAATTGAATTACAATTATGTTTTTCTATATACTTTTTTATATTTGCATTGCCACTTGTAAAGAAAATTTTGTTTCTAACATTCGACCTACCATTTAACAATTTTATTAGCCCTACGACAAATATTGAAATTATTTTGAATCTATTTATAGGAAAAGACAGCGCTCGTGTGGTGTTTTACAACAAATAGTTGCAACACAATGAGAAAAAATTCAATTTCTAACATTCGGCCCGTCACTTAAGTTAACCGTGCACATGTTAATTAGCACTACGAAAAAGCCCTTGGCCGATTTAATCCGTGGACCGACTTAGGGGCATACCTCAGTTGCTGACTTAATTTTTGGCCGACTTCTCCCATGGGCAACTTCATTTGGGGGCGACTTCCCACCATTTACGCGCTCGTTTCAATCAGAAGTCATAATATATGTTTTGGAAGCAAAAAAATTTGATAAAAACCTAAAAAGAATGGGAATGGCGAATTTCGTGTATAGCGCTGGCCGATTTTTACAGTTATGTCATGTAAAGTGTTAAATGCAAAAAATGAATATTACACAGTAATTAGGCTTGAAAACTTAAAATGCCAAGATTATTTTAATGTGATTTTGTTACAAATTACAATTAATTGAATATATTGATATATATGCATTCCCAATAAAATTTATCAAAATACAGAATAAATTTCAAAAAGATATTTAATAACATTTGATAAATAAAAGTTGTCAGAAAGGTTATAAACAACATCTCCAAAGTGTTATGCTTTATCAGACCAGTACTGAAAAATCCCATTAATTAGCTCCGCCCACTCATAAAAAGTTCCTCTATAAATAGACACAGAGATCTTAATTGAACCGGATTAACAGTGACTGCATTATGTAATCATATGTAACAACTGGGGTAATTTGGAAGACAACTTTTACAGGGACTGTACACGTAATGTTTGAAACTACACTATTAATTGATAGAAACCCAAAACAACACTGAAATAAGTTTTTTTTTTTCACCAATTCAAAACTGAACAAAGAACATACGGAAAAAAAGGAATTACTAATTCTTGAGCACACCTGGGGTGTCAAACATCACAGTACTATTATTACAATAGAACTTTGATGAAAATTTACTTCAGAAAAGTACTTGAGTTCTATTCACACCTGTCTATCAATCTAACAGGAGAGGTATATGTATGGAAGGAGAACCCTTTTGATTGTTGGGTATTTTGATGTAGGTCAAGGACACTACTATTCATTAAAGGTTGTCTGAGGTTACTTATTTCTGCACAATGACTAATTGTGACCGCGACACTATTAATAATTCTGAAGAAAAATATTTTGTCACTCACTATTATCCGGAAATAAAGAGTGAAAATTTTAAATGAAAATGCAGGACATTACTATTATTCAGCCATCACCATTATTTGGCAGGTAAGAGTGGAGTTAAAAGTCAAGGAACTGCTGGTGACAGTCAAGGGACTGTTAAAAATTGGCATCTGGGCACTAAAATGAGTTCCGTGTAGCACATTCATTAAACAGATTAGTTAAATATCACAGGTTGACTTGTGGATCTGCAATCCTGTCGATGGATTTTAGAAAATTATCTGTTACTTCAGCTACGATCAACCTTGGTTCAGTATGAGAATTTGTTAAGAGGAGCAATGAATGAGGAGTATGTTTATCCAAATAATAGTTGATATATGCATGAGATGCAAAGGTTACAGTTACAGTATATTATAAAGTACATTTCTAGGAATTTTCTGACATCAGTTAGAATGTCAGACATAATGTTCAGTTTCAAACACTATTCCTATGGTTTCTGACAGATCAGACCACAAGGAAATATTTTCAAGCATGTTTAGTGGTAAATGATTTTGTGTTCATAAAATGTTTATAAAGCTCACCTTAACTGGTTAGCTAAATTCCGACTTTCACCACAGGTTACAAAAATCATTGGCATGATGAAAGTAATTTAACCCTTTACCCAACGAATCGGCCACATCCGCCCGCATAATATGCAAATTCAGCAGCTGGAAAAATATTATTTTTCAAAAAATGTCAACAAAACCATATCATGTGACCCCTCTTTGGAATGTGCTTATTCCAGTGAGGGGTCACATGATATGGTTTTGTTGAAATTTTTTGAAAATATTTGTTAAATGTTATTTAAAATAATAAATTTTGATATCGTCTGTGTTGGGTATAGGTTTAAAACTTTTACCTAATGCATCAAGAAGATGCTACTTGCAAAACAAAATTTTGCGAATAACTAAAATTGTCATTTTCTTTCAAAACTAAAGCTTATGACCCCTCATTGGGAACACAGATGTGCATTGGTTAGCACACTGGACTTCAGGTCAAAAGGTTTGATTTGATCCTGACCCGCATCATTTGCTTGTGTCTTTGAGCAAGACACTTCATCGCAGTTGACGATGTGGGTGCACATTTGTACAGTGAGCCAAGACATACTCTACAGCACTGGTACACATGCCTTCATCCCAATCTAATTCTGCACTGTGGTTCTCTACGGGTACTCAGACTTCCTCCACCCGTAACTATGTCCATCATGATATGACTCTGTCTGTTGAAAGTGTCCTTAAACCCTAATAAGTAAATAAACATTCCTCCTCATCAGAATGAGCTCATTCCATTGAGAGGCCATGTACTTTGTTTTGGAAGTAAAAAATTTAAATGGCGATTTATGTGAAGAGTGACTGTCGGATATGTTAGGGAATGTGTTTATAAAGTTGAAGTGTAGTAGTCTGAGCCATCAGATTGATTACCTCTTTACGCGATCTCCCGTATATAACTTATCGACAGCTTACACAACACATTTGTTTATTTATCAGTGTAAAACCTAAGAGCACCTAGGTGGATTCACGGCTATAAACTATATTATTATTATTATTATTATTATTATTTTGACACTAAAACATTTGTCTTTTTATTGGTATTCAACAACACTTTCAGAGTCACATTGTGTTGGACAGTTTTTAGCTCACCTACTTCTATTGAAGTTGTGAGCTGTTGTCATAACCTCGGGCGTCAGCGTCGGCATCGGTGTCCGGCGTGTCCAATATTGTAAGATTTAATGTTGAGGTTAATTTCTCAAAGATCAGTGGGCTCAGGCCTTTGATATTGCATATGTAGGTTGTAGGGGACTATCAGAACAGTATTCAACCCTGATACTACGACTTTTTTCCAAATTTCCCCTAAAATTTTCTGCCAAAATTTGTTGTAAGAATTTGCGTTTAGGTGTTGTAAGAATTTGTGTTAAAGTCAGCTTTTGTGCAGATTGTGCTGCTTTAACTTCTCATTACTGTTGATTTTCATATTTCAATAACAACTGTAGGTATTAACCCAACTGTATGCAGAAATTTAACGGAAATTTTCTTTTTTTTCAGTCAAAATTTTCATGTTTTTCTCGGACTTAGTAAATTTCAAGTTGTAAAACTTTGTAAACTTTGTGTTTAGGTGAGTTGTGTTTCTATGTGTCTTTCCAGGTGATTAATATTCTACACTTAGGTTACTGAACTCCATTGCAGTAATATTTAACCCTCATTACATGCATATTTGAGGAATTTGAGGCTGATTTTCTGCCAAAACTTGTAAGAATTAGCATTTAGGTGTTGTAAGAATTTGCGTTAAAGTCAGCTTTTGTGCAGATTGTGGTGCCTTCACCTCTCATTACTGTTTATTTTCTGATTTCAATAACTAATTTAGGTATTAACCCTACTGTATACAGAAATTTAACTGATTTCTTCTCTTTTTTTCAGTCACAATGTTCACGTTTTTCTCTGACTTACTCAATTTTAAGTTCTAAAAGTTTGTGTTAAGGTGAGTTCTGTTTCTATGTGTCTTTCCAGGCAATTGATATTGTACACATGGGTTACTGAACTACATTGCGGTAACGTTGCGCCCTCATTACATGCATATTTGAGGAATTTGAGGGGGATTTTTTGGACTTATATTCACTTTCTTTAAAAAAAATTTTTTTTAACTTTTTTTTTTATTTAATACTTTCTCATACTTGTTACTAGTAACATTAAGGCTTATTTTAGTTGTTGATGCGATGTATTTTTGTTGGGACTTATAGTCACTTTCTTGAACGAATGTTTTTTCGCAACTCCCCTTTAACCAATCAATGTACTTCAATTACAATTTCAGTGATTCTTCATTTCATAATGCCATTTTGCACCTCCTATTTTATTTTTTTTTGATCTGATGTATTTTTATTTTGTAAAAAATAAATTTATGAAAGCTTTTCCTAATTCTTATTTATGATTTAATATCTGGCCTCACGATTCATATTCTTAATCATAAACATTTCGAAAAGAAAAAAATGCTTTTATATACAGTGATTCTATGTTGAATTGATATATAATAAATGCAGAAATATAGACTTTCCAAAGCCATCACATAAACCACATTAATCATTTGATGCCTAGTTAATGATTTATATTAACTAAATATTAGGCATGTTACATTGGAACGACATTATCAAGCGCGAATGTAGGTGAGCGTTGGGATGTAACATCCCTCTTGTTTTACAGGTGGTTGAAGTCAGAGTACCTAGAGAGAACCACAGAGTGTTGAGTAACTGGTAGGACCTCCCCCCTCAAAACACTTGAAGTGGTATGTAATGAAAACATAGAAAAGAGAAAAAGAACAGCTGTACCTTTTGAAAAAAATGTTTATTTTCTGGTGTTATATGTATCACATTTATTAGGAGAAAACCAGAAAACCCAACAAGAGATCACAGTTTTAGATCTGTACCTCATTTCCACCTTTTATAAAGATGAGGCTAAGAATTTTTTGGTTGTGCCTTTGGACCAGAATATTCTCATGACTGGAGCATGAAGACTTATTTTAAATTGCATATTTAAATTTCTAGCTCAAATAACAAAGGATGCTAATGGTTTCTCATATCTAAAATCTATTAACCAATAAGCATTTTGCTTCCAGGAGAAACATTTTCAAATTTAAAATATTTTTCTACAGCTTCTAACCTTTGAATACTTTGTTTCAGGAACATGTAACAGGTTTGAGGTGCTCTCAACCTGTTCCAGGAGCTATCAATCTTCAAAGAGTTCATCCTAAAGGAGCAACCAAATGTTTCTGCTTTGGTATTTCATCTCGATGTGAAAGTGCAGCACTTTTTTGGAGTCAGGTAAGGATGTTGTTATTAGCTCACCTAGCTGAAAGTCAAGAATGTGCTTTTGTGACCACTCTCTGATCAGTGTGAGTCATCTGTCATAGAGTTTGTGTTTGAGTCTTTTCCCAAACCACAGGCCCAGTTCCAATCAGGGGTGCATGGTAGCTCAGTAGGTAGAGGTGCAGACTGCAAGCCCAGAGGTCCTCGGTTTAAATTCCACCTGCGGCAACTGCGCTGTGTCCTTGGGCAAGACACCACCCCATTGCCCACGTGTGGGCACAGTGGCATTATGTACTAAGGCGTACTGCATGTCAATGGTGCACTTATCATCAACCAATGCTAACCCTGCTTGTGTGGAGCTAGTATGTTGGGGACCTGGCAGTTGCTCGGTGGTTCTCTCTGGGTACTCCGGCTTCCTCCACCTGTAAAACTGCCATGGTCTTGATTAGCCATAAATAAATAAATAATTCCAATCAGTTTTCATGTCAGTGATGACAAGAATGGGGCATTTGAAGTTTGTTAAAATCAATATGTTTCTTCACTTCTTGGGTAAATGGTGGGCAGAAAACATCCTAGTTTTAAAAAGAATCTTGTGCTCATGAATCTGTAGGTGTAATGACACAATATTTGGTATTGAGTTTCCTTCTGAGGTATAGAGTAAAGTTTCTTTAACCCTTTAGCCAACGCAGATGGTGTCAAAATTTATTATTTTAAATATTTATTTCTAAAATATTTCAAAACTTTCAACAAAATTATATCATGATCCCTCATTGGAACTAGCTTGTTGATGGTTTTGGTGAAATTATTCGCAAAATTATTGTTTTTATGCCCTCTTTGAGGAGGGGGCATTATTTTATCACCATGTGCGGCATCCGTCGCCATCTGTCCGTAAACTTTTCACATTCCGTCAATTAACTAAAGTTCTACCAACCGGATATTTACCAAACTTCATAATGGGTCAGGTATGATGAGTGGAAGAAGCCTTTTTCTTTTGACCACAATGTGCCAAAGGTCAAGGTCACAGTGACCTCCAATGTTAAATATTCTTGAAATTGATTTCCACTCTATGATTAAAGTTCTACCAATTGGATCTTTATCAAACTGCATTTGTGGGTTAGGTATGATTGATGAGTGAAAGAAGCCTTTTTATTTTGACCATGATGTGCCAAAGGTCACAGTGACCAATGTTAAATACACTTGAAATTGGTTTCCACTCTTATCAAGTTCTGCATGATCTTGCTTTTTGTAATTCTATCCATGATATTGCAGGAGGGGGTATATACCACGCTTCGTGTTGCTCTTGTTTAACTACTGAATTTGTCTATGTAGGTGGATGCAGTTGATTCTTAGGTGAAGGGCATAAAGTTTGGGGTAATATTTGCAGTTTTAATGGGAGGGGAAAAAAGAATTTTCCCCCAGCACAATTTTACATCTTTTCTGGACTAATTTGAACAAAATTTGGCATCCATTAATCATACATAAGGTGACATATTCTTGATCAATGCCCAAACAAGAAAATTATGAGTCCTATCGGAACCCACCCGGCTAAAAATAGAACAAAGGTTTGAATGGAATTTCCACTGAACTGCTGATATTTGGTATGGAGCCTCTTTGGGGGAGTATAATCAAACCAAACTTATTATGGGGATCCCTCATTTTTACATTATGGATAATGAATAAGAAAAACAGTTAAAAATCTTCTCGCAAACAACCTGTCCAGATACTTCCACACTACATATATAACAACTTGTGGGTTTTTTTTTTTCTTTGCTTTTATTGTCAAGCCCCTGAGGTCATATTTAAGGATGCCAAGGTTTTGATAATAGCTAATCGAGAAAACATTCAATTGTCCTCTCACTTACACATACCACAATATATATATATATAGATATTTAAATGTGTAATAATTTAAGTTTGTAGAGTACAAGAGTATATTTTTTGTTGATAGGTGAAAAACATGACTGGTTGGGAAGTAATTAATGCAGGAAATGGAGTTCTGAGTGAGCACGAAGAACTTGATGCAGTAGTTTTTGAAGATAGAGAGGAACTGGAAGCAGGGGAGGCAGAAGTGATAAAACAAAAGCGCTTACTCCAGCTTGTGTTTGACAAGAAGGAAGCACTGGAAGAGGCAGCATATTTTGTAGTACCAGAGACATATCTTGGGCATACAGTATGTAGAATTGTTTATAAATCTTCAGTAATTCTCATCTTCATTTTAGTAATGTTTTAGTAATGTTTTTCAATAATGGGATACAGGGTGTGGAAGGGATATCCTTTAACTGGTTGAGTACTAGAAGCCTCTATCAGGGCTCAACTGAAAGTGCTGAAAGCCATTATAGTAGCTTCACACTGTATTCATTTCCTTGTTTGCTCAGCAGTTGAAACAAAAAAATGTTTAAGAAATTGTTTTATTACAATTTATTGGAGATTGCCAAGAGGCACTCACCATAAAACTGTAACAAAAAAATTGTTTATGAACAAAATCTTACTACACTGGGGCTCCTTTTGCTTGTATGGTACACTTGAAAAAAATACTCTCATTTCAAATCACCTTTTAAAAATAATATAGCTCTCAACCAGTTTTAAGTCTTTCAAAACCAGTACTAATGGATGGAAATGGGCTATTTGTTTTTGTGAGCAGGATTTTCTCTGTATATGGAGTTGAAAAAAGTTTTAGGTCTGACAGTTAAATTCATTATCGTGATGGAGGACTCTCTGGAGGTTTTGAAAACCTTTCATGTTTATGACTTTTAAGAATTGTTTTCAGATTCCCTGAACTGAGCCAAGCCTGCAAATAAGCAGCTGTCACAGTGGCTTACAGGCTCAACCTGCATGTTTGATAAGCACCAGATAGCCAGTGCCTGACATAATGATCAGTACAATTTCTTGGAACTGAATACGAGTCTGACTTAAAAACATTAAATTTTTGTAAACTTTATTAATTGTAAATTCTTGACTTATTATGCCCCCGACCTCTGAAGGAGTAATTTTTCCCAGAGTTATGGCCCCTTTTTTCCCTTCTGTCTGTCTCTCCATACAAATGTTTTGCATTATAACTTCAAAGCCTTCAGTCGGATTTGGATCTGCATTTGGTATGCTGATGGACCTGCATGGGGGAATGGATACGCACAAGGAATGGGTTCTGTCCAATAATTTTTCCCAGAGTTATGGCCCTGTTTTCCTTCTGTCCATCTGTCCATACAAACGTTTTGCATTATAACTTCAAAGCCATCGGTCGGATTTGGATCGTGTGTATAATGTCCAGTTGAGTAATGCTTCTTTGCTCCTGGACTCAGAAATATATAACATTTGTCATAGTAATCGTGCATCACTCTAAATCCTGAGACATATATACCATATTTAGGATGACAGGCACAAAATTGTTGGTACCTGTCCCAAGTCACCACATAAAATTTATATGTAGGCTTGAACTGAGCTTTCAATCTATTTCGATCACCAATTCACTTTTTGAAGTTTTGCATCAGAAATGATGAATTCTTTTGAACAAAGATATTAAAAATATCGTTTTTCTTGTCCAGCAGTACAAACTTTCAAGAAATAGGGATTTTCCTTAATGCAAATTTTGCAAGGAAAATTTCTACATTTGGCATTGTGAAAAATGCATACTTCTGCAAAAGTAAAAAAAAGATTGCTTGCTGTATTGTAAGATGATGTTGCAGGCTCCTCCTTATGATTCTAAATGTTTCATGGAGAACTTTTATAGAAGTTCATATAGAGCCTGGAAAAGTGTAAAAATATGATTGTGTTCCTCTGTAGCAATCTCTAATGCCTTTTAAAGCCCTTCAGTCATATTTCCACTGAAAATGACAACTTCTAACATGTCTAGAAGTGGTGAAAATAAACACAGTTGACCGTGTTTTACAGGCTCATCTTGGTTGCCAGTTTGGACAGTCAACACTGCTGAATAAAATTGTTTTAGTATCAAAAGATTGTATCACTTAATTCTACATAATTCACAGGAAGACACCGAGAATGTCTCTTTTTCAAATTTCCTTTGTTCTGTAGAATCCAAAGGACTTGGGTTATATTGCAAATGGCATAGAATGGATTCGAAACCACATGAGACCATTCGCTCAAATTTGTAGTTTGGCTAATTACAACTACATTATCCTTTGACTGCAACATGGTACCATATGCAAAGCATTGTAGAAGGTGCTTTGTTATGCCCCCGACCTCTGAAGGAGGATTCGTGGGTATCTGGTGAAGCCCTCTGTCCGCCAATCCGTCCGTACATCTATGTTTCCATCTGTACAAACATTGTGCATTGTAATTTCACAGCCCTCAGTCAGATTTGGTTCTCCTTTGGTATACCGATAGACCCGTATGGGGGAACGGATATGCACAAGGAATGGCTTCCGTCCAATAGTTAATTTTTCCTAGAATTATGGCCCTTTTTCACTCTTGCGACTTGGAAAATTTTCATGTCCCACAATACCTTTAAAGCTACTACAAATATGATGATAATGTGAACTGTTTTAGTGTGAAGGTCCATATCATTTCCCAGAATAACTCTGCTTATTCCTGGAGGTACTTTCATTTATAAACATGAAGGAAATCCCACCATTATGGATGGCTTACTGTAACACCAATGCCATTTAACAGAGTCCAGTTATGGCACTGTGTCAGTGAATTAAAATCTGTTAATAATAAAAAAAAATTCAGTCAAGGTTATGAGTTCATCAATGGAATGTTCAATTGCAACTGATGTATAACATCTGTTTCTGTTAATGACTTGCAGCTTTCATCATATGGAGGAGATCTGAGATACACATTAAATTTTGAAATACCAGAGAATGAGAATGACAGCCTTGTAAATTATGGCACAGTGCATCCTGATGTCATTATAAAGGTATGAATATAGAATGCAGAGAGACAAAACATGTTATTTTATTTTTTTTTTAAATCTGAATACTATTATTCATTTTTATAACAGCATATGTGAATGGTCCTCTGGGCCTTTTCTCATTGATTTTGTTTTGACAAGTCATATTGAAATGCAGCAGGTCCATTTTGTTGCCTGCTGATTATCTTGTTAATTGCACATCATTATCAAACACTGAACCATTTATATTTCTAGTACAAATTTAACTTAAGAGAAAAAGTCTCAATAAAAAGTGTTGGGGCTGAATGATTTTTATTCAAAAAGAAAATGTCTTTGTTGTAATTTGTTTGCTCTACAGACATTTTGGCTTTGGTACTTAAAATGAATACAATTATTCCATTTTGTTATTTCTCTGTGCCACATGAGATATAAAGGATTGAATATTAAATTTAGAACATTTGTATCTAATGAAACCCAGTTGAGTGATTTAAAAAAAATTGTTTACACTTTTGTATTCTGCAAGGATTCTCTGGAGTGTTTTTTAGAGAAATATTTTGATGTGTATGTATTGTATACATAACAAGTCACAGACAAAATACAGTTTTATCAGGGTCATCCTGGAATCCTGAAATCCTGGTCAAATTGGAAGTCAATGAGTAAGGTGTGATAATCTGCTTAACCACCTATAAATGTATTAGTTAAAACCAGGTAATTAAAAACTGGATAAGACCGGGCCTTGAAAAGTCTTAAAAAGTATGGAATTTGAAAAATTCAAGGCCTTGAAAAGTCTTGAATTTGCAGTCTGGGCCTTGAAAAGTCTTGAAAATGGGACATTTCTAAAATGTACATCCGACTGGGAAAACAAACTTGCAATGACCGACATTTTACGGCGACAAACGAATAGCCTTGAAAAGTCTTGAATTTTGTTTTTTCCATCATTGAAAAGTTTTGAATTTGCATTGAAAAGGGTATGGAAAAGTCTCGAATTTGTTCCTCTGAAAAGTGCAGGAACCCTGAATGAATATTTTAGGAGGGGGGGGGGGGAGGGGGGGGGGGTATTCATCTGCTCTAATGATTATCCAGTTTTTTTTAATATTTTTTTTTCATTTGCCTTTTAGGGAAACAACATGACGGTTTTCCACATGTCAGATGATCAGCCATCTCCAAATACTGACTTCTATGCCATTGTTCCCATTGTCTGGGTATGTAGATTATTTGTATTTTGTGTAATACAGAAGACTACAAAATGTTATTTAAGGTTGATTTGCACATAGATTTATATAGTTTTAGTTCAGCAGTTAGGAAAATGTTGTCCTTCTGCAAATGTTTATTCATGTGAAAAACACCACCTTCTAACTCACCAGAGCAAAGCTCATGGGGAGCTTCATTGATCACTTTCCATCCCTAGTCCATCCCCCAGCACAAACTTTTGACTTCACAAAAACCACTGGACCAAATGTAACCAAATTTGCTTGGCATATTCTTTATCATACATCATAATTTTCAAGTTTATTCAAGTAAAGATTCAAGCCTATGAGGAATATCATAGGAGCATGACTCGGTTTTTACCAAACCGGCCCCCACCCCCCCACCCCCCCCCCCCCCAAAAAAAAAAAAAAATCAAAAACCAAAAACAAACAGAAAAAAAGTTAATAAATCTTCAGAACCACTCAAAATTTGATTTTACAGTACACAGCAGCTTCAGGAAGATCAGATTTAAGTTTGTTCAGATCACGACCATGGGTTCATATTTGGGCTTTCCATAAGAACCTGAAGTTTAATTTTGTGCAGTATGAGGAATATTCTTTAACCCTTTACCCATCACAACGGTTAAAACTGGCCAGCTCAATTCACAAAAATCACCATTCATTTTTCATTATTTTAAAATTTTCTGTCTCCAAAACATAGTTTATGACCTTTCATTGGCACAAGCTCATTGAGCTTATTCCAGCACAGAAAATTGTCAAAAATTAGTTATTCAAGGATTTTGTTTGCTGGTGTTGTCTGCAGTTTGTGTTAGCTAAAGTGGTTAAAAATCCTCTTCAGATGCACCGGTCAGAATCTTTCGATATTTTGTATACAGCATCCTTAGGGGAAGGGAAGGTTAGATTCAAGTTTGTTCAAATCAACTGTCTGACTTCGTATTTGGGCTCCCTATTAGAGCCCAAATTTTAACTTGGTGCAATATGAGGAATATTCTTATCCGAATGTTAAATTAGTGGGGAGTATTCTTTGAAATTGTCTTTTTCAGTTACCCAGTGAGAATCTTTATTTGCTATACAGCATCTTTAGGAGGGTCAGATTCAAGCTTGTTCAATTCAAAACCCTGGATTTATATTAGGGCTCCCTATGGGTGGATGCTGTATCTCGATATTTGGCACACAGTGTCCTTAAGAGGGTCAGTTTTGTTCAAATCAAGACCCTGGGCTTATATTTTGCCCAATTTTCTCTTAGTGCATATGAGGAATATTATTCAAAAGTCATCTTCAGATACATCTTGGGAGGGGGTGGGGGTGGGGGGTGTTCAAATTTGTTCAAATCAAGTCCCTTTGTCCATATTTGGACTTATTATGCTAACTCAGATTTTAACTTAGTGCAATATGAGGAATATGTTTTGAAAATTTCCTTCTTCAGTTCTATCAGTGAGAATATTTTGATATTTGGTATACAGCATCTTTAGGAGGGTAAGATTCAAGTTTGTTCAGATCGAGTCCTTGGGTTCATATTTGGGCTCCTGATCAAGAGTCAAAATTTTAACTTAGTGCGATATGACAAAAATAATTTAAAAATCATCTTGGTAAGATGCACCATCCAAAATATTTTGACATTTGGTACACAGCATCCTTAGGTGATCAGATTCAAATTTGTTCAAATCAAGTCCCTTGAGTCATATTTGGGCTCTCTATGGGAGTATGAAAAATATTCTTTGAAAATCCTATTTAGATCTACCAGCCAGAATCTTTCGATGTTTGGTATACAGCATCATTTGGAGGATCAGATCCAAGTTTGTACAAATCAAGCTCCTGTATACCTATGAGCCTGAATTTTAACATAGTGCTGTATGAGGAAAATTGCAAAAAATATTTCCTCAGATCCAACCGTAAAAATCTTTTGATTTTTGGTATATATAGCATCATTTGGTGGGAGGTGGGGCCAGATTCAAGCTTGTTTAAATCAAATTTGTACTGTGTAGTGTTGACAAGCAAAAGATTTTGAATGTGATCTTAAATCCTTCTTTTAAACAACTTTCTTAGGTGAGGGATTAAGGGGCCTGTTGTTTCTTGAAACTTTTGTAATGATATTGCTCTGTTGGGATGAGGTCCGTTGACTTCTTTTTACATTGGGTGTTGTACAAATGTTCTTTGGTAGGGAAACATTAAATTCAGGGATCAGTAAACACATATATTTAATGCCTTTTAGTTCTACTGGCCCCAAAGGCCATATAAGCTATTGCCATTACTTTATGTTCATCGTCGTCCATAAACTTTTCACATTTTCATTTTCTCCGGGGCTGCTGAGTGGATGTGAACCAAACTATGGGAGGTCCTCTACAAACCATTCTCATTTTGTTCCCATGGGATGAAAAACATGGCCACCAGAGGTATTCTTGATTCTGATTCATCGATTTTTAGCTGACCTGGCTGAAAGGGCCATGTGAGCTATTGCCATTACTTGGCATCCGCCAAGTCATCATCTGCCATCGGTCATCTGTAAACTTTTCACATTTTCATCATCTTCTTTGAAACTGCTGAGCCGATGTGAACCAAACTTGGCAGAAATGGTCTATGGGAGATCCTCTACAAATGTTCATTTTGTTCCCGTTGGATGAAAAACATGGCCACCAGAGGCATTCTTTGATTCTGGTTGGTGGATTTTGAAAAATCTTCTCTCAAACCACAAGGTCAATAGTTTTGAAACTTCACATGATTGAGGACTGGGACACCCTCTACTAACAATGCTCTAGAGTAACTATAAGCTGCAATTGTGGCCATGTTTGTGAGTGGTTGTAAACATGGCCACAATTGCAGCTTATAGTTACTATAGAAACCCTATGGGAAATCACATTTTCATGCTCTTTTCTGAAACTACTGAGCTGATGTGAACCAAACTTGGCACAAATAATGTATGGAATGTCCTCAGAAGATATATTTAATTCTGCCATTTGAACGGCTGCAGGCTCTTTAGAGCTTCTTGTTTAAAATCTCCTTTTAAACTACAAGGCCAAATGTTTTGAAATTTCACATACTTGATGACTGGGACATCCTCTACCAATGATCCTCATTTAATGCTGACCGGGTTGCAAACATGGCCGCAATTATGGCTCATAGTTACCATGGAAACCCAAGGGGAAATCCCATTTTCATCTTCTTCTCTGGAACTACTGCGCCAGTGTGCACCAAACTTGGCAGGAATGGTCTATCTAGTCCTCTACAAAGCTTTCTCATTTAGTTCCTGTCGGATCAAAAACCTGACTGCCAGAGGCAGTCTTTGATTCTGATGGGTCAATTTTCAAAAATCTTCTCTGAAAACCACAAGGCCAAATGTTTTGAAACTTCACATTATTGATGACTCAGATACCCTCTACCAATGATCCTCATTTAATGTTGATCGGGGTACAAACATGGTTGCAATTGCAGCTCATAGTTGCTATGGAAAGCCCATTGGAAATCACATTTTCATCTTCTTATATGAAACTACTTGGCCAATGTGAACCAAACTTTTCACAAATAATGTATGGAACGTCCTCTGAAAACAATCATCATTCTGTTTCGCTTGGATGAAGGAGCATGGTATCCAGCTGCATTCTTTGATTCTGATTAAAATGATTGAGGGATATTTAGTTCTTCCAGGTGACTGATTACAGACTCTTTAGAGCCTCTTGTTTGATGATGTCGGTTGTTAGAACGTTAAAACAATATCTAAATATAGAAATTAATGGAACTTTTCATTTTTTTGTTGTTGACTTTCAGTACAAGTTTAGACATTCTCATAACAGAGAGTTGGTCACCCGGGAACAATTGATGATGGTGTTGTTTAATGTTGAGTCCATTCATATAAGAGCTTCATATTATCGATATATGGCAGAAACCAGGTTTGTTCTAATTCTTTATGATTTCTGTGTATGTTAGTTTTTTTTTTATTTAATTTTGTTAAATTTTATGCTTGGGAATGTCAGTATCCTCCATTCAAAAAACTGTTCCATGCATCATGATTCTGCCTGTTGGAAGTGGTTTAAAATCAGAGAAGCAACGATTACATTAACAACATGAATTATTTTCAATGTAATCTTTGTATACTGGCAGTCAGGTGTTGACAGATGACCACTGTCAAGTCATATTTCAAAATATCTTACAATAAGAAAGTATTTCCTTCAATACAAGTGAAAATGTCTTGACAAATCTGTATTGAGAGCAGCAGCCGAACGTGTAATCATTTGACTCGGAAAGAAAATGTTTTTACTTGCACTCACCCAAAACTGATTACACACATCAAGGCCACCATTTTGATAACATTAATTGAATCATAAAAAACCAAGTGAACGAAATAAATTAAACTAGAATCATTTTTTACCATGATGAGATTTTTATATAGGCCTACAATGCATTAATCCTGAAAATTATAACAAAGAAACACTAAATTGAAACACTGCTCTAAAGCGTTTTTTGGTGAGGTGTAAAACAACTTTGAAATATTTTGGCAGTACATTTCATGCAATTTACTAGTTCAGTGTAGCTTAAAATTACTAATTTTATCTTGAATTTAAGGCTGAGTGATGTTATTCTAGAGACTGCTATAGAAGATGAAAGTGGAGTGGAGGATGAGGAAAATGCTGCTTCAACTGTTGAGCATTGCCATTGTCCACGTGGCTATAAGGGATATTCTTGCGAAGTATGAAAATTTCCAGTCATGACAGTTATTTTTTTGAATATTTGAGAGTCATAAAACTTTAAAACTCCTTTTGGAATCTTGGGAATTAGAAATAATGCTATAAACTGAATTCCCAATATCTATAAAACAGTATTCCACCTTAGGATTGAGATCTAAGATTTGTAACCAAACTCATGGGGCCAGACATTTTCGATGACACTGTTATTGGCAGAAAAAAGTATGGTTTGGACCTATGTGTACCTTGTAAGGTGAAGAAGTTGATTCTTTCTCATTTCTTTTTCGGAATGATCCCTCAGGCTTATCTATACTGCTATAGACAGCCTTTTCCTTTAGAGATTTGTAGATTTAGTACAGTTTTGCACCTCTCAAATTCCCCAGAGGCTGTAGGTTGTGGAATCACTGTTCTTCTTCCATAGATTATTTATTTATTTATTGATGTTTAAGGTCAGATATTTATGCACAATGGCTAATCATGACCATGACAGTTTTACGGGTGGAGGAAGCCGGAGTACCCGGAGAGAACCACCGAGCAACGACGAGCAGCTGCCAGCTCCCCAACATCGTAACTCCGCACTGCAGCACAGACAGGGTTAGATTGGTTGAAGACATGCGTACCATCGGCGTGCAGTACGCCTTAGTACACGGCGTCATCGTGCCCCCACATGGGCAATGGAGGTGAAGTGTCTTGCCCAAGGACACAACGCGGTTGCCGCAGGTGGGATTCAAACCGAGGACCTCTCGGCTTGCAGCCTGCACCTCTACCTACTGAGCCACCGCGCCCCCTCTTCCATAGATTATCTTAACAATGTTCATCTGCTAATTTCTTCTAGGATAGGTCTGATAAAGAAATGAATTCTACAACACAAAAAAAAATTCTTTACTCTCTACCTCCTCACTTGGTGTGCATCAAGTTTTGCATAAAGAAACATTTGACAGTTGGCAGATGACACATATACCAACACTGATAGGTAGGATCAAATGATTGGCTCATTTCGTAACTGACTAACCAAGAGCTATAACCACATAATGTCTGGCTATCCGTGGCCATTATTTCACGGAATATGGAATCAAAACTATAGGAATTGGAAAGCAGTATTCTCAAACTATTCTGTAATGTGTATACAAAGAATGTTGTCGAGTACTCGACAACATTCGTTTGTATACACACTATGCAATAGTTTCTGCAATTACTCATTACTCACGGAAACTGCTGATCATTAACGAAATCTTAAACGCCAAAGTTGATTATTTCTCAATATATACAATTCTGCTTCCATCTGTAATCTATCACAAAGGAGAAGTGGCAGATTTACTATGTTTTAAACGTGGAATGATGATCTGATCACTATCGATATTTCTGATAACTGGTTGACGTTTTTTTCTAATCAGTTAGGCAGCTAACTGGTTTCAAATCAATTATCCAGTTAACCATTTCAGTACTGGTAGGATCAGTTGTACTTGTTGTGAAAGCACCCAATCTTATAGAGAGCACTGAAATCCGTGAACTAAACTTTGAAATTTTTAAAATATATTTTACAGAATTGTTCATGAAGGTTTTTCCTCTAAGGCCTATTTCCTACTTCTGCAAACCTCCAACTTCATGCCCACAGAATCGATTCTAGAAAATGCAACCATTTGAAAGCCCTGCAGACAGTAGTAATTATAAAAATAATCTTTGAACTGGAAATTAACACACGTTGCTCTTTAGCTGTACAAAATTACAGAAAAGAAAAAAAAAGAGAGATTTTATTTCTGTGATTATAAATGTTTTATGAGTCAATTGGGGCAGGGTCAAGCCAGGAGTAGTGAATTTACTATGACAGTGATTTCTAGTCAAGTCTTGGCTGCGTCTATAGGCAGCCAAGACTTGACTTGAAATGATGGCTAAGCCACCAGAAAGCAAAGACAAATGGTCTTTTTTATGAGGGTTAAAAAGAACTTATGCATTACTGGTAAAATAAGACGTTGTGATTAGCTCTGATATTTAAATTTCCTGAAGGTGGCTTTATAGTTATAAACAATTGACCTTGACTTGATACTCAAATTGCAGTCTTTTGAGCATTGATGTTGTAATTAACATTAAAACCAAGTAAACAAACAACCGTACACCTTTGAAGATACCTTCAAATGTAAAATGGTCATCTCCACACAGAATTATATACTGTGATTAGGGTTCTACACATCTATTTTGTGAAAATGGGTCCCTTTCAATTGGGAAATTTTCCAATGTAACAACCCAAATTGAGAAATTTTTCACATGCTTTTATAAAGAAAACTATCTGTTTAGTAGGGGAGCACAGTGGCTCAGTGGTAGACTGTTGGAATTCTATGCTAAAGGTCCCGAGTTCGATCCCTGTCCGGGACGACCTGCATTGTGTTCTTGGGCAAGGCACGTTATCCGGTTTCCTACATAGGGGCACGATGACGCTGTGCACTAAGGCATACTGCACATGTCTTCAACCACTGTAACCTTGCTTGAACAGAGAATGTTGAGGAGCTGACAGTTGCTCAGTGGTTCTCTCTGGGTACTCCAGCTTCCTCCACCAGTAAAACTGTCACGGTCAGCCATTGTGCATAAGTATGTGACCTTAAACACCAATAAATAAATAAATATCTGTTTAATAACTGTCTTCACCCGTAGAAACCCATTGAAGTGTGGCAGTGTTTGTTTACTGTGGAAAGCAAGTTCTTCTTTAACTGGTAAAAAGTAACCAGTCATCAACATCTGAGATGTAAGGCCTCATATCGTTATATGAAACAAGACTTCTTTCCTATGTTGTGATCATGATACATTCAAAGATGCTGAGTGACCTGAAAGTCAATAAACCTGTTTAATTTTTGAACTGTCCATAATGGAGTATCAATAGGGCAATCTTTCAAACACCAGACTTTTTATAGATAACAACAAATTTTGCTGTCTCAGTCTGCTGCAGGGAGAACACGAACAGTGAAAATGTGAAAAGGCATATCAAAGGAGCTAACTTTTAGTACAGAAAAAATGATGACCAAAAAAGTATGTATGGCATATCAAGGGAACAAACTATAACAAAAAAAGATGAGATGAGAAAGCATGTTTGACATATCAACAGAGCTAACAATAACAAAGGTCAACTTTACCTGTGAATTAAAAACAGGAAAAATGACCATTTGCGACGATTAATCAAATACCTTTCTACCCAATCATTGGTGGAATTATTGTTTTGGCCTTGGGACAGCATGGATCTTGTCTGCATTGCACAGAATAATGTCATGGGGCTGAAATTTGTGAAGAAAGAATGCGGAGAAATTGGGAATTTTCAGCTTACAGTTGGGGGAAAAACTTAACTATTTTGCATTGGGAATTAGACTGAATAATGTGGAAAGGGTTAGGTTTTCACCTGTCTGAAATGACTCTGCATCCAAACCACCACCCCATTGTCACTCTCAATTCTTTTAACATGACGACATTCTTTTGTTTTTTTTTAATGCCCACAGCCTCTTTGAGGAAGAGGCATTATGTTATCACCATGTTCGTCGTCCGGCGTCCATCCGTTAACTTTTCACATTCATCAGTTAACTAAAATTCTACCAGCCGGATCTTTACCAAACTTCATATGTGAGTTAGGTATGATGAGTGGAAGAAGCCTATTTATTTTGACCATGGTGTGCTGAAGGTCAAGGTCACAGTGACCTCCAATGTTAAATACACTTTAAATTGGTTTCAGTTCTACAACTCAAGTTCTACAAACCGGATCTTTACCAACCTTCATATGTGGGTTAGGTATGATGAGTGGAAGAAGCCTATTTATTTTGATCATGATGTGCCAAACGTCAAAGTCACAGTGACCAATGTTAAATACACTTGAAATTGGTTTCTGCTCTATAACTAAAGTTCTGCAAGACTGATCTTGTTTTTTTTTGTAATTCTATCCATGATTTTGCAGGAGGGGACATATGCCATGCTTTGCATTGCTCTTGTTTTGACTTGTGATGCACAAGCAATCTGTATACTGTAAATCATAAAAAATCATGGGTAAAGTTAACTGATAATCATGCTTGTAGTTTTTAGCTCACCAACTTCAGTTGTGTGAGCTTATGGCATAGCTCGATCGGTCGGCATCGGCATCAGCGTACGTGTCCAATAATGTAATAATATTAAAGCTTCTGTTTAGGTCACTTACTCACCCTATTTCCATATCATGGCTTTTATAATGCTGCTATATGATGATTATTATCATTTTACCATGATTTAACCCCTCATACCCTACATTTTAGACATTTTTCTTGACATTTTTAGTTGCATTTGGTTTTCTGTTTAGCTCAGAATTTCATGTTTAACCAAGTGTTTGGGTCAGCTGCTGTGCTCCTCTTCCCATGGCACTTATATTCATCATATGTGTTCCTCAGTATCATTGTTCCATGATTAACCCCTCAAACCCTGCATTTTAAACATTTTTCTTAACATTTTTAGTTGCGTTTAGTTTTCTGTGTAGCTCAGAATTTCATGTTTAACTTAGTGTTTAGTTTAGTTTTTATGTCAGTTTCTGTGTTTTACTTTTAAGAGGTTGTGTTTAGGTAAGCTTTGTCACATGTTATGAGCCTGTTTGATACAGTTCTTGTGTTTGCCAAAGTTACTGTCAAAGAGGAATGTTGGTGAGCTATAGGGCATTGGCATCCTTCTTGTTTGCATTTAGTTTTCTGTTTAGCTCAGAATTTCATGTTTAACTTAGTGTTTGTGTCAATTTCTGTGTTTTACTTTTAAGAGGGTGTGTTTAGGTAAGCTTTGTCGCATGTTATGAGCCTGTTTGATACAGTTCTTGTGTTTGCCAAAGTTACTATCAAAGAGGAATGTTGGTGAGCTATAGGGCGTCGGCGTCCTTCTTGTTGGTTAACTGGTAGAGTGCAGGATTAATTTTGGGAGATCAGAAACTATGCATATTGATTTGTTATACCATTACTGTTGTGCGTGTTCAATGTTAACTGTTACGATACAGAAATTGAGAAATGTGTAAGATAAACGATGCATGGATTCTAGCCTACTTGTAAGAATGCATCTGTCTGGTCATTTGGCATCTGTTTGAAGTATGATGTGAAGGAAATGCTTTGTCACAAAACAGTGTCATGCAAGAAAGTAAATCGACCACAGAAGTTGATAGTTTCTTTAACCCTTTACCCAATGCAGACGATATCAAAATTTGTTATTTTAAATATCATTTTTCAAAATTTTTCACAAAATTTCATCAAAACCATATCATGTGACCCCTCGTTGGAACGAGCTCGACGAGCTCGTTCCAACAAGGGGTCACATGATATGGTTTTGTTGAAAGTTTTTGAAAAATAATATTTTTTCAACTGCAGAATTTGCATATTACGTGGGCGGATGCGGGCGATTCGTTGGGTAAAGGGTTAAAAATCTAACCTTCATTCGCTTAATTCAAATGTAGTCATGGTATAAATTAGAACACAACTCAGGTAGAATATGGGGACAGTAATCAATTTCTCTTGTTGAAATTTTTCCTATATTTTACTCGTATGTATGGCACTCGTGAAACACTTGAGAAAAAACAAAACATTTGTTCATTCCTGTCCCCCTTACTCCAGTCCCTTTCTGTTACATCATTTTTATAGTGCCCACAAATACTCTTCAATGAATTCAACAGATTTCTGTGAACAAAATATTTTTGTGTCTAACAATATGAAGCATATATACAGAATGTGTGGTCTCTTCAGTGTGATGTAAGCACTTTTCAGCAGAGCTAAAACATTGGATTTTAACATTCAAATATTTTAGCTTGATTGGTTTGCTAAACTACTGCTTTTCTAGTGAATGAAAATAAATAGAATCGTATGGTTTACAGCAGCCATGACTGCATTTGATGAAAAATGAAAGAAGTTAAAGAAACATTGATAGCAGAATTAATCCCAATTTCTAAAAACAATTGTCTGCATTTAACAGAGCTCCAGATAGGATGTGCTTACAAACATGCTTTAGAATTAAAAAAATAACACTGACAAACTTTCATATGGGTGAAAAAGTGGTTGTTTTCAAAATGAATGCAGCCATTTGTGTTATCACAGGCATGAAGTCAGAAAAAATGATCTTTGACAAAATGTTTTGATCAGTTCTTGAAAGAATCAATCAAAAAATGTTACCAAATATCTTTTTTTATTTTTTATGTCGAGAATTTGTGGTGAAAACACCCAATCTTCCATCATATCAGAGCACAAAAATGCTTGAACTAAACATTGAATTATTTAAAATATATTTTGCAAAAATATTCATAAGGGTTAACCTATTTCCGACTTCTGCAAACTTCATAGCCTAAGAACAGATGCTAGAAAATACAAGCATAAGAAAGTCCTGCAAGGCAGTCAGTAGTGAATTTATTGTGGCAGTGATTTCTAGTCCAATCTATAGAGGCAGCAAAAACTGGCCTGAAATCACTGCTATGTCAATCGACTATCTAGCTTTGGTGCACTGGAAATACTGAGAAATTGTTCTGGTCATTAAGCATGAGAATTCACATTTACCTAAAAAGACCTTAAATACCAAAATCTTATTGTTTAATACCTTTTGTTACACAACAGATTTGTTATCCCAAGCTTGAATATCAACACACAGCATGCAGTTCATTAATGATGGCTTCTTTCTTTCAGGAATGTGATCAAGGCTATTGGAGGCCAAGGACAAGACCATACTTAGGTATTTGCCATAAGTGTGACTGTAATGGTCATTCTGATACCTGTGATCTCTACACTGGTCTCTGCATGGTAAGTTTTGGATCTGCTTAACTTACATATGGCCTAAAAAAAAGTAAAAAATCTGTTTCTCAGGCCCTCCCACATGGTCCTTTCATGGCTGCCGCATGCGGTCTTTTTTTTAGCTCACCTGACTGAAAGTCAGGGTGAGCTTTTCTTATCACTCTTCGTCCGTCGTCCTGCGTGAAGGTGGTGTTTGAGCCTCTTTCTCCTAAACCACTGGCAACATTTTAATTAAATTTCATGTAAGTAGTGGTTATATAGGGGCATTTTGATTTTTATGCAAATTAGGTTTCAGCTCATATTGAGCAGAGGTGTGGGGAAAAAATGGCCAAATTTTTTGAAAATCTTCTAATGAACCACCAGTAGCAGAGACTTGATATGTGGTATACAGAGTCTTTTTGAGGTTTAGAATCAATTTTGTTCAAGAGAAGTTTGTCAGGCATTATTTGCCTTCGTTATGGGAGGGGCAAGAATTTTTGCCACTCCCAAAATTTCTATTTTCCAAACCTAGAGGCAGATTTGAACCAAATTTGACATGAGGGCTTATTGGGTCATAAGTACTTAATTTATGCCCAAATTTTTGTTCCCGTCGCCCATGGGAACCGCAGGAGCTAAAAATAGAAAAAAAATTAAAACGCCCATATCTCCAAAGCTACACGGCACTGAGAATTCTTATATGGAGTGAAGCTTCCTTAGGACCAACAGAATGGAATGGTAAAAAAAAGTGCTATCGATTTTATCATGGGGTACTTTTTGGGGACTTTTGAAAAAGTGCTGAATAAGCATTTTTTAACACTGTGGGTAACGGGAAAAACATGTAAGACTACTTTTCTCCCAAACCACTGCTCCAAAAGCTTTCAAATTTCACAAAAAAATCTTTGGAAGATTGTTTCACATGTTTATTGAAATCATTTCCCTGGGTCCATATTTGGGCTCTCTATGGGAGATACCAACACTTCAGTGAAACTAATATTTGTGTGTACAGCACTGAGCCATTCAATTGTTTTTTAGGTTTCCAATTGTTGCCTCCAAAAGATAACTTATACAACCTTTCAAGAAAGTTTCTGAAATTTTCCTGTCAAAGTATTTTAGGTGAAATTGTTTTTGGTTTTTTTATGTTTTTTTTAACCATTTCATTGACATAAATCATTAAAATATGAACACATACTTTGTGAATCTGCTTGTGCTTTGAAATTCTGTCCTGACATACTGTTGTAAAAATCTTTCTGTGTTCTTAAACCTTTACCTGACCGATTGGCCAAGTCTCTGTGTAAATATCACAATTCCAATTTATTTTCTTATTTATTCTTCCAAACCACAGCTTATTACTGTTCACTGCATTGATCTTGTTTCACAGTCATTGACAAAACTACGAACTGGACACTAAAAAGAAATCTTATTTAGTAGGAAATGAAAGCAGTGTTTGCTGAAACTTTTGTTAGGAAAGGGCTAACCATGTTTCAATTGTCACATGACAGCCTATTGGAAACTTGAATTAACCTCAATTCAGCTTTTTAATACTAAATTCCTACTCTTGTGTGCATTTTTCTATCTTAGAAAAGGTTCCAAAATATCCAGCCTTTCGATAATTTGTAGGTTACCTTCAAAGAACTCGAGCGGTGGTATCTTGTCAGATCTTGTTTGCCAGCTGGCAGCTGAGTCCTGACTAGAAAGTACTGCTAAGCCACTGGATTTTGATTGTCATCATGTGGCAAAAATCATGGGAAACTGTCCATGCCCTTGGGGTTAACTTTTATTTGGTAACATATTTATCATTATTTCTATTCATGTATTTGTACCTATCTTTTTTAGGATTGTAAAGACAACACAACTGGAGATCATTGTCATCGTTGTTTACCAGGATACTATGGTGACCCTTACAGAGGATCTTGTCAGATTTGTGCATGTCCACTGCCTATTCCATCAAACAAGTGAGAGTTAATTTATTTGCACAAAATTATTTTTCATTTTATTGCCAATTTTTTATTTCAGACTTCCCGATTGAGATGAAAATAGTTTGATTTTATTAGGCCAAATAAAAAAAATACATTTGGTTCACTGGCATTTAATTTTTCAAATCACTGAGGGAGGGAGGCTTTAATTTTTCATTTTGTTTGCTTGTTATATTTATGCACATTATTTGAAAAATAAACACTGTCCACATAATATCCAAGTTATTGTCTTCAGAACAGAGTAAAGTGATTGTTTACAAAAATATAACTAGACACTATTTTCATCATGATTTGTTGCATACACATGCAAATAAATATAAATCAATCAAATTGTACACTTTAAAGTCTCAAGATTTCACAAATATTTTTGAAGACACTGCTTTTTTAATATCAATATTATTTATATTTATTTATTGGTGTTTAAGGTCACATACTTATGCACAATGGCTAATCGTGACCGTGACAGTTTTACGGGTGGAGGAAGCCGGAGTACCCGGAGAGAACCACCGAGCAACGACGAGCAGCTGTCAGCTCTCCAACATCGTAACTCTGAACTCTGCACCGCAGCACAGGCAGGGTTAGAGTGGTTGAAGACATGCGCACCATCGACGTGCAGTACGCCTCAGTGCACAGCGTCATCGTGCCCCCATGTAGGCAATCGGGGTGAAGCGTCTTGCCCAAGGACACAACGCGGTTGCCTTTAATATCAATAGAAACATACCTATTTAGCCTGAATGTTTTAATAAGCCAATAAAAACATTCAGGCTAAATAGGTAGGTTTCTATTGTAGAGACCATAAATGGAAAAGTGTTGAGAAATGAGTTTTAAAAAAAAAAGGTAAATTGTTTCAGATTTTGGGCCTGTTTAGAACTTGTCTAAGAGTGCAGTTTGCCTAAACTAATGTTCATTATATAATTTATCAGAATTGGTTATTAATTTTTTTTAGCTCATCTGACTCAGTCAGTGTGAGGTATTACCTTCACTTCACATCCATTGTCGAACGTTTGCAGTTCAATCCTCTTCTGGGCTAAATCAAAAGATGTGATCAAAATTCAAGTTAGTTCGAATAAAACATTTTCAGTATTATTTGGGCTCAATCCAGTTTTGAGAACTAGTCTTCTAATTTGAACCAAATGTGGTATGCAGTATTAATGGGTGGCATGTACTTGATTTATGCAAAAGCATTTTCTCTGCCCCTTGTTGAAATCCAAGAAGCCAAAATAAAAAAATTAGCATGACATGCCCAGCATGATATGCCCTTTCTGACTCATGCTATGCTGTCTGCACATTCCACTTGTGTGGTATGCCCCTTTTTCCATTGACAGATATTGTCTGCCCTGACACATCCGCATCCCTTGACTTGCCACTGATGGAGATGTGCCGATGCCTCTGGTGCAATCTCTTGTTTCAAACAGGGTTGGAAGGAAAAATATTCACTGTACAAAGGGCTATAAAGTTTTTTTTAGCATTTCTCTTTAACTGAAGGGCATCATCATAGTAAAAATTTCTGGAGCAGTTGTCTTTGTGAATGACATTTTACTGTTGTGTGGATACTTTATTATTGCACAGATAGTACTGGAAGATAATTTCTGGCAGATCATTGTTAACACCTGTGGCATAACACATTAACACATAAATCTATTTCTTCCAAGTAGTTTTGACATTGAAGTCTTGCCATTAATAAGAAGTTATACTGTGTGTAGCATGTTTAATTAACTTGTGCTAAACAGGTTCATCATTTGTCCAGACGGAATGATGTGTTTTAAGCTCTTCTACTTTGAAGTAAAAATTGATTATTTTTTTTTACAGTTTTGCAGATACGTGTCATGTTGATGAAAATGATGTGCTTGTTGGTTGTTACAGTTGTGAGGAAGGATACTATGGTCGTTTCTGCGAAAGGTAGATTCATTAAAATGTTTTTCGAAATATTCAAAATGTATCTTGATTCTCTTATACGTTCATTTTGAATTAGATGAGTTTTTCAGTCCTGTTTATTTCAGAAGAGAGTTGGTTCAGTAAAAGGTTATGACCAGATTCAGAGTATATGTGGTAGAAGATGAAAGTTGATAGCTGGTGATAAGTCCTTGAGTAATCCTATTTTTAAGTGGGATCATAAACAAGTTTAACCTTGTTGCACTTCATCCAGAAAGGGGCACTAGTGTTCTATCAGTCATAGCAATGTATTTGATTACAGAGACTCCAGGTGATTAACTTTTCTGTTTGGTGTTGAATACTATTTTTCTTGGAATGAAGAAAAATCTAGTTGATAGGTAAGAGTTGCATTGGTTACTGGCAAGCCTGAAAATAAGCAGACTGTCATCTGCAAAATGAGTTCCCCAGAGGGTGAATTTGGTGATGTACCCTGCACAGCAGGGTAGCATCACAAAATTTACCCTCTGTGAACCTCAGTCTGAATCAAGGTCTCAAGCCAAAGCAGAAGGATGAACCTAGAGGATAAATTGGCCCACTGCATGGGATAGCATCAGCAAATTCACCCTCTGGGGGACCCCATTTTGCAAATGACAGGTTGCTTATATTCAGGCTTAGTTACTGAGCACAGTGTACCAGTTACTGTGTGCTGCTATGTAAACAATGAAAATCTTACTTTCCACTAGTTCTTTCTTACTTCCAGACAAAATGTGACCAGGTCTGGATGATTCCATTTTCAATCTTACAATGGTGTAATTACAGAAGCTTTAAAATATTATCTTGAAAGTCTAATATCAGTAAACTTTGAATGTTTGTTACCAAGACAATCCCAATGGTCAATTACGTGTTGGAAACCAGTGACCAATAGTGCATAAATTAAAGAAAAATTAAACTTTCATTTTATGTCAGATGAATTTTATTATACAGGTGTGCTCCTGGTTATTTTGGACGCCCTGATGAAATAGGAGAAACCTGTTCTCCTTGTAACTGCAGTGGAAATATTGATCTTAATAATCCATACAGTTGTGATCACAGAACAGGGGCCTGCTTGGAATGCATGAACAATACAGCTGGACAACGGTGTGAAATTTGTGCAGACTGGTTCTTTGGAGATGCATATCTTGATACATGTGCACGTAAGTGAAAACTTCAGCAATGATATTTCATTCACCTTTATTTTTACCCTGTACTCTCTGATAAAGTATACAGTCAATTGTGTCTTTGTGTAACAGACCTGCCTTTTTGGTAGGGCCCTGCAATTATCAGATTTTGGTCGAATCGAATCTCAAATTGAATTTCGCCTCCCTTCAAATTGTAGATGTTGCACCTTCTTTCGAAAATATTATTTCTAATTTTGAACATATGTTCTTTCTTATCAACCTACATTACAATTGTTTACTACAGGCTTGCACTGCAGTGGAAGACTCTAACTCAGAAAATATACACTTTATTTTGATCTTTCCCAAGCGATTTGAAAAAAGAAAAGTACTGCAAAAGCACCAAGAAAAAATAAGCCAAAACTGTGTCGAGTGCTACCGGCGCAGACCCAGTAGGGGACGCTCTTCTCTAAGTACAATTCCACAACTCCTTTGCCAGTGCACAGACACGTAGCGAATGACTCATTCTTTTTTCGTCTGCCATGTGGCAGGACGTCCATTTTTGCATTCAGTAACAGTGATAATTCAACTCGTTGATAATGGTGACTGGAATTATGGATCTGAGGATCATATAATAACAGGACTGTGTTTTATATATTCTCATTATTTTCAACCACATTTTCATTGTATTTTATATATTTTCTGTGTCGCGCACGACTTTCGCGTACCGTGTGGTTAGTACATAAAATTTTTCGGTTGATAAATTTTATTATTATTGGAGTTAGGTGTCAATGGGGGACTGTATGGACAGGATTTCTGTTGAGGGCAGAATTTCTGTTTTTTGGGTCCCTGTTGGCCGTCTGGGTTCAGTTGTGGTCCCGCCAGTACTTTTTCTGCCACCTTTCTCTCGTATTTGGGGGTGGTGTTCTACTTTCTCCATCTGTTGAGTTCACCTTTTTAGCTCATCTTGACAAAGTCAAGCTGAGCTAATCTCATCGCACTCCATCCGTTGTCCATCCGTCCGTCGTCCGTCAACACCATGTTTTTGTCTTCTCCTCCAAAGCCACTGGGCCTATTCAAGTGAAATTTTGTGTGAGTGATGGTCCCAATCGGCATTGCATTTTTGTTCAACTCAACATGCCCAGCCCCATAGGGAGGGGGTGGGGGAAAAAGCTCAAAAATATTTTAAAAATCTTCTCATGAACCAGTGTGTACAATGACTTGATATTTGCTGTGGAGCTTCCTTTTGAGGTGTAGAATCAAGTTTGTTCAAAGTTTGTGAAGCAATATTTGGCTTTCTAATGGGAGAGGTAAGATTTTTGGCCCCGCCCAAAATTTCTATTTTCTGAACCGATGGTCCAGTTTTAACCAAATTTGGTATGTGGTATTATTGGTTCATAAGTACTTGACCCATGCAAAAAAAAAAAAATTCCTGCATCCCCATGGGAACCCTGGGAGCTAAAAATAGAAATATTTTCAAACGCCCATATTTCCTAAACCACACGAAACAGAGAGCTGTTATTTGGTATGAAGTATCCTTAGGACCAGTAGAATTGAATGGTAAAAGAAAATTGCCATCGGTAATGTTAGGGTGTTCTGTAATGGGCATCGAAAAAATGCTGAGTGAGCATATTTGCAAAAATTTAAAAAAATCTTTTCTCCAGAACCGATCATTAGAATCTTTTGATATTTGGTATACAGCATTCGAGGGGGGGGGGGGGGGGGGGGGGGTGGAGGAAGGAGGGGGTCAGATACAAGTTTGTTAAAATAAAGCCAATTGGTTCCTACTTCAATATGAAGGATAATTTTAAAAAATCTTCTTCAGATCCACCAGTCAGAATGCTTTCATGTTTGGTATGCAACATTTCTAGGGGGTCAGATTCACATTTATTCAAATAAAATCCCTAGGTATATATTTGGGCTTGCTATGGTAGCCCAAATTTTTACTTAGTGTGATTTGAGGAAATTTCTTTAAAAATCTTCTTCTTCAGATCCACCAGTTCGAATACTTTCATAGTTGGTATACAACATCTCTTAGGGTGGGGGATGGGGGGGGGGGGGGTCAGATTCCAGTTTGTTCAATTTGAGTGCCTGGGTTAATATTTGGGCTCCATATGGAAACCTGAAATTTATCTTAGTACAATATGAGGGAATTTCTGCAAAAATCTTCTTCAGATCCACTTGTCAGAATGCTTTCATATTTGGTATACAACATTTTTAGGGGGGTCAGATGCAAGTTTGTTCAAATCAGATCCATAGGTTAATATTTGGGCTCGCTATGGTAGCCCAAATGTTAACTTAGTTCAATATGAAGAAATTTCTTTAAAATTTCTCTTCTTCAGATCCAACAGTCAGAATGGTTTCATATTTGATACACAACATCTCGAGGGAAGTCAGATTCAACTGTGTTCAAATCAAGAGTCTGGGTTAATATTTGGGCTCCCTATGGGAGCCAGAATTGGCTATTTTGCTGAAGAATTAAAAATTTTGTATTCGGTACCCTATAGAGGTGTGTAACTAAGATTAATCCACAACGGGTTGTATCAAGGGGCTTCATAGGGGAGCTCTACAATTTACATTATGATCAACTGAAGAAAAGGCATGATGCTCGGATTATTTATGTCACTCCTGAGGTACTCAAGGATTGACAGTGTTGGCTATGGAGATGGATTGCTTAATGTAGACTCATTCTTGGACTCTGTTTATATTGTGTTCTGTTCAAGATGAGCGGTTCAGGCCCTGTGGGACCTCCTGTTTTTCTACTGCTCTCACCCCTATTATGTCCAGTACGGTTCATTTAGGGCAATGCCTTTTGCCCTCGCTTATAGTGCATTCTCGTGGCTGTTCCTCCCGTACCCGCGGGGGAAGAAACACTGTCGTTTTGGGTCCTCCCGACACGACCATGTCTGGTGAGAGTTATACTCCCTCCGTGGGGTATGTGCAGTTTTTAACCGTGGTGGATACTGCGGGAGCTGTTGAGTGGTCTGGTGAAGAGATGCCAGGTCCCTCTCCAGTCGACATCTGAGACAGTCACAATGGTTGTGACTCCTCCTATGGAGGCCAAGCTCGGTTGCTTTCTCCCCTTTTCCACCAGTTTCAACAGCTCCCATCATATCTGCTGCTACTGCTGTTCCGTCTGCATCGTCATCCGTCACCATTTCAGCTGGCCTCGGCTTATCCCTGCAGGGGTCTGCAGCAATGTCTGGTAGTGTGGATCTGGGGTATCAGCCTCAACCTTCCCTGACTTCAACTCGGCGAAGTCGGAAGTGGCTGCCGACCGAAACCCCTGCGGGGTCCTCTCTGCCGCTGAGCACAGCAGTTTTATCCCTGCAGGGATCTGCATAGATGTCTGGTTGTGTAGACGTGGGGTATCTGCCTCAGCCTTCCCTGACTTCAACTCGGCGAAGTCAGAAGGGGATGCCGGCTGAACCCTCTGCTGTGGTCTCTCAGCCGTCGAGCACCCTAGTTTTCTCATTGGATTCGGATGTTCATGGTGGGGCCTGGACCTTCTGTCCCTCAGAGGTCCGCGGCGACTCTTTTGAGTTTCCGCTCTGTAGATCCTTGAGGTATGTCATACTCCTATACACATCTGCCTTCAGATGTTTCGGCTGCAGCCCGTCGCCCACGTCTGGTGTATTTGAGGATCGTGACCGTTCGCTGGTTAAAAGGGTCAGGAGTGAAGCCACTTTGCCGGTTCATTCCCACATTGAACCATCCGACACGGGCAGTGAGCTTAGTGAGGCTCCATGCACACTCAGGTTCTGTCCAAGAGCCTTCCCGTTGCTTCCAGCGAGGCTATGGGTGGTTTCTAGGTGCCCCCTATGGCGCCGCATCCCGGGATTGGAAACACCATTGGAGGCGTCGGCTGGTTTGCCCATGATGGGCTATGTGTCTTCTGATTCAGGGTCTGACGTCAAGAGCCAACAGTCTTCTGACTTGGGGGCAGCTCTTGACTTTGTGTTTGGATTCCTTCCAGATCTAAAACCGCCAAACCAGCCGACAATGTCAGCCTGGCCGCGATCATTAGTCGCGCGCCTACTGCTTCTGGGCACCTTTGACCATGCCTGTCGGTACACAAGTGGTTGAAGCGCTTTCAGCTTTGGACTCTGAGCTGAGTTCCAAGGCTATGAAGACGTTCTTCAGCATGGTTGACACTTTTTTGCCTCTGGCGCGTTATCGTTCCTATGATTTCGCCAATCCGTCAGTCTACCAGACTTTGACTGTCTTGGATCAGGACTCCAACTCCCTCGGGCTTTCCAAGCCCAAGTCGGCCGTTATTCCTATGGCAACTCTTGAGTCCGTGTTGGTCTTATCGAGAGAGATGCTGGACATGCTTTCTCTCTCACATCACATCATCTCTGCTTTGCTGCTTATCTGCCCCCAGATAAGTTTGATGACGTACAGGCTTCTTTGTGTGTGCTGTCCAAGGCACTCATGCATCTTACTCACACACATGCCTGTAACTAGAATTAGTTTGCAGGGATGCTGTGCTGGACACAAGCCGTTCCCTTCCTGAGTGGCAGCACACTGCCTTTTGATCTGCTTTTTCGGCGGGTCCACAACTATTCCATGGTTCTATGGCAATGGTCCGGATTGACGCCCTACGTCATTCCATAGATCAGCTGCTGCTTCGTCAGCTTGATCAGGCTTCTGTTGGAGGCAGGGGCCGTCCAAAGCCTAACAAGCGCCCTTCTGCTTCCTCTGTGAGCCAAGGGCTGATCCTCCTGCCGCCGCTTCTACTTACTCACAGGGTAAGGGTAGGCGTCGGCAGTCTTCACCTCAATTCGTCCCAGGTTGAGGCATCCAACTCAGTCGAGAGTGCCTCTTCCAACACAAGTCCCTTTCGACGTTACACATTGGGAACTTTTGATCACGGAGATACATGTAGGCAATCTCCTGTCAAAGGGGGCGATCGAGGTCATCAAGAACATTCATTCAGAGGGATTTTATTCCCGCCTGTTCTTGGTGCCGAAGAAGGACGGTGGACTCTGACCGGTTATCGATCTGAGTATCCTGAACCAGTCTATCATTGCCCCTAAGTTCGTCGGTTCGCTGCTTCATTCACCAGGGAGTTTACGATTCCAGCATCGACCTGTGAGACGCTTACTTTCATGTTCCGATTCATCGGACATCGCGAAAGTATCTCAGGTTCACTTTTCTGGGGCGAGTTCACCAGTTCATGGCCATGCCCTTCGGCCTGAACCTGGCTCCTTGGGCCTTCACCTGCCTGATGTCGCATGTGTTAGCCTTACATCACACACAGTCCAGGGTGACCACTTCGGCATATCTAGACGATATCCTCCTGAGGCATTTCAATGCTGCCTTTCTGGAGTCGGATGTCGACACACAGTTGAGCCTGCTCACGTCGCTAGGGTTCAGAGTCAACAAGGAGAAGTCGGACCTGGTCCCTTCTCCGTCGTTTTGTCATCTAGGGATGACTCCGTACTCAGCTGAATACGGTGGCAGTTTCCCGGGCAAGGGCTGTGATTCTCTCAGCTTTTGCCCTCACTCTGTCCATGTCCGCAACAGCTCAGAGTCTTCCCCAGCAGCTCGGTCTCTGCGGTTCGGTGACGGATCTCATTCCTCTAGGTCGGCTGCATGTCAGATCTCTCCAACACTTTCTGCTCAGTCGTTGGAGGCCGAATGTTGATCCTCTGGACCTGATGCTTCAGTTACCGGAGTCTCTTCCTTGTCACCTTCTCCCCTAACGGATGTTCAGTGGATTATGCAGGGAGTTCCGTTGGACTTCCCCACGTCCGATCGTGTTCTGACGGCAGTCACCAGCGATCTCGGATGCGGTCAGACGTTGGGTCCTCTAGGTCATTCCCTTCACGGGTCATGGGACCAGGATCAAGCAGCTCTTCATGTCAACCAGAAGGAGCTTCTTGCTCTTCCTCTGAGTTTCCGTCAGTGGATCCCCCACCTTTCGAATTGACAGGGCCTTCTCTTGTTGAATAATTCGACAGTGGTTGCTACCATTCGGAACCAGGGCGGCATGCACTCTGTTCCCATGTACGAATTGGCTCGGGATCTTCTACTGCTCGCGCAGGATGTCAATGCCGGAGTGTTGGTTTGTCACATTCCCAGTCATCTGAATGTCCTAGCCGACTCCCTGTCCCGACAGGGCAGGGTCATTTCCACCAAGTGGATGCTCCACAGGGCGTTGTTCCAGTTGCTTTGCGATCGCTGGGGTCGTCCCCACATCAATCTCTTTGTGACTCGTTGGAACCATCAGTTGGACACTTTCATGTCCCCGTGTCCAGATCCTCTGGCTTTCGCCGTGGACCCTCTGTCACTCGATTTGACCGGTCATGTCGGTTACGCCTTCCGGTTGCGATTCTGCCTCAGGTTCTAACCAAGATATGAACCTGCAGTTGTCGAATCATTTTGATCACTCCCCTGTCGCCTCCATGGGTGTGGATCAATCCTCTCCACTGTCTGTTGGCGGCAGTTCCAGCACATCTCCCTCTACGTCGTGACCTTCTTTGCCAAAGTCACCCGAAGAGGTTTCACGTCGACCCAACTTCATTGTGCCTTCGCGCATATCTTTTGTCAGGCCCTGTCTCCTCCATAGAGGTTTTTCGAGACGAGCAGTGGAGTGTTTTTTTAGCTCACCTGAGCGAAGCTCAAGGGGAGCTTTACTGATCACTTTCCATCTGTCATCTGGTGTCCGTCGTAAACTTTACAAAACCGACTTCTCCTCCAAATCCACTAGCCCAATTTCATTCAAATGTTGGGTAAATGTTTATTGCCTAATGCCAATACGGATTTGTTCAAATGGAGTTGGTCCTCTCCCTAGGTGATGCCACTCCCCCAAGTGAAACCAAAATCTTAAAAAATCTTCTCCTCATGAACCAGCAGTAGCTGAGACTTGATATTTGGTGTGCGGCTTCCTTATGTGTTGTAGACTCAGATTTGCTCAAGAGAAGTTCGAGGAGCTATATTTGCCTTCGTTATGGGAGGGGCAAGAATTTTCGCCCCGCCCAAAATTTCTATTTTCCAAACCAAGAGGCAGATTTGAACCAAATTTGATATGAGGTCTTATTGGGTCTTAAGTACTTAATTTATGCAAAGATATTTTCCCCCTCGCCCCATGGGAACCGCAGGAGCTAAAAATAGAAAAAAATTAAAACGCTCATTTCTCCAAAACAACACGGCACTGAGAATTCATATTTGGTGTGAAGCTTCCTTAGGACCAACAGAATGGAATGGTAAAAAATATTGCTATCGGTTTCATCATGGTGTACTTTTTGGGGACTTTGAAAAAGTGCTCAGTCAGCATTTTTTAAGACTGGGTAATGGGGAAAACAGTTAACACTACTTTTCTCCCAAACCACTGCTCCAAAAGCTTTCAAATTTCACATATAACATCTTTGGAAGATTGTTTCACATGTTTATTGAAATCAATTCCCTGGGTCCATATTTTGGCTCTCTATGGGAGCACAAATGTTTAAATTGGTGCAGTATGAGGAATATTCTTTAAAAATCTTCTTCAGATCTACCAATAAGAATCTTTTGATATTTGGTATCCTTAGGGGGGTGAGATTCAAGTTTGTTCAAGCCAAGTCCCTGGGTTCATATTTAGGTTGAAAATTTGGTGTCCCGGTCCGGACTTAGAAATTTTGGACTAAAATCCGGAAATGATTTTTTGGGTTTTTTTTATGCATTTCGGTCAATTTTAAGACAAAAAAAAAAAAATTTTTTACACTGAAAATTTGGTTCCTCGTGGGACTTTTGGACCAAAATCCGGAAATAAGTTTTTTGGTTTTTTATGCATTTTGGTCAATTTTAGGAAAAAAAAAATTTTAGTCTGAAAATATTTTGTTTGGGACTTCGAAAATTTCCAAACAAAAATAAAAAAAAATCTGTTTTTTATGCATTTATCTCAATTTTGAGATGTAAAAGTGCAAGAACTGAAAATAGAAGGAAAATCCTGTGTATTGTGTGGG
This sequence comes from Pictodentalium vernedei, assembly GCA_031216915.1. Classification (NCBI taxonomy): domain Eukaryota; kingdom Metazoa; phylum Mollusca; class Scaphopoda; order Dentaliida; family Dentaliidae; genus Pictodentalium; species Pictodentalium vernedei. The sequence goes on along the minus strand of CM062291.1, from coordinate 115,320,024 downwards.
CACAGTCGCTTCATCTAGTTTTAAAATCCATTCCTTAACTTTTTTCCATCAATTATGCCTTCCAAACTGCAGTGACATAACGACCCTTGGATTATGACAGTGCTTGTCTACTGTGGGTGGAATTGGACCCAGTCAGCTGGACCTATGAAACTGGACTTCATTTCTCTATAGGGTTGATAAGCCATGACTAGCTGAATGTGACCTAAAATGCTCCTTTGAACTACTTTGTCAGGTGAGCGATTTAAGGCCCCTTGGGGCCTCTTGTCTTCTTCAAGGAGGCACTCCACTGGTTTAGCCAATGTGGCTGAGTGGAAGGTCTTCTGTCGATGGTGTGCGGATCACTCTGTTGATTGTGTCAATCCTTCGATCACACAGATTGCAGAGCTTCTGGTATATCTGTTTGATTCTCGAGGTCTCCAGCCGATACCTTTAAAGGGTACAGGTCCATGCTTTCGGAGAGCTTTTCATATGTGGGACAGCGTCGTATCGGCACTAATCCATACCTCTCCAAGCTTGTTTGGCACTTTTCCTTGAAAAGGCCTATGACTTTACAGCTTATCCCAAGATGGAATCTTTCTTGGGTTCTGCTTTGCTTAGGAGGGGGGGCTGGGGGGTTGGGGGAAGGGTGCCGTTCGAACCTTTATCCCGGGTAGATATGTGTTTTCTCACATACGAGTCGGTTTTTCTGATGGCTTTTGCCTCAGCCAGACGGGTTAGTGAGCTTCATGCCCTTTCAGTTGACCCGGCCTTTTTCAGGAGCTCTCCCAACAGTGTTATGTTTACCACTGATTGCTCCTTTCTGGCCAAGAATCGGATACCAGAAACTACTCCGCCTCCTATCTGTATCAGGGCTCTTATTCCTGGTTGATAGAAGATCTCTCCTCACTCCATTTCTCGATGGATTTGTCTTGCTATTCGCACGGCTTGCGCTCGTCTAGAGACTGGCGATTGTCTTACCAATCGTGTTTTTCTGCCCACGAGGTGCATGTATTGTCCACCCCTTGGGCTTATTCTAACTCTGTCAAGTTGTCGGATGTTATGCAGGCAGAATACTGAAGAAATGCTTCTACTGTGTCAGTTGCAAGAGCAGTTTGAGGACCTTTTTGCTTTGGGCCCTCTTCTGCTCAGGCTGTTGTTTGCCCTAGCCATTGTCTAGTCACAAGGTCAGTTCCAGCTCTGTGCTGCTACTGTCATTTTTTGTCTGTGCATCGCACAGAACCGTACGCCTCATCTCTCATTGTCTTTTGCTAATGTTTGTGAGGCTATGGTTTCATAGGCCTGGGGACCTCTTCCTCTATCCACAGTTCCAGTGCAATTGGATTATGTGTGGGTTGGTTATGTGATTCCCTCCATCCTGTTGTCTGTTCAGCCTGTAGTAAACAGTTGTAAAGTAGGTTGATAAGAAATTTAAATTTTATAGTAAATTTCCTTTCTTATTATACCTACCGCAGTTGTTTACATGGAGGCCCTACCGGCTTCTTATTCGGGTAAGAATCCTTCCTCCCCGCTGATCAAATAACTTCAGCGTTGGCGGATTCAAAAGAATGAGTCATTCGCTACGGGTCTGCACACTGGCAAAGGAAGTCGTGGAATTGTACTTAGAGAAGAGCATCCCCTTCTGGGTCAACGCCAGTAGCACTCGGCTCAGTTTTGGCTTATTTTTTCTTGGTGCTTATGCACCACTTTTCTTTTCCAAACCGCTTGGGAAAGATCAAAATAGAGAGTATATTTTCTGAGTTAGGGTGTTCCACTGTAGTGCAAGCCTGTAGTAAACAAATGTGGTTGGTATAATAAGAAAGGAAATTTACTATAAAATTTAAATATTTTTTGCAGGCAGTTATTGTAAATATTGTGAATTAGAGAGCTGTGATAGATATTTGCATGTGTTGAGTTTCAAAATATTTTTTATAGTTTTGAACACTTGTTCTATTTTTTGATAGGCTGTGATTGCAATTATTGTGGATCGGAGAGCTGTGATAGGTATAGTGGAGTCTGTAATTGTAAGCCTAATGTTGTTGGAGATAACTGTGATGAGTGTGCGGTGAGTTACACATTACTTTTTTTTTTCAAGTCAGTACATCAGCTTTGTCTCACTTGGTAATTTCTGAATACATGTTGTTTTTTTTGTGATTCCCAGTTTGAATGTGTGTCAGTTTGAATGCGTGTGGGATTTTTTTTCTCTGCCGTATGTTAGAGTTTCTCCAATATTGTACCTTACCATTTTTTTTTTCAAACAATCAGAGCTCCCTTCACCTCTGCACAATTAAAGATTTATCCAAAGTTAGAAAACAGAGTCATATTCATTAAATTGTCAGTCAAAAAAATTAAACATACGGAGATTTTGTTTAAAAAAATCCAGTGGTCTGTTTTAATTACTGCTAACTTGTGGAATGCTGAATTATTTTTGTTTCACAAAATTTGTTCGCATGTCTTTGCCTCATTACAATTTATGGGAGAGTGCCAATAGGCACTCTTCCAAATTTGTAACAAGGCAAATTCATGCAGACAAAATAATATCACTTAAAAAATAATTCATCTCACATCCACTGAAAATAACACCTTTAAGTTGAAGCATCTGCCCTTCAGATTAAAGCCAAAATAAGAGCTTCAAGCACTAACATATAATTACTTGTTTTTTATTTCTGAACAGGTGTCATGAGAAAGTTGTCCTGGCTAGAATAGAGTTAAAATGGCAGTGTTTTCTAATCATTTCTTGTCATAGAGGCAGCTAAGCCTTGATTATAAATCACTGTCTCATAGCTGTGTGTTGTGGAAATTCTGAAAAAAATGTCCTGGTGATTGTGGCTTAAATATGCAAGAGATTGTTCATATAAATGGGCTTAGTCAGACTAGTGCTTTTAAGTTTGTTGCGGTCACGATTAGCCATTGTGCATAAGTATGTGAGCTTAAACATCAATACATAAGGCCATACAAAGTTGATTGTCTGTTTCTCAGGCCATTTTTTCCAAAAAAGCATGCGGGCGGGCGTTTTTTTTTTTTTCTTTTTATTTTCTCCCCGAGAGGTTGTTTGTGGTAATTTGACCCCCACCCAAACGCCTGGTGGACCATGCAAAATTTCGCAAATATATTGGTTATTCACCACAGGGGTGTTGGGTCGTAAATGAAGTGGGGTTTGAATGTTTGTTTTTTCAGTGAAACATGAAAATTATAACACAGGACGAAAGTCACGAAACGCCTCGTGGGTGAAACGTCTCGGGTTGAAACGTCTCTGGGACAAAGCAAATGTCGAAGTGCCAACTTTCAGAGATTTATTTGACCAAAAAAAAAAAATCCTTTCACAACCTGCCTAATAAAATCGTGAATCGCAATTTTTCCCCATTATATTCAAAATTATCACAACCCATTTGAACGGGCAGTTCATCCATAAATCATATTTTTTTGAAATCTGAAAATGAAATACAAAACGAATGTTTGCGTGTTTTTATTAACCAATTCGACCGCACATACCTGCCTATATGCGATTTATTTTCAACTATGACTGTTACTTTTATATCAAGCAACGGCTACTTTTATTTATCCAATTATCCTGCATCTCAAATCCATTTATTTAAATTAACTGGGAAACTCGTAACGGTTTCAAACAACAGTACACAAATTCCCAATGACGGCCATTTACAATACAAATGTTACTAAAAATAAATGCCAGGAGACTGTGTTCCATTCAACATAGCACCTGACTTTGCAGACTTTCTGAGGGTTGGTGCGAATCAAACGTGGTGCGAATCGACCATTCCCCTTTGTGACTGTTTGTTGTCAGACTGAAAGACACCTTCCTTCTTGCTGTCATTATGACTTACCTTTTACAGAATAAAACACTTTCTGTCGTGAATATTGCTAGAACCCACCCACTTCATTAAGGTATGATGTAGAAAAAGCTTGAAGTGTGTTAATTTAAAATTTGCGAACGCATCGATATCGATTTACCGAAATGAGCACAATATCTCAAATTTTTTGAAGATTTTTTTTTGTGTCATAAAAAGGTTGCATGCGCACCAAAAATGACCATGCGCGCGCGCCTGAGAAACAGAGGTCTAAATTAAGTTTGTTGAATGACTATAATATGTGGAAATGTGTCAGTAATTCAACAGTTTTGAACAATATGGCAGCAAGGATATTAACATCAAGAGAACAAGAGCTCGGCCTGGCATTGCATAATATGGTTGGTAGGCTTTTTTGAATTGTACATAATCACTGTTTTCATCCAACAAATAATCACTATTTGTATAAATTGATCTAAAGTTAACCGGAGTGAAAATCGGGGACAGTGGTAAAGGACAAACTAGAACCACGGATGAACAGACATTGTTTTACTTGAGAAATGCTCTTAGTTGAAAATGCTTCAAGGCGGAAAAAGTCCATATTTTTATACTGTACCAATGACCCAGACTTAGTTGGTGTTAACTCTAACAAAACCAGGGCCAAACACAAATTTTGCCCCCCAATCCCCAAAATTTGCATCCAAAACAAAAAGAAATCATGTCCTAAAGGACCTCCATACTACGCCTCTACTGCGCATGCGCAGTGACGCAGACGTCCCGAAATTGGCGCCAATTATCATTCTCTGTTTGGCCCTTCATCAGTCAACATCTCACTGATCTTTGTGCTTGTAAATCTCAGTTTAAAGGATGCCAGACACGTAATTTTTGGAGAAAATGTGATTCTAAGGAGGATAGAAGGAGGAGAGGAAAAAGAAGTGACAAAAAATAATCAGGGCTGTACTTAAAATTTTTTGATGAAATTATGTTAAGTTGCCTATTTTCGAGGCATGGGCCTCTTGTTGTCATTCTTGCTAATTGTTGCACTGCTTATTCAGTGTTTCCTCTCCCCTAGCCTTCTAAAGTCCCCCCTTGCAATTCTCCCGTGCTTTTGGCATATTTTTGAGAAATTTCATTTCTAAAATTTCCTTGGAGAGTTGCTTGGTTACAGAATGTTTTCTGTCATTTTCCCCATAGTTACGTTTTCACCCATGGGTGTATAACGTTTGTGTTCTGCATCTTCCATCTGATGTTCTGCAGATTCTCCCCTGGGAGTCTCTGTTTTGCATCAGATAGAGTGTAATTGATGACTGATTCCGGGCCAGTTTTTTCAGTGCCTGGAGTCATGTTTTCTGGTGTTTTTACCCTGTTTGTTTTCATTGGCAACAGCCTTTTTTGAGGGGGGCTGTTTGCCTTTGCTGTAGTTTATCTCACTATAAGATACATTTATATTATCCGTAAGTGTCTCATTAATTATTTATTATAAATTTAAAATTTTTGACCACACTTTGCTATCGGATCCATTGGGGCTCAACGTTACTTTTCAGCAACTTGGGCTTCGCTAAAAAAATATTTTTTCAAAATTATTTTGTTTTGCAATTGTTTTTTCATTTATTAATGGATCATGTTATTATGTATCTTTGTGTCAGGGGTTTTTGCGAGTAACTAGGACTTATTGTTGTTCTTTCACAATGAAGGGACGTTGTTCAAATTGTAATAGGAAGAAATCTTCCTCTGACTTTCATGATCATTGTATTAATTGTAGTCAGTGTTCTCGCATTAATCCCTGTCCTATATGTGAACATTGGGATGAGAAACATTGGAAACGTGTGTCACGATATGTTGTTTCTGGAGAAAGAGCGATGCCGGCTCTTTCTCCGCAAGGTCACTCTACTCTCTCAGTTTCTATTTCAGAGGAACCAGAACAGGGTGATGTTTCCATGTTATCTTCTTCAAGTGTGCGTCCGTCGTCACAAATGAATTCAGAGCTAGCGGCAAAAGTGCTCATGGAGATGAGACAAATGTCGTCCGCTAGCTCGCCCGGTGTAGCGTCCATTCACCGAATGGTTCGGCAGCCGGGTTCGTCCGATGCGGTCCAAGAGGAAATTTTGGGTGATGCGAGCACTATAAACATAATAGATGCACACCCAGTGACGGCGGATAGTAAGCGAGAACGGAGGAAGCCTTTGTGTCCGGTTCCTAGCTCGTCCTGGTCCAGCCGGGCCGCGAGCGAGAGAGGCCCCTCTCTCGTACAACAACATCTGGGACCAGATGTTGTGGTACAAAAGGTGTCTTTAGCGGAGCATACGTCCGTCGCTCGGGACGCTCCGTTGTATAAGCAGTCCGCAGAGACTGTTAATGCTTCCTCTTATCGTCAGCGCACATGACCGCACCTTGGCTGCGTGACCGCCGATATATTACCAGCTTCACCGATCAAGGATTCTTCGGCGACCAGGTCACACCATCCGGCAGCCAGGGATTCGAGACCGATGGACTCCGGACGTTCGCATAGGAAAAGTATGCGGGAGCCATCTGATGCGGAGCTGCCCTCGGCGAAGCAGCGAAGGACTGCGCCTCCGCAGGTCTCGACGCCGGACATTCTTGTGCAGATATCACAGCTTATCGCAGCATCCCAGCAGCCGTCAGAAACGGTGTCAGATCGAGAATTATCCGACGGCGCTGGGTCGGTACGCTCCGCCGAAGCATCGGGGGCAGATGACCGGGAACATCATGAGGTCCGACCGGATGGTGAAAGGGATACGGATGACTTGGAGCTATCCCTTTTGGAACAACATAAAGCTGCCGTGGACTTCATCCGGCACTTTCTCCCTCAAGTTGTTCCGTCGGGCCAGACTGCTGCGCTTCCGGACAAGAGAATTATAGCGTCATTGGACTCTGAATTTTTTGAGCGGTTCAGGGACATCGCTCCCGAGTTTCCATCGCAGTCCAATAATGTTGCAAGAACATTTGAATTATTGAACGACGCTATATTTAAACTTGCTTCCAGGACGGGGAAAGCAGGTTTCTTGTCCGCTAATACTCTCAACCTGCCTTTCATTAATGCAAGGAATAAATTCGATACAGCAGGACAGGGTATACCGAGAGTTCCTCTGCGTATGGACGACGAGGCGGAAGACTTAGAGCTATCATTACCGTCGTCAGCTTCTATTCCAACCGCAGTGTTGGAAACGGCTATTGCGTCTAACAGAGCCAATTTAGATGCCTTATCTTACGCAGATCACCTTACTAAGGCGTTATCACTGCGCCTTCAGGGGAAAGAGTTTCAGGATATACAATCCTCTTTAAGACTTCTTTCAAGGGCAGTAGCTTATTCCACGTGTAACTCCGCCCTTTCAGTGGCAAATCTGGAGTTGGTTAGACGTGACGCAGCCCTAGCTACATCCACACTAGTGGATTCTAAGGTGAAGAACTCTCTTAGAGTCGCTTCGGTCTCAGGAGAACTTCTCTTTGACGGCAAGCTTTCCGCTATTTATGATAAAATTACAAAGAAAGCTAAGGATTCTCTGTTGTTCAAATCTGCTCCTAAGAAGTCGGATACAGCAGACACGAATAAGACAGGCACTTCTGGGTCTAATGCGCCCAAGAGAGGTTCCTATAGAGGTTCCGGTGCGTCCTCTTGGTCTTATTCGAGAGACCGTCAGGATAGCGACTCTCGTTCGGGACGTCCTTCAGGCCGGGACAATCGGTCAGACGCCCCGAGGTCGACGAGGCGAGGTGCGGGTCGTGGAAGACGTGGTTTCTCCTACCGCATGCCTCGCAGGTCCAGGAGGTGATGGCTTAAACCTCTATCGCGTTCCGGTTGGCAGAAGGTTGTCGAGCTTTTCACAAGAATGGGCGTCAATTACGGACGACCCTTGGGTGAGAGGAGTGACTTCGGAAGGTCTAAAGATATCCTTCAAACGAAAGCCTCCATTAACTCGAAGTCCAAAGTGGACTCATCTTCCGTCAAATCCGCAGAAAAGAGACGCTCTGTTATCAGAGGTGCAGTCTCTTTTAATGAAGAACGCGGTAGAGGTCGTAGAAAACCAGGAATCTCCAGGATTCTACAGCCATCTGTTTCTGGTTCCGAAACCAGACGGCTCGTTCCGTCCAGTCATAGATTTGAGCTGGATAAACAAGCTGATCGTCGCTCCGAAGTTTTATATGGAGACGATTCGATCGGTCAGAGCGAGTATTCGGGTGAACGATTATGCAACGAGCATAGATCTCAAAGATGCGTACTTTCACGTCATGGTACATCCGACATTCCGAAAGTATCTACGCTTCGCAGTCCTCGGAGTGGTATATCAATTCCGGGCGATGTGCTTCGGATTGAATCTAGCACACTGGGCATTCACTCGGGTAATGAACTCAGTAATGATCTACTTCCGAGCTCATTCGTCTGCGGTAACGTCGGCCTACCTGGACGACATTCTTCAGAGGTACGGCAACGAGTTAACGCTTCAGAATGATGTTCAGAATCTTCTTCTATTGCTCCGACGTCTCGGTTTTATAGTAAACGAGGAGAAGTCGGATCTGGTGCCGTCCAAGTCATTCACTCATCTGGGAATGAGCTTCGAGACGCACAACAATCTCGTTCGTCTGCCGTTAACCAGAGCGAAATTAGTCAGTTGTTACGCTCGCTATTGTCTGCACGCAGACAAAGTCACGGCGAGAGAATTTATGAGACTGATAGGTCTGTGCGGAGCCGCCGTGGATCTCATTCCGATGGGGCGATTACGCACACGTCCTCTTCAAATTTTCCTGACTCAGAATTGGAGTGTAAAAATTCATTCGCTCGATGTAGACGTTCTCTTGTCAGATCAAGTGAAACAAGAGATTCAGACTTGGGCAAACATTCAGTGGTTAACTCAAGGAGTTCCGCTGCAGTTGCCGGATCCGAGTTTTACCGTTATGACGGATGCCAGTCAAACAGGTTGGGGTGCATCATTAATCCCAACGGATTCGAGATGCCAGGGTCTTTGGGATCCGCAATTCCTGTGCAAGCACATAAACATCAAGGAAATGATGTCAATTTGGCTTGCGTTACGTCACTGGATGGACATTATTCACGATGCTCATGTCCAAATCCTATCCGACAATACGACAGTAGTGGCGTATATACGGAATCAGGGAGGCACTCATTCAGTTCCGTTGTTCAATCTAACGGAAAGAATCCTTCTGTTTGCGCTAGAACATCACGTTCTTCTTTCGGTCCGTCACATACCGGGTCGTCTGAATGTGCTAGCAGACTCCCTTTCACGAAAGGGTCGCTTGTTGCCGTCGGAATGGACTCTCAACAAACAAGTATTCAATCAGATTTGCTACCAATGGGAACGGCCAATGATAGACTTATTTGCGACACATCTCAACAATCAGTTGCAGACGTATGTGTCTCCGTGTCCGGATCCAAGAGCATTTGCAGTAGACGCTCTGTCGATCCCTTGGGACGGAATGGTAGGATATGCGTATCCTCCAGCGCCGTTAATTCAACAAGTATTGCTAAAGATAAAACAATCTCAATGCAAGATTCTGTTGGTAGCATCTCTGTCGCCACAGAGACCGTGGATAAATCTACTCAGGTGTCTGTTGTGGGACCTACCGCGGAAGCTTCCTCCACGGGAGGATCTTCTTTCGCAGGGGAAATCGCGCCAACTCCATCACAACCCGCAAGGTCTCAACCTTCACGTTTTTCCGTTGTGCGGTCCTTCTTGCATGGCAAGCACTTTACAGGACGAGCAGTGGACGCGATTTCTAACTGTAGGAGGACCTCCTCTTCGCTAAACTATGCGGCTAAGTGGAAGGTTTTTCGTCGTTGGTGTAGGGATCATTCTGTAGATATATTCGATCCCTCTATATCAGACATTGCAAACTTTCTAGTATACTTGTTTGACGAAATCAAACTGCAGCCTGTTACTATAAAGGGTTATAGATCTATGTTATCTGATACCTATGCACATCATGATAGTTTACAAATTGGATCTAATGTCTCTTTATCGAAGTTGGTTAGAAACTTTTCGATAAATAGACCCAGAACTCTTAGATTAATTCCTAAGTGGAATTTAGCTTGGGTTCTTCTTAAATTGAAGGAAAAGCCATTTGAACCTCTTGGGACAGTAGATTTCAAATTCTTATCTTATAAGACAGCTTTTCTCTTAGCTTTCTCTTCTGCTAGAAGAGTCAGTGAGCTTCATGCACTATCGGTGGATGATTCTCATTATCGTAGTGTTGGGAACACTATCACCTTCACTACTAATGTGGGTTTTTTAGCTAAGAATCAGGCTCCTAATAAATATCCGGAACCTATTGTTATTAAGGCTCTTCCGTCTTCAGACAGGCGTAGGCCTTTACTCTGTCCGGTTAGAGCATTACGTATCTATAAACAGAGATCTCAGTTTATCAGAAAGGGCCGGAAACGTTTCTTTCTGTCTTTGATGCCCAATAGAAAGGACATTTCAGTCCATTCTATTGCTAGATGGATTCAGTTAACTATCCGTACTGCTTATGAAGATTTATCTTCTTCTCAGCAGTCTGTGCTTAAGATTTCTGCTCATGAAGTAAGAGCTCTTTCTACTTCCTGGGCTTATGCTAATAGTGTGGCTATTACAGATTTAATGAAGGCTGCTTATTGGTCTCAGCCATCCACATTTACGAATTTTTATCTCAGAAATATTGAGTCCATTTCTGGAGACCTGCATTGTTTAGGTCCGTTATCTGTTGCTCAGAATGTCGTCCACTAAACAGTTGCAACTATAGTTATGCAGGCTTTCTGTTCCGGCAGTGACTCCATCTGGCTGCCCTCTTCGCTCTGGGTTATTTGACCCAGGGCAAGGGGAAGGGGGGGAGGGGGGGCGGGTGTTCCCTTAGGTCACCTGCTTTATAGTGAAAAGCAAGGGAATGCCTCCTCCAAGTCAGGATTTCTGAGTCGCTTCCGGGATGGTTTTAAAGTGTAATATTAATGTTAAAATTCATTCATGTCTTATTTTTAAAGTGTAGCTCGGTGTGAAGCATTTGTATATGTCAAGTGTCAAACGGGCTTTAATATACAATACTCGGACACTTCTAATTGACTATAAAGAGTCTCAATTCTCTGGACTACTTTATTTATTGGCTTACTTTAAAAATAATTAGTATAAGGGTTATACTGGATGTTAATAGAGAACATGAATGTTATTGTGCTCAATTATTAAGGGTAGTGTATCTTTCTAATTTAATATTAAATAAGAAAGATACATGTAAAGCCTAATACTCCTTTTCTCCTTAAGGGGTTACCTCTTTACTATATAGTTGAGCTTATTGGATTTTCCTCTATGTCCTAGGCCCTCCAGCCTGTTTACTATTCAGCTAAGTCTGGGTCATTGGTACAGTATAAAAATGTTAAAAAATTTATAGTAATTTATATATTTTTTATACTTACCAATGACCCAGACGGGGATGGCCCTCCCTGGAGTTGGGAACTCTTGCCTCCCCGCTGAGTACATAGCGCTGACCAGGCACTGCCAGTAAGAATGATAATTGGCGCCAATTTCGGGACGTCTGCGTCACTGCGCATGCGCAGTAGAGGCGTAGTATGGAGGTCCTTTAGGACATGATTTCTTTTTGTTTTGGATGCAAATTTTGGGGATTGGGGGGCAAAATTTGTGTTTGGCCCTGGTTTTGTTAGAGTTAGCACCAGCTAAGTCTGGGTCATTGGTAAGTATAAAAAATATATAAATTACTATAAATTTTTTAACTTCTGATGCAAAATTTGTACTGAACCCCAGTTCAAATCTGATCTGTAGTTTGGTTTAATTGAGTCACATGCCAAATTTGGTTGCGTTTAAATAAGCAGAACTAAAGTTATTGTCCAATAACCAGAATGTTGGCAGAAATAGGTAATTTCTAAGTCAAAAAGACCCATAACTCTTGTAAAAATAATCGGACCAAACCCCAATTTGAACTTACCCTTTATTGTTATTTTATTGAGGCACAAACCAAGGTTGGTCCTGATCTATAAATTCAAACTCCAGTTATCATCCGGAAACTAAAATGCTGATGGAAATGTGCAATTTTCAAGTCGAAAGCCAAAATGTATATGCAATTTCTAAGTCGAAAAGGCTCTTAAGTCTTATAAAAATCATTGGACCAAGCCCCAATTCGAACTTAACCTTCAATTTGATATAACTTATGCGCAAACCAAGTTTGGTCCTGATCTATAATCCAAACTCAAGTTAGCATCCAGAAATGGAAAAGTTTATGGACAGATGGAGGGACAGACATGGACGGATGGACGGAACAGTCACATAATACAACCATTTTCAAAACAGACATATTGTGTTCATTGATCCTCCCCTCAATAAGAAAAACCAGGAAATCTTGTGACTTTTTGAAGAATAGTTGTTATTAAAATCACTGTTTCTTGATGGATGTGATGTACAAATAATGAAAATTGATTGTTGTTTTTTTCAGCCTGACTTTTATGGTTTTGACAGTTGTGATGGTTGTAGGCCATGTGAATGTGGGAATGGATCACTTACAACCCAGTGTGATTTACGTACAGGGTTATGTGAATGTAGTCCAGGTGTTATTGGAGAAAAATGTGACCAATGTGCATTTGGACACTGGAATATTGGGCCAGAAGGTTGTCAGCGTAAGTATTTCTTCTAACATCTTCTAACAAGTCGGTTGTTATTCTAGTTTATTTAAAGCTCTTCCTTTTTCCTTTTTAGTACTGTTTCAAGCAGGGTATGTGTGTAACAGCATTTCACTTCTGCTAATTTCTTTCTTTGTTAACTAATCTTCAAAATGGTCACAGTACTTAACCAATAACCAACAAATGAATATTATAAATTATAACCATTGGTAGGGTGTAGATGGGGACATAGGAATGGTTTCCATCGGTCTTTTCTTTATGTCATGTACAGATGGCACACTCAATCCATGTTATCACACTCAAAGGAACACTGCTCACTAAATTGGAAATCAACCTAACTCAAGTTATTTCTTCCTGAGTTATAAGACTCGATAACCAATGCCTGGATTGGGAGTCATTTTAAGTGGTTAAATGATAATAAATGATTGGTTAAACTTGACTTAATCCTTATGTTATTAACCCATTTCATAACTCTGATAGCACCCTATGTATATTAGAGAAATTACTAAAAAATATTCTTCTCCAGCACAAGTGGGCAGAATCATTTGATATTTGGTATACAGCATTATGGGGTGGATCTGATTCAAGTTTGTTCAAATCGGCCGCCTGAATTCATATTTGGGCTCACTATAGAAGCCCGAATTCGAACTTAGTGCATTTCAGGCAAATTTCTTAAAAAATCTACTCCAGATCCAGCAGGCAAAATCTTTTGATATTTGGTATGCAACATTGTGGGGTGGATCTGATTCAAGTTTGTTCAAATCGGCCCCCTGGGTTTATATTTGGGCTCACTATAGAAGCCTGAATTCGAACTTAGTGCATTTCAGGCAAATTTCTGAAAAAATCTTCTTCTCCTGATCCAGCCGGCAGAATCTTTTGATATTTGGTATGCAACATTATGGGGTGGTTCTGATTCAAGTTTGTTCAAATCGGCCCCCTGGGTTCATATTTGGGCTCAGTATAGGAGCCTGAATTTGAACTTAGTGCATTTCAGGCAAGTTTCTTTAAAAATCTTCTTCTCAAGATCGAGCAGGCGGAATCTTTTGATATTGTTTGGCATGCAGCATCCTTAGAGGGGTGAGATTCAAGTTTGTTCAAGCCAAGTCCCTGGGTTTATATTTGGGTTCACTGTGGAAGCCTGATTGATAACTTAGTTCAAAATTAGGAATTTTCTTTAAAAATCTTCTTCAGATCCAGCAGTCAGAATGCTTTTGATATTTGGTATGCAGCATCCTTAGGAGGGGGGGGGGGGGGGAGATTCAAGTTTGTTCAAGCCAAGTCCTTGGGTTCATATTTAGGCTGAAAATTTGGGGTCTTGGTCCGAACTCAGAAATTTTGGACCAAAATCTGGAAATGAGTTTTTTGTTTTTTTTATGCGTTTCTGTGAGTTTTAAAACAAAACTTTTTTTTTTCTCACACTGAAAATTTGGGGTCCGGGTGGGACTTCAAAATTTTGGACCAAAATCTGGAAGTTAGTTTTTTTATGCATTTTGGTCAATTTTAAGACAAAAAAATTAATTTTTTTTACACTGAAAATTTGGGGTCTGGGTGGGACTTAGAAATTTTGGACGAAAATCTGCAATGAGTTTTTTTTGTTTTTATGCATTTTGGTAAATTTTAAGACAAAAAAATTTTTTTTTTTTTTTTTTTTTTTTTACACTGAAAATTTGGGGTCTGGGTAGGACTTAAAAAATTTTGGCCGAAAATCCAGAAATTAGTTTTTTGGTTTTTTATGCATTTTGGTAAATTTTAAGAAGAAAAAAAAATTTTAGTCTGAAAATATTTTGTTTGTGACTTCGAAAATTTCCAAACAAAAATAAAAAAAAATCTGTTTTTATGCGTTTATCTCAATTTTGGGACGTAAAAGTGCAGGAACTGAAAATAGAAGGAAAATCCTGTGTATTGTGTGGGCACAATTGCTTCATCCAGTTGGTGTATGCTTTTCTTAAGAGGGGCGTATGCTGCTTATTCAAGTCAAGTCCCTGATTTGATATTTAGACTACCATGTCAGGTGAGCGCCCTCAGGTCCCCTGGGGCCTCTTGTTTATATACCTTCCATGCATATTAGAGAGGTCTGCAACAGCTGTTCTGAACATGCTAGATTCAGACGTTTAATTATACCCCACGCAACAAAGTTGCGGGGGTATAATATTTTTGACGGGTCCGTCCGTCAGTCTGTCAGTCAGTCAGTCAGTCAGTCCTACTTGTTTTCTGGACTTTTTTTCTACACGCTTCCAGATATTGAGCTGATTTTTGGTATGTGAGTCTAACATGGTGGCCTACAGATCAAGTTTGTATTTTGTTCCGCTCCACTGATTTTTACCAAAATTACGGCCCTTGGACTCTGAAAAATTCATCAAAATTACAGTTTTCCGGACTTTTTTTCTACACGCTTCCAGATATTGAGCTGATTTTTGGTATGTTAGACTGACATGGTGGCCTACAGATCAAGTTTGCATTTTGTTCCACTCCACTGATTTTTACCGAAATTGCGGCCCTTGGACTCGGAAAAATGCATCAAAATTACAGTTTTCCGGACTTTTTTTCTACACGCTTCCAGATATTGAGCTGATTTTTGGTATGTTAGTCTGACATGGTGGCCTACAGATCAAGTTTGCATTTTGTTCCGCTCCACTGATTTTTACCGAAATTACGGCCCTTGAACTTTGAAAAGTTCATCAAAATTACAGTTTTGCAGACTTTTTCCTACACGCTTCCAGATATTGAGCTGATTTTTGGTATGTTAGTCTAACATGGTGGCCTACAGAACAAGTTTGGGTTTTGTTCCGCTCCACTGATTTTTACCAAAATTACGACCCCATAGACTTTGAAAAGTTCATCAAAATTGCAGTTTTCAGGGGTTTTTCTCTACATGCTTCCAGATATTGAGCTGATTTTTGGTATGTTTGTCTAACATGGTGTCCTACAGAACAAGTTTGCATTTTGTTCTGCTCCACTGATTTTTCCTGAATTACGGCCCGTCGACTTTGAAAAGTTCATCAAATTACAGTTTTCCGGACTTTTTTTCTACACGCTTTCAGATATTATCGAAATTGCGGCCATTTTAGTATGTGAGTCTACCACAATGACTTACAGATCAAGTTTGCGTTTCGTTCTGCTCGGCTGATTTTTGGCAAAATTAGGGGCCCTGGACTCTGAAAAATACAAGTAACATATTTCCGGGTCATTTTCCTAAAAATTACACTTTTTCGAGCTTGAAATATCGGGGTGCGTGGGTTATGTGAGCGTGCTCACTAAGGTTCTATATTTCTATTAGTACAGCCAAATATCAGTTGAAGAACTACTCAGAATGAGCCAAAACTCGGAGAACATGTGATGTCAAGGCTTTTAGGGTGTATGGAATGGAACAACTAGTGCATGGGTTAAATTTCTTTCATTTCATTCTGTCAGTAAACTAAAGGGCACTCAACTGTGATGCATATCCACACTTCAGATTGCATATCTTGAATTTTGGAATCATTTGACCTTGACCTTTGGCCTCCAAAAACAATAAGTGTTCCTTTCTTAAAAGTATCATTCCTGTACCAATTTTTGGCAATCAATGATGTGGGTGTTAAATTTGTAGAGGACAGCTACTGAATGTTGTAATCCCATGAAGTATGACCCTGACTGCCAAAAACAATAAGTATTCAGAACTAAATGAGTACCATTGCTGCCCCAAGTTTAGTAATCAAATGTTTTAGTTTTTATCTTGAACACAGACAGACATACTTGAATTTTTCAACCCTGTGACCTTCATATTTGATAGGTGTGCTGAGTTTTATAATACATAAGATATACATAAGGTAGTCAAAGATATAGTCGTTTTTATTCCAGAATTCAAACGAGCATATGCACATAAAAACCTATTGCATGAAATTTGAATTTCGTCATCTGCGACCGTAACCTTTGACCTCCCCAAATCCTGGCTGTTCATATATTAGGAAGTGCCATTCCTGTATTAACTTTGGAATTCAAAGGTATGACTTTTTTTTTAGGGGTTTGGGGGAGGTTATTCTAGAGTGCAAACAGATAAAGACAAACACACTTGCACAAACACAGATGCTAGTGAAGTTTGACGATGCTTCGACTATAGTCACTGTGGACAATTACAGCTAAAGGTCTTACAAATTAGGAACTATCTATTTTTGGACATGATGTTTGAAGAGGTTAATCATAAGGATCCTTCTGGCTGTCAATTACATTCTTTTTCAAGTAAATTTTTACTACTTGTACATTGAGCTTATTTCTTTGTAGGCTAAGTTTCTGAATCTATAAAATAATAATGAATGGTAAATGGAAGAAGCATTTCGGTTTCTGGGTCTGTCGGGTATTCTTATTTTCATGAATGAGATGTTTATGAGATACATTTTGAATCTTACCATAAATTTATAAAAAATATATTTTGTTATTTCAGAGTGTACTTGTATGACACAAGCTGCCATCTCCTGTGATGCTCTAACAGGAGAGTGTGTATGCTTACCTGGTGTAGGTGGTGTAAACTGTGATACTTGTCTTCCAAGATGGCTTCTAGTCCCAGGACAAGGATGTAAAGGTGAGTAAAACTCCCTACCAGGAATTGTGTGATGAATCAAAATATATCCACTGACTTAATTGATACATGGTATACAAGTCTTTCACAATATTTTGATCGAGTTCAAAAACCAATGTGGACTGACTTTTGTTAACAGCGTTATAGCCCGTAATCAGTTGATTTTTATGAATTGTGAGCTCATCAGCACAATAATTTAAACAATTGTCAATCATTTTTAGCCCAACTGTATACAGTGAGGGCTATAGTCATGACTTTTGTCCGTCCATCTGTTAACATTTAGAGTTTTGGTTAAAGTTTGTAGTTAAAGTTTTTTACTGAAGGTTCAAGTATTTTTTTTTCCTGTTTAGTCATGACTTTCTTCTGTCTGTCTGTTAACATTTGGAGTTTTGGTTAAAGTTTGTGGTTAAAGTTTTTTAGTCATAGTCGACCTTAAAGTTTTTTGTTGTTTTTTTCCTTTAAATTGATATTACTATTGATTGTATCATTCTCATTTTGTTTTTATTTTTTTTTTATGTTGGAAGTTATTTGGGGAAATATTTAACCCTTTTTTGTATGGCAATTTAACTTACAACTTCCAGGTTAAAGTTTTTGGTTATAGTTTTTTTTTTTTGGGGGGGGGGGGAGAGGGGGTGGGGGGAGGGCTGTTTTAAAATTACACCTTTAATTTTTCAAACAGTTTAGTGGAATGTCACTGTTTCTTATTTGGGCCAATGTCTACTATCTACTGAACATTTCTACAGTGATTTTCATTAAAATCGGCATGATTATAAACCCTTTTAAACATGTTTTCAGACTTACTTTCTTTGTATTTGAAATTAGACTTTGCCACAAACTTTCTTGCTCTAATTCTTGCATGGTCAATACAACTTAATGATTCCATTTACATCAATGATTTCTTTAACGCTTTTAGGAAGTATTTAACCCTTTTTTGCCAATCAATTTTACTTAGTATTCCCAGCTTAAAGTTTCGGATTAAAGTTCTGCTTTTCAAGGTTCTACCTTTCATTCTCCAAACACTCTGTTACAACGTCATTTCTTTTTTTTTATTTTGGGCAAGGTCTACTGAAGCTGTACACTGTGGTTCAAATCTTTTTTCTTCTTTTCTCCAATATGCATTTTGAACTATTTACAGTCACTACATGCGGTTACCTTTTTTTTAAACTTACATACCCCTCGAGATGGGGGGGGGGGGGGGGGGGGGGGGAGGGGGGGCAATTAGGTCGTTCGCCAAAAATCCAGACAAAGACCCCACCCCCTCCAACTAGGCACATTTTTAGCTCATCTTGACAAAGTCAAGCTGAGCTAATGTCATCGCTCCCCGTCCATCGTCCGCCGTCTGTCGTCCGTCGTCCGTCAACACCATGTTTTGGTCTTCTCCTCCAAAGCCACTAGGCCAATTCAAGTGAAAGTTTGTGTGAGTGATGGTCTCAAAAGGGGCATTTCATTTTTGTTCAACTCAACATGCCCAGCCCCTATAGGGAGGGAGTGGGGGAAAATGCTCCAAAATATTTTTAAAATCTTCTTAAGAACCAGTGTGTACAATGACTTGATATTTGCTATGGAGCTTCCATATGAGGTGAAGAATCAAGTTTGTTCAAACGAAGTTCGTGAAGTAATATTTGGCTTTGTAATAGGAGGGGTAAGATTTTTGGCCCTGCCCCAAATTTCTATTTTCTGAACCGATGGTCTGGTATGAACCAAATTTAGTTTGTGGTAGTATTGGGTCATGACCCATGCAAAAAAAAATATTTCCGCATCCCCATGGGAACCCTGGGAGCTAAAAATAGAAATATTTTCAAACGCCCATATTTCC